>JAAGEH010000393.1:51375625-51523946 GCA_011751065.1 Lasiurus cinereus
TCCATGAGATTGTCTCTTCCCTGTGGCCTGGGAGGATCTAGAAGGCAAGATGGTGGATAGCCTAGGAAGGGCAACTCAGATGCCTGTACATTACAGGGACTCTGGTCTGCCTTAATTCCCTGGAGGACCTCTTAGGCTGTGGATTCAGTTTTAGGACCGTCTTCCCTCTCTTCTCTGAGAGGCCTCCCCACCAGGGCTGGCCTCTTCCCTTTCTAGCTTCCAGAACAAAGCTCAACACAGCTCTGTGCACATTGCTCACATAATCTAGGTACAAGTTTATTTTTGAATGTGAATCATATGCCCCTTTATTTTACTTATTTAAAAACACTTAATATGTCTTGCTTTTGTACAACAAAAGAAACCATCAACAAAACAAAAAGAAAGCCCACTGTATGGGAGAACATATTTGCAAACCTTATCACTGATAAAGGTTTAATCTCCAACATCTATAGCCAATTTATACTACTTAATAAAAGGAGGATAAATAATCCAATAAAAAATGGGTAAGGGACTTATCTTTTATTTATTTATTTATTTATTTATTTATTTATTTATTCTTTATTTTTATTAAATCTTTATTATTCAGATTATTATATTTGTTTCTCTTTTTTCCCTTCCATAGCGCCCCTCCACTTGGCTCCCACCCTTCCCTCTACCCTTACTTCCCTTCTGTTGACCTCAAACATAGGTGTATGATTTTTATCAGTCTCTCCCTGTACACCCCTCACCCCTTTCCCCCTTTATATGCTCCTGATTCTATTATATTCACCAGTTTATTCTGTTGATCAAATTTTTAATTCACTTAATTTTTAGATTCACTTGTTGATAGATATGTATTTGTTGTTCATAATTTTTTGTCTTTTACCTTTTTCTTCTTCCTCTTCTAAAAGAGTACCTTTGAGCATTTCATATAATACTGGTTTGGAGTTGATGAACTCCTTTAGCTTTTTCTTATCTGTGAAGCTCTTTATCTGCCCTTCAATTCTGAATGATAGCTTTGCTGGATAGAGTATTCTTGGTTGTAGGTTCTTGCTATTGAATATTTCTCCCGTCTGGCCTGCATCGTTTCTGTAGAGAAATCAGCTGACAGTCGTATGGGTGCTCCTTTGTAGGTAATGAACTGTTTTTCTCTTGCTGTTTTTAATAGTCTCTCTTTGTCTTTTGCTCTTGGTATTTTAATTATGATGTGTCTTGGTGTAGTCCTCTTTGGATTCCTTTTATATGGGGTTCTGTGTGCTTCCTGGACTTGTAAGTCTATTTCTTTTACCAGATGTGGGAAGTTTTCAGTATCTTGCTCTCTCTCTTCTTCTGGCACCCCCACAATTCTGATGTTGGTACGCTTGAAGCTGTTCCAGAGGCTCCTTACATTATCTTCACATTTTTGGATTCTTTTCTCTTCTTGCTTTTCCAGTTGAGTGTTTTCTGATTCTTTATGTTTCAAATTTTTGACTTGATTCTTGCCTTTCTCTAGTCTGCTGTTAAGACTCTGTATAATATTTTTTATTTCAGTCAGTGTATGTTTAATCTCTAGTTGGTCCTTTTCCATCTCTAGTTGGTCCTTTTTCATCTCCTCTTGGGTCTCTCTAACTTTATCCAACTTTTCTAGGATGTTCTTGAAAAACCTTATAAGCATGGTTTTGAACTCTATATCCAGTAGTTTGTTTTCCTCCATTTCTTTTGTTTGTGATCCCTTCCCTTGTTTTAGCATTTTCACTATGCCAGGAGAACTTCTGTGTTGGATTCAGCCTTATGATATAAGAGTTGCAAAACTGCAAAAGCCTCTCTGTTGAGCTTGGGTTGGGTGGAGTCTCAGGGCTTAACGGACCACCTTGCCTTCCAGTTGGCCCCGCCCTCCATGGCCCCTGAGTCTCACGTGACTGGGTAATCGCTGGAGTGGTCTCTGTGTGCATGCTCGCGTGCTCTCGCAGTGCCTCTAGACTGCTGCCCCTCCAGCTCCCCTGCGCTCCAAAGGACCATATGAATCTGGGTCCCCAGGGTTTTGCCCAAAACTGGGGTTTAGTGGAGTTAGAAGTGGCACAGTTGGGAGGGTCTGTCTTCCATCCTCTTGTGAAAGCCAGCGGCACAATCAGCAGTCAGTCCTCTGTGCACAGTGCTGTGCTCGCCAGCAGACTTCTGATCTTTTGCGACTCCCCTAAATTTCTAAGCACTTCTCCTTTTTTACAATCCAAACTACCGCTGTATGAGTTTTGGCTGGATCTGGGGTTTAGTGTCATAGGACAAGGGGTTCAATGCCTTTAAGAGTCTCCGTCTCCCTCCCTCCAGAGAAAGCCAGCCAGGTACTCCGGCACATGCTGTCTCCATGCGCGCGCCTCCGTACTTCAGCTTTTTGCAGCTCCTCTGGGTCTCCGTGAGCCTCTCTCTTTCCTTCTAGTTATAGAATTTCCACTTAGCCAGCTTCCCTGTGGTTCTGGATGATGTCCGTCCTGTCTTTTAGTTGTAATTTTGAAATTGTTGTGCAAGACAGCAGTGTAGGTGTTTACCTATGCCGCCATCTTGGATTCTCCCTGGCAAGGGACTTAAATAGAACCTTTTTGAAAGATGACAGAAGGAAGGCCAAGAGACACATGAAAACGTGCTCAAAGTCACTAACTATCCGAGAGATGCAAATCTAAATGACAATGCGATATTATCTCACACCTGTCAGAATGGCAATCATCAACAAATCAACAAACGACAAGTGTTGGCGAGGATGCGGAGAAAAAGGAACCCTTATGCACTGCTGGTGGGAATGCAGACTGGTGCAGCCACTGTGGAGAACAGTATGGAGTTTCCTCAAAAAACTAAAAATGGAACTCCCATTTGACCCAGCAATCACACTCTTAGGAATATATCCTAAGAAAGTAGAAACACCAATCAGAAACACCCTATGTTCATAGCAGCACAATTTACAAGAGCTACAATTTGGAAACAGCCTATGTGCCCATCAGCAGATGAGTGGATCAGAAAGCTATGGTACATCTACACAATGGAATTCTATGCTGCAATAATAAAGAAGGAATTCTTACCACCATTTGCAGCAACCTGGATGGAACTGGAGAGCATTATGCTAAGTGAATAAGCCAGTCAATGAAGGAGAAACACCACATTATCTCACTCATTTGTGGATAATAAAGAACACTATAGCCGAGACCGGTTAGCCTCAGTGGATAGAGCGTCGGCTTGCGGACTGAAAGGTCCCAGGTTCAATTCCGGTCAGGGGCATGTACCTTGCTTGCGGGCACATCTCTACTGTGGGGTGTGCAGGAGGCGGCTGATCGATTTCTCTCTCTCATCGATGTTTCTGACTTTCTATCTCTCTCCCTTCCTCTCTGTAAAAAATCAATAAAATATATTTTAAAAAAAAGAACAATATAAACTGATGAACAAAAAGATAAATACAGAGGCAGTAAAGCATCAAAGAGACTGTCAAATTACAGCAGGAAGGTTAAGGAAAGGTGGGGTAGATAAGAGATCAACCAAAGAACTTGTATGCATGCATATAAGCATAACCAATGATCACAAGACACTGGGGGGTTAGAGTATGCCTGGGAGGGGGAGCAATGGAAGATATGTAAATATGTAATACATTAATAAAATAAATAAATAAAAACACTTAATATGTCTTAACTCTTTTGAGTGCTTGGCAAATACTCATTTTATCTTTGTTTCTTTGTATTGCTCTTCCCCAGCTTTATTGAGTTATAATTAACATATAACATTCTGTAAGTTAAAGGTATACATATAAAGATTTTATATATTGCAAAATAATTACCACAATAAGGTTAGTTAACACCTCCATCATCACACATAATTACATTTTCTATGTGCTGAGAACATTTAACATTTGTTTTCTTAGCAACTTTCATGTATATAACACAGTGTCGTTAACTGCAGTCACGATACTATACATGATCCTCAGAACTTACTTATCTGCTACAGAAAATTTGTACCATTTGGCCAACATCTGCCCATTCCCCCAGCCTCCAGCCCTTGTCAACCAGCATTCTACTCTCTATATGTATGAGTTAGCTTTCTTAGATTCCACATAAGTGAGATCATTCAGAATTTGTTTTTCTCTGCCTGACTTATTTCACTTAGCATACTGCTCTCAAGGTACAAACATGTTACAAAAATAGGTTTTCTTCTTGTTCAATATTCCATTGTGTGAATGTGTTTGTGTGTTGTGTTGTGTGTGTATGTACACACCACACAACATCTTCCTTATCCATTTATCTATAGTCAGACTCTTAGGTTGTTTCCATGTCTTTGCTACTATGAATAATGCTGCAGTGAATATGGGGTGCAGATATCTCTTTGAAACAGTGATTTCTATCCCTTCAAATACATATACAGAAGTAGAATTTCTGAATCATATGGTTCTTCTATTTTTATTTTGTTTGAGGAACTGTTTTGATTACTATGATTTTATAATATAGTTTGAAGTCAAGTAGTGTGATGCCTCCAGTGTTGTTCTTTTTTTCTCAAGATTGCTTTGGCTGTTTGGGGTCTTTTGTAGTTCCATACAAACTTTAGAATTATTTGTTCTATTTCTATGAAAAATAGTGTTGGAATTTTGATAAGGATTGTATTGAATTTGTAGATTGCTTTGGGTAGTATGGATACTTAACAATATTAATTATTTTAACTTATGAGCATTAAATATCTTTTCATTTATTTGTAAATTCTTACATTTCTTTCATCAATATCTTATAGTTTTCAGTGTATAGTCTTTCACCTCCACAGTTAAATTTGTCCCTAAGTATTTTATTCTTATTGAAGTAGTTGTAAGTGGGGTCCCCCCCCGCTTAATTTGTCTTTCTGATTGTGTGTTGTTAGGATATAGAAACACAACTGATTTTTCAATATTGATTTTGTATCCTGAAACTTTGCTAAAGGTTTTTTTTTTATGGATTATAGAATTTTCTATATATAATATCTTATTATCCACAAATAGTGACTGTTTCACTTCTTCCTTTCCAATTTGGATGCCTTTTATTTATTTTTCTTGCCTAAATGCTCTGGCTAGGACTTCCAATGTTATCTATACTAATAAAAGCCTAGGATGTCCTTGAGCCCTCGCATGATGCCCTCAAGTCATCACAAGATGGCCATCCCCATGTTGTCCCAAAATGGCCACCTCCATGTCATCACAAGATGGCCATCACAAGATGGACACCACAAGATAGCCAGCAAGGGAGGACAGTTGGGAATGACCAGGCCTTCAGGGGAGGGCAGTTAAAGGCAACCAGGCCGGCAGGGTAGGGCAGTTGGGGGCAATCAGGCCAGTAGGGAAGGGAAGTTGGGGGCAATAAGGTAGGCAGGGGAGGGCAGTTAAGTGTGATTGGGTTGGCAGGGGTGCAGTTGCGGGCAATCAGGCTGGCTGGGCAGGGAAGTTGGGGGTCAATCAGGCCAGCAGGGGAACATTTAGAGGGTGATCAGGCTGGCAGGCAGAAGCAGTTAGGGGCAATCAGGCAGGTGAGTGGTTAGGAGCCAGCAGTCCCGGGTTGTGAGAGGGATGTCGAACTGCCGGTAGATCGGGCCTAAACCAGCAGTCGGACATCCCTCGAGGGGTCCCAGGTTGGAGTGGGTGCAGGCTGGGCTGAGAGATACCCGCTCCTGTACATGAATTTCGTGCCCTGGGCCTCTAGTGTTGAACAAAAGTGGTGAAAGTAGTAATCCTTGTCTTGCTCCTGTTCCTAGTAAAAAGGCTTTTAGCTTTTGACTGTTGAGTATAATGTTAACTATGGTCTTGTCATATGTGGCTTTTATTATGTTAAAATTTTATTCACTGCATTTATCAGCTCCAAAATTTGTCTTGTTCATTTTTATGATTCCCGTATCTTTGCTAAACTTCTCATTTTGTTTACGTATTGTTTTTCTGATGTTTAAAAATTGTCTTTCTATTTTATTTGTTTGTTTTGGTGTTTATATTTTTTAATTCATTTAGCTCCACTAAAACAATGATTTTGATTTCTTTATCAGGCAAATTATAGATCTCCATTTCTTTTGGATCAGCACTGGAAAATTGTTGTGTTTTTTGCTGATACCATTTTTTTCCCTCTTCCTTGAAGTTTTGCATTACTCTCTCTGATTTGAAGTAGTCTCTTCTTTCAGTCTGGATGACTGACTTTAGGAGAGAAATACCTTCCTTCAGCTGTTATGATATTCTGAAGCTTTCTATGGATACACTAGCTCTACACTCCTTATTCCCTCTTGAGGAATAATCTTTAAGATTGTATTCTGCAAAGCCCAGTTGAGTGTTAATAGCTTCCCTTGTCTTCACTGTAGATAAACCTGGCTTTTATGGGAACTATGTGCCACTGAACCCTTTAACTGCCAAGAGAAAAACCACGTGTTAGGGTGTAAGTCACAGTTCTACTCTTGCTGGGACCATGCTTTGGCAGAATCTAAGCTGAGCCATATGTCACTAAGTGAAAGCCAATATTCTCTTTCCATGTGGCTGCATTTGTCATATTGGGGTTTAAAGTTACTAGATAAACATATAACTTTCTGAATTTCATTTTATAATATGTAACATTTTGTAATCTATTAATTGTATTATAGTTTAAATAATCATGTAAACCCATAACTTTTTAAAAAATATATTTTATTGATTTTTCACAGAGAGGAAGGGAAAGGGATAGAAAACCAGAAACATCGAAGAGAGACATCGATCAGCTGCCTTTTGCATGTCCCGTACCGGGGATGTGTCCGCAACCATTGTACATGCTCTTGACCGGAATCAAACCTGGGACCCCTCCGTCCCCAGGCTGATGCTCTATCCACTGAGCCAAACCGGTCTCCACCATAACTTTTATATAGTGATCCTTGAACAACATGGGGGGTCGGGGCATTGATCCCCATGCAGTTAAAAATTCATGTAAAACTTTGGACTCACCAAAAATTTGGTTTCAGGAATCCCTTTGGATAGTAAAATCCAAGGATGCTCAACTCCCTTATATAAAATGGCATAGATTAATGTATACAGTTGGCATTCTGCATCATGGATTCCCAACCACAGATTGGAAACAGTTCAGGCATTTATAGAAAAAATCCACATATAAGTTCAGAGCCATGTTGTTGTTCAAGGGTTGCTGTAATAAGTTAGGAATTCAGGAACCCACCTTTACCAAGATTATCATATAATGACCCTTAACTGTGCAGATGTAGACCCCCAGATTTTAGAACACGGTCATGATATTAAATGCTATGTAATAAGCTTTTTACAAACTTTATCTCAATCAATTGTCAAGATTCAAACTTGGGAACTGCAAGGTTGAAATTGCAATCAGGAAATAAAATGTAGGTGTTAGCCAAACAGCTCATGAACTCTGTGTGGGTTTAGAATTGATAGGCAAAAACTGAGTGCCTATTTAGTGCCATACACTTACTGAGCACCTGCATTCATATTAAGAACACGAGGATAAATCCTTTCTTCCTCCATGACTGACCTGGCAGTTGGTTATCTATATATATAAAAGCCTAAGTGACCAACCTGAATGACTAAGGACTGGTCAACTGGTCACTATGATACACACTGACCACCAGGGGCAGACAGCTCAATGCAGGAGCTGGCCCCTGGTTGTCAGTGTGCTCTCACAGTGGGAATGCTGCTCAGTGACCACCTATCCCAGTGTCCTACCAGCCAGGTAGCAGCTCCCTCAGTAGTCCTGTAGGTCCAATCTGAGGACAATAGGCCAGGCACTGATGGACTGGTACTACTGGCATGATCCTGATAGTGCCACCAGCCTCCTGGAAGTCTGCCTTGGGCAATGCGGCCACTTTCCCTCCCTCCTAGTCACTCAGCAAGAATGATGGCTCCCAACAGCTAGCATAAATGTTAGTGGGATGGAACCAAATTCCAGGCCGGCAAGAGCATCCCACCACCCATCCTGAAAGTCAATTGCATCCCAGCACCCCTCCAATCCCCTTGGGATGGGTGTCAGAATCAGGGCTCATGGCCGCTGCCATGGCACAAGCCTTTCCTGATCGGGACTGAGTGGGCGCGAGTCCACAGCAGACGCAGCGGGGCCAGGATGAGCAGGAATGGCAGGCAGGAGAGACAGGCCACCCTGTGGGACCCCACCCATGCACAAATTTGTGCACTGGGCCTCTAGTTCAGTAATAACTTTCCTTAATCACTTAGGACTTACATTCAGCTACACATACTCAGCATGGACAACAGTGTGATGATTGCAGAGGTGCAGGGGGGTGAAGGTGGAAGAGGGCATAGAAGGGATAAATGGTGATGGGATAGATAGATAAATAAATTAGTAAATAAATAAATAAATAAAATAAGATAGTGGCTCATTCCAATGAAGTGTTTTGTTTTTCTCACACAATGTGTAGTCTGGAATAATCAGTGCAGAATTGGAAAGGCCCAGGCTTCCCCCTTTCAGCTCCATCTCCTGAGTGTCTGTTTGCCTCATGCTGCAATATGGTTTTCATTTTCTAGCCATCTCAGTTGCCTTTCTGGTTCATGCCCATTGGGTCAGCTTCCCTTTAATGGAGGTTTCCCAGCATCCTCACCTAGTAATTTCCTCTTGCTTCACATTGGCCAAATTTTTGTTACCTACTTATCCTTAAATGGAAAGGTGGCTGAGAAAATGGGAGAGGAATGTTTACTATCCTTGGCTTGCCGAGCACCTTTGAGCGTTGATTGACTGTTTCTTGCTTATATAGTAACTCTGGTAACTCTTGGACTGGGGCCCTAGGCTTAGGAAGACTCACTGCTGCCTGTACAGTGAGGATCAAGGAGCACAGAAAGCTCAGAGACCAAGTCCTGTAGCTCGGTAGTGGCTATATGACTAAGGTTTAATGGGTGAGTGACTTGCTCTAGGACATACAGGAAGGGAGTTTGAGTTAGCTTCTCATCTCTTCCCACACACTACACACACCTCATAACAGACTTTAACCTCCTCAATGCGAATAGGAACAGGCTGGGGTGGGGCGAATTCAAAAGGTCTGGTGAAATATTCTCTCTTCAGTGGGATGGGCATGGGAAATCCCCTTTTGGCCATGTTTGCAGTTGTCCAGGAGATGGCAGCAGACTGCTTTGAATCAGTTCTAGAGACAGTTCCCTGGAGAGGGACCCAGCCACAGACTCAAGTGCCCTTCCAGGGAAAGAACCTCAGATGGGACCCAGCACGGGGGCACATAAACATTCTCCATTGCTCCAGGGACCTCTGGGCATCTGTGAGTTGGCCGAGACAGAAGTCTCTGAGAGCCAGGTGACAGGATCATCACAGAGATGTAAATGACAGCAGAGGAAACAGTCAATAATATCGTGATAACTATGCCTGGGCCAGGCGGCTACTACAAATATCAGGAGACCACTCTGCAAAGTACACAATATCCTAACCACTCTGCTGTACACCAGAAATGAGTACAGATTGATATTGCATTTAAAGTGTAACTGAAAAAAAAAAAAAGATGCTCGTGCTAAGGGGTTTGATAAGGGGACAGCCTTAGCAGGTGAGGCTGGTTTCAGAAAAGGTGAGGCTGGCTGCAGAGTCATTAGAAAGAAATAACAAAACAACCCGCTTCATTCTGTGAGGACGTGGACCCCTCCGGGAAATCTCCCCAGTGACCTCATCATGTTATTATCTAAATATTTGGTCCACACAGAGGAGTGGAATGCGCAGGACCTGCTAAAGCCACAGGACAGGGAACAAGTATCACCTCTCAGTGGTGCTTGTCTCTTTTTGAGGCAAAACTAAAGGAAAAAGAAAACCAAAATAAAAAGCACCCAACTCCGAGTCAAATTACAGGGAGACTTCTCTAAAATTGCTACCAGCAAAAGTAGAGGCCCCTCCCCATTCGCCCTCCCTGCCATCACACTGAGCAGCCAGCACACACAGCACGGGGCAGGCCAGTGTCTGAGGTTTCTGGGCTTGGTTCAGCTGTCGGGTGATGTCAGCCACTTGTCCTTATTTCGGGAGCCCTTTCAGGTTCAATTTTACATTACCAATCAGTGCTTTCACCTGTGTCTTGAGCCACTAGGGCTTTACCCTGTGACCTAAAGCTGTCTCTCTCCCCACCCTTTTTAGATGCATTTATAAATGCTACCGAAATGATAGCCACTGAAGCCCTGTGGAGAACTTAGAGATCTTTGAAGCAGTCTGATTCAGAAACAGATGAATGGACCATTCTACAGTGTGCCTTTAAGCCCCCGCTGTCTGCCATAGCAAACCTGTGGGTACATGCATTGGAAGCTCAGAGCCAAATGTTCCCTGTGCCTTTGCTACCCAAAGTGTGGTCCATGAACCAGCAGCAGCACCACCAGGGAGCCTATTAGATGTGCACTATTTTGAAGCTGAACCCAGAGCTGCTGGGTCGGAGTCTGTATGTTAACAAGATCCCCAGGCGATTGGTATGTTCTTTAGAGTCTGAAAAAACGCAGTCCATGAGAGCCTTTTTAAAGCTAGTTCCAATAGCTAATAGTTTAAGAGGGAGGGGAGGACCAGAGAGGTGGGCCCTGCCTCTCGGGTGGGCAGGTTATGATCAATCACCCGGAGCTGTTTTCTGTCCCATCGTCCAATCAGAGGAGAGACTAGGGCTGGAGATGGGTATCAGCACATTTCCTTAGATAATAGTCCATTTTAGAGCAAAAGGTATGGACTAGTGACATACAAAGAGAGCTCTGCTGATGAGCAAGTAATGAGTAGAGAGTGTCCTGGAGGGAGAGGTGGCAGAAAAGGGCAGGAAAGCAGTGGGATAGCAGCAGAGACATTAGTTCAGCAGCCGGAGACCATCTGGAAGCATGCGGCATTTCCTTCCGTGCGAGTGGGGTGAGCAGTTGGAGCTGAAAATACCCAGCCTTTTCAGGAAGAACCAAGGATGCCATCTGACTTCCTTAGGCCAAGGCCTCCCGGCATGGCTCAGGCTGACCAGGTCTGTCCCCAGGGATGCTCTGTGCTTAGTGAGAAAATTTGGTTGCAGCATTGGTTGGCAAATGGAGATAACACATAGGCAGAACATGCAAGTGACACACTCACAATGAAGGGATTTTCATGCCCATTAAAGAGGCTAGTGGTGGCTTTTCCTGACCATCACAAATGCCTGTCATGCAGCAGTCAGTGTCTGCTCTGTGCAAGGTCACAAGTGCTTTGAAGCAGGATCCAGCTTTTGTCTGAGATGAAGACAAACTACTCTCAATTAAATTCGCAGACTAGTGCAATGGATATCATCTCTGATCTGGATCTCTTACGTTTAAATAAGAGCAACGTTCACTTCTACTGTTCAGGAAGGAGTGGGAGTGAGGGAGTTGGTGCCACCCAGCAGAGAGGCACGGCCCCCAGCTTGGGTGGGGAGAGTGCAGCTGGTGGCATTTGGATGAAGCAACAACCCATTTCTTTCTCATCATTAGACACCAGGTTTCCCATTCAGATGCTTAAGTTTCCTCTCTTACCCCTGAGCTCCAAGGCCAGCCAGTCTTTGGAATTTAGTCTTGGCACAAGAAGAGGAAAGAGCACCTCTCTCCCATCCTGGCTCCTTTATTCCTGGGGCCTCAGCTACTGGGCAGGATCTAGTTCCTATCTGCAGGATCCGACCAGGGAGAAATAGGACCCTGAGGGCGAGGTGGTGCTGGCCTCTGCTGGGCAGGGAGGGCTTGAAATTAGGTCAGAATCTCAAATCCAGAAGCCGAGTCCCCTGCAGTCAGGTTGTGTGCACTGTGATTCCTCAGCAGCCAGCCAGCCACCGCTCTGATCTCCACCCCTTCAGTGTCTGCCCACAGGAAGGGGTCCTGTCATATTCTCTTCTGCAGCAGTGTCGGTAGGCTCACCCCTCTCTGGACCCTGGTGGGGGAATCTGAACCACTGGATGCTGGGGCCCCACCAGCTGTAATTAAGCAAGTGGTTTTATTCTGATGTTTTGACATCTGGGTCCTGGATGACCCTTAGAGAGACTGTCCCCAGAGTCACCAATTCCTCGGCACAGTAAAGAACCCACCTAGGAGAGACCCTTCAGATGCAAACTAATCCATAGTCCGTACCCACCACCTCCTCTACCAGGCTCTCACACTTGGGCACTGTCTCCTCCTCTAAGTGCAGCAGGGCCAGCTGCTGGACAACTAGGGACAGCCTCGATGCTTCAGAACCTGCCATGTCCAGGCTGCTCACCCATTTCTTTCTAGGGCAACCACAAGGAGGGTGGTGCCCACATTTCCCCCTCGCCCCCGGTGTGTCCTGGCTGACCCCGATGCTCTTCTATGTGGGCCTGTGTGGTGTGCTATGCCTTCTCTTCCAGGAATTGTGAGTAAAAAAGCTTCTTTTTTTGCTTTAGCTGATTTGGCTTGGTGGATAGAGCATCATCTTGAGGACTGAAGGGTCCCCAGTTTGATTCTGCTCAGGGGCACATGCCTGGGTTGCTGGCTTGATTCCCCAGTAGGGGGTGTGCAGGAGGCAACCAATCAATGATACTCTCTCATCAATGATTTCTCTATCTCTCCCTTCTTCTCTGAAATCAATAAACATATTTTTTAAAAAAGCATATTTTTGTGTGTGACAGTTATTTGGAAATAAATGTCTGTGAGCCTTTCCATCCCTGTCTTTCCATTGAAATCGTGGGTATGTTTTAAAACATGAGCCATCCTACCCCTAGATTGAGACTGAATCATGCTCCTTGAACCTATTGTTCATGTCCCTTCTGCGTACACCTTCTGTCCTTCCTGAATTCCAATTTGGAAGCCACCCCCACCTTGTGATACTTTATTTTTATCTGATTAGTTATTCCAGGTCCAGCAGCATCTGGAAATTAGGAACAGGATTGTGGTGTACATGTCAAACACTGTATGTATCTGAGCCTCTGAACTGGGGATCTTGCTTCTGGTGGGTGGATTCCAGGAGTAAAACTACTGGATTTGGGGATTCCTATGCAGTTCATTTTGGTGGATGTTTGCAAATAGCTTTACAAAGAGCCCATCACTATTCACATTTCCACCAGGAGGATGTGAAGTGACCTTTCCTTGCTAGCCCCTGGGGATTCTGGAATTCTTGGAGTCTAATCCTCCAGCATCCCAGGAGTGCATCCTCTCTGCCAGGAGTGTGGGGTACCCACAGGGCTGGGCTGGGGCTGCTGGCAGCTCACGGGTGTTGAAGTCACCCAAGAATGCAGGCTGAATGGTGAAGGCAGGATCTTTCCGCAGGTCGGCCTGCAGTGGGTGCTGGTTCTTGGACTTGAGATCATGCAGGGGACGTTGCTCTGGCCACATTGCCGGAAGGGCAGTTAGTGTGCTGGAATGAATCTCGGGGCAGGAGGAGAGACGTCCCTCTCAAATGCCTTCTGCTACATTTGTTTTCAAGAATAGTTGAATACCAAGAATATTATGGTTACTGTGCTGACTTGTTTGTTTTCTGACTTTCTCATCTGTTAATGATAAGTTAAGACCAGTCTTGGTGGCAGTTAGCTCTGTAGGGTGTGGGATTTCTTGGTGACACTTAGGACCCACAGCCTTGCTGCTTACTCCTCCAGACCATGCCAGTGACTTCCTCTGTTTTGTAGGGGCTCCCTTTAAAAATTTTTTAGACTATTGCACCATTATTATTTTACTAGAGGCCTGATACCTGAAATTTGTGATGGGGGGTGGGGTGTGTCCCTCAGCCCAGCCTGCAGCCTCTCCAATCTGGGACCCCTAGATAAATGTCCAACTGCCTATTTAGGCCTGATCTCGGTAGGATCAGTTGGATATCCTTCCCACAATCCAGGACTGCTGGCTCCCAACTGCTCACTTGTCTACCTTCCCAGTTGCCCTGAATCGCTTCTGCCTGCCAGCCTAATCACCCCCTAACCATTCCCTTGCCACCCTGATTGCCACTAACTGCCCTCCCCTGCAGGCCTGGTCACCCCCATCTGCCCTGCCTTTCAGGCCTGGTCCCTGCCAACTGCCTTCTCCTATTGGCCTGATCACTCACCACTGCTCTCCCCTGCTTGCCTGATCCCTCCCAATTGTCCTTCCCTACTGGCCATCTTGTGGTGGCCATCTTGTGTCCACATGGGGAAAGTCACCTTGTGATTGGAGTGATGGTCAATTTGCATATTACTCTTTCATTAGGTAGGATAGAGGCCTGATGCACAGGTGGGGGCCAGCTGGTTTGCTCTGAAGGGTGTCCTGGATCAAGATAGGGGTTCCCTTGGGGCGTGGGGTAGCCTGGGTGAGAGGCCTGTGGTGGTTTGCAGGCTGGCCACACCCCCTGGGGACTCAAGCAGAAGCCCTGGTATCTGGGATTTATTTATCTTCTATAATTGAAACTTTGTAGCCTTCAGCAGAGGCCAGGGCAGGCCAGGGTGTGTAGGAAACTTGGCTTCCTCTATCACCAGGGAAACCCAAGTCTCCTGCTCACTCTGTGGCCACAGCCATTTTTGTTGGGATTAAATTTATCTTCTATAATTGAAATTTTGTAGCCTTCAGTGGAGGCCTGGGTCAGTCGGGGTATGCAGGAAGCTTGGCTTCCTCCATTGCTGGAGAAACCCAAGCCTCCTGCTCACTCCACAGCCACAGTTATCTTGGTTGGGTTAATTTGCATATTTGTTCCTGATTGGCTGGTGGGAGCGATTTGTGGGTGTAGCAGAGGTATGGTCAATTTGCATATTACTCTTTTATTACATAGTATAGGGAAAAGCACAGTTATTCAAGAGGAAAAATTATTTAAAATCTCACTAATTAGAAATAACAATTACTAGCAATTTTGGTTGGGTTGTTTTCCAGACTTTCATGAAAAAAAAATTATATTTGGTTTGTAACCTGCATATTTCAACCTGAAAAAAGTCATGTGTGTTATTCCTTGTCAGAATATTGACTCACAGCAGCATTTTGTTTGGATGCCTATGTATTTTGTCATACCTCACATTGTTTAACTGACTGCTTATTGTTGGTTGACTTTTCTCTACTTTTTGCTATTGTAATAACTTCTATAATAAACAGCTTTGTACATATGTCTATATAATTGCCCAATTATATTCTTAGGCAAAATTCCTAGAGTGAGATTACAGAAGTAAAGCAGAGTCAAGATTTCAAGGCTTTCATGTTGAATTGCACTCTAGAAAATGTGCATCAACTTACTTCCGATAGGTATTCGAGTAACTATTTCCTCAAACTCCCCAACACTTAAAAATTCTTATTGTTTTTCATCTTGGACAATTTGATAAGTGCATTCAATATATTTATCAATGAGGGCAATAAACCCAATTCTCACTTCTAATGAACCTCTATCCTTCACCACCTCACTGTCTCCCATGAAGGTTAAGAGCATGTATATATGATCCTGGGAAAGTCACTTGATTTTTGTGTCTCAGTTTCCTCAACTCTAAAATGAGCATAATAGAAAAGCTTGCATCGCTGCATTGTTGAGGGTTTGAATGAAGTAATGTAGGGGGAATGCTCAGCATGGAGCTTGGCACTCATGCACCTTCTCTTTTATTAAAAATGATTTTTTTAATTGATTTACAGAAACATTGTTGTGAGAACAAAACACCAATCACCTGTCTCCTGCAAGCTTACTACCAGGGATCAAGCACACAACCCAAGTACAGTGGTACTTCGAGATACGAGTTTAATTCATTCCGTAACCTTGAGGCGTGGGAAACTATGAGAGGCTTGAGTCTCGGTAAACTGGTGGTTTGTGTGCAGCCAGCCAATCTGCGCGATTACTCCTATCTCAAATGTTGCTTGTATTTCAAAGCAAAAATTGCTCACTAGATGGCTCCTATCTCAAAAATCTCGTATATTAGGGCACTCGTATCTCGAGGTACCACTGTATGTGCCCTGACTAGAAATTGAACCAGCAAACTTTTGGTACATGGGAGGACAATGCTCAACCACATTGGCTAGGGGAGGCCCATGCAGTTTCAATAAGTATCTTTTTAGAGAGTCTTCAAGATGTCACCTGGTCTGTGTTTTGCTTTAAGCAAACCCCTACTCAAGCTATAGGGACCTCTCTTTAAGAGGCAAAATCACAACAAAGAGGTATGGAGATGCATTTGAGACTTGCTTACTAACAAGGAGTTCTATGCACACTTAAGTTCTGTTTAAAGTATTTTTTTAATTGATTTTTTGCAGAGGGGAAGGGAGACAGATAGAGAGCTAGAAACATCGATGAGAGAGAAACATTGATCAGCTGCCTCCCACACACCTCCTACTGGGGATGTGCCCACAACCAAGGTACATGCCCTTGACCAGAATTGAACCCAGGACCTCTCAGTCCACAGGCCAATGTTCTATTCACTGAGCCAAACCGGTCAGGACTGTTTAAAGTTTTGTGCATCCTACTTGTGAGTCCTCTCTTCCGCATCTCTATTTCTCTCTCTCTCTCTCTCTCTCTCTCTCTCTCTCTCTCTCACACACACACACACACACACACACACACACACACATGCACACACACAATCAGTCAGATTTTGGTTTGATCAATAATTAATGAGGACCTACAATATGCAAGATTTGGCTTCTGGAAAAACTTGAGCAAATTTAACTTTTTGTGCCTCAGTTTCCTCATCTATAAAATGGGAATAGTACCTACCTCAGAGTTATTATGAGCATTAAATGAGTTGACACATGGTGAGTGCTGTGTTTCTTATTTAAGGGGATGAGTGCTGGCCCAGTATGCCCATAAGTGTAAGGGGCCTACAGGAAGTAGGGGAGAGGCCCACAGGCCAGGGTCCCTGTATAGTACATGCAGAGGATGCTTGGAAGGTGCCTCGGTGTGCCAGCTACACAGATGAAGGAGTGGATGAGGATGCATTTGTATGCAGCCTTTCAATGGAGTGGACAGGCAGAAAAAAGGGAGAGTTAATACAGTTTCTTTGAAGAGAGCTCTGCCAGTCCAAGGGGGGTTAGATGACTTGACCAAGCATCTATCTCATCTTATTGCCCTCCTTGTCACTCCAACTCCAGTATCACCTCAGGAAGATGATTCCTCCAAGAAACTTGCATGCAGTGTCAAGTCCCCAGCCGGTGCTGGGTAGCAATGCAGCATCACATCCCTACCCACCCGCTCATGCCTCGTAACACATGCAACCCTGCCTACCCATGCCTGCCGCGCACACAGGCTCCTGCTGATTGGTCATTACAGCGTGAGGGCGTCATGACTATTAGCATATTAGCTCTTTATTATATAGGATAGTTCCTCATCTCTGTTTCATAAGTTCCATTTGTAAAAGGCATCTGGATTTCAGAGATGTTAAAATGGGGGTAGGGGGTGGCGCACACAAGCTTTGCATCTTAGAATTAATGTCATACTCCATTGATTGGTTCAGGAAATCCTTGCCTTTGGGAGATCTATACTGCTCATCAATGTGTGGATGGCACCAAGAAGTCCTGTATTAAAAACACCTGTTTAACTTGAGTGAGCTCTCTTCTCCCAGTCTCCCCCCAGAGAGCCTTCTCTGCATGGCTTCACAGCCTTCTTCTACCCTAGAACACATTTTAAGTCATTTAGGAAAGTTTAAATTATAGTCAGTATACTTCCTTCATTGACCTTAGTTCTAAGCTATAATACATTTTAGAAAAATTTCCATTTAAAATGCTTAAAGAAATGTCACTTTTAGCTACAGATTTGCATAAATGCTTCAGGGAACCTGGGATTCTCCTGGCCTGCTCCAGGGGCTGATTTGCATAAGGGCTCTAGGCTTTGGGGAAATTGCTGTCAGACCTTTCCACATTTAAATTTAGATTGTGCTTTCCAGAAAGGGTGATGTCAAATAGGTCACCTTCCTAGATCTACCAAGAGCCAGAAAGAAATACTTCCTATCCCACTCTCTTCCCATAGGCAGTGATCAGCTATGAAATCCTTGCCTGACAATGAGACAAAGGGCAGTGTAATATCCATTCGAGAGCTCCCTACAGGATCAGCCTGAGGCTGAGACTTTACCTCAAATTGTACCCTTGTCTCATCTCTTCTCCTTCCCTTATTCCCTTACCAGGTTTTCTTGGGGGCACTTCCTTAATAAAGACAAGTGAATTCTTGTCTAGTTCCTAGCTCCAGGAACCCTAACCCCAAACAGGTACCTAAAAATTAATTGCACTTCTGAGGTAAAGTAAAGAATAGAAAATATAGCCAATAGTATTGTAGTAAGTATGTATAGTGTCAGATGCATACTAGAAATACTTTGTAAAGTATATGATTATATAATCATTATGCTGTACACCTGAAATTAATACAAAATAATTTTGAATGTGAAGTGTAATTGAAAAATTAAAAAAAAATACAAAACAAAACCCCCAAACATTTAATTATGCTTCTTAAATATTTTAAACATCAATTTAAATTAAAACTAGAGAGCTGGTGTATAAACTCATGTATGGGTAGAGTCCCTATCCCTAGGACTGGCTGGTGAGGTAATGGTTGAGCAATAGGAGGGAAGAGGCACTGCTGGCATCCACTGCTGGCATCCACCTTAGCTGGCCTGGGGCCTGCAGCCTGGGGCAGATCCTGCATTGAGCATCTGCCCCCTGGTGATCAGTGCACATCATAGCAACCGATCATTTTGCCCTTTGGTCGATTTGCATATTAGGCTTTTATTATATAGGATTTCTTCAGTGTTTCATTATTTCTTTTAATAGTTTGCTTGTTTGCATCCATTTCAAAATATGGCCCATACATATCAACAGGGTAACTTTTTAGACCCATTTTAAGTTTTAGGTTCCCTTTCTTTCCTCTCTCACTGCAGTTTTATTGTTTGGTTTGGTTTTTGAGAAACCAGGATGCATGTCTTGAGAGTTTTCTGCAGTCTAGCTTCAAATTCTGGGATTGACTTGGTTTTATTTAACATGTTCTTCTGCCCCTTGTCCTCCCTGTAAACTGGTAGTTGACTTTTGAGACAGGATTAGAGTCAGCTCTGATTTTGAGACAGGAGGTGTTGGGTCTTCCATTAGCAGGTGCCTAATTTTTGGTTGTTTTTCTCTTTGTCATGATAACATTCATTGATACTCAGTATTCAGACACATTAATTTATTGAGGGTTGCCAAATGATAATATTCAAATTTCATTTGTTTTCTATTGACTGGAATATTGGTTGAAACATTCCCTTACCAACTATTTGGTAACCTTGAAGCACAGTTTGTACAAGGAATGCATATAAGAAATGTTTGCTTTTATCTTTTATTTTAACTATTTTCAAAATAATGAGTTGTTTCCTGAACATCTGAAAGTTTTCTAATTTTATTAGATTTCTTTTTGTATCATGATGAGCTCATGGATTTATCTATATAGCATGCTTTTCAATCCACTGCCTTTTATGAATTTTTAAATGTAAATGCTATCATAATTATATTTTTACTTCATCATTTTCTGTTTAAAAGACTCAGGAGTATATCTGGCAGATCTTTCCAGGACCACATTTAAAGACCTACCACATGCTTTTCTTTGCTACTGTGTATGACAGAAGACAAATACAGTGGTACCTCGAGATACGAGTGCCCTAACATACGAGATTTTTGAGATACGAGCCATTGAGCGAGCAATTTTTGCTTTGAAATATGAGCAACATTTGAGATAGGAGTAATCGCGCGCATCAGCCCGCTGCACACGACCCACCAGTTTACCGCGACTTGAGCGTCTCATAGTTTCCCACACCTCAAGGTTACAGAACGAATTAAACTCGTATCTCGAGGAACCACTGTATTTTATGATAGGCTAAGCCTCTTGGGATGCATTATTCCACACAGCCTTCCTTTAACACAAATCTGTGATAGAATTATAGAATTCTTATTTTTTGGATGAAGAAATGGAGCCCATGGTTACTTAGTTCAAAGTGCTGACCTGAGGTTTGAGTGCAGCTCTATTTGGTCTCAGAGTTATTGATCTCTTGACCACTGACTGGCTGGACCCACTCTGCACTGCTTTCCTGTGCCAGTGGGTTACTCACACACTGCCTCCTGCACCTGAGGCCAGTCCACCACTGTGCTCTGGGCAGGACCTTCTACTCCCTCAGCAATGCTGCTCTAATCAATGATCCCTCCTGCCTGCCCACCTGGGTCAATCAAGTGGATCATCCAACCTAAAAATGAAGCATGCAGGTGTCTCCTCTCTCTTAGGAAAACCAAGCTCCCTCCCCTTGACTCCACGTGCCCTATAATCGTGGCCCACCTCTGTCCTTACAGCTGCTGTTCATTTGATTACATCAGACAAGAGCTGATGGATTTTGGACTGGCTCTGGGTAAGCTTCCTAAGTGCCCTTTGCCCTTTGTTTCTGCTGGGAGGAACCATCTCAGCCTACCCACTGTTGTAGCTCTGTCTCTGCAGAGTCTTAAACCACCCTCAGCTGCCCTCCTTGGGCTTAGTCCTGGGGAGCAGGTACATTTTGGAAGTTCAAACATGGCCTTTGCACTCCTGGCTTGGAGATGTTGCAGAAGGAGAAATTTTAAGAGAAAAATCTTGATTTGCAGAGGAGTGGGCTTTTCACAGCAAGGAAATATCTCTTCACATCCTAAGGATTCATTCTTTTTTTGTGGATTCTTCCTGGACATGCTAGCCTTTCCTTAATATTTATGCTTCTGCACAACTTATACCAGTTCTCTGCACATTCCGTTTTGTGTTATTTGCTCTGTTCAAATATATTTATAAAATTTTGAGGGCTAGTCCATCTCCTCATCTTTGATTCCCTCACAAGGATTAGCCCACAAACCGCCTAGCCTGTGGTGGTCTAATTCATTGTCCTTTATTAGCCTGTGGGGACAAATGCATAACAATGCACAACCTAGAATACAAAGGCTTTAGACTCCATCTGCTGTCCCTGGGCAATGTCACTCTGCTCCCCCGGAGTCCCATTTATGACACCACTAAGGTATCTGTTTTAGAATTGTCTGGTGTTTTTACATTCAGGGAGCATCACTGTTCCTTCCACAGGTGAATTTTCTGGTGTTCAACCCTTTTAGCATTAGTACTAAAGCCGGGAAGAGCCCCTCAGCAGGGATGGCATTGCTTCTGTCTGCCAGGAATCTCTTCTGCCTTTTCTGAATAGATTTTCTCCAAGAAAACATCTATGTGCATGCTATTTGGGTAGCTCAAATTCTCCCACTTCTTGCCCCAGTTCAGGGGTGGACACATGACCCAAATCAGGCAAATGAAACTCAACTTTTTGTGGCATGACCACGAAAGACACATTTCCTCTCTGCTGGATTAGAGTTTTGAGAATGTTTCAATGCCATGAAAATTGAACCTTTCCAAGAAAGATGTCAAATGAGAGTGTAGCAGGGAAGAGAAAATGGGACAACCTCGTCCTGATAATGTTGTTTGAGCCACAATGTGCCTAGCACTCGACCACCCTCTGGATTGACAGTTATGTAGGCCAATTGGTTCCTCATTTTGCTCAAACCAGTCTGTGTGCATTTTCTATCACTTTGAACCTAAAGAGCTCTAACTCATACGGTATCTCCCGCTTTCACATTGTTAGAGGGGCACAGTATTTGCAGGGAAGGAGCTCTGTTAACTTTTATTTTGTCTGTGGTCCCCTGATTTCTTCAATACTTTGACAATAGTCCAGCATGAAAAGGAAGGCAAATTAAAGCAACAGGCCCATGTTGTATGAATACCTCCCTCCCCATCTGAGGAAGGCTTTATTGCTGGGCATATCCATCATGAACATATTTAACCTTAAGTAGAAGAAAAAGCACACAACAGAATTTTGTGGTATAACAAAAAGTCCAGAGGTAGGTGGTTGTTGGTGCAGATGAGGAAAGTAATAATGTCAGGCCACTCCTCTGCTAGCCCCTTAGCTTGCTTGGTGGTCTTCCTTCATACTGGCGCCTTGTGGTCAAAGGTGGCTGCTGCTAGTCCAGACCTTATATTCACACTTAAATCAGAATGAAGTTGGAAAGAGGATGGTGGTGTCACCCCCAGCTTTCTCTTTTGATTTGGAAAGTGGAAGCTCCTCAAATCTCTGTGCAGATTTCTGTTCATGGCTAGAACTCAGTAATGTGACCACTGCCACTTTTAAGGAAGACTAAGGTAACAAATGTTCAGCTAGCCATAGATTGATACTCGTACCAATACATGGGTGCTTTTAACAAAAATGAGGTGAGGAATTAATCATTAGCTACTTAGTGGACTTATGACTTGTCCTCTCTCTCCTCACTTAACATGAGTTCTCTGCTGAGAGGCACATCAGACTTATCACAAAAAGGCTTCATCCAGCGGGCCTCCTTTTCAAGGTTGTCATATCTGTCAGAATCCCAGCTAACACCATGCTGAGCAACCTCCATATTTGACAAAAGTGGATCATTTTTTAAGAGCAAAAGCTAAATTAGAAATATCAGTATTTTAACTTTCTAATACACTGTAATAAAAGTGGCTGCAGATGGTATTATAAAATAAAAGATATAAATGGCCTAATATAAATGGCCTAGGACAGTGGTTGGCAAACTCATTAATCAACAGAGCCATATATTAACAGTACAGCGATTGAAATTTCTTTTGAGAGCCAAATTTTTTTTAAACTTAAACTATATAGGTAGGTACATTGTTATTACCTTAATTAGGGTACTCCTAAGCTGGCCTTTGCTAAAAATGTCCTCAATCTGACTGAGATACGTTTGCTGAGGTCGACCCCTTTCAACTCTCCCATCCACACTCGTCTTGTATACTTATTTCGTCTATCTCCTTTCATTCATCCTCTCTATATGTCCAAACCATCTCAACATACCTGTCTCAATCCTCGACACTACATCTTCTTTCACTCCATTAACTTAATAAACTTTAATTAAAGTTTTAAGTCTTAGTTAAACTATAGGTACATTGAATAAAACCTGATGTCATACTTAATAACAGTAGTATTTATTGATAAAATTAAATTCCTTACAATTTACCTTACAATATCCATAAAATTAAATCATGACAATGAATGACAAACATTAATGTGAACAATGGCCTTGCATTTTCTTGGAAAGTTTGGGTAAGTCAGGTTTGTATGTTGTTGTTTTTAATTTTAGGCAGGATTCCAGTTTCTCATCAATAAGATGACTTCTCAATTTACTCTTGATAAGATTCATGCTTGAAAATGATTGTTTGCATAATTATGTGAAATTAGGAAAAGAACAGCAAATGTTATTTTTTTTTCAGTTGATTATATGAGTCAGGAATACTATTCCAGGTATTAAAAATCAACATATCTTCCTTCTCCAGTTCTTTCAAAGCAGACTACTTGTGCTGTGAACTAAGTTCACATTTATTTTTCTCCAATATTTTTATATCAGCACAAAGACAGTCAAATTTTGAGCTACACAATTCTTTGTTTTTTAAATCTAGCAATTGCATTTAAAAGTTGCCAAAGTCAATATTAAAGGGAGAACAATTTAATTATATTACAATAGCATTAAGAGGTTTTTTAACAAAGGCTAACATCACTTTGCTGTTTCTGAATTTCTGAAACCTGTTGAGAAAAGCTTCCCTCATATTTAAAAGTGTTGTTTTGAAATAGCAAATGTCAATATCAGAATTATTTTCTTGGTGATGTTTCAACAGGCTTGGAAAGTGAATCAAAGTTTCTCTTTCAAAATCTTGAGCAAAAAGCGATAATTTGTTTTCGAATGAAATAACTTCTTCTAACATCTAAAAAATTGTGTTTCTTTTCCTCTGTAGTTCACGATTAAGCTGATTTAGAAGAGATGTAACATCTACCATGAAATAAAATTTTTGGATCCACTGATCATTCATTAGTTGTGGAGAAATGAGAAATACTTTAATTTCTGTTAATAAGGAAGTGAAATGTTTCAAAATATTTCCTTTTGATAACCAACAGAAGAAGATCCGTGTACTCACTCTCCATTTCAACTAAAAATTCTTCAAATTGGCTATGATTAAGAGCTTTAGCTATAATGGAGTTGATAATGTTAATCAGTTGATAATATTAAGTAAGTATCTCATTATTAATTTTTTTCTTTCAAAATAGTGACAAACCCATTTCTTACATCACTAATACTTTTCGCCCTGTCTGTTGAAATTGAGACAATTTTATCGAGTGGAATATGATGTTTTTCAATGCACTCAATTACAGCATTTGCTATATCCTCTCCACGAGTTTGACCTTTGAGTGGCAATAATCCTAAAAGTTCTTCTTTAGGACCTGTAGATGAAATAAATCGTACAAAGAGTAAAACATGCGCTGTATCATTTATGTTACAAGACTTGTCAACTGCTATTGGTAAAGTTGAAACCAGTTAATTTAAGATCTTCGACTTGCTGGTTGATTATATTAGAAGACATTTTGACTGTTCCATCTTTCACTGTTTTAGCAGACAATGGTAGCTCTTTAATTGTTTTTAGAATATCTGCTTTGTTCTTAAAATCCCAAAATAGCTCTTCAGATGCATTTATAAAACAACTTTTTATGTATTCACCATCTGTATATGGTTTTCCTCTCTTAGCAATCTCTTGACTAATCACAAAACTTGCAATATTAAGGTTGTGGGAAGATTGCATACAGTAATTAAATACAGAACTTGATTTTTCTTGACTCTTCTGAAGTTCCTCGACTACTTTCTTCCTTGCTTCCCCAACAGGATATTTAGTACTAAATGACACGTGTTTAGTTGTAAAGAGTCTGTCCAAATTGGATTTCTTGTTATGTGCCAATTTTTTTTGACAAATAAGACAAGTCGGAAGGCCATTTAAGTTTTGAATAAACGAGGTCCATTCAACTTTAAATTCACAGTTTTCATCTTTCCTTTTCCTTTGCTTCTTCTTCGTAGCCATGTCAAACAGGGCACCTAATAAAAAGTTTCATTTTATAATAATAAAACCACCAACACAAAATAATTATAATTCTTAAATTGATGACAAAAATACCTGTAGGATTTGCAGCTGGTTGGAAAAATACAGGTAACTTTAGGCTTTGAGTAGGTACTTTTGTCACCCATGCATGATTTGTGGACACAACTAGCACTAACCACTGCACAATGAGACTGCTGGCTGACTGGCTCACACAACTTGTGCGTGAATCGCGTGCCTTCCCCGCTCTGTGTAGCCCGCAGCCCACCTGCGCTGCGTCTCACATCACCCATCCGACAGACACCCCCACTTCTTCAAAATAGACTCGCCCAGGCCAAAAACTGACTTCTGCGCATGGGCCACGAAGTTTTAATCGCACTGTACCTGCGCATCTACATGTGGTATTTTGTGGAAGAGCCACATCAGGGGCCAAAGAGCTGCATGTGGCTCACGAGCCGCATTTTGCTGACCACTGGCCTAGGATATGGTTGACATAAAATAAATATTAATTTCTTTCTCTCTCTCTTTTCTATCAGTGCTCCCCCTCTCACTTTCCCCACCTGTGTCAGTAGAAAAGGTCATTGCAGTGTGCACTAGACATTTTAGCTCTTTGATTCATGATCCATAAGGTCCAGAGAAGGGTCTCAAAGAACACCCCAGTGCTCAAGACTCACACATCTTTGCTTTAATTCAATTCACAAGTTGTTCAGCTAGAAAACTTGAATCTATAGTGAACCAGGCCTGATTAGTTCTGGTACTTGCTTCATGGATCTGCGTGTATCCTGTAACAGCATAATCAATGCTGCCCGCTTGGCATGGACCAGAGGTTTCATGGGAGGGTGGGCCTGCAGGAGAAAGGTGGGAGAGGGCCCTCAGAAAGGCCCGAGGGACCAGGGAAGCTGTGTAGACTTATGCTTCCCAGGATATGTCTCTGGGCAGAATGGGTGTACAATAGTGCCAATGTCTGATACATCAAACAACAAGGGAGCTCATCTGAGTTGTTTTAGGGTAGCATTTCTTCTCCACAGAGGGAGGAAAGATGGGCACCTTGTGGTGTAGTTTGATAAGACCTCTTCTGTGTCTTTATTTGGAAGGACCACTCAACTAAAAGTCAAAATATGGGTTGAATTTTTAGTCTACCACTAACTATATGTTCCTAGTCAAATTCTTCAACCTCTCTGAACCTCCATCCTTCCCAGTAAAATGAGTTGTTATGAAAATGAAAGCGTTTGTGAGAGAATGTGGTACATTGTAGGTTTTTCAATTAATGTCTGTTCTTTCTTCTGCCCAAACAATAAGAGCATCTACTATGGAGCAGGCAGCTAGAACACTGGTTCTCAGGGTCAGACGATCAAGTGTGGATAGAATCTCCACTTACAGATGGGAACGTCGAGCCCTGAGACACTAAATAACCTGCCCCAAATCAGAAATTGGTTAAGTGGTGGAGCCAAAATCTCTGCCCAGGTTTGCTTTATTCTAGATCTTTCTATTTACTGTAGACCGCTTACCAGATACCCCGTTTTACTATTCCTGGCCTAAAATTCTATTACCATACCTGCCACTTTTTCATTTTAATAGAAAATAAAGTCTTAAACTAAATGAAAAGCTTTAGTACAGGCATTTCAGGCATCAAGTTAGGTAAGGAGATTATCCAATCAACCAAAGTTGATTTGATATATCAGACATTGGCACTATTGTACACCCACTCTGTCCAGAGACGTATCCTGGGAAGCATGAGTCCACACAGATTCCCTGGTCCCTTGGGCCTTTCTGAGGGCCCACTCCCCCTTTCTCCTGCAGGCCCACCCTCTATTATGAAATCCCAGCAGAGAATGCAGCATTTACTTCTCTTCCATCCTATGACCTTCAAACCAATTTAAAATGCCTTTTGGTTTCTCTCTGCCATAGAGTAATAGAGAAAAAAGGTTAATCAAAAGGTGAGCTACATGATAAATTATATAATCAGAGGAAACCTCCCAAAGCTACAGCTAGCATCATCCCTACTTCATGCAAAGAGTACAGGTTTCTATTCTCCTTCTCAGGCACACCCTTAGATGCCTCCTGGGGAGCATCCAGTGAGGTTTACATCCTTTATTCTCTCCCTTTCCTCCTCTCTGGGAGAAAAAACTCTCTTCCTCTTCCCCTCTGGAAAGAGACCCTCTCTCAGCTTCCCTAATATCAATGCAGTTTGGTGTGTAAGAGCCCAGCCTGGAGTGGCATGCTGCAGACCTTGTTTGGGTCTCAGCTCTGCCACTTGTAAGATTTTAGGCACTTCCTTGTCCCTCCCCACATCACTTTGCCTCAGTTTTTTTCTTCCCCAAATGTGGACAATAGTGGCATCTCCTCATGAAGTTATTACAAAACTCAATGCATATACCTGGAGCCCAGTGTAGTGCCAGGCCCATGGTAAACAACTAATAAGTGTTAGCTGGTAATAATAACTCCCCACCTATGGAAAAACCCAAATGAATATCTTCAGTTTTGTTTTGTTTTGTTTTGTTTTTCCACTAGGGAACTACAACAAAAAGAGAGCCAGCCAGCCAGACCCCAGAGTTCAGAATCAGTCACTATTCTGCATCTTCATGACAAAGGAGAGAATCATATTCAGAATGGTAAATCTTTCCATTCGTGGAAGAAACACACACAAGTCAGAGACCTGATGATTGAGAACCAAAGGAGGGTCCTGGGTGGAGACTGAGGACATAATGTATTGCCACTGTGTCGCTGGGTGAATCATGACTGGGGCTTTTAGAGGAAGTGGGCAGACAATGAAGTGAAAGATGTGTCTGGATGTTTTCCCGGGGCTCCTTCTGCTTTGATCTGAGATCACCGGGCTGTCCTTTGAAGATGGGTTTCCGGTGCTGATGAGCTGCAGGTGGCTTGTTGAGTAGTCATGTGACTATTCATCATTCTCCTTCACATGTTTTGCCAACTCCAAGATGGAAGTTTTATAACCTTTTTGGCTGATTTATGGATGCAGAACATGACAGGTACATTGTAGGTCTTTGCTTGGGACCATAGGATACTCTCCCTGCTGTAAGCGTGAACACACATAAACATTTAGGATTGCTAATAGAGACCATGTTTGCAGACCATCCCAGAGGTCACCCAAACACCATGAATCATTTACAAATGAACAGCTGTGTTCTCTACACAGAGGGACTGTGTGGGCAGAGCCAAAAAAAAGCTACCCTTTCAACATTTCCCTAGTGAGTGGGATGCTACTTTTGTGATTTCTATAAACCATTCAAACAGTGCTCCCACTGCCCCGCCATCCCCCCATATTTATCATACACATTAGCAGGAAATAATTAAGGAAAATCAATGAAGTTCTTTTTATTTTTTGAAGGAATCTTAGACACCACGTGAATTTGCTAATACATAAATTCTGGACCTGAAATTTCTGGGGATAATATAATGCTTTAGGTTAATTGCTCAGTAATTTGAATGATTTACTTTAAGATTTTTAGATTAAAATTGCTTTTTTATATTTCCAACCTAAAGTTTACATATACTCTGAGCCCACATTGAAACTGCTGGATTGTCACTGACTGCTAAATAGATATACATTTTTTTATAAGCTCTACCCAATAGAACTTTCTGTGGCCGCCCCATGTTTTCTGCAGAAACTAGCCACAGGTGGAATTGGATTTTAAATTTTACTTAATCTGAGTCAATTTTGATTTTTGTTTCAATAGCATATGCAGCTAGTAGCTCCCTTACTGGACAGAGAGGGGGATGGCAGAGTACAGAGGTCTTCTGAGCATGGCTGAGGTTACATAGAAGAGCCTCTTGCTTTCTCAAGGTCATGAGAGGCAGTGTTGTAGGGTGCCCACTGGCTCCCATCTCCTAGCCCTGCCTATATCTCGCAGTCACACAGCCTTCCCTGGATCCCCTGATCAATGTGCCTCCTTTCTGGGTACCTATAGGCCATCACCCAAGCCCTGTACCTGGTACTGTGTGTGTGCCACCCTGCATAGCTAGCTTTTACCCTATAGGTCAATGCTTTGAGTTCCTGAGACTGTAAAAGTGTGGCACCATCAGGCCACTGGAAAGTCCTGTCCCAACACAGGGAGAAGAACCATCCCAGGCAAAAACAAAGCAGAAGGGTCACAGGCCAATATTTGTGAACTTTATCCCAAACTCACCTTGACCTGCTTTACACCCTTGCCCTCCCCACTTTACCTTGGGATCTCTCTATTTTATTTCTCCATCATTTTGTTTCCCTGTTAATGTCTGCTGGCTTTGACTCTCCCCCTCAATTTCCACATTAGGAGCTCTAGTTTTTGTTACCTTGGATTACCTACATACTTCCTGAGAACTGACCTCTTTGGGGGTAAACACAGGTGTCTTCCTGGGGCTCTGGAGTTGTCTGATCCTCCATTCAGTACAGGAACCCATAAATATTTTGCTCAATATTGACAAAAGCTTATTTTTAAAAGATATGTCTGTTTTGTTTTGTTTTGAATTGCTTCTCAGCTATACCACACACACACACAGTTGATTTGCAAAAGCAAAATCAAGAGCAAATGACCACTTGGGGATCTAAGTTGTCCATCCAACCTGTTTTCTTCTCTGTTATTTTTTACCTACAGTGCCGTTTATGAGCCAGCACACCTCTGTGACCAGCCACAAGGTAGCATGTTGTCAGGAAGGTGAACAGTAAGATGAACAATCCCATTCATTTGCCTTCAGTGTATGGGCAGTGTTGGCCCTGAGAGAGGCATCTTCCATTGTTAAGGGACAGGAAGGAGATTCATAAGGTGACATGAGCTGCTTTTCCAGGTTGGAAGGGAGAGTGTATTTATCTTAGGGCTGTATTGCACCAAGCACAATACCAAATGGTAAATGCTTTGGGCATAGATGGGAAACTGCTACCCAAGGCTTCCCTGGGTAATTCTAAATCAGGGAGAATATTTTATAAAATTTAAGCAGCATTCAGTTCTTCCTTTAAATGGAGTGCTCAGGCACTAGCTGGTGTTTTAGAAAGTATATAAGTGTACACATACAAATAAATGTATGTGTTCATAAAGATAGCCAGTGGAGTTATGGATTACTTATCACACACAGATGTGCAAAAATGTGTTTTTCTTATTTTGCCTGTTACTGATATGATTTCCCTTATGAGGCTCTTCTGGGTGGCAGGAAGTTTCAGAAGGGACTTAATTTAGCTCAATCTGGAAATCTTAGCCAGAGTCAATAGTTTGAATAGTCTCTCTAGTCTCTCTAGGCAAGAATGCAAATCAGGTCACGGTTAATGCTGCCTTTCCTATCTGTGCCCTCGGTCACTGTCCCTGGTGGCCAAAGCTTGCTCTCTACCTCTTGCAAACTACCTAACATCTCTGACCTGACTGCACCTTCCAGAGAAGTACAGACAATGAAGACATCACCATCCTTTCTCTCTCTCTCTCCACTCCTTCTCACAGCCTCTGAAGAAATCCCACTATCTGGGTTTTCCAGTTCTCAATCCTTTTAGCTAAAAAATCCAGATTTTCAATCCTGATATGCTAAAAAAAAAAAAAATCCAGATTCTCCTTTCTTTCCTAAGAATGCTGGGCTTTGAGCTTCTTCTCAAACCCAAAGCTGCTGTGACTTGGCTCATTTGGAGCCAATCCCTCCCTGAAGCATCAAGACCCAGAGTCTGGAAGCCCCAGGGGCAAGGAGGGGCAAAGAATGAGAATTATATTTGAAATTACCTGAAATAACAGATTTTATGTGCAGTCCCACCTTATGTTTATGAACAAGCACATACCTTCAATACAATCTCTTTTGCTTCCCTAAAATTCAATGGATTTGAGTGAGCATTAGCAATTGTCAGTATATGTAAATAATGTTATCTATATTAATAAAAGGGTAATGTGTTAATTAGACCAGGTCGACTAGATATCTTCGGCTCATCAGGTCCTCCTTCCGGACAAAGCCACGGTGCAGAGAGCTGAGGCAGAGGCAGTTAGAGGTGATTGGGTCAGTAGGGGAGGGCAATGAAGGGTGATCAGGCTGGCAGGCAGGCAGAGGGGTTAAGGGTGATCAGGCAGGCAGGCAGGTGAGCAGTTAGGAGTCAGTGGTCCCAAATTGTGAGAGGGATGTCTGACTGACTGACATTTTAGGCCTGATCTTGGAGGATAAACTGACAATTGGTTCCCAGATTGGAGAGGGTGCAGGCTAGGCTGAGGGACCAAATTTTGTGCACCAGGCCTCTAGTATTTTAATAATTATAAGAATGTCACTGTTGGAGGGAACCCCAAAAGTCTCTATTCAGGATCCATTCTAAAGAACTGACATGAAGAACTTATTCAAATTCCTAACAGCTTTGTGTAAGTGAAACTTACATATCCGGGAAAGCCACTGTTCCAGTGGTGGCCAGCCACCCTCTCCCAGGACAAGGTTTCTTCTTCTAGGGGGTTAATAGTAAACTCATGGGGTGGGTAGTCATGTAGATCCCCAAAAAGGTCAATGAATTTCTCAGTTATCAGATACCATCAGGCAGTTAGCACACTCCTTGGATTCACTAAACTCCTCCCTGGAGCCTGATCTTTATCTCTGGGTGGCTTTCCCTGCTTCCAGTAAGAAGGGAAAGCTACAGAGGCTTAACTCCTGAGGCTACAAAGTTAAGCAGAGGCCAACATTTCCCTGGCGCCTTGGTTGCTGGAGCCATATTTCATCTCTGAGTTTCTCTCCAGTCATGTTCTGTAACTGTAATATTCCAAGCACAAGTGTCTTAAGGGAGTTTGTTCAATTTACTTCTGGGCCCTACCTGCTTTTCAGAGACTCCTAAGCAAGTGATGCCATGTGTCAGAGCAGGCACCTCGGCGCTCTCCTGTGAGAGAATCACAAAGTCCCCAGGAACCCATGCGGGGCTGCACTATTGGGCCCCAGCGCCCTCAATGCCCAGGACCCTCAATGCTCCCTCCCTAGCTTGACATTTAAAAGGCAGTCAGAGAAAGACAACTGCCATGTGATCTCACTTACATGTGGAATCTAACGAACAAAATAAACTCATAAACAAAATAGAACCAGAGGCATGGATGCATGGGACAGACTGACAACTGTCAGAGGGGTGGAGCAAGGTGGGGAGAGGGGAGGGAGCTGGATGAAAGAAGGTGAAGGGATTAAACAAAGAACATTTAGGCACAGACAACAGTGCAGTGATGGTCAGAGGGAAGGGGGCAAGGGCGGGGTGGAGGTGGGCCAAAGTGGGGGATAATGGGGGCATCTGTAATAATGTTAATAATAAAAATAAAGTTTAAAACAATAAATTAAAATATGAGGAAGAAATAAAAAGAAATGTATTGTTTTAAGTAGTAATACACCATATTGTTCAAAATGCACAAGAAAGGTGACAGTGAAAAGGTTTTCTCCCACCAGTCTCCACCCCACTCACGCCATCCTCTCACCCTGCTCTCCATAGGCAACCACTTTGTTGTGTTTCTATGCGTGTGTGGGGAGTTTGAAAAGGAGATGGAGCTAATGTGAATATAGATCTTGGTCTTTCTTGCTTTCACATAGAAAAGGCACTATTCTATACCTACCTTGCTGTTCTTGCTTCACCTCATTTTTCTGGAAGTGTTTCCACAGGAATTCATAGAGAGCACCACATTTTTCTTCTTTAATAAAATAGCTGTGCAGGATTTCATTTTTTGCTGCTCCACACTATTTATCTTTATCTGATCTTGAAAAATATTGGATTATTTCCAGTCTTCTCTTGAAAAATATTGGATTATTTCCAGTCTTCTTCTGTATAAACACAACTGAAGCAAATCAGTGAATAACTCATATACATGTCATTTTTGTACCTGTTAGGGAAATTGCTAAGATACATTTTAAGAAGCAGGATGGATGGGGCAGAGCAACCAGTCTTTGCTGGTTTTGAGAGCAGTGGCCCAGTGCCCTCCCTAGAGGCTGCACCAATGCACAGCTCTACCCATTATTCATTTCCTACATAACTCTGATCATTGTGACAGGTGTGGACATGAGTCTGATGGAGGCACAAGCAGTAGAGACGCTACCCTCCCCCATACCTCCTTGTCCATCGCACTGGATGCAGAGACCCCCATTTTTGGTCCTATGGATGAAAGCACCCCCATGTGAATGTGTTGCAGAGCCTTCAAAAGGCATGCTGGTATGAACCACCCAAGTTGGGTGGCTTGTCTCCCACCTTCCCAGCAGATCCCCTGTGTTGTTTCTCCTTTTTGTTTGCTCCTGAAGGCTTTGACCCTGGCTGCTCATTCATTTGCTGGTTTCCAAGTAACTATCCCAAAGTTACTGCTGTGTCCTTGCTCAGCCCTGACTTGCTCAGGGAGGAGATGTTTTAAGTAGTAATAGTTTTAAGATGTTTAGAGATGTTTTAAGTAGTAGTAGTTTTAGCCTTGCAGTCTCAGAATCTCAGGCAGGCTGCCAGCAGGGAGGAGCCCAAGAGCCAGGGTCTGACCAGCAGCACCTGGTGGTGGAGTCTTCTTGGCAGACCTTACCCTGGGTTCTTAGAACTGCCTCATGTCTTCTGGACTCGTCCTCCACATCTTTCCCTCATCACTAGAGTGGGGGCTCCGGAACTCGGCGGCATGCAGGGGCCGCCCAGATAAAGCACATGGAGGGGAAACTGGGAAGGTGCAGGGGTCGGAGGTGTGCTCAAAGGCTCCAGACAATGTGTCCATTAGGAATCTTGGGTGCAGGGAGCCAGAGCATTTGCAAGAGAAGCTGGAAACCTAGGTTGCTGTGTTAAAGTCTCTAATATTAAGATGTTGGCAACTAGGTCATATTTAAATAGCACTATCATCCATGACAACAGCGCTAGGGACCCCAAACAGCACATCCAAGAGCAGGGCTTGGCCCACTGGCTGCCAGTCTGGGCCTCAGCCTGGTCTCAGTGTCTTGCTTCTCAGGGACCCCCACTCCTCCACCATTTCCCTTCCCCCCACCAGGTCCCCCAGGTGCTCACTGTATTCAGACCTGATGCCACTGAAGGCACTGCTGTGAATATCACTGGCTCCAAATAACTTTCCTGGGATAATTGTGATTCCCATGAATGTTTAGGGGGGAAGCCCAGTGCTCCCACCCCCATGGACCTTTGTTCCTGGACACCAAAGCTTCTCCAGGGAGGATGGGGCTGCATTGCGAATACACAAAGACTGCTCCTTACAACAAGGCTGGCCCACCGAGTGCCTCTGCCCCTCTTCACCCCACAAACAGAGTCTAAGGCCCTCTCACCCAGAGTCTTGAGCCACAGCTGCACCTTAGTTCTTTCCAGAGCAGTCCTCCAAGGAACCCTTTGCTTGAGCTGACCTCTCCTCTTCGTTCCTCCTGCAGCAGCAGCTTCTGTTCTGAGAGGCAGCGCCCAGTGATGGAAGAGTATGCTGGCTCTGCAGCCTGTGTGGCTTCTCCCAGCCTCAGTGTCCTCAGTGTGCCCTCCTGACCCACAGAGCAGTAGTCAGTGTTAGGACTTTTTTCTTTTTAATTTTTATTTATTGCACAAGAGCATTGCAGCCATAAAAAGGGCGACATTGAAGACATAAAAAAGGACCTGGCCTTTCACTCTGCTAATGCATGCAGTTGTTACTTCCCCATGTTTTGTATTCTCATTCAGTTCTTCCCACATAAAAACAAGGCAAGGAAGATCCCAGCTGAGACATGTCTCCTGGGGCTGCTCTCTGCCCTTTGACTCCAGCATAGAGGGGTATGGGAAGCTGAGAGGTGGGAGAGGGGGAGGATTCACTCCTCGGAGCATGCTGGGTGAATGGTTATCATGGAGTGTGTTCAGAGAGTTCAGATATATTTTTTTATTAATTTAATAAATCTTTATTGTTCAGATTATTACAACTGTTCCTCTTTTCCTTCCCATAGCTCCCCTTCACCAGACCCCACCCCTCCCTCTGCCCTTACCTCCCCCCGTCCATTGTCCTCATCCATAGTTGTATGATTTTTGCCCAGCCTCTCCCTGTACCCCTTTTCCCCCTTTCCCCTGAGAATTGTCAATCCACTCCCTTTCTATGCCCCTGATTCTGTTATATTCACCAGTTCATTCTGTTCATCAGATGTTATATTCACTTGATTTTTAGATTCATTGTTGATAGACATGTATTTGTTGTTCCTAATTTTCTTTTTCTCCTCCTCCTCCTCCTCCTCCTCCTCCTCCTCCTCCTCCTCCTCCTCCTCCTCTTCCTTCTCCTCCTCCTCCTCCTCTTTCTCTTCCTTCTTCTTAAAAAGTACCTTTCAGGATTTCATATAATACTGATTTGGTATTGATGAACTCCTTTAGCTTTTTCTTGTCTGTGAAGCTCTTTATCTGCCCTTCAATTCTGAATGATAGCTTTTCTGGGTAGAGTATTCTTGGTTGAAGGTTCTTGCTATGCATCACTTTGAATATTTCTTGACACACTCTTCTGGCCTGCATAGTTCAGTGCAATTGGAACTGGGGTTCAGTGCAGTTGGGAGTTTATGTCTCCCTCCCATTAGAGGAAGCCAGTCAGGCACTCCACTGCCCATCCTCTTCACACACATGTCTCCGAACCTCAGTTTTTTGCAGCTCCTCTGAGTCTCCGTGAGCCCCTCTCTTTCCTTCTAGTTGTAGAATTTCCTCTCAGCCAGCTTTCCTATAATTCTGTATAATGTCCGTTCTGTCTTTTAGCTGTAGTTCTGAAATTGTTGTGCGAGGCACAGTTTAGGTGTTCACCTATGCTGCCATCTTGGCTTCTCTCCAGAGAGTTCAGATATTTTATGCAGCGTGAGCAGCCTAACAATGGACAGATATAAAGCGGACAAAAAAATAAACAGTGATGCTTATTTTTCAGAGTATTTTGTTGTTATTAAAGACTTTCACGGGTATCATCTCATTCTATCCTTTTAACAGGGCTGGCCAGTATAGAGGACAAATAGACTTACTTATTGTTATTTAGCAGTTGAGAGCAAGAAACCCAAAAGAGCTAAATGATTTATTCATGGTTATGGTTAGTACATGCTGGGGTTGGGTTTGGAACTCAGATTTGATAGACTCTTCTTGATCTTTAAATTCTGATGATTTAATTTCATTATCATCTCTATGCTTAGTGGTGATATACTAGTACTTTTTTACTTAATCCCTCCATAGTATATCGCCCCCAACTGCCCCCCACCCTGTCAGCCTAGTCACCCCAACTGCCCCACCAGCAGCCTGGTTTTCCCCAACTGCCCCCCTCTGCCAGCCTGGTTGGCCTTAATTGCCTGCCCCCCTGCCAGCCTGATTGCCCCCAATTGCCTCCTATTGGCCTGGTCACCCCATGCAGCCTGTTGTTCTGTCATTTGGTTGTTCCTCACTAACACCCCTGCTGGCCTGGTTGCTCCACACAGCCTGTGTTTGGACATTTGTCTGGTTGTTTCAGTCATGACAGCCCCTGTCTTTTTATATATTAGGATTACTACAACTATAAGATACAAATCTTGTTCTTTGCATTGCACTTGGAAGAAATGGGTCACAGACTGAGATCTAATAGTTCAATTGTAATTACATTTGTGTCCAACTTTGAATGTGATTGTAAAGTTTGCTCTATCACATCACACAGTCCTCACTGCACCCCTTTCACATAGATGTGCCTGGGAATTCCAGCCTTTTGGGGTTACCTTCTTCTTGAATATCCAAGGAAGAGGACACAAGTTTCCCTTCTGTGTGGTGCAGAATTTTCATGGGAGAGTACCTTGGGGCTGGGATGGAGGGATGATGAGTTCTGTTTGGGCCCTCATGAGGGAGGCTTACAGTGCATGGCCAGCCTGCAAGGCTGCTGTCTGCCTCAGGAGCTGCAGATCCATGAGCATGCTATGCTTTTTTATTGTCCCTGTGGGGCAGCCTTTCTTCATCCTGACAATATGCTACTCACACCAGGTTCTCCAGTGTTGCCTACTGCATTGATGTTGTGGGGAAATGGCAGGTAATTACACCACAGATAGAAAAATACTCTGAATCCCATGTAGGTGTTCTTATTCATAGAAATCTACTAAGCACTTTTCACCACAGGTGATTTGTTTGCTTGCTGCTCTATTGCAGGGGCCTCTTGCTGTCCACATAGTCTCATCTTGCTTCCTCTCACTTCTAATGATTCCCTTGCCCTTTATCCCCAGCTTAAATGTTCCCTTACTTTGATTTGCACAATTCCTTTCTCCAGGTCCAGAACATAACTGTTAAATACAAAAACAACCTAAAGACAGAAATTTGTTCATCTTTTCCTAAGATGTATGATCAACCTTCTCTTTTGAGGTGATGCTCTGGAGGGTATTACCTTTTCCTTTCAAAGAATCTCATTAAGGTGTTATCCTAAATAAGAGCTACCTTCCCAGTTCTGAATTCCTAATTATACAAAAGTGGTCACAGATGGTTTTTATGTTAAATATTGATTTTTCCCTTTCCATTTCACAGATGAGGAAACTGGAGCTCTGAGTCTTTTTAATGGATTTTTAAGGAATGGATTTTTAGAGAAAGAAGAGAGGGAGAGAGAAATAGCCATGTGAGAGCAGCTGGCAATTGAGCCCACAACCCAGGCATGTGCCCTAATTAGAAATAGAACCAGCAACCTTTCTGTGTACTGGATGATGCTCAACCAACTGAGCCACACCAGCTAGAGCACTTTCTATATCTTTTAAATGGCTTGTAAAGCACCAGAGTGAGCAAGAATTGGAGATTTTTTTCACACGACCCTCCTGTTTTTCAAGAGATTTCAATGTTAATGGTGTTTGTCGTAATGATATCAAGCTGTATTTTTTATTTACTTTTCACCATTGTAAGTGATTGCCTCTAGAACACTTTTCATTGACTTTCAACTGCTCAGAATTCAGGGAGCAAAATCTCAATGTGAAGGAGCAGCAAATGTCACAGCTGCTTTTAAAAGAGCAAAGTCAGGCTGTTTATATTCCTTGTAAAAATAATTGTCTCATTAATCTTCACCTCAACCACCTAGTCCTATTGCCAAGGTCAAGTTAAAAATCCAGGTGAATTGCAAATATGTCATCATGCACACAAAACACAGTCCCCACGCCAGTGCTGTGTGGGGTGGTGGTGAGGGTTAGGGGTCAGGAACTGGAGATGAGAGAGGTAGAGGTTCACCTCTGTGAAAGTGGGAGATGGCCCAGCTCTCCAGACCACCAGAAGTATGTTGTGAATGTCAACTGGGCATGGAAAGGCCCTCCCAGCCAAGGAGGTCTAAATTTCCACAAAATGCACTTCTCCCCAATCTCCCTAGTGTTGATGTAAATGGTAAACTTTTACTCCCTTCTAGGTAAACATTTTTTTAGTGGTCATCCTGCTATCGCAGAAGGAATTACTTAAATGCAAAACAGTCCACACAGACAAAGGTTTTTGCTTTGATGCACAAATTACATCACTGAATACTAACTGGAAAAGAATGTACTGTGGCAGGTCATTGATTTAATATGAACCAAGCTTAAGAGAAGGGAATGAGAAAAAGATCCTCAGAAGTTGATTAAACATTTTTAGAGAAGATGTGTCTTCTTTAATTTAGTTTCTTACTCGGCAGTTGTTTACTGTACCAGGTAGAGTGTAGGGCTCAAGGAAAGCAATAGTGACCACAGCAGAGTCTGTTTTAAGAAGCTGATAAAAATGGGTAAAAAAAAATGATGACTGCCCAGATGTGATAGGTGCTGAGAGCACAGGATGCACATTTAGATGGTCAAAGAGCACTTCGTTGAGGAAAATAACATGGTATTTGAAGAATTAGGAAGTTGTCAAGCATAAAGAGAAGTAGGAGTAGTTATTTAAAGCAAACAGAAGAGCAAAGTTCAGAGATGGGAGGAAAAGTAGTAAATGAAAGCAACCAGGCATGGTGGTAGGGAGGGGAAGTGAGAGGAATGTACGTGGCATCTTGGACATGTTGAGATTGAGGTGCTTTCAGAGCATCCAAGTTGAGATGCTCAGGGGAAAAATTCACATCTCCTGCTAAGGAGCAGATCTGAGGTGCAAATGTAGGCTGCAGAGTCATGCCACTCAGGCCAGCATCACTGGGAGTTGAAGTGAGCACCCAGAATGCGCAGTGCAGACTGTGATGAGGAGGACCCTGAGGATGCAGCATTCAAGAGATGGACAGAAGTGAAGACCCCAGGGGAGACTAAGAAAGCAAGTCTGAGGAGGGAAGGAGTGTGGCAGGATGCTATCCTGCTGTTTTGCACTTGGGTGCATTATTGCTTTAGCGACCTTTGGACTGGCCACCCCAAGAGATGCTACATCTCATGAGCCAAGCACATCTAGGGAGACATGGTGCCTGCCACACAGCATGTCTGCTAGGTAGATTCAGCTGGATGGTTGACAGTCTAAGAGCCCTAAAATAGACCAGTTCATTAATATCACAAATGAAGAAATTGATAAATAGCATTCTTCAGAAACCTGAATTGAATGAAGTCAATTCCTTCATTCTTTCATGGTTTGGATAACAGAGATTTCACTGTGTGGAGTTGCTAGGTCTAGGCCTTTTTACAAAAACGCTTCATTGAAGAGAATTTCCCTTTGGCTTTAGGCAGCACAAACCAATTCCTCACATGCCTCTAGGCAGAGAAGGGAAAACACGTTAATCTTTTGGTGCATTTTTCTCTTCCTCTCTAATTCCGGTGATATTCTGAGAAAAAGAATTTTCTGAGGCTCTCACAGGAGGATGTGATAATATAGAAAGCTTTATTTCTGTGGAATCAAATTCCTGAATTTTCAAGGTTTCATTTCTCTCAGTACTGCCAAGGACAAAGTCCCATTTGCCTCCAGCAGGGCTAAAATCAGAGCCAGTGTCCAGAATTCTCTTTCCATTTCTGCACAGTCCAATGCAGCACCAGGCTAGCTAACTTGTGTTTCCCCGCTGTAGTCCACCAGTCCATTGTATGTGGGGTACGCAGGTCCACATGGCTATGGAGGGAACACGAAGAGTGCAAGCAAGCCAAGAGCACAAAAGAGCAAGAGAGAGAGTTACTTTGTTTAGTAGATTCTGTATTCCCAAATTTTCGCACACTTACAGTGGCTATGCCCATTCTGGCCAATGATCTTTGTTTTCAGATGTTACTGACAGACAAGTACCTTCCTTGTCACCTCAATTTTATTGGGCATGTGTCTCTTCCCTTTTTTGGATCCCTTCACCCAAAGTTTTACAGGGAATGGGCCAGTGGTTCCCTGGGGAGTGCAAAGTTGCAGCTTCCTGGTGAAGCTGTCCAAATGACATGCCTGTAATGTCTGGCTTTCCTCTTTGCTCCTTTCCTGTTATTAATAACTAGCTAATCACAATGGTATCACTTCCAACCTTTCCTTCTTCCTCCCTTCCTTCCCCATTTCCTCTCTCCCTTCCTCCTTTTCCTGGCTTCTCTTTATAGCTTCCTTTTCTTTCTTCTCTTTTCTTTATCTTTCTTCACTTCTTTTCTTACTTTCCATATCTTATTTACCATTTTCATTTTCTATTTATTGCTTCTGCTTTTTTGCTTTTATTTTATTACTAGAGGCCCAGTGCATGAAATTTGTGCATGGTGTGTGTGTGTGTGTGTGTGTGTGTGTGTGTGTGTGTGTGTGTAGGATGTCCCTCAGCCCTGCCTGCACCTTCTTCAATCTGCGACATCCCTCTCACAATCCAGGACTACTGGCTCCTAATTGCTCACATGTCTGTCTTCCTGATTGTCCCTAACCATTTTTCCTGCCTGCCTGATTGCCCCTAACCTCTCTGCTTACCTGCCTGATCACCCCTAACCACCTCTGACTGCCTGCTTAACCACCTCTTCCTAGGGGGAAAGCACCATGACATTGGCTTTTCCCCTGCTGGCCTGATCACCCTCAATCACTCTCCTCTGCTGGCCTGGTCACCTCTAACAGCCTCTGCCTCAGCCCCTGCCACTGTAGCTTTGTCCAGAAGGATGTCCAGATGGATGTCTGGTCTAATTAGCATAATACCCTTTTATTAGTACATACTAGAGGCCCAGAACATGAAAATTCATGCACTGGAGGGGGGCCTGCCCTCTTTTACAGTCTGGGAGCCCTCAGTGTAGGGAAGCAACCTGATGATCAGGGGAAGGCGATACCCCCATTACACCTCTGCTATTGCCACTGCCAGCATATAAGCCTCAGCCAGCCCTGGTTATCTGAGCCTCAGGTGCCCCTGGGTGGCTGGGCAGCCACCATTCAAAGATTGTCTGAACCTCAGGCTGGCCCTGGATGGCTGGGGGCCTGAGGGGACTGGGGGACTCCAGAGGCAAGCACTTGGAGTGGCTGGAACCTACTGGGGGCAGACCTGGCCATGCCGTGTGCCTGCAATCCTGGTGGAGAAGAGGGGATTAGGCGCTATCATCTTGTGGCTGTGGGTGCCACCATCTTTGAGGATGTGGCAGTCAATTAGCATATTCCCTCTTTATTAGATAGGATTTTCCTTCATAGCTTCCTTTATCTTGCTTCCATCTTTTGCTTTTTCTTAGCTCCCTTATCTTGCTTCCCTTGCTTTCTTTCCTTGTTTTTTTTTCTTTTTGCTTCCTTTAATGCATCCCTCTTCTCACTTCCTTTGTCCCTTTTCTTGCTTCCCTTTCTCACTTCCTTTGACTTTCCTCCCTTTCATACCTCCCTCATTTTCACTTTCTGTTCTCATTTTCATAGTCGCACTTCACTTTTCTTGCCTTCTATTTTTGAGTCCTTTTTTATGTTCCTCCTTCTTGCCTTTCTTTTCTTGCCTCCCTTTTCTCACTTCTCTATTATTACTTCCATTTTCTTGCTTCTATCTTACTTCCCAATTTTTTTGCTTCTCACTTCTTGCTTCCATATTCTCACTTCCCTTTTCTTGTCTAGCTTCCCTTTTCTTGCTCCCCTTTTATTATTTCCCTTATACTGCTATTAGTTTCTGGCTTCCCATTCTTACTTTTCTATTTTTGCTTCCCCTTTCTATTTCTTTTTCTCACTTTTCTTTTTTATTTTTTTCCCTTTTCTTATTTCCCTGTCCTATCTTCTCTATTCTTATTTCTCTTTCCTTATTTCTCTCCTTACTTCCATATTTTATTCTCATTTTCCTGTTCTTTTTTCTTACTTCTGTTTTCTTGCTGTCCTTTTCTTACCTCTCCTTTTCACTTCTCTTTTATGATTTTAATTTACTCATTTCCTTTTCTGAGCTTTCTGTTTTCACTTCCTTTTTTATTCTTCTATTCCTTGATTCTATTTTCTTTCTTATTTCTCCCTGTTTCTTGCTTATTTTTTTCCTTTTTTTCTTTTCTCATTTCTCTTTACCTTAGTCCCCCACCCCTTCCTTGCTTTTGTTACTTCCATTTTTTTTTTCATTTTCTCACTTCATTTTCCTGGCTTCCTTCTATATATATATATATATATTTTTTTTTTTTCCAGAGAGGAGAGGAGATGGGGAGAGAGAGAGAAACATCAATGATGAGAAAGAATCATTGATTGGCTATGTCCTGCACACTAAGGATCGAGCCCACAACCTAGGCATGTGCCCTGACCAGGAATCAAACTATGACCTCCTGATTCATAGGTCGACACTCAACCACTGACTTCCACCAGCTGGGCTCCTTACTTTTATTTTCTCCATTCACATTTCTCTGTTCTTTTTTTCTGATTTCTCTTCACTTATTTTATATTTTTTGCTGCCCCTTTCTTGGTTCCCTTTCCATGTTTCTCATTTCTTCCCCTTTCTTGCTTTTTATCCCTTGTTTTCCTTTTCTTCCTTTTTTTCATTCCTTCCTATTATGCTTCTCTCATTGCTTCCATTTTCACTTCCCTTCTTTGATCCTCTTTCCTTTCTTTTTTATTCTTACCTCGTTTTTCTTACTAATTTTTTTTCTGGCTTCTCTCTTCTTCTTTAATTTGTGTCCCTTTTCTTGCTTCTTCTTTCTTTCATCCATTTTCTCACTTCCATATTATTATTTCCATTTTCTCATTTTCATTTTTTGTGCTTATTTCTTTCCATCTTTTGTTTTGCTTTCTTTCTTACTTTCTTATATGTATTATTTTTATTGCTATTGATTTCTCTTTATGTTTCACTTTTCTTTCTTCTTCTTTAACATTTCTCTTTCTTACTTCTCTACTTTCTTACTTTTTTTTGCTTCTATTTTTTCTTCCCTTGTCTTCCTTGTCTTTTCTTTCTTGCCCTTTCTTATTACCCTTTTTTTGTTTCCCTTCCTTATTTTTCTATTTCATCCTTACTTTTTGCTTGCAGTTTTACTTTCCCCTTTTAACTTTTTTCTCAGTTTTGTTTTTTCCCCTTCTGTTTGTGCTTTCTTTTCTTAGTTCCATTACTTATTTTTCTTTTATTTCTTGTCATTCTCACTTCCCTTTGGAAACTTCCTTTTTTAGCTTCTCATTTCTTGATTCCCTTTCTAGCTTTCTTTCTTTCCTTATTTACTTTCCTTTCTTGCTTCCCTTTCTTTGTTCATTGCTTTTTTCTCTTTCCGTCTCTTGTTTCTTCATCTAACTTCCTTATTATGTTTCCCCTTTATTACTTTCATTTTTATTTTATTTTCTTGTTGTCATGTACTCACTTGCTTCTTATTTTCCTTCCTCAATTCCCCTCTTCCTCCCTTTTTGGTTTTCTTTCTTCCCTTTACATGCTTCCCTGCCTTACTTTCATTTTTTCCTCCTCCTCTGCCTCTGCAGTCTTCCCCTTCCTCTTCCTCATCTCCTTCTCCCTCTCTTCTCCCTCTCCCTATCCTTCTTCCTCTCCTCCTTATTCTACCTTTTCCTCTTCTTCGTCTTTCTCACTTTTTTTTCTTGCTTCTCTTTTCTTCTACTTTTGTTCTTTTTTGTTTTCTTTTCTCTTTTCTTATCTTTTGTCACTTCTATATATCATTTTCTTTCTCCCCTCTTTTGTCTATTTTCTCCCATTTTTCTTTTAATTTCTTCTATTTTTATTTTATTCCTTCTTTTTTTCCTCTGTCTCTCCTTCCTTTCTCCTTCCCTGTTTTTTTCTTCCTCTTCTTCCTTCTCCTTTATTAGTTCTTTATCATTTTCTTACTTGCCTGGTAACTAAGGAAATTATAGTTATCAATATATGAGCTCTGATAATGAAGGAACTCATGGTGGTGTTATTGAAAGAGCATCTACTTCCCAATAAATTAGACTGCCACTCAACTCCTGTTCCACCACTTTTTAACTGTGTGAACACAATGGCAGTTCACTGCAGCTCTCTGAGCACACAGTGTCCTATCCTGATCTTTAGGTAATCTAGTTGCTGGGTAAGTTTCTCACCTTTGGCTCAAAACTCATTCTCTGTGCAGCAGCATAAAAGCTCTTTGGCTCTACCCCTGAGAGAATTAATTCTCTTCTTAATGAAGCACAGCTGTGGTTAGCAGCCAGCAGAAGGATTTGGGGGTGTTGGAAGGGTGTTCTTCTGATTCTAGGTAGCCTTCAGGGGACAGGTAAGTAATCACATGCATAAGCTAGATGGCTGTCCAAAGCCTATGTAAACAGCATATTTAGGAGCAGTCTATAGAAATTGAGTGGCAAGGGTGAAGAGAGACAAGAGAACCTAGAAGCTCTGAACAGCACAGGGATCCCAGACTGGGGACTTCACGGGCTCCCCCTGCAACCAGTTGCCTAAAGCTGATGCCAAGTAGCTTCAGTGGCCCTGGAACTGCTTTCCCATGGCTACTCCCTCATCAGTCAGCCTGAGGTTGCTGTCTTGTTGCAGCTGGAAGATGGAGCTGTGAACATGAAGGTGGAGCTTGGCACATGTATTAAGAACAAAACCTTTCTCTGTATTTGGGGATTCACATCAAGGTGACCCTCCTTGGATTGGGATGTGAGTCCGGTACCTCGGTATACTGCCTCTAATTTCATAGCACTTAATATCACTGTTTCTCTAACATTCGCGGGCCTATGTCCCTTTCCCTTGCTTAAGACAGAATTAATTGTTCCTTCATCTTTGAACTCAGTGTATTCTGATATTAGGGAATGTTTCACATTGTACTATAACTGGGTGTTAGCGTGTCAACTTCCTCTCCTACACAGTCACAGATGTTCACATTCTCTCTCTCTCTCTCTCCCTCTCTCTCTCTCTCTCTCTCTCTCTCACACACACACACACACACACACACACACACACACACACACACACATATACTCATACCTTCTGAGTATCCATATTTCTACACACTGTGTCAGGAACATGGTGAGACATATTAATAAATGTTTGTGGCATGAACAAATGACTGCATGGGAGCTGACCCACTTAGAATTGCCTCCTTTACTGTATAACATGTTTCAGTTCTCACCCATCTTCTCCCTGTCATGAAAGCCTAACTGTATGTTTTATTGTTTCTTCAAAGTCCTGCTAGGTGACTGGCTTAGTAACTTTCCAACCAGAGAGTGTTCCCAACCATGGCAATGCGATAAAATCTGCATTTTATATTTCCCTGCACTGGCAATTTTGCAGACAAGTGTCTTCATTTTTTTAATCCAAACGAAATTATTTCCCCAAGTGCCCTTTTCAGCAACAGTTTTGTACTGCTTTGGATCAAGTGCACATTTGTTGTCTCGTAAGGGACATGCTACCATCAGCTGCTGACATTGCCTAATTCTGGTGCATCCTTGATTTTACTCCTCCTTAAGCTTTTCTGCTACTTTTCTTGTCCCTGCAACATTTTCTAAACCATAGCAGGTGCTTGCGGATGGCATTTTTGTACTGAGCCTCTCTTTTTTCTGAAGACATTGGAGGGGGTCTTCTGACATCTTAGAAGGAGGTGTGGGGTAGCTCACAGAGTATCTGTGCATGTGTATTAAGCTTAAGCTACTCAGGTTCTAAAACTCTGAATGTGACCACAGAGTCACATTTAGTCCTTTCCTTTCTATGGCATAAAATGTGTTTGTCTGAATCAGATTCATTTGCAGATGTTCTTGCTCATCCCAGTCAAGGGTGCACCAGCCTTCTACCACCTGACAGCTAATAATTCAGAATTTGCTGATTCAGAGACTGCTCGTGGCTACAAAAACCATAATCCATCACAGTGTATAACCGGTAGCTGCTCTGCTCATGTTTAGCTCCCCACAGGACCTATCAGCCCTACATGTGCACATTTTGACAAGCCATTTTTGCACATACAGGATTAAAATATTTCACAGGGGAAGGAAAAGAACTAGAGATGAAAATGGTAAAGGTTCCAGGAAAGGGGAGAACAAGGTTATTGCAGCTGCTTTTCCTCTCTGGCACATTTCAGAAATTCTTCTAGGTGTGATGGTTTGGGGAAATGACTGATGTAGCAGGTCATTTATTAAAACTGCCTTGTTCAAAGACAAGCCTAAAGGTTTTTAAAAATCTTTATTGTTAAGAGTATTACAGATGTCCCCTTTACTCCCTTCCCTTTTATCCCTCTCTACCTAGTTCTCACCCTGGCCCAGGCCTTCACCATCAAATTGTCCATGTCCATAGGTAATGCATATCCTATATGATAAAAGCATAGTATGCAAATTGTCCCCATCCACTGGGAGTTCTTCAGGAGTTTGACCAGGGGGCGGGCTGTTTAGGGGAAGGGAGGGAGGCCATGGCTGGCAACTAGCAGCCACTAGGGACCCTACCAGTGCATGAATTTGTGCACTGAGCTTCTAGTATGCATCTAAGTTCTTTGGTTAATTTCTTCTCACTGCTCCCCATTTCCCTCTGAGATTCATCAGTCTATCCCACATCTCCATGCCTCTGGTTTTATTTTCTTCATCAGTCTATTTTGTTAATTGGATTTCTTATCCATTTATTTTGATTTTTAGATTTAATTTTGATAGCTATGTATTTATTGCCATTTTATTATTCATATTTCTTTTCTTCTTCTTCTCCTTCTCCTTCTTCCTCTTTTTATTCTCTTCTTCACTATTCAACAGCCCTAGCTGGTTTGGCTCAGTGGATAGAGCATTGGCCTGCAGATTGAAGGGTCCTGGATTTGATTCTGGGTGTGGGCTCAATCCCAGAGGGCATGTGCAGAAGGCAGCCAATCAATGATTCTCTCTCATCATTGATGTTTCTATCTCCCTCTCCCTTCCTTTCTGAAATCAATAAAAATATCTTCTATAAGAAAAAGAATATGTTTCAATATTTCACGTAATACTGGTTTGATGGTGATGAACTCCTTTAGTTTTTTTCTTGTCTACAAAGCTCTTTATCTGATCTTCATTTCTAAATGATAGCTTTACTGGGTAAAGTAATCTTGTTTGTAAATAATTGATTTTCATCACTTTGAATATTTCTTGCTAATCCATCTGGCCTGCAAAGTTTCTGTTGAAAAATTAGCTGACAGTTGTATAGGTGTTCCTTTGTAGGTAACTAATTGCCTTTCTCTTACTGCTTTTAAGATTCTCTTGTTATCTTTAACACTTGGCATTTTAATTATGATGTGAGTTAGCGTAGAAAAACTATTTGAAGTAATAATGACAGAAAACTTTGCCTACCTGGTGAAAAAATAGACTTACAAATCCAGGAAGTGCAGAGAGTCCCAAACAAGAGGAACTCAAAGAGGCCCACACTCAAGCCTAAGGTTTGAATACAAAGAAGAACATATGAAGTCAGGCCTGTGGGAACATTTAGGTAGTTGAAATCCTATGGACATCATTCCTCTGGTCCTCACAACACCTTCTTCACTGAAGCACTTGGCATGTTTATTTGATTCTTACTTGTGTTTTTTAAACTCAGAGTTTCTTTTTTATTTGTTTAAAATATTTTTTTCAGAGAAAAGGGTAGGGGAAGAGATAGAAACATCATTGATGAGAGAGAATAAGTGATCAGCTGCCTCATGCATGCTTCACACTGGGGATCACACTTGCAAACCTGGGCATATGCCCTGATGGGGAATCAAGTCTTGATCTTCTAGTTCATAGGGTCAATCACTGAGCCACACCAGCTGGGCTAAACTCATATTTTCTTTTTATTTTATTTTATGTATTTTATTGATTTTATAAAATATATAAAATATATATTTTAGAAGAAGAAGAGAGAGAGGGAGAGTTAGAAACATCGAGAGAGAGAAACATCAATCAGCTGCCTCCTGCACACCCCCTACTGGGGATGTGCCCACAACTAAGGTACAGGCCCTTGACTGGAATCTAACCTGGGACCATTTAGTCTGCAAGCCGATGCTCTATCCACTGAGCCACCCCGGTGAGGGCTAAACTCAGAGTTTCTTGATGATATAGATTAGACTTCATCATACAGTATATCTGCCAGCTACATAGCAGACACTCAAAATTGTTCGTTATTAGGGCAGTGATGAAATGTCTAGGCCAGAACACTGACATCTAACATTTTTAAGACCCTCTTCAAATACAAAGGTGAGAGAGATGTACAAGAGCAGGGAAGTCTGGGCCACCTGACTGCAATGAAACTAAGTCTTTAGTAGGATATGAAATATCACATAGTTCTGCCTCTCAGTTCCTCAGAAACAGAGAATCATGGGGAAACATTCCACCATGGTGGGAGTGTTAATATGTGCAACAAGCAAGTTACATAAAATTAAATACTTAAGGAAGAAATAAGGTCATGCAAGTGTTTATTTTGAGAATATTTTAGTCTTACTACTTTCCCCTCTAGGCGGAGTAGAATCATTACTCTTATCTGAGAAGTTGCTATGGAAACCAATTTGTACTGTTCTCCCTTTGCCATAGTATTTTTCTCAGGCATGCTCTATCTCTCAAAAATCTTAATAGCCCTGAACCAGACATTAAACTCCAGAGAACTAAAAAAAAAAATAGAATTTGTATTTCTTCTCTCCACCCCTACCTTCAAAGACATGACTATTGACAAATAGGTGGCTCACAGTTTCCACCAACAATGGTCTCTTTTCCACACAGACAGATGATGACAGGGGCTGCCACGCTGATAAAGGCAGGGCTGTGACTGCCAGTCTGTGGGTCTCCTGTCAACTATTGTCCCACCTGCAGTACACAGGTGCTCTATCCTGGTTGAAGGATGAGAGCCACTTATCATACTTGGAAGAACATGAAAACACAGAATTATTGTTCATCAACATCAGAATCATCCAACAGCTGGCATAAATGGGGATGAGAAAGAGAGTTTTTTTTTTAGAGTTCTGAATTCACTAACCAAATAGGCATTAAGCAAACATGGAAGAAATCTGAGAGCCTTATATTCTTGGGGGTTTTAATCTTGACGGTGAACTTGCATTATGATCAAATGAAACTACAGTCACATCAAGACTATTCACGATAAGCGTCTGAGGTATTCCAAACAAGTGTTCTTGGTTCCATTACAGTCTAAAATGATCTTAAAAGTTAGTGATGTAAATTGGCAACCTTTTTTTTTTTGCAACCATTTAATTTTGCTAACCAAGTTGTGAATCAGAAATTCAAGACATTCTTGGCTTAGAAGTTCTCACTTGGGATCTTTAATGTAATATGGTCAGGGGTTGGCTGGGGCTGCTGTCCTCTGAAGGCTCAACTGGGCTGGGTGTCTGTCATCTCAATGAGGTTGGATGTCTTATCACCTCATCAGGGCTGGTTGGTGGCATTAATGCTGGGTGTGGGTTGGTCATTCATGTGACCTCTTCAGAATGGTGGTTTGGGAGACTTGGATTTCTTGTACAGTGGCCAACTTCCTGAGAGCAAGCACCCCAGGAGAAATAGGTGTAGCTGCGTGGCCTTTGATGTCCAGCCTCAGAAGCCTTAGAACAGTGGTAGGCAAACCGAGGCTCCCAAGCCACATGAGGCTCTTTGGTCCCTTGAGTGTGGCTCTTCCACAAAATACCACAGCCTGGGCGAGTCTATTTTGAAGAAGTGGCATTAGAAGAAGTTTAAGTTTAAAAAATTTGACTCTCAAAAGAAATTTCAATTGTTGTACTGTTGATATTTGGCTCTGTTGACTAATGAGTTTGCCGACCACTGTCCTAGAGCATCCCTCCTGAAACACTATTTGTTGAAACCATTATGAGCCTGTGAAGTTGCAGGAGAAGGTGTCACAAACCCTAACTTTTGATGAGAGGGTTGTCAAAGACTGTGTGGTCATTTATAAAAACAACCTTATAAATAAATGAGTTTTTCTGGAAAATTGCTGATGACTCCAAATGCAATCTTTCTTAGCTTTTTCAGGATTTTATTTTTTATTGAATTTATTGGGGTGGCATTGGTTACTAAAATTATATAAGTTCCAGGTATACAACTCTGCAATGCATCATATGTATACTGTATCATGTGTTTACAACCCATGTCAAATCTCCTTCTATCATCAATTATTCCCCCTCTAGCCTCTCCTACCTCCCCTCACTTCCCTTCCAGTATGATCTCAGGGTTTTTATTAAGAGCATCTATTAATGCACTCTGTAGAAATAAGTGTTATCCACAGTATTGAATAAAATAAGGTGTGTGTGTTTTAAACTGCCTTTTTCTCACTGCTTACTTTATTCCAACGCAGTGGTTCTCAACCTTCCTAATGCCGCAACCCTTTAATACAGTTCTTTATGTTGTGGTGATCCCCAACCATAAAATTATTTTTGTTGCTACTTCATAACTGTAATTTGCTATGGTTATGAATCTTAATGTAAATATCTGTGTTTTCTGATCGTCTTAGGAGACCCTGCTAGCTGTTCGCGACCCACAGGTTGAGAACCGCTGTTCCAAAGGTTTTATCTCAGTTAATTTCTGCAGTGATCTAGTGGTAGGCAGACACAGTGTTAGCTGTGTTTTAAAGGTGAGGAAACTGAAGCTCAGAGATAAAGTGCCTGAAGACACATAAGTGATAGGCTTCAGATGTATGTGACTGACTCTGGCTGTTGGGTTACAAAACTTAGTAGGGGAGTGAGGGTGTTCCCTTAAATTTCTTATTGGAGGAGACAGGACCTTCTCCATGCTCCCCTTTTTGTCTCAGGGACAGTCACTCTCCTTTCTTCTGTGATGAAGCCACTGCTTCTCTTCTTCCTAAATAAGTGCTTACCTATTGGTTTTGAATGACTGTTCAGAATAATAGACATCTACTTCTTTATAGCTCTAAACCTTTCCATTAATAAGTTTTAGGGATTTTTATATAATCATCTCTTTTCAGGTTTTGTTTTGTTTTTGGTGCTTCTCATACTATCTTTCCACATCCTGCATGCAAATAATAGCCTGATGTGCCCATGAGTTCTGGGACCTTCAGCACTTCCTGCCCTACTTGACTGTCTAGGTCTCTCACTCTCTCTCTGCTTCTCTTCACACTTTTGTTTGCCTCTCAGTTTTTGTTCTTTTCGGTTAAAACCTGTGTTTTGTTCTTAAGTTCCTGTGTGCGCCTGCCCTTTGTGCGCCAAAACTAACTTCAGCCTTCTCATTTCGTGACTGTACACACAGTCCATAGACTTGGTTCCCAGTCACCCACTGGTTCTCTTGCTCTCTATCCACTTCACATTTATTCCCGGGGGCCATTCTCGGACCAGTGCCTTCCTAGCTACCATTTTGGCAGGCTCCTCATCCTCTCAATACCTATACTTGCCCTTTTTATTGGTCAGGGCCTATTCTGCCTCTTTCTTAGTAGAAGGCAGACAGAAGACAAAGAAAGAAGGGGGAGCATTTGATCATGTGGCCCCTGTAATGCTGGGTGTACTGATTTCCTCATGACCCCAAGCTCTCTCAGGATCTTTCTGTACCTGAGGACACAGGAGTCACTCTGATGGCTGGGCACTACATTAGAAGTTTGCACATATTTGATGTCATTGCAAAATGATTTTCTTTTCACTGGCTGCTGTAGTTTTCAATAGGTTGTCACCTTCAATGAGCAGCATTTGTGCTCTTCCTCTCAGATGGGTACTTAGGAATGGTCTTCATTTGGATCTTACCAGGACCCAGAGGCTAACAGCATCATCATGTTGGTGTCTGTTCGGTGGCCGCTCGGTGACCAGCTTCTCAGGTGAACCTGTCTCCAAATCTATCCTCGAAGCTCTAAGTGCGCAAATGAGAAGTTTTTCATGAAAATAGTTCTCTGGCTATTGTGGGGCTACACTCTTATTACAGAGAGGAAATGTTGATCTCTTGGTCTTGTGCAATTCCATTGAGAGAGCTGCATAATGAGGTCGTGTAGCCAGGGTAAAGAGACCTTGAGCTTCTGGATTATTGATCCCAACCTTTCATTCCTTCTGTGTGACTGGCCTATGCCATCCATGGGAGAAGTAGACAGCTTTGCTGAATTGACATTGGGCTTGGTCATGTGACTTGCTTTGGCTGGTGGAACAGGAGCAGACTGGACACTTGCTATATTCAATGAGGGGTAGTAAATGTGAGCTCTGCTCAACTTCTCCTGACTGCTCTAAAAGTCCCGCTCACTACATGTCCCAGATAGGAGCTCTTCCCTCAGGACAAGACTCACATTTCTGAGCTGAGTGGAGCCAACCCAAGCTAAGTCAAGGTCAGCTCACAGCCTTATTTAATGTGGACAAGAAAGAAGTATTTATTGTAGTAAGCCATGAAAAACTGGGGGTTATCTGTTACTGCAGCAAATCTTGACTAATACAGCCCAAGTAGAACTGAATACTCACTAAATGCTCATGGAATAATTGCTGGCTTATTAAAGGTGATCAGGAGAATGGACTCAGAGCCAGACTGCTTGGGTTTAAATCTCAACTCTGTGTCATGCTGTGCATTTTGTTGTTCTATATTTTTAGTCTCAATTATTGGTGAACAGTCATTTCATCTTTCCTTGACTTTGATCATCTTGACAATTTGAGGAGCACAGGGAATTTCTTTTGAAGTCTGTCTTTCAATTTATTGCTAATTTTTCTTCATAATTAGAGTCAGAACTACAATCTTTCTGTAAAATGGAGATAATACCTATCTCAAAAGTTTTTTTGTGAAGATTAAATACTTAGTTTACATATACTACATAGTTTACATATGTTATATATATTTACTGCTTAGAATTGTGCAATGGCACACAGTATTTACTAATATTATTATTCAATATTCATCCTTGTTTCCTTTTGACAATATTGTATATTTCTTTTACATTTTTGAGCCTTTCTTCATTTCATGTGTCAAGTGGCTTCTTGCCAAGCATGGTTCATTTTTTCAGATCAATTTTGTGCTGAGCATTTACGAGCTTCCACTGCATTTAGTATCTCCCTGCTCTCAGTTGACCGGACTTACATCCTCATCTCCCAGGTCGAAGATGAAAATGTGCAGCAGAACCATGTTTTGCTCTACATATCTGCTACTATACCAAGTGGAAAAGTACTTTTCTTAAGTGGGTAATAATTAATCAAAAGAAATACAGAACAAAATTAAATGTCAAGCAATTGAGAACATTACAATACTATAGGAAACTGGAAAAACATGATGGAAGAAAAGACATTCAGATTAAATAGTTAACCACTTAAAACTAAGGAGGAAAACCAAGAGTCAAACAACATTTGCATCTTGGAGGAAAATCAAAAGCCCTGCAATTCTATAAGTCTGTCAGTATCCAAAGTTGTTCTTTTTTCTTTCTCATTGGTGATTCCCATTCTTTTAAGCTTCTATTATAAAATATAATCATTTTTGAATGGTTCCCAGTACCTCCAGTAAGCTTTAGCAGCCCACTAGAAAGTCTCCTGCTAGCTGAAGGTTTTCCTTTTATTCCTTTATCTTTACTGGGCACCGAACCTGAGCCATCTATCACTGCTTTATACTCAGCTCCTGAATAGGCATTTGTTACCTTCGACTTCTTCCCCAGCTCCCCAGCGTTTTCAAAACATTCACTGCCCCTTGAAATACTTTTAAATCCAAAAATATAGAACTTTCATCCAGAACTGATACTGTCACAATGCGACCATTGATCGCCTGCGTGTTTATTTTTGAAATCTCCTCAGATAATGGATTTGAACAGAAATGGAACACCTGGGGTTAGCTCCGTGATGTGTTGTCACTTAATACTAAGGTATGTTTAGCAGCACAGAATTTTCTCTGGGGAATAGAAACCCTGAGACCAGAACAAGAGTCATGGCTGACACTTTATTGCTACAGATAAATCCTATCTTAGGATGAGCTGATGAAAATATAGAAATAATAATGACAACAACAACAACACTTGGGTTTCCTAGGAGACAGTATGATGGACTGGAAGCTCAGGGATGCGAGAGGCAGGCTATTTGCTCTGGTTCGCATCTTCATCAATACATCTTTGCAGAAGTGTCCTGGGTCTCATTCTCCTCACCTAGAAGGTCCCAAGTATCCTTCAAGCAAACAGAATTGTTTTCTCTTGGGAGATCCAATCCAGTGCCATGCTTTGCATTTTGTTGTTGTATATTTTTAGTTTCATTTAATGCTGAACATTCATTTCATCTTTCCTTGACTTTGATGATCTTGACAACTTGAGGAGCACAGAAAATTTCTTTTGAAGTGTGTCTTTCAATTTGATGCTAATGTTTCTTCATAATTAGTGTCAGGAACTACAGTTTTGGCCAGACCCCTGTGGAGGTGATGCTACGCCCTGTCAGGCATCAGATCAGAAAGCACATGAGGTGGACCGCCTGGCAGGGGCAACCTTGACTTGAATCACTCGGGTAAGGTGGTGACTTCTAGGTTTCCCTGTTATAAAATGATGATTTCCCCCTTTTCAGTAGAGGTAACTTCTAAGGACTTATTTTGACATTCTGCATCTTAATTCTGGTCAGTTTTGCTCAATAGTTTTATCCTCCATGTACATATTTTAGAGATGCCACCAATTCAGGCTTTTTGTTTGTTTGTTTCACTTTCATTCTGTCAAAGATTTTTCCCATGTTTTACCTCCCTTGTCCCACATCGTTTTGTCACCAGGCCCTGGAGGACAAGGGTGTCTGGTGTTGTTCACCCCTGTTTTCAGTGCCTAGGGCTTTACTTTGCACAGAGCAGGCATGCAGGTTGGTTGAAGCTCTGGGTGTCCTGTACTGATGCAATGGTCTCATGGGACTTCAAGTTCAGAGACACATTGCATTGGGGTTCATGGAGATGAAACTGAGAAACTGAGGGGCTGCGAAGCAGCCCTTCTCCCCCAGTCCATCTCTGCTTCCCTATGTGATTGCAATTCCTCCTTCCGCTGCTTCCAAAGTTATTGGCAACTGTGACCCTGGATATGTTCCCATGTGAGCCTCAATACTCCCATGCGTCTCTGCCTCTTGGTTCTCAGTTCCTTAGGGACAAACCTGGTTAGCTGAGCTCGTCTGTGGAAACAGGCCTGAGAGTCATAGGTAACTTGCCTGCGATGGGTGGTGTCAGGTGACCAGGCCTGGTCTAGGCAGTGGTGTTGGCTGGGCAGAGACTCCCGCAGTACAATGTATGGCCTTCTGGGGAGTGGGGCCTTCGATAGAGTGGTTTCCCTTAGAGGGGATCTGAGCCAATGAGCAGACAAGGAATGATGGGCATGTCAGGCAGGACCTCAGCAAGAAAAATGGCACCAATTTAGGACAGTTCCACAGGGGACTACGTCAAAGTTGTGAGCAGGACAGAGGGGATAGTGCAGTAGCTAGGGCTGGAGAGCCAGAAGGGTGAGGCAGTGAGTGGTTCCCAGAATTGAGACAGAGAGGGATCCTCAGGCAGGGGGAGGGAGGACTCTGCTTGCAATGAGTGCTGGGCAAGAGAAGAGGACAAGGGGTACCCTGACCTTTCCTTCCCCCTCTCCTCTCCTTCCTGCTTCACCTCCCATGAGCCAAGCTGGGAGCTGGAACATGAGAAACCACTTGGTGCAGTCGTGTCACCAGCCTGCCAGGCAAGCATGAGGGTGGAGACACAAAGAGCCAGTGCTGGCACAGTGAGAAACTCGGCATCAGGGTTGCCCCAGCTCCTCTCCTAGGGCTCAGGGCCTGTACAGAAGAAAGGTTTTGTGAAGAACAGGTCTCTGTTAATATCTCCTGAATATGGTTACTATGGATGTACTGGGATGTCCCTAGGTATACACAGTCAAGTGTTGCCCAGATTTTCAGGAGCCACTCCGTCTCAGATAGCAATGAGTGCTGGGCAAGAGAAGAGCTCTTGCACTGATGGTCAGCTCTCCTTTGTCATAATCAGTGTGTACTGGGTGGAAGACTTTGGTCTTACCATCCAATAAAATGGGTTAAAAAATCCTACCTCTTTCTCTTATTATCTTCGCTGGGTGGATGGAAGCAACATAGCCTCTTGGAGCCAGTTTTCTGGTCTATGAAGTGGGTATGATAATGACAGCAATCTCAGTTTCTATACCTACTGGTGCTATGACACAGTCCTGATCCACTTAACGACGAGGGTGCAGTCTGAGAGATGCATCATTAGGCGAGGTCATTGTTCTGCAAACCTCATCAATTGCATCACACAGTCCTGGAGGGCCCAGCCTCCTGCTATGTGTACATGCTGTACTTTACAAGCTGGCAGAGCAACAGGCTTGTGCACACCAACAGCACCACAAACCTGTGATGTTGTGCGAGCCCTGACAGTTGGCTTTTCTCTCTGTAATACAAGTGCCCAATTTGGGCTTAGATGACCTAAGCCAGTGGTGGGCAAACTCATTAGTCAACAGAGCCAAATATCAACAGTACAACGATTGAAATTTCTTTTGAGAGCTAAATTTTTTTAACTTAAACTTCTAACTAACGCCACTTCTTCAAAATAGACTCTCCCAGGCCGTGGCATTTTGTGGAAGAGCCACACTCAAGGGGCCAGAGAGCTGCATGTGGCTCGCAAGTCATGGTTTGCTGACCACTGGCCTAGGCATTCGCTCCAAGGACAGCTATCTCAGAGACACATTGGTAGAGGAAAGAGCCAGGCTTCTCCGTTTTGGACATTTTGATTTCCGTCACTGGATTACTTGTTTTTTTTTTTTTTGCCCTTGCAATCGCTGGAGCGGTCCTTGTGTGCATGCACCTACAGTGCCTCTAATGGCTGCCTTTCCAGCTCCCCTGCGCACCAGGACCACACGAGTCTAGGTCTCCAGGGTTTCGCCCAAAACAGGGGCTTAGTGGGGTCAGAAGTGGCGCAGTTGGGAGGGTCTGTCTCCCGCCCACTCGAGAAAGTCAGCAGCACAATCAGCAATGGGTCCTCCGCGCAGTGCCTTGCGAGCCACCACCAGCCCTCTGATCTTTTGCGACTCCCCTAAATTTCCGTGTACCTCTCCCTTTTCACAGTCCAAACTCACCCCGTATGAGTTTCGACTGGATCTGGGGTTTAGTGTCGTAAGAGAAGGGGTTCAATGACCTTGGGAGTCTCCGTTTCCCTCCTGCCAGAGAAAGCCAGCCAGGTACTCCGGCACCTGCTCTCTAAGCGCGCGTCCCCGTACCTCAGCTTTTTGCAGCTCCTCTGGGTTTCTGTGAGCCCCTCTCTTTCCTTCTAGCTGTAGAACTTCCACTCAGCCAGCTTTCCTGTGGTTCTGGATGATGTCCGTTCTGTCTTTTAGTTGTAGTTTTGAAATTGTTGTGTGAGGCAGCAGTGTAGGTGTTTACCTATGCTGCCATCTTGGATTTTCCCCAGGCTCTACATTCTTACTTCTATGTTTGAAATTTGCCAATAAAGAGTGTGCCCCCAGGAAGAGATTAACCAAATAATCCATGTGTATGTATGCACATAGCTCATGGGCACAGATAGTACTGTGAAGGCCTGGAATGAGGCGGGAGCCAGGTGGAAGGGACAAGGGGGAAAATGGAGACATCTGCAATACTCTCAACAATAAAGATAACTTCTAAAAAAAGAAAGAGGGCACCTCCTAAACTCCAGACCCCACTCTTGACTTCAATAAAAGTAGTACCCCAACTTCTGCTCTCCCTTCTCTCTCTCTCTCTCTCTCTCTCTCTCTCTCTCTCTCTCTCTCTTCAGCTCTCAAGTGCTCTCCCTGAGACCTCACCATGTGCTCCCTGGTGTGCTTTGTACACTCCAGGCTCTGTAAGTAGTAAACTCTTTTTTCTTCAAAGTTTCTTAATGAAGATTATCACTGAAGTGCATCTTGCAATCAGAGTAAGATCCTTGGGGGTCACCCTGGATGGTTTGTCTCAGTTGGTTGGAGGGTCATCCCCTACACTGAAAGCTTGTGGGCCCTATTCCCAGTCAGGGCACATACCAGGTTGTGGGTTTGATCCTTGGTTGGGATGCATATGGGAGGCCACCGATCCATGTTTCTCTTTCACATGGATGTTTCTCTCTCTCTCTCTCTCTCTCTCTCTCTCTCTCTCTCTCTCTCTTCCCACCCCCTTCCTTTCCCTCTAAAAATCAATAAAAACATATCCTCAGAGAAATCCAAGATGGCGGCATAGGTAAACACCTACACTGCTGCCTCGCACAACAATTTCAAAACTACAACTAAAAGACAGAACGGACATCATCCAGAACCACAGGAAAGCTGGCTGAGTGGAAGTTCTACAACTAGAGGGAAAGAGAGGGGCTCACAGAGGCCCAGAGGAGCTGCAAAAAGCTGAGGTACGGAGACGCGCGCTGAGAGAGCGGGTGCCGGAGTACCTGGCTGGCTTTCTCTGGCGGGAGGGAAACGGAGACTCCCAACGGCATTGAACCCCTTATCTTACGACACTAAACCCCAGATCCAGCCGAAACTCATACGGGGGGAGTTTGGACTGTGAAAAGGGAGAAGTGCACGGAAATTTAGGGGAGTTGCAAAGGATCGGAGGTCCGGTCACGCACGGCACCACGCGGAGGACGGATTGCTGATTGTGCCGCTGGCTTTCGTGAGTGGGCGGGAGACAGACCCTCCCAACTGCGCCACTTCTGAGTCCACTGGGCCCCTGTTTTGGGCGAAACCCTGGGGACCTAGACTCGTGTGGTCCTTGTTCGCAGGGGAGCCGGAAAGGCAGCGGTTAGAGGCGCTGCGGGTGCTCGAGCGCACAAGGACCGCTCCAGCCATTACCCAGTCACGTGAGACTCAGGGGCCGTGGAGGGCGGGGCCGACTGGAAGGCAAGGCGGTCCCTTAAGCCCTGAGACTCCACCCCTCCCAAGCTCAGCAGAGGCTTCTTTGGCTGAATCCAGCACAGAAGTTTCCCCGGCACAGTGAAAATGCCGAGACAAGGGAAGGGATTACAAGCAAAAGAAATGGAGGAAAAAAAACGACTGGATATAGAGTTCAAAACCACGCTTATAAGGTTTTGCAAGAATATGCTAGAAAAGATGGATAAATTTAGTGATACACTGACTGAAATAAAAACTATTATGCAGAGTACTAACAGCAGACTAGAGAAAGGCAAGGATCAAGTCAAAAATTTGAAATATAAAGAAGCAGAAAACATTCAACTGGAAAAGCAAGAAGAGAAAAGAATCCAAAAATGTGAAGATAGTGTAAGGAGCCTCTGGGACAGCTTGAAGCGTACCAACATCAGAATTTTGGGGGTGCCAGAAGAAGAGAGAGAGCAAGATACTGAAAACCTGTTTAAAGAAATAATGACTGAAAACTTCCCACATCTGGTAAAAGAAATAGACTTACAAGTCGAGGAAGCACACAGAACCCCAAAGAAAAGGAACCCAAAGAGGACTACACCAAGACACATCATAATTAAAATGCCAAGAGCAAAAGACAAAGAGAGAATATTAAAAGCAGCAAGAGAAAAACAGTTTATTACCTACAAGGGAGCACCCATACGACTGTCAGCTGATTTCTCAACAGAAACGATGCAGGCCAGACGGGAGTGGCAAGAAATATTCAACGTGATGAACAACAAGAACCTACAACCAAGAATAATCTATCCAGCAAAGCTATCATTCAGAATTGAAGGGCCGATAAAGACCTTCACAGAGAAGAAAAAGCTAAAGGAGTTCATCAACTCCAAACCAGTATTATATGAAATGCTGAAAGAGGAAGAAGAAAAAGGTAAAAGACAAAAAATTATGAACAACAAATACACATCTGTCAACAAGTGAATCTAAAAATTAAGTGAATTAAAAATCTGATCAACAGAATAAACTGGTGAATATAATAGAATCAGGAGCACAGAAAGGGAGTAGACTGATTGATAATTCTCAGGAGGACAAAAATCATAAAGCATCAAACAGACTGTGAAATTATAGCAGAAAGATTAAAGTTAGGTGAGGTAAATAAGTGATCAATCAAAGGACTTGTATGCATGCTTATAAACATAACCAATGATCACAGACACTGGGGGGTCGGGGTACGCCTGGGAGGGAGGGGGGCAATGGGGAGATATGTATAAAAATTAATAAAAATTAATAAAAAAAAACATATCCTCAGGTGAGATTGAAAAAATAAGATCCGCACAGTTGTGCCATTGGTTTGGAAAGATGTCTGTGGGGACCTCAAAGGCTAGGAAAGTGCCCCCCTAGTCATTGCTAGTTGATAGCCTCACTATTGAAAGACTGAAAGTGGTGCAAAAACAGTGCTGCCTTGCATTACCAAATGGCTGGCTATGATGTAACTAGGTGATAGAATTTTCAGTTCTGCTATAATCTTATGGGATTACAGTCCTATATGTGGTTTGTTGTTGACCAAAATGTCATGCGCTGCATGACTGCATATGTAACACATAATGATTACAATTATCATTATCACCTAGCCCTTTGTATGTCCTTCCACACCATTACAGTTATTTGATCAACCCCTCTTTTCCTCTACTGGACCACATTCCTCTTGGTGGCAAGAACTGGAACTTGCTCATCTTTGCACCCCCTGCACCCCTCTAAAAATATCACAGTGATTATAGATGGTCTTTAACAAGTACAGTATTAATAACTTAGAATTTACGAGAACAATGGCCTTGGTTTGTCGTCTGTGAAATGGAGAGAAACTGTACTGAAGTCATCTTCAAGTGTCTTCCAGCTCCATCCCTAGCCAGCTCATGCTGCAACACCAAGGCTCTGTGTTTAGGGAGCACAGGCATGTTGCCTATGGTCATGTACAGTGTGAAGTGTGTGTGTGAGTCTGTATGTAAGTGTGTGTGTGTTTGTGTGTGGTGGGGATGGGGGGGGATAAATATGAAACTGAGGCCAGACAGCTGGAACAGAATCAGTTCTACCAAAGTGGGGTATGGGGTCCTAGATGTGGCCATCTGTTCTTCTCTGTTTTGATTCTGGAGATGGTATATGTTACTAAAGAAAGTAACCCTATTTTCTAAATTTGAAAATTAGCACTTTCTTTGAACATCATTATTAATATCAAATCCCATAACTGCCTCTAATTGCCTCTATGGCCCTGGAAAAACAGCCATGCTCTGCACAGTTTCCTCATTAGTGAAGTGGGACCTGCAAGGTTTTGGGGGGGGTATTTCAAGGTTTTTGGGTGGATTTAATAAGTTATTATGGGTACTTAAAACTTGGCACATGACAAGCACTTGATAAATGTTAGCTATTGCCATCATCTTCAACACCATCCTCATCATCATCACTATTCTTATCATCATACTAAATCCATGTTTACTAAGAACTAAAGAGCATTAAGATTGTTTTTGTTCATTAATTGTCTCCTGTTCATGAACTTCCCACATTACAAGGTGAGGGCCCAGCCTCTTCTCTTCCATTCTTACTTGCCTCTCCCTGAGAAACTCCCAATCTGCACCTCTGGGACTCGTCTCTATAATTGGAGAAAGAAAGCCTTGATAGGGGTGAGCAGGTAGGCTAGACTGTTCTCTTTAAGAATTTTCTGCTCATTGGATGTCCTAACAATGTCCTATAACTCAGTGGAAGAGAATAGTTAAGTATTTTGCTTCTAGGCAAAACTGTAAACAGACATCAAAAAACAATGGGAGCAACCTGATCCAGGCTCCTGTCCCACCCATTCTTACCACTAGATGTCTCTGTAGCCCCAGTTTTATATTCTTTATTAGTTTAGGTTCTTTAAGAACCATAAAATAAAGTTTCTGATGAGGATTACTTGGCATGAAAAGGTACCTCCCAGGATTAAATTAAGAGCTTTTAGAAACAGTTGGTGGATGGAACAATTTAAAGCTTTTGTGTGTGTGTGTGTGTGTGTGTGTGTGTGTGTGTGTGTGTTTTCTCAGTAAGATGATTAGTCTGCAAGAAGAAAATTGGTAAAATTCCTTCGAAAGGTGAATTTCATGCATTAGTTCTCTTAATGAAGCAGCAATCATTTCCAAAACCCAACCTCCCTCCCCCTTTAATCCTGAAATATAATCTCACCTCCTGGGCAAATAGAAATTTAAACTTATTTTTTAAATGGCTATTAAGTGATACCAATAAATGGTATGGATTAGATTAATGCCTAAGAAGCTGAAATGCATTCAGCAATTAAAGATACTTTTCTTTATGGTTTTCCTTTTGGATATAGAGATTTTAGTTAGAACAAACACTTGCAATTTTAAAGGGGTGATCATATATGTAAAAGTAATCTGTAAAATATGAAGTGCAGTTAAACTATTATTATTTTTAAGTTAAATTGATTGTGTTGAACACATGAGAATTGTTCATTGAATTGTGATATTGATGATCCAAAGATAAAATTATGTTTAAATAAGAAAACAATCACAATAATATAGAGAAAGAGTATGAGGAGAGAGAGTGAATGAGAGAGAGAGCACGCGCCATGAATCAACAGTATCCAAATAAATTAGACATTTGGAGCACAGAAACAAAAAAAGGAGGCACAAAAAAAAAATGGGTGTATTTTATTTCTGCCTTTAGAATTTAAAATCTAGGGGGGGGGAAATAAAACATCATCATCTATTAGGAGTAATTTGGTAAGATACACAAGTAAATGCCAATTAATTTAGGACAAACGGTATACCTATGGCTGGTGAGCTGCACTTTGACCTGATAAAAAAGGAAACAAGCTTTATGGTTCAAAGCTTCGGAGCATAAATGGATTCCAAAGTTTGTAAGATGGAAGAGAGAGAGGAGGTTTGGTGAAGCCCAGAAGGCTGGCATTTTGGGGGAATTTGTGTGTTGAGGAAAAACATGCCCCCTCTGAAGATTCAACAATGAAGGGACAACAGAAAAGAAGAGATGTCCTGTTGACATTTTCAAGTCTGCACAATCCTATATAATAAAAGGCTAATATGCAAATAGACTGAACAGCAAAATGACCAGTCGCTATGATGCACACTGACCACCAAGGGGCAGATGCTCAACACAGGAGCTGCCCCTTGGTGGTCAGTGCACTCCCATAGGAGGAGCACTGCTCAGCCTGAAGCCAGACTCATAGCTGGTAAGTGCAGTAGTGGTGGTAGGAGCCTCTCCTGCCCCTGCAGCAGTTGGACATCCCCCAAGTGCTCCCAAACTGCAAGAGGGTGCAGGCCGGGCTGAGGGGCCCCCCTGCCCCCCAATGTACAAATTTTGTACACCGGGCCTCTAATAGATTCTAATGTTAGGGTGAAATCTACCTTCTCTTGAGTATACCAATTCACCCTTAGGATTAGGAGTACTGCTCCCTGTCAAGGACACTATAACAGAGTTTGATTTTCAGCTGTCCCCCTCCCATGTCACCCTCTCTTCCTAAAAGCATGATACCTTGCCAAAGGAGCACTCTCCCAAGATTGAATCACTGGCTGTGTGCTCAGTAACTCTTGGTAAAATATATTTTCTTTAGAATTGAGATTCAGGGTAATTTTGTTGTTGTTGCTTTTAATTCTTTCCTTTCTGCACTGTTCCATTTTGGAAGTCAGTGTGAAGTATCTCTGCTCAGTTGAGAAAGGGTTGAGACACTGTTACCACTTGAAATCAAGTGTAAGAGGAGCTGCAGGGGAGTAAGAGTGAAATGATGCAAGCAGAGAGGGAAGTAGTCTTTATAAAATGCCCTGACAGGTCTTGACAATGTCTTCATTTAAATGCCTCAAGAGGAGGATGTTGTTGACCTCTCGTGTCCTTTGGGCCCAAAACCTTATAAAACTTGTATCTAATGGGCACTTTTTATACACAGTTCAAGGCCCTTTTTTCCTACCAAAAAGCAAGAAATGCAAAAATCCATGAATAAACTCTTTAACATTTTTATTTTTACATAATTACTTGGTTTTCTTTTTCTTCTTATATTTCTTAGTGAAGAAACAATAGAAAATGGATGGTAAGGAAGGCATGATTGTAAAATGTTTTTTAAAAGTGTGTTTGGCTTCTCATTAAAGGTATCTGACCTCATCATGGCCCCGTGAGCCCTTCCATTGCGGCAGCATGCTTCTTACAGCCTCATGGGCTGGCTGCACGTGCCTTCATTGGCCTCTTGGGGGCTGGGTTCATTGGCCTCCTGGGTGCTGGGTGGGCCCAGCCCTTCACCTTGGCAGTGCCTGGGGGGCAGCAGAGGCAACGGCTGCTGTACCTTCAGCTGCTCCTTTGAATGTGGCTGCTGGTGTATTTTAAGTATTCTAATTAATTCCACTCTTGAACCTTGCAAGTTGTTCAGGGTTTCTGAAGTGAAGGGCACTGGTTTTGGAAAGGGCACATCAACCTTGATCTGGTCAAGTCCATGTGGGTTTACTCTTCAGATCCTCTGATGAATACTGGTCTTGGGAGGTGTGGTGGGAGGGATCTGGCCCCCACGCTGAGCCACGGTGGGAAGGGCTATTGGAGTTGTGGTAGAGGCCAAGGTCAAGAACAAGTTGAACAAGCAAACATACCAGCAATCTAGAAGCAGGGCTTGGGCTGTTGGGAAGATCAGAATGTGTGATTCTGGGGAAACATCTGGACAGCAAGGAGGTCAGGGCCACTAGTGGTTCTCCAGGTTCCTCAGAGCACTTGAGGAAGCTCACAGCCCCAGTCCCTGTGGGCCTCCAGCATCTGCTAGATCTGGTCTGCTTGCTGGCAGGTACGATCTGCCTCTGCCTTCCTGCCCACCTGCCCCACCTGCCAAGCACTCTTCATGGAGGGAGAGGCTCACCTGGGCAGTGGGGCTGAGAGCAGTAGATGCTGCTCCAGATGCTGGAGCATGACGCAGCCGTGCTGATGCCCATGTGCTTTGCCGGAGACCCCAGGCCCTCTCCATCTTGTCTGACACCTACCAGTGCTCCTGACTCTGTTTCCATGTCCCTTCTTCTGGGCAGTTTGCCTGGCTGGGGCCCTGCTGCTTTTGTGATGCCTCACTGTCTCCCTGCCAGGGCTGTAAACTCCTCCAGGGCAGGTGCCCTGGGCTCAGCATGGCACTTGGTGCAGGAAACGTGCCCAGTCTTTGTCGAGAACATGCAAGGAGTCCAAACCAGGGCTGCCACCTTCCCAATGTTTGCCATGTCTGAATGACCTACCCTAATTTAATTTAGCCTTTTTCAACAAATCCATTTTCAATCAAATCACTGTTTAAAGACCTAGTTTTGTTGTAAGCACTCATATCTGTGAAGCGACAGGCTTGCCATGCTGGCAATAATTTTTTCTAATGCATATTGAAATGAGTGCATGCAAATGAAGGCACAAAGTTGCATCTGAAGGCCCGCCTTGCACACCACCTGCGTGGATGCACCTGCTGCTGGTGCTCATGCTAACCAGTCCCAGAGGTTGGCCATGTTTCTGTGCTGCTGTCATCACTCGCAGCATCTCCATCACGTCACTGCTGCCACAAGTGCCAAGGACCACAACCCCTCTACCCTGCCCACCTGCCTGCTCTAGCTGCCCTTAGTCCTGCGGCCTTAGCCTTTCTCCGTCCACAGTGCATCTAGCCAGGCTCCTATTTCCTCATGGCCTTGCTTTCTGCTGGGCCATACTTTTATCCGTGAGCAATGGATTTTATCTGGGACAAGATATTAAAGGTTAATAAGGTGAGACAGATGAATGTCACCCATGGGTTCTGGGAAATGGAATTTTTAGGCATGAGTAGCAGATTATTAAAGAAAAAAAATCTGGAGTGGAGGGACGTTTGGCATCTCTCACTATTTCTGCACAATCGCCCTTAGGTGAGCTGTCTTGACTCTTTAATGAAAAAGCATTTGTGTCTGACTAAAGGATTAAATTATCCCAGCTTTCTTTATATTTGGATCCATTAGCTGTTTTGAATCCCCATGTGTCTGAATTCCTCTAGTTTTCCTTCTTGGTTTTTCTTGGTAGAGGGGAGGTAACAAGTTGATGAGTGACTTCTGGGCAACTAAAAGACACAATGCATGTTTGTGAGTGTCTCCACCTATAAGAAACACACTCAGCAGCCCTGTGAATGCTGCTACATGGAGGATGATCATGCCAGCAGATCCAAACCCTGCCCCTATGACTTGGAGCAAACTAAAGATCTTCCCTTCTCAGCGTGTCTTTTGTAAAAAACGTTGCTTTATCGCCCTAAATGGTTTGGCTCAGTAGATAAAGCCTTGGCCTGTGGACTCAAGGATCCCAGGTTTGATTCTGCTCAGGGGCATGTACCTTGGTTGCGGACACATCTCCAGGAGGGGGCGTGCTGGAGGCAGCTGATCAATGTCTCTTTTTCATTGATGTTTCTAATTCTTTCTTCCTCTCTGTAAAAAGTCAATTATATATATATATATATATATGTGTGTGTGTGTGTGTGTGTGTGTTTTTAAAGGAATGTGGCTATATTTTCCATCACATATTCACCCAGGATTACAGCGAGGGGAAGGCAGTGCAGTCGCCACACCTGTGCCGGCTTCAGATCTGAGCGCCTGATGAGGAACCTGGGGCTGATTGTGCTCTAAGGGTCGATTGACCCACCCAATGCACTAGGCTTTCCTCTCACACTGAGGTCCTCCCTACAGCGGCAGTTTCTGCAGATGCTCCCGACACCGAAATCCTCGAAAGAGGGCACCGACTCCGAGTGCTGCAGACCTTATAGTTACTGTACATTACAGGTGGATGCCATTTGACACAGACTCTAATACTTCTCTTACATTCAACCGGGGTGAGCCGAGCTTGCAGTGTGTAGCCATTGCATTCCAAGGTCTCCTTATTTTGGTTTCATTGCTTTAATAAGTCTGTAGAGTCGGCCCTGAGCCAAATCATGGGCAGCGTCTGCCAGGATTGTCTGAAAGCCACGTAGGAGCCTTCTGGGCCAAGAGTAGTTTTTGGCCCAGGGAGACTCCAACACCTCATACCCAGCAGGGAGGGGGAACTCGCTGCTATAAAACTCAGCTGAAAAGAACAAAAAGCGACATTGAAGTTAGTCTAACTCCAGGGGAGTTTCAATGAAGTCTGGCAGATAGAGGCTTAAATTCTGGAATCTGAGGTCAGATTGTTGCCTCCAATCAGAGGTGACACTCCCAGGTACTTGGTGACCTCATTCTGCTCTGGGGAGACATGGATAGGTATCACAAGACTCTCATCTGACCAGAGCTGAATGGCAGCCTCTGTTTAGAAGACAGATGTCTGACAGGGCCGCCAGGATGATGGGGGATGTCAGGGGAGTCCCAACAAGACAGGGGCCACTCACACAGAGCTTCCCTCTGTGCTGAAAGGAACCCATCCGAGGTGCCTGGAGACACGTTCACAAGCTTCGTATTCCCCCTCCTCCGCCCCAGAGCAAAATTGTGTAATTGTGATAAATAACCACAATGAGCATCCTGGCCTGCATAAATCTATCCTTGTTATTTGTGCTTAGTTTGAAACCTTTGTCATCACAGATCACGCCTAATCCAAATACATGTCTGAACTTAGTTCTCGACCTGCAATGTTGTTATGAATTATGTTGGTTCGAGGTGGGGGTAATATATTGTTAGCAGGCTATTCAGCTGGAGGAGGGAGCAGTGGATATCCCCACAGGACCTGAATAAAAACATGATGTCTAATATTTCAGCTAGTCTCCCCTACATGCCCCCAAACCATTGCAAAACCTGGCCATTAGGGCTGCTACTGGAATCTTGGCACATTCTTTCTGCCTCATTGCTGGGGATCATTTGTAAAGTGATGTAGCAATGTACTAGAATGATACTAATTATATCCAACTCTGTTATTTCTTTCACATGAGGGACTATGTGTTAGTAACCAACTCAGAGCCTATCACAAAAATCAATTTATTTCTCTCTGTGACTTAGGATGGAATTTCTTCTTTAAAAAAATCACATTTTGCCGAGACGGGTTTGGCTCAGTGGATAGAGCGTCGGCCTGTGGACTGAAAGGTCCCAGGTTCGATTCTGGTCAGGGGCATGTACCTTGCTTGCGGGCACATCTCCAGTGTGGGGTGTGCAGGAGGCGGCTGATCGATGTCTCTCTCTCATCGATGTTTCTGACTTTCTATCCCTCTCCCTTCCTCTCTGTGAAAAATCAATAAAATATATATATATATTTTAAAAAATCACATTTTGATTATAGTTGACCCTTCTCTTGTTTACAGATAAACTCGGACCAGAAACCGTTAATCTGGAAGATATTTCTAGGATCATTACTTGGCATGAGTTCCTTTTTTTAGGAAGGATTACATGGGTAGGGAGAGGAGAATGAGTGTGCTTTGAAGCAGCATTCAATATGACTTAATACAAGTGGTTTAATTACATGAAATGACTATTTTCTTTTTTTAATTAAAAAGCTTGGGGGGCTAAGTAACTCTTGAATATGGTGAAAAGTTCAAACAGTGCCAAATATATACAGAGTTAAAGTGACACTCACGCTCTGACCCTCAAGCCATCAGTGTATCTGCCTCAGACAGCAATTCTTAACCATTTCTTTGTTACCATTGAAAAGATAGTGTATGTATATAAAATGCATCAGGATATAAAGTCAGTGTCTTGCATTTTGTTTTGTTTGCTATTGTAGCTCCAGTTTTCAGAACAGAGCCAGGCACTCAGGAGCAGCTCAATAAATATTTGTTGAATGACTAAATAAATGAACAAACAGAAGACAAGCACACACACACATACAATTGGCAGTGCAAGATCTACCCTGTTTTGTGCCTTGTTCATTCATTTAATATACTTTGTAGCTACACCTATAGTGTTGCCTCATTCTATAAATACTAGGCAACTGCCTAGTATTCTGTTGTAGGGATGTACATATTTTATTTTCACCAGTCCACTAACAATGGGCACTTAGATCACATCTATCTTTTCTCTATTAAAATTAGTTGCAATAATATCTGTGTATTTATGTCATCATGTACATTTTGAATTCACCCATGAGATAAATTTCTGCTTAGGCCTCTGAGCTATCTGAAAAATGAAATTCTTAGAATTACTTGAGCAAACTATATGCAAATGGAATGACTGCACTCCGAATAACTCATCATTGCAAATGCTAGGGAGAGTTTGCTATTTCCATTTGTGAGGCAGAGCTCTCCCCTGCTGTTCCTTTGGCCTAGAACCTCTCATATTCTTTCATTGAAGAATTAGAGTTAGCTCTTCTGAGTAGCGCTAAATCACCACTTCTATGGGAATCTTACTATCAAATCAAACTGCTATTTATTTATGTATCTGTTTCTCTAACTAGACTGAAAATTCCTTTGATAACCAGGGCTAGGTCTTATTTCATTTCTGTATCCCCAGTGACTGGCACCAGGCCTGCCGTATTGCAGGTTCTGATGAAGATTTGCTTAATGGTGAACATGACTGAATTTTAGAAAGTCGGTGTGGAGAACTAAAGATTCAGCTTGCCTCAAGGCTGAGACTTTGGCAATGGTGGGAAGAGGAGATACATATGCAGCTAGCATTGTGGTGCTTAGAAACAAGCCTGGAAGGCCAGGTGGGCCTCAGGTCCAGCCAGGCTAGGGAGGGCCTACATGGTATCTCAACTGGGGCTTGGGAGAGAGGTGTATAGATTAAAGGTTAAAGTTGGGCAACTGGCCAAGAATCATGTGAATGCAGATACAAGAAGAAAATAAGATGAGTCCAAACCCAGGTATTCATTTGAACAGAACATAGGGGATGAAACAGAGTTAGGTATTAGGTGAGCTGTCAGTGCTCCAAGGAGAGTTGTCTCTAAAGATTGAGGCTGTGGCTTGGGTCCAGTCGGTCCTTTCAGCCAGAAGAGACAAAGCCACATTCAAACTATTTTAAGGAAGTGGGTGCTTTTTAAATGGAAGCTTACAGGAGCAATAAATGGAACAGAGATCTCCCAGGAGCTAAGAAAAGTGGTTTAGTACCCATTGCTATATAGCAAGTTACTCTAAAATGTAATAATTGGAAACAACAAACATTTATATTTCACAGTATCTATGGGTCAGAAATCTAATGGGGCAGCTTTGGCTCAAGACTGCTCACGAAATTTCTATCCAGTAGTTTGCTTCCAAACTAAGTCCAGGGCTATTGGCCAGCCTTAGTGCCTCACTGGCTGTTGGCTGGAAACCTCTGCTTCCCCAGGCAAGCCTCTTCATTGGCTGTGTGTGTGTCCTCATTACATGGCAAGGGACCTCCCCAGAGGGATCCGAGAGTGAGAGCCCAAGACAGAACCAATCTTTGATAACTTACTTTCATGTTTAAAACCTAACAGTATTTATAATCTAATCCCAGAAGTAAGGTGCCATCACTTCTTCAAGACTCTAGTTATTATACATACCAGCCCAGTGTGAGCAGGATCTGTAAGGTGTGGACAGTGGGAGATGGGGCCCATTGGGTGCCACCTGGAAGACTGGCTACCAGAGAAAGGAACTGTGCAGCACCCAGACCTCATTGGAACTGGGAATATTATCTCCCTACCTCCTTACTGACTCCTTAGGAGCTGCTAGGTCTTGTCTTCATGGTATGGCTGCTACTTTATGCACATCTGTCCCTCTTCTGGTTTTATTCACTGATCCTTTCTTTATTCCATCAGTTGGCTTATATGTGGTCCTGGGGTTCTATAGTCCAATCCTATTCATACTCATGTAACTTTATTTCTTCTTTCTAATTGCTCCGTGTTTTGGTTACCCAATTCTAAATTCCCACATGAGAAATCTGATGGTTCCAACTCATCTTATTATACTCAATCACAGGTAAGGGGTCGACCTGGAGTGTAAGAACACCCAGGTTAAATGCCCACCTCCCAGCCATCAGCCATTGTTAGGGTCTTGGATTCCATAGTTCCAAGCAGGAACTCCAAGGCATGAATATCTGAGGTTGGGGCAAGTCTTCTGGAATCCTTGACCACAGGGGAAACATTGGCCACTCTTTAGTAATTAAAACTACAGATTAAGCCTGCTAAAGTGGGGCCTGAAGCTTGGTCCCCAACTTATCAGCCATGTTTCTTTAGGTAATATACATATGCCATCTCTGTAGAACACATGTAACAATAGCTATGTTGTATTTGATAGCATTGTCTTAAGAATTGAATGAAATTGTGACTGGAACATAATGAGCTTTAATGAATGCTAATTGTAATTTATTTTAATATAGTTTAATACAGGTGATGTTTTCAGTGGAGAAAGCATAGAAGAGTTCTGATTAGTTTCATTCCACAAATATTTATTGAAAATTCTTCTTCTTTTCTTTTGAAATTTGCTCTTTAGTTATAGCATATGCATTGAGATTGGATCTCTTGTTGCCTCATTATTAGTCACACAAACTCTGGAAGATTTTTTTATTCTTTTTTAAAAAAATATATATTTATTGATTTCAGAGAGTAAGGGGGAGGGAGGGAAGGAGGGAAGAAGGGAGGGAAGGAGGGAGGGAGGGAGGGAGAGAGAGAGAGAGAGAGAGAGAAGAGAATCATTGACTGCCTCTTGCATGCCCCACATCAGGAATCAAGCATCAAGCCCACACATCTGGGAATCGAACCATGACCTTCTGGTTCATAGATCTACATTCAACCACAGAGCCACGCCAACTGGGTTTTCTTCTTTGTAAAAATTCTCTATAAGTGCCCAGTTCCCCCTAAAGCCTACTCTCACTTTTCATGGATAAACTCTTGTCCCCTCTACTAAGAAGAGGTAATAGTGGATAATGGAAAGAATCCTAGACTTGGCACAAGCAGATAATAAATTATAGTCCTGGCTCTGTGTTTAACTGGTTGGCAAGTTGCTTGTCTTCACCGAACTGGTTTTCTCTCTATAAAATGGTTATAATAAAACTTAGCTCACTTCATATTAGGGGCCTTAGGGTGTGGTAGTTAAGAACACAAATTCTGAAGCCAGATCATCAGGCTCAAGTTCCAGGTCTCCCTTTTACAAGCTGACCTTGCCCACATTGCCTAGCCTCTGGTGCCTCTGATTCTTCACTTATAAATGGGCTAAGAACACCAGCACCAGAACCACACCCAGAGGGTTTATTGGGAGCATTCAATGAACTGATGTCAATAAAATACTTAGAACCACCTGGTACATAGCAGTTACTACATAAATGTTACCTATTTACTTGTATAATTTTGCTCATAATCTAGGAATCAGTAATAATAGCATTTTACTATCTCTATCAGATGCAGGAGTAAAACAACAACAACAAAGACATACTCAGAAATTGGAAGTCAGGAATTCCTCATCCTCCCTATGTGTTTCTCAGAAGTGTTTTACATAGTAGTCTCTTTGCTAATGCAAAACACTAGAGAAAAAATGCCCTTCTGTGCTGCCACCACTGTTTTTTATCTCTTCATCCCCAGCTTTATGAAAAAGGAGCCATGGTCCATTTTCAACAACTTTTTCTTTTCTAACAACTTTTGGCTTCTTCAACCCTTACATGTGGCTTGTGCCTTCCTGGTGCCTTCACTGGCTGCTCTGTCGGAGCTTCTCCCAGTGGGAGCTTGGAGGCTTCGTCTTCTGGCCTATCATCTGTCTGCAGGCCTCATCCTTCTGAGCAGCCACCTGGAATTCTGACCTATGGCCCACCTTTAAAAAAAATTTGGATCCTTCTCTTCTCATTTTGATTTTTACATACTTTTTCTTAGTTCCCAGGTCTGTCCTTAGTAATCTTCTCATTGAATGTGCCTTTCTCCTTACAAGTCTGTCCTCTGTAAAGGCTTACATTCTCAGACATGTGAAGAGACTCCCAACTTGTAGTTCTTACTAATTTTATGCATCTGAGTCCTTTGAGCTTTAGACTCCATATGTCTGAAGTGAAATGCATCATCCACCTTTCAATCAAATGTGTCACAGCTCCTCACTTCTATAAATGCCTTCTGCCTCCCCTCGCCCCTCACCTTGCCCAGAGTTCAGAGACATCCCCTTGTTGTGTATCTATCTAGTTCAGTGTCTGTTGTGTGACACACACTGTGCTGGGCATGGAAAATGAAAGCTTGCCCGTGACAGTTTTTGGGTTTGAGAGCTAGGGAGTAACAGATGTTGTGGTAGAAGAATTTGGCAAGTGTGGACAGGGTGCAGAGGAGGGAGTGCCCCACACACTTGAGAAGTGGGAGCAGGTAAAACTCGCCCAGAATGTTCCAGATGAGAAGATTTTCAAGAAGAGGTAGGAAAATCCAAACAAAGGAGAGTTTGAGCCAATGCAAGTGACAAGAAACAGCAAAGAGCTGTAGGGACCTGAGTGCTTCCCCATTGGGCACTCTGCCAGCAGCTCAGTTCCCCTCAGGCCTACACGGATGTGTTTCTGGCATTTGTCTTTGCCTCTGCTTCCTCAGTTCCTGATTCAATCCTTCATTGCCTCATTATTTTGATTGTACTATTGACTTTTTATTGTGAAACTTTAAAACTCACAAAGAAGTAGATACTCTAACCATCTCTCATGCACCCATCACAGTTTCACAATTATCAACTCTGTACTTCACCTAGATCCTCCCCATCTTTATTATTTTGAAGTTTCACCAACTATATAATATTCACAAAAATTCCTAAAGGATAATTAACTTTTAAGAAACATAAACACAATATATTATTTACAGCTCAAGAAATAAGTGTTTCTTAATTTTTAAAAATAGTTTCTTTAAACATTTAAAATGTTTCTTAAAATAAAAATTTGTTAATAGTATCATAGAAATGATTTTATTTTTCATAATTTGTTTTTACCAGGATCCATGAAAAGTTCACATTTGTAGTCAATAGCATCTTTAAATGTCTTAATCTAAAGGTTCTCCATCCATCCATCTTTTTCTTCTTTCTCTTGCAAATTGTTGAGGAAACAGTTGATTTTCCCTACAATTTGGATTTTGCTAATTGAATTCTTGTGATGCTATTATATATGTTCCTCTGTGAATCAATGGTAGACATGCAGATTTGGTTTACAAATTAAATTATTTTTGGCATGACTACTTTACAGTGGCAAAGAAGGCACATGGCATCTGCTTGTTTTAAACAGACATTGATGCTTAGAACCATTTGTTCATGAGATGTGGCAAAATGGTGATATTCTAATTCCTCTCACCCCTTATTCATTTTTCAGCAGGAGCACTTCTATAAAAATAAACTTCCCTTCATTAGTGGGTGGTTCACTTCATGTAGGAAGACAAATACATGTGTTATTCCTTCCCTTACTTATCGGTTTCTCAGCCTCTTCCAATGGTGAGCAATTAATGTTTTTCTGTTAAATATCATTATGGACTTGTGGATTTAATCCATGTGACATGTTTCAATCCCCTTCAGTTATGATCCTGATTTGATGCTTGAATTGCTCTGTGTTTGGCCTGTGGTAGCTTCCAGGTTGGCTCCGAATTCTGTTTATACAACCCAGTTGTCTCTGATGGCTTCTGTGTTGTTAGATATAAAAGATACTCCAGACCCATCTTGTGTATCTCCTGCCCCAGACTTAGAGCCAACCATGTCTCAAAGGACTCCTGATTTCTTGTAGCAGGAAGTGTATGTCAAGATCACAGTGTGGGTCCTAAAGTTCTCCATTAGTTTTAATCTCGACTGTCCTAGGAAACCTGGCCCACAAGCTTCTAATTCCTGTGTATGCATTTTTCACAACTATGCTACATTTTTGCTGTGAGATCCTTGAAGCTCAGAGCTAGTCCTGTCTTGGCTTCCATATAGCCATTTCAATGGCTTCCCTGACCCATCAGGCGCATCAGCTAGCCACTCCAGATGTGCTCTCCAGAGGACCCAACTCAAGTTGCCTGCCAAGCACCAGCCAAACTGCCCCACTAGGTGGTTCATGACCCTGTCTCCTGTTTTCCCACCTCTGCACTACTGTTCATGCTTTGGATTCACCTGGGCCACCCTTCCTCTGTTCCTCTGATTTTTTATTTCCTTGGAGACATGCTGATTCCAAGTCTGGGACAGGAAATGCCCTCCCTTAAATGTCACCTCTGCTTTGGGAACTGGCCTGATCATCTCATGATGAAAGCTTTTTCTCTGAACACCCATGGCTCTTTCTCATGGCACTGGACACACACATATCCTCAAGGGGAGCATGAATGTCTAGAGAGCTGGGATCCTGGCTTATGTATATTTTAAATTCCCAGTGCTAAGCATTTTTTCCTGAAACATAGCAGATTCTCCAATATGTCTATAGAATAAAAGGATATTTGAATGACGAAATGAATAACTCATGTTCTGCTTGGTTATTAGGTCTCTTTCCTGTTTTCATCTACTTTTGCTCTCACCAGACCACAGTGTCCTGGAGGGCAGGAATGGAACTTCCCACCTTTGCCTCTCCTTTAGCCCCTAAACAGGGTAGCCCTTGACACAATGCCCAGCTTAGCTTATAGTAGCCACCACTGCATGGTAGCTGAGTAGAATTTATGGGGAAAAGAAAGGAATAAATCCAGCCTCATTCTATTGTCTCAGCCAATAAAACTATGAGCCTTTGATCTGTTCTTTTCTGCCCAATGGCACAAGATTTCAGAGGCAAAGGAAGGCCTGGTGCTGTCTAGCTTGGCCACCATGTGGACAGGACAGGCCAACTTAATATTGTTTCCTTCCTGCCTTACATTTCTTTCTCTCTGAGGCATCCTGTGGGCTTGAAGCTCTTCTAAGCCCATTGCAGAGGCTCAGTGTGGACATAAAAATGCTTTCCAGAAAGCAGTCCAAGAACAAACAACCCATAACCCAGGAGAGGATCACACACAAATGCTGTTGACAAAAGATGGGTAGAGAGCGGTTGCCTTTATTTGGACAGAGCGAGGAAAAGAACTGGAAGGGAGCTGTGAGCCAAGCTCAGTCAGAGTGTTTGGGAGAGTAGCATGCCTGCACTCTCTGGGGCCAGGGAGGGGATGCAGATTGTTAATAGCTGCTGAGGGCCTCCTGAATCCCAGGGGTGGGATGGATGGTGTCACAGGGACCAAGCCATCCGCTTGATGGCTGAGCTGGGCCTTGGACTTCACAGGCTGATTTTTCAGGCCTATACCCATCCCCCTTTTCTTTTGTGAGACAGCCCAGGTTATCTCCCTCTCTCCTCCCCGGGGACATGCAGAAGCAAGCTGGATACCCTGGAACCTGGGTGTCCTGAGATCTCTTTTTTTATTTTGGAAATTTTATATTTGTATTTTTAAAATTTAATTTATTTTTTAAATTATCTTTATCATTGCGAGTATTGCAGATGTTCTACTTTTTCTCCCAGTGACTCCCTCCTCCCCACTCCCACCTTTCCTCAGGCCTTCAACACATGATTGTCTGTGTCCATGGGTTATGTGTATATGCATGCCAGTTCTTTACTCCTTTTTAACTCCTGTTCTTTGAGTAACTGGCTGTAAGACACTGGACTAGTCCTCTGGCCATTCTTTCTCCAGTCTCTTCATATGCCAAGTACGTGCTCTCTTCTATCCCTATAGTCATTTAAAAAAAAAAAAAGAGCTCTTGATGTTCTTGCTGTTGGAAATTCTGATGATTAAAATAATTTCTAAAGGAGCCTTTACAATATGCAATGGCTGGTGATTTTAAAGAAATCAAGTCTGGAATTCTCAACTCTGATTTGCAGGGCTGTTCCTAAAATGTGAAATTTGGAACACAAAAGGGAGGGTTTTCCAAACAATAATGCCTGGCTGACTCCACGCAGGCCTCTCCACTTCTGCTTTCATTTACTCCTCTCATGCAGGGAGTACCCATTAGTGCTGGTGTATTCAGATTCCCAGCTAAGGAGAAGGGTGTCTGGCCAGCGAGGCCTAACATAAGCTGTGTTCTTTCCTGATCTCTGTTAGCACTGAATTCAGTTGAGGAGGCTGTTAGTACAAAGACAAGGCTGACAATGTCCATTTCCTTACTGGCTCCTCTGTGCCAGGCCTGGGGCTGAATGCAATTCTGTGAAATAGTTATTTTTATCCTCAATTTACTCATGAACCTAGGAGAGAGACAGTGCTCCCCCGGCATGTTCTTATTAAGAGGAAAAAGAAGAAGAGGGTGGAAGGAGGAACAGCAGGCTTAAAGGGAAGTAATTTATTCAAAACTACATAAAATGCCAAGCTTTGTTCTTGTCCAAACCTGGTGTTTTATTCCCTTCTAACTATTATGTTCAAAAAGGCCCATGCGTACCTCCCTTCTCCTGCTTGGCCTCCCCTGTGCTCAGTTCCCTGGGCTGCAGGGGGATGTGATCATTCCCTAGGAGAAGATGGGAAAGGAGCCTTTGGGGTCTTTCTGACCTCCCAGGTTAACCTCACCCTCCCACAGATTTCCGGCAAAGGCACCCAGAACAGGCACGCTCTGAGAAGGGGCTGGACGAGAGGTAGGTGGCCCAGGCACCTGGAGAAGCGCCCAGCAAGGAGATCATCTTGTCCTTCCAGAGAGAGAGGCCTGAAAAGGGGCTGGGCGGGTGTCCCACCTTAGGGTAATGTGTTGTGTCTCAATCCTTTGCTTTAAAAGCTGAACATGGCCCACTTCCAGTATGTGCTAAAACCTGTTGATTTACATGGCTGGGCCTTGTTCTTGGAATCCACTCCTCTGTTTGCTGCTGACAATAGCAACCTGAATTTTGCCAAAGTGCCCCTCAGACTATATGGATCATCATTCTAATTAAGAATATGGAGTGACAGCCATGTTTAGAAAGGCACCTTTACACCTGGAATCAATACAAAATAACATTGGAAGTGAACTATAATGTAAAAAACTAATTAAATTGAATAAAAGAGCCCCCATTGACAGTTGTTGTTGCTCAATGGTGTAGGCAGGCGTTTGTGGGCTCAATTTTAGTGGCAACCAGTCATCATTATTTCCATTAATGACTTGGGTTTCCTCTCAGCCCCAGCAGCCACCCTGCACCACCACGAGGTGCATGGACTGGAATGCTAATGGCTTAGGACAAGCTCTTTGTCTCCAGGGGAAAAGTCACTTATTTCACACGCTCCCTGACAGAGATTCTCCACCCGCCTTCCCCCACTGGAAAGAGATGCTTTCTTCCTTAAAGAGAAAATGGATGTGGCCTCGGATAGCCCTGGAAGCTCTCCCTTGCCCCCTTGCCCCCACTCCTCCGGCTTCATCTGGTGCAGGGCCAGGCAGTGGTGCTACTTCCTTTTGCATACTTTGGCCTAAACATGGACTAAATCTCTCTTAGTTTAGATCTTTCCCCGCAGTTCAAATAAGAAGATTTGAGGTCATGTGCATAGAAGGTTGAGAACAACTAATGGCCATGTCCTGCCCTCTTCAGTTTGTTCCTTACTATCACTATGGCCCAGTGGTTGGTTTTCCAGTGGTGATATCCAATGTCTGGGTTTTATCTGCCCTAGACCACCTCCCAGAAGCAGACTTCCAGCCCATTTTAATGATGTCCTTTGAAATCACAGCAAAATTCAGATTTTACCCTGATGTGACCCGTAGAATTGGGTTCACTTATGGTCTGGCATTCCATTCATTCCTGTGCTCCTGTATTTGAACTTTTGCCAATTGACTTTTCTACCCCTCCAATCTCTACAGAGGAGATGGTTGATGTTGGGTTGGCTGACCCAGCTCTGTTGGGATTGCATTGAAAAATAAAAGGACCCCTACATTGAAAGCTGAAAGGAGCCCTTACCTACTCTGTGTCATGTAGGGTCAGAAGGTGAGAAAGTCAGATGGGCTGTAAAAGTAAGGAGATCTGATACAAATTTCAGGAGTCATTGAGTATTATCAAGCTGGATTATTTCAGAGGAAAGAAGATGAAAATGAGAAACACTGAGAAGCAATGAGCAGATAGCATAGCCCCTAAGCAGTGCATGTTCCTTCACCAATGGGTTTTGCAGGTTTCCATCAGCATTTGTGTGCATGGGATAGATCTATTCACAAAGACTGGGGCAGGTTGTGACTCCAGCAGGTAAACCCATGCTTCTGGGTCAATTCACTGATGAACTTAGATTTGACACTCTTCAATGAGAAGAGTAAAACCATAAGGAAAGCACAGGCAACCACATGTAATATCTGTTTCCTTATTCTGGGTACCTCGAATAACTGAATAGGATGAATATCTTTTCTTCCCTTTCTTGATGCCAAAAGTCTGGCTCTAGTTTTCTTTAGCAGTTGATTTTGTCAAGCTTACTGCAATAGAACAGGCTTTTGTGTATTTTTTCCCCCCACCAAATCCCCTTGGCCTTTGAACTAAAGCAAACTCCACTGAATGTTATTGCTGAATAGCTTGAGGCATGTTTACGATATGTATGACTTTCACTGGCTGACCTCACTGAAGGGGGCTGTTGCTTAGCCAGGGACCCATTTTGAGTGGCAGGGGATGAGAAATTATAGACTGTCCAGCCTAACCTCAGAGGTAGGCATATCTGAGAGAGATTAAGAAGGAATGAGATCACAAAACATCTGGAGAAATATAACTGACAAAAATTAGCCATTGTGGTTTTGTAAAGGGTAAATCTTGTTTAACAAATGTGGTGAGAAAAAAAGACAGAGAGAAAATAAAGGAGATAATGTGGAAAGTAGATGGTTATGAGATAGTGGACATGAACTATCAGAGTTTCCAAAAGACTTTGGATAATGTACTACTAAATGGGCATACATATTCGGTGTCACCTCTAGACTTTCTAGAGGGTGCACTTCAATCATTGCAACCAAAGCTCAAATCAAGTTGTAATTACCCTTCTCTTCCCCACAAGTGTATTATCTTAAATCCTCATTATTATATACTTTGGTAGTGAGACTAGAGCCAAGTAAGACTGAGAAATGTAATCTTTAACTTTCTCTTGGAAGAGTTAGAATAATAGATAGGCTTGGTGTGTCTACAAAAGCTATTCTGGAAAGATGACTAGGCTGTATAAGTGGACCACCAGGCCATCAATAAAATAGATTTCTAGTTCAGGGATCAGCCAACTGCAGCCCAATAACCAAATCCAACTTTGTACAAAAAGTTTGATTGCAACACAGCCACACCCATTCATTTACATATTGTCTATGGACGCTTTCCTGAGGTAGTATCAGAGTTAAGTAGTTGAAACTAGATGGACACAAAGCCTAAAATATTTACTATCTGGCAATTTATAGAAAAAGGTACAGATCCCTATTCCAGTTTATCTCCAACCTAAAAATAAACTCTTGGATGCCAGCCTTTTAAAGTAGGCCCATGGTGACTTTCTATAATTTAATTCTGTTTTATTTTCTTCATAGCTAATATCACCATTTAAACTCTGTTGTTAAGTTATTTACTTATATTTTGACGATTTCTTCTAGCCAGAAAGTAAGTCTCTTGAAAGCAGAAATCTTGCCTTTTCCATTTATCACAGTATATTTTATCCCCAGGTCCTGGCAAATAGAAGTTCTTCAATTACTGGTTACTGAATGAATGAATGTATTAATGAATGAATGCAGGTAAGAAAAGATGATGAGGGAACAAAGGTGAGAAAGAGCAAAAAAAAGTTTAGTGACTAACAAGAAACAGAATGGTCTTATATTTGTGATTTTTACACAACTGGCTAGACAATGTTAGTTCCACATTATTTGGAAGAATTATCCAAATTGATCCACCCACTCTGTTATGGCAATTATAACCCATCCTAAGCCATTCCAGGCAAATAATTCTCACCATGGTCCCTAAACATTTTCAAGAGTGGATATTACTAGTGGTGGCCTGGTCCCTTCCTGGTCTCTCATGGCTGTCTCATTGCTGAGCCCCTGATATCTGGGCCATGCCTCTGAGTTGGGAAGGCTGCCCTTGGTATACGGAAGGAAACAAAGTGAGGTCAAGCCCAGAGATAATTTTGACTAATTCTATTTGCTATTTGGAATTTGAGCATGACCTACATTATATTTAGTTTTTACTTTTAGAAGAAATCCTTATGAAACTAACTTTTGCAGTTACATACTCTTACAAACTAATAATCATGTCAAATGGAATTTTGTGGTCTTAAGGAAACAATAATGTAAGCCTCATAGGTGTTAATAGGAATCCTAGTATTTCTTCTTTTTTTTAAAATATATTTTATTGATTTTTTACAGAGAGGAAGGGAGGGAGATAGAGAGTTAGAAACATCGATGAGAGACACATCAATCAGCCGCCTCCTATACACCCCATGCTGGGGTTATGCCCGCAACCAAGGTACATGCCCTTGACCGGAATCGAACCAGGGATCCTTCAGTCAGCAGACTGATGCTCTGTCCACTGAGCCAAACTGGTTTCGGCGAGAATCCTAGTATTTCTTGAACACTTGAAGAAAATCTTTAAGATAAAAGGATGTAGCTCTACCCCTGGGTTCCAGCCTTTTCCTGGGAGCCTTTCTCTGGAGAGCTCTGAATCAAGCACAGTTCAGTGGGTAGCATGACCTTTTGTTAAACTGGGAAAAAAGAGAGGTGCTCATCTGCATGAAAATTCTCTTTATTCTCTTTATTCTGTCTTAAAATGACTGCCATAGGCTACTGGGGTCAAGTCAAAACAACTCAGGAGCCTATTTTAACCAGACTCCACTGGTCAAAGATTAAACAATTTTAGGATCAAATAAGGACATTTAACTGCAATGGACTGATATTCATCAAGCATAATTAAATTAATAAGTTCAAACTACATTGGGGAAAAATAATTACTTACCATTGAAGGATGTTAATAATGAATTGACTCATTATTATGAACACTAAAGGGAAAGAATCTAATATTCATTTTGCCTTTTTCTGTACAAACTTTATCACTGAGTGAGTAATCAAATAGTAAAAATGGGAAATTTATATTTATAGAAATAGCCAGCCTAATAAGTAAAGACAGATGGTGACATTAGAATATCACCAGGATGAAACCACTAACAAATGAGTGCATCTTGACATTAAGCATGGATGGTTACTGACATCACAAAAAGAGAAAAATGAGACAACCTCCTGACCAAAGAACACACCACACCACCTTTGAAGTGAATAGTTTTGCCAATAGATGAAACTTGAATCTGATCAAGCTACTAGATACCGCTACTGCTTTACAGGAAATGCAGAGGACAGTGATCACATTAAAAGATCCCAAGTGAATGCAATTGGCAAAATCCAGACTGGACAGCTCTACAAGATAGATGACCTTGTTTCTTCAACCAAATTGTAAGAAAGAGAAAGAGATGAAAGGGAAAACCTATGGATTGAAAGAAAGTTAGGGAATTTATCTATCAGTAATAATGGATGGATCTTGTTTGTGTCCTGATTCCATGAACAAACTATAATAAATTGTTAAGATCTATGTTTCAATTAGAAATTTGAACACAAACTTTATTTTTATATTAAGGAAATATTAATTTTTAGGTATGATATTGTTATTATGTTTTAAAAGAGTTATTTTAGAAATACTGAAGTATTTATAGATGAAATGATGAGATGTTTGGTGTTTACTTTCAAGTAACACAGGGCAGAGAGTTAGGTAAGGATGAGACAAAACAAGGCTAGTTGTGAGATGAAAATTATTGGGTGATGTATTCATGGGATTCATTATACTGTTCTCTCTATTTTGTATGACTGACACATTCATTGTAAATTTTTTTTTAATGACTAACTTGCCAAAAAAGAACAATGGTTATTCAACTAGCTCTTTTAATGGCAAATAGAGAAGGTGACATATGACTATAAATCATTCATTGTGAAACTTATCTATATGAACCAATACTATATAAATAAATAATATTTTATGTATAAGGTAATATTTATATTGTGACATTAGGTTAGGCTATATACATACAGGTTATTTAGTTAATCACCGGGTTATTTCAAGTGATTTACAAATATTTAAATAATCAGTTAAAATGATAAGTTTAATGTAATGCCTGTTACCATTTCATCACAGATTAACACACAAATGAGGACAGTTATGATTGTGGAAACACAAACCTAGTTAATCTGTTATTTCTATGAAAACTGTTTCTTAAGAGTCCAGTATGGGCCAGCACTAGGCTAGGCTCTAAGGATAAAAATCATCTGAGTCATGGTCCCACCCTGGAGAAACTATTTTGCAGTGGAGGAGACAGACAAGAAAAAAACCAAAGTCCAGCAGCCCAGTAGCCACGTGAGCTGTGGCTTGTGGTGCCAAGGGAGTACAGCTGCCCAGTCCTGCTGTGAGAGAAGGGGTGCCCTGGCCAGAAGGCTGAGCTTCCAGGGTAAAGGGAGGGGGAGGATGAGAGAGGGGCCAGGGCAGTGGTAACAGCGAGGAGCTCTGGGAGGGCACTCATCTGGCTTGTATGCAATTGAGCTGGATCACTGTGTGAGGGGAGAGAGGGGAGAACAGACTGAATGGGAAACGGGGCTAGATAGGATGGAGGATATGGAAGAAGCAAAGGCACAGGGCTCTGCTCCTGGACTGCCCTGAAGGGGACAGCAAAGCCTCTCAGGAGCTGTCCCTCAGAACTCCCTTCTCGCCCAGTTTTCCTCTCTGCAGCCTTTCTTCCTAACCTCAGGCCTGTGCTAGCTCCCATCTCAGGCTCTTGGTTGTCCTCTGCAATCTCAATCTGCAGAGGGCCAAGGCTCTGACTGTCTCTGTACTACATTTGGCCGCAACTGGCTGCTGCCTATACTCCTGCTCACCAGTGACCTCCATGGCCTCTTCCAGCTATTTGTCAACCAGAAAGGACTTTGACAATTAAACAATTTGAACATTTGTTTTAATTCAAAGAACGATTTTTAAGTCGTAGCATGTATTATATGATCACTTTTCTCTATTACTTTAGTTTAATTTACCCCTAAAAAAAACCACACACACACTTAAGTAATCCAATGAGAGTAATTCCTTGTCATTTATTGAGAGCTCTTTCTTGGTCAAAGCAAAACATTAGCATTCTTAGCAGTTCACTAATTTATACTACAGGAAACCAACAGTTATGCAATGCCGTTGCCAACATAACCATGAGCTGCTGTGTGGAGTCTGAAGTACCTCATGGAAAAATAACTCTAAATTGGGAATTCTTCTCAACAGTCAGATTTGTTAATGCTTTGACAACTGAGGTAGGCAAAAAAATAAATAAAATAATAAAAAAATTGAGAAAGCAGTTATAAATATGGATGATTGTTAAACCTTTCGGCAGGGTGATTTAGCATAAAAAATGTAAGATATTAGCACTCAGGCTTTTTCAATAGTATTGTAGCTATGCCATGTCTTTAATTTACTTAGAATTAATTGCAGGTTTAAAATGCTTTATAGTTTAATGAACTAACAGAACACAGCCTCCAGTATGTTTTATTAACCTGGCTGTGCCTTGCATTTCAAAACAGTCTTTGAAAATGTGGGAAACAAACTGTGTGTGTGTGTGTGTATGTATGTGTGTGTAAGTGTGTGTGTGCAAATATTTATGGGTCTGTGCAAATATTTATGAATCTTCACATAGAAGCAATGGAAGCTGGATGGACACTGGGGCAGAGAGTATGGTATGTTGACACAGTCATTCTCAAAACTATACATGTCAATCATATGACAATTAGTCTTGGACAGGGCACTTGCTGGACTCTTGTCTTTAAAAGGTGTTTCTGATATATTTTTCTTTTGTTCCTTATTTTTTAAACAAGTTGCCATGAGTACTTCCTAAATACGTAACCTTTCATTATTTAAGTGAGAGGCAGGAGTTACGAACCAAGTTGGAGAGCTTTGTAAATGAAAATGTTTATAAGTTAAAATTTTCATCCCTATGGAGAAAACAGAAGAGTGATAGTAGAGACTATCTTTCTGAACAAAATTGTTCCCTTTTTCTGAGAAGTGATGCACACAGGTTGGATTTCCAACACTTAATCTCCTGTAGCACTCCAAGGGGTGATCATTGCAACCATATGTTTTTTTCAAGTATATCTTATTGATTTTTCTACAGAGAAGAAAGAAGAGGGAGAGGAAGAGGAATAGAGAGTTAGAAACATTGATGAGAGAGAATAATCGATCAGCTGCCTCCTGCACACTCCCTGCTGGGCTATATGCGTGCAACGAAGGTACATGCTCTTGAATCGAACCTGGGACCCTTCAGTTTGCAGGCCGATGCTCTAACCACTGAGCAAAATTGGATAGGGCCCACATCCATATGGTTTTAATCTATAGTTACTTGACCATAGTCTCTCCTTATACTTACACCTCCTATTTCACATGTCAAGTTCGTCATGAAGGAATTCAGAATGAATTACCCTAATATGTACCTCTGTGATATGTGGATTATTTTGAATTAAAGACAAATGAGACATTGTGGGCTCAAGAGAAACTTCTGCCCACTACCTTAACTACCTAGTAGAATGTAAACTAGGGGCCTTGCCTATAATAAGTATTATCAGAGATAATTTTTTTGAGCTATCTATATGGCAGGGCAAACTTCTAATTACTGAACACCTGCTTTTTAAAAATCATCCTGTGAATGACATCTTCCTGATCCCCTCAAGCCCAAGGTGCCTTACCTCGCCCATAGCTCAGAATAGCAATGTACCTCATTTTAACTTTCATTCTTTGATCTCTCAGATATGTGGGTTCTCTGACTCTCTCATGTATGTGGGACTCCCACACATACATATGTAATTATATTTGATTATTTTCTCTTTCTAATCTAATCTGTCAGATGTAGATCCTATTATTAGACCATACAAAAAAACCTAGAAGAGCAGAGGAAATTTTCTTCCTCCCCCCACAATTGTCCTGGTCACTTGGCTGCTTCACATGACTTGATCAACTAAAATCTTGATTCCAAATTGCCAACAGAAGGAGTGATAAATATTCAACATGGCAATGATGACCATAGTAGCTAACCTTGATTGAGATTAACAATGGGCCAGGCATGCACAAAGCCCTTAACTTCCACCTTATCTACTCCTCACCATAAACCTCTGGGAAGGACCAATCATTATTCCCTTTACACAGGAGAGGAAACCAAAGCTTAGTGTACCAAATCAAGACCAAGGACAATGAATGACCCACACATGGCCGAGCTGGGCTTTCAATGCAGGCTGTTGGATTCAGGTTCTTGGCCAGCATGCTCTTGGATGTAACAAGTCTCCTGAAACCAGAAGACTCCACTCAGCTTCAATCTTTGCCAGAAAACAAGTAATTTCTCTCATTTCCTGGGTGTATGAAGTTTCCAAGCTGTCCATAAATCACATTTACACTCTCTTATTTTTTTAAATAAAAAAACATTATTTCTAGAATGAGATAGAATGCTTTTCTAGATTTAAATTTTTATTGTAAACTTGATAATGCTTGTTATAAAAATTTAAACATTACAAAATGAAAATAAGTAAAAATGTTCTCTTTTTTCTTGCATTTTGTAACCCACTTATCATTCATTCTCACTAACCATCTCTAGGTCCAATTCCACTCATCAGATGTAACAAGGTTAAAAATTTGAAATCTATCACTTTATTTCTGTGTCTGTCCTTCCATTGCTCCCAACACACAATATTTGACAATGTTACGTGGGCAGACTTAGGAGGTAGATTCCCTGAATTTAAATTCCAATTTAACCATTTATTAGCTAAGTCATTATATGCTAGTGATCAATCTCCTTATCTGAAAAATACAGATAATAACATTACCTACATCGTAGGTTTATGTGAAGATGACATGAGTTAATATATAAAGCAGTTAGGACAGAGATCATCCTAGATTAACTCTCAATAAGTATTTTATCTCTAATATCTCTCTGTGTGAACACATATATTTAACTCACATGAAGGTGAGAATATACAAATCATTTTGCATCTTGTATTTTTGACTTAACAATATATTATTTTAGTAATAGAAAACTGCTGTTTCAAAACAACAACACTTACACAAAATTCCATTTCATACTGTCAGTAGACTTTCATATGTGTCTATTTTTTACTCTTACAAACAGTGTGATCTAAACCTCCAGGTGCATAAGTCACTATTTGTTTGTCTGAGTACAACTGCAGGACACATTTCTAGAAATAGAATTGCTGATAAAGATGTATTCACGTTTAAAATTTTGGTTAAAACTGCCAAAGTGTCCTCCCCAAAGGTCATATTAATTTAAAATTCAGAACATCAACACTGAGTGTGTCTATTTTCCCCACAACCCTGATCTTTAATAACAAGAGTATTTTTTAAGTTTCTCCTAGACTGATAGGTGAAGATGAAAATCTTATTGTTCTTTTCATTGCACTTAGTTGATTAGTAGTAAGGATCAGATTTTTTAATGAGTAAAATGACTATTTGTAGTCTTCTCTGAATTGGTTAGTCTTAGCTTTTGTCTATTTTTCTCATGGGGTGTACTAAAATTAAATTAAAAAAATCTATCTATTAAAGCTTTCAATTTCTTATCAAAGTCACATATGTTAAAAAGTTCCCACATGTTTGTTGGTCTTTTAATTTATTATTTTTACTTCATAGAAATTTAAATACACACAGACAAATCTGTGAATCTTTTTCTCTCTGGATTGGAAAGTTCTTCCCCATTGAAAGTTTATAGAACTCTCTTATGTTTCTTTTAGTAGGTTTTGATTTTTTAAATATTGAAATGTATGCCAAATAAGATAGTTATACTTGTAGTATGGTGTGAGGTGGGATATTTAACTTAATTTATGCCCAAATAAATTAAAAAATTGAAGAAAAACAAAAATATATTTGGAAAAACTATACTACACATCCATGCATTCATTGCACCAGTTAAACACATGTTTCTTGAATAGGTATCATATGGTATGTACTTTGTAGGTCAACAGTGGCCAGTAGAACTTTCTGTGATGATGAAAATAGTCTGTATTTCTGTTCTAAATGCAGCAACAACCAGTCACACATGGCCATTGAAACATGGCTAGTTGATCAAAGAACTGAATTTTAAAATTAAAAAAAAATTAATTTAAATTTGAAGAGCTACTTTTGGCTATCAGAATAGTGGAACTATAGATGATGGTGGTGAAGGTGAAACAAAGGAGGTGTGTGTGTGTGTGTGTGTGTGTGTGTGTGTGTGTGTGTGTGTGTTCAGAGAAAGGCTTAGGCAAATGTTTTCTATTAGAAATGGTCAAATTTTGGGAAAACAACATTTTTTTAAATCTCCTTGTGATTTAAGGATAGGAGAAAGAGGAAGTTTGGACATTTTTAGACTTTTTGGCCTTGAGATTCTTGGCTCCCCAAATGGGGAAGAATAATCTGCTAGTGAGTAGCCCTTTCTTCTCCAGCCTTTAAACTGCATCTTTGCCTTCATTCTGCAGCCCCATCTTTTTCCTACACACCACACATCTCTTTTTCAAGAAGGCTGTAGCCAACCTGCAAACCCAATGACCTGTCTCTATATTAGCTTCTCCCTTTTGGGGATAATGAGGAACTCCCTTTACAAAATGAGCTAAGAAGATGTCATATGGAACATTCTGAATGTGGATTCTGAAATCTCTTTCATCTGCTCTGTAGAGTCCCATTAGTATTTCAAGAGTTTGAGGTCATGGCTCTTAACTCACTTGATGCTGAATTGTTCAGAGAAGCCCAAGGAATATTCATGTGATAATGTTAACATGCAGATGTATTTGAATGGCAGAAAGCCCTGTGGATTCTAGGCTGGGAAACCTTGATTTCTATTTTCAAAAGAAAACAGGGTATCCCTTTGTTGTGGGACATGTGAACCCTAGCCGGTCATGACTATAGCCAAGTTGTTTTGTGGCTCTGGGAACCAATGGTTGTGTATGGAGGAGTGGTCTGTGTGTGACAGGAGGATGGGATGCCAGCCTGGGTTCAACAGCATGAATATGCAGGTGATGAGCCACAGGAAAGCTGTCAGGCATATGGCCACGAGATTTATCACCAGGTAAAAGGCATATATTATGCGCAGAGCCAGCTGGTCACCTGTCAGGTGGAGAGCTGAGGCCGAAAGCAAGCTGCTCAGCACCAAGAAGATAACAGCTAACAGGGGAAGTCAGCAAGTGGGGGTGTCTGAACGAAAAAGTCCTATCCTGCCAGGCGCACCTGCATGCTTTTTTGTGATAAAACTGGAGAGTGAGAAGACAAAAACAAGTGCTGTCGAAGAGTTAGACCTTGAGGTGTAAAGAATATTTGATGTGGCAGCTCATGAAACTTTAATCATGAAATTCATTCAAATGCATTGAGATGAGTGGGATGATAGGAATTGACAAGTCTCAGTGCAGGGCGGTGATTTATGGGGAGGCAGGGAGCAGAATGCTCTGGCTTTCCCCTCCAGTTTCACTGAGCAACTTCATTAATAACCCAGATAAACAAGCCATCTAGTTCATGAAGAGCATCTGATATTAAATTGAGAGGCATGGGAGATAAAAGAGAAATCTTAAATAGACAATGGGCCCACATGGAGAAAATAAGAATACTGATCAAGAATAAGTAGGATTCTATGTGAGTATAAAAGATTTAGAATTCGTCTGATAATTTCCAAACACATTTGAGGAAAAGGATAAAAATCCTCCTAGTAATTGCTGATAATTATTGAGTACTTATTCCAAACACTATCATTTAATCCTCACAGCAGCCTTATGATGTGGACTTTATTCATTTTTTTCCCAAATGCTATAAACTGGGGATCAAGAAGCAAAGGTAATTCACTAAGAACCACATGAGTGTAAATATTAGAGTTGGGATTTAATATCGGTCTATTAGCCTTCAGAAGCCAGTGCTTTTTCTTCTGTATTCTTGCAACTCAGAATATGGTCCATGAGCCAGCAGCATCAGCATTACCTTGGGCCTTGTTAGAGATGCAGAATATCAACCATCTTTCCACAGTCCCATGGATAGAGGATCTGTATTTTTGGCAGGCTTCTCAAATGACCCATATGCAAATGAAAATGTGAGAAACCCTGGTTTACACTCAATGGAAAAGCAAAATCCTAATGTAAGTGTCCTCTGTAACTATCTCTTTACTGTCTCAGGATCATTCTCATGCTACCAGCTCCTCATTCAAGGCAATCACTAGCCTCATACAGCCATTGGTATTCACAATCTCTCACTTGGTTCTGCCCATTTGGGAAGTAAAGAAAAGTTTCCAGAATAACTTTAACCTTTGCTTTATTCACATCCAGTGTTTACTGCTAACAGAGCACTTGCCATACAGAATTGGAGTTGCTGTTAATTTCCCACTAGGCTCTGAAGTCTTGCTGGCAAGGGTCTGTCTGTTACCCATCTCTGTTTCCCTGACAGCTGGCACAAAGCCTCACCTGGTCCAGAGAAGATGCTCAATAAATGCTTGTTGACATATTGTGTGAATGAATAAACACTGGCAAAGATTTTTATCTGTCTGAGCTATATCTCATTGGTGATTTTTCCCTAGACATTTCAAAATCAGAGGTTTGTTGAAAACATCTAGAAAACTCTTGAGTTCTTGCCCTACCCTTAACCATAGGTATATTTTCCTTCTAGGCCTCAGCAGATGTTCTCTTCTGGCAAAAATAAAAGAAAGGAAATCTACAGTATCCTCTTGATAGTGAATTTAGAAATAAAATACAGTTGTAAATAAGAAAAATTCTTCCACAGATGGAATTTTTATGTTCTCATTTTTTCTGCACATTGTAATTTGTAGTGGGAGGCTAAGGTCAGGACACATTCATTCACTCATTCAACAGATATTTATAAAGTCCTGTTATGCATCAAATGTTAAAGGTATTCATGAGATTAGATATATATCTTACCTACCCTGTGGAGTAGAGAGACTGACAAAGGAGATAAGACTAACATTGGAGTAACTAATTCAAAGTAGTTCATGAAGTTCAACAAACATTCATGGAGTCCCAGCTTTGCCCCATGTACTTGTTCTAACCACTGGGGAGAGAAAGATGCTTAAGACAGAATTCCTGAGTCAGAGCAGCTTGCAACCCAGTGAGACATGTTGATATATCATCTTTTTGCTGTGGAAGGCACAGAGATAGGAGGGTATCCAAGATGTTTAAGGATTATACTGGGGACAGTGAATGAGGGGCAACTGGAGGTGGGTATCTTGGTAGAGGTGATACCTGAACTGAGTCTTAAAGCATGAGTAGGACTTTGACAAGCAAAAGGGAATGAACATGGATGTCCAAGTTTATTTGACTTGATTGAACAATTGAGACAGTTAAGTGTCAAAATAAAGGGTTGCTGAAGTGCTATGGGAATTTTGGGGCTGGAGATGTCAAATGTGTCTCAGAGCCAGGTGGGACCATGTGAAGGTTTTGGGTACTGAGATGGGGTAAGGACAGTCCACACCACAGAAAGGGTCTGAGCAGACATGCAAGTGACTTCCTTTCTCTCTTTCTCATTCTTGGTCTTTCTTGCTCTCTCAATTCTCATCTTTTGTATTTTCTAGGATGTCAAGACATTAAGATATTAAAAATAATATTTTTTAAAGTTTTGAAATTCAAAACAAATATCCAAACAAAATATAATCATGGGATTTATTTTATGTGTTAATTAATTGTTCATTAAAGTTGGTCATTGTAGACAAAAAATTAAAGGTGTCTGATGCTCATCTTCACTTTCATCTTGTCAGTGTATCTCTGTAATTGACTATATGTATAGCCTCTTTTGAAGGTGGCTTCCAATGTGTACATTTGCAAGCCAATGGAGAATAAAAAACCTGGCCCAGATGGTTCTTCTGGAATAGTTACAAGCTACAGTGTTGTGTTACTTTATTTTGTTTTTTGAGAAGGTATCTACTGAGAATGTTATGGGTCTGCTTGCAGTTTGGGTGGAACTCCTTACGTGCACACACTTAGCCTCTGCCCATTCCCTCAAGGTTCTATCATATTATAAGGTTTCACAGTAGGAGAGTTTCACCCACAGTCTCCCAACAGCCTCCAGGCCTTCACAGTATAGCAAAGAGCTCTTCACTGCCCTAGATCCTGAGGCCCAGATACAAAGGTTGTCTGTATCACAAGGCAGTGATGAAATGCTAAGAAAAGCTTCTTGATGCTTTCCTAACGTATTAATGGAGAGACTTTGGGAAGTCTAAAGCATTTCAGACCAGAAAAGATCTCAGATGAAATCACAAAGGCAAGGAGTACCAGCGCCCCTATTTGTATTCCTCTTCTCATCTTCTACGCCTGATCTCAAGACCTCCCTTATTTTAACTTTCATTGTGTTTCAAAATTGAGCTCTTCCCTGCTCTGGGGATCTCCTCTTTGCTATCTGGGATGTAAATTATGGGTAACATGGAGAATCTCTGAGGGTTATATGACTGACAACTGCTCATAAATAACAGCAGGGTCAGAACTCCCCCTACCTCTCCGCAACTCCCTGCGTCACCCTATATCACAGGGCAACCTTTCATGTCAGGATTTTCAGGAAAGACAAACTTTATGTTCTATGTTTTCTTTTCTAAATGTGTCACAGCACCATGTCCCGTCACATCTGGTGCTAGAGTTGAGGGTGCGGTTTTTATTAGGATTTAAGTCACTTAAATTCCCATTGCTCTTTCCCTAGATGCAAATATAAATAAGATGTATAATATGAAAAAAAGATTTTCTGTAAGAATCATTTTTTTTTTTAAGTAAAAGCATTGTTGACACAAGAATGTGTTCTTTAGGTTACCAAACTTTACCACATGATGATTTTTTAAAGTGAGCTTCCTGGTAAAAATTTTTTTATAACAATGATTCCCCATTGCATTTTTCATACTTAGTCCCACAACATGTAATGCGGGATATGTGAGTTGATTTACTTCCGCAAAGTCAAGTGTAGTTGTCTTGGTAATAGTAATAGTAGTATTGTTGCTGTCCCTTTATAGAGAGTGGAATATGGATAATTTTCATGTCATTGCTACATAAAAACCATAATTCTTAGCACAAAAGAATGCAGCTTTAATGGAAAAAAACTTGAGCAAATTTCCAAAGTTAGGTCTCATATTACCTAGCTTTCATGAATTAGACATATTTACTAAGAAGTAATAGTATTATAAATACTTAAAATTAAACTACAACTGTCATGATGAATAAAATATGCTTTATGATCCTGAGTGTCTCCTTTTATGGCTAAATTTAGTGGCTACTCATCCTTCAATTTCATTAAGCCATAAAACATTTCCTATTTAACACTACGAAATGAGAAAGTGTGATATTTTTGCTTTTAGTGTAACTTTTATAGTAAATTTGTGTCCATGTGTTTGCGCTTCCTTGGTGAGGCATAGAGAATGGTTATCTTCATTCCCCAAGATTGTATAGTCAGGTGATAACTAGTAAACACCCTTCTGCTTGTGTGTGTCCCTTCCTTTGTTTTAGAGATAGCTGTGCTGGTTTTGAATAAGGCATTTGATTGGTTGAAGCCTGAGGTAAAGTCAGATTGATTTTGTCTGAAATTTAAGCTACGATGTAGTCTTAGGTAAATAAGTTAGCCTGTCTTGAGCCTCAGTTTCTTCATCTGTACAAGGGATATATGTAATTTTTAGGCTTTTGTAAGTATTAGAGATATTTTATATATAATAATTATAGTGCCTTGATCCAAGTTGGTGCTAAATAAATATGCCTATTATATTCCAAATAAACATATCTATTGTATGACAAATAAACACACAAAATAAATGCTAAAAAATGTCCCTATTCTATACTAGACACTATGTTATCTACTGGGAATAAAACAAAGAGGAAATTCTAGTCTCTAGTGTCAAAGAGCTTATTTTGTGGAGGAGGAGGCAAGGGAAACACACACATACAGTACAGTAAAATAAATCAGATCAAACCCTCTTAACAGGATTATGAACCCAAAAGTAGGAGAGATTAATTCTGATTAGGGAAAGAGGAAAGGGGAAATTAGTTCTTATTAGGGAAAACACCTATAAAAATAACATTTGGGAACCTTGAAGAAGAAATAGAATTTTGATAAGTGAAAGAATAAAGAATCCCAGCAAGAGCAGCAGCCAGTGTTAGGAAAGGTGCAGTGACCTGGGACATGGCCACGGAAATGAGCTGCAACTTGGCTCCTTCCTGCTCTCACCCTCTGCCCACTCTGCAGATTATGGATGGATATATTTCATATGTAAGGGTTTTTATACAACTGAGAGGACTTACTTCTATTTAGATGTGAATTAATGGTCACACACAAACAGACATGCTATTAACCAGAGTCCCTTAATGGAGATTTCACTGCACTATTGGAGTCATTCTCTTTTTTTCTTAGCTCACTGCTTCTTGTTTTTTTTTTTCAATCCCTTCTCCAGAGGCCCCTCCTCACAGCACTATTGGATGGATGGAGTTAAGGTGGCTGACTGCGTGTGGGGCTCCTGAAGTTGCGAGAAATGATTGCATCTGCTGGCCTTTCACTTCACTTTCCTGCTTCAGGAGGCAGGGAGAATAAGGCACGTGTTATCTTGTCATGTTCTATACACGGCTGTCTGCATTCTTTAATACCTAGGTGCATGTTACCAGATTCCAAGGTCTGCAGCCACTCGAGCTGAATTGTTCTTAAGTGAAAACTTTGAAAATCATCATATATCTCCCTGCCAAGTAAAAGCTGACGTGTGTTGCATAAATTCCTGGCCTAGGCCCCCCATTCAGATGCTGTTGTGATAATAATAACATCTCCTATTGGAGAGCTGCTTCATTTACTGCTTCACTTACTTTATAGGTATTATCTCACTTGATTTTCAAATATTAGCTAGGAAAGGGGTTCCTACCCCAATTTCATATACATGTACATGTACATGTACATATACATATACATATGAAAACAGAGCCCTGAGAACATAATGCACATGAACACACAGCCAAGTCCCACCCTTTCTTCACTCCTCTTCCTTCCCCTGTAGCTCCCTCTTTTACTAATATTTATTTATTTTAAATTTATCTTTATTGTTGAAAGTATTACAGATGTCCCCTTTATCCCTCCATTGCTCACCCCGCCCCAGCCTTTATCACACTATTGTCTGTGTCCATGGGTTATGCATATAAGTTCTTTGGTTAGTCTTTCCCCACCCACCCATCCAACCACCCTGCCTTACCTCATATGTATTTATTAAATTCTATGTCAGGTATTGGTCTGGGTATTGGAGATACATTGAGCAATAAGACAGATATCTTCATGGACCATTTCCACAAGCTGTTTCCAGTCTAATGAGGGAGATTGACATGAAAAAATATACACAATCACCAAACTTTCATTGTGAGAATTGCTACTGGGGAGAAATATGAGGCTTTAAAAGTGTATAAATATGAAATGTTGCATATGTGTACATATTCAGGATAACCGAGTCTTGCCTCTTTAAACGAACATTGCTCTTCTGGATGGCAGCCTTTTGAAAATACAAAGAAATATGCCTACTTTATTAGGACACATGGAATACCTGTCATCCTCTGCTTGCCCTCTGGCTTATCCTGATGCATCCAGCAAGGAGCTCAGTTTTAATACTCTATTGACTTCTTACTTAGCAAGGAACAAATGACACACTTCAGTGGGGCAGCTATGAGAATTAAGTAAAGACATCTTTACAAAGGTGGAAGCAATCTGCAGGGATAAGAGTCACAGAACCTAGATTGTAGTAGCTGTGGGAAAGGGCCTCTTGACAGGAGCTGTTCCTTTCAGCCACCATGTGGCAGTGCCTGAGGGAGGGAACAGCACTCTCCTATTCTCCTCCTGCTCTCTGATCTGCTGAGCCAACCCTTAGTCAGAGGGCAAGGAGGCAGAGTGAGAAGGGTAAGAGAGGTCTGGAATGGCAAATGGAAATGAGTAGCTTCTTTTTAAAAATAACATTTTTATTGATTTCAGAGAGGAAGGGAGAGGGAGAGAGAGATAGAAACATCAATGATGAGAGAGACTCATCCTTCAGCTGCTTCTTGCATGCCCCTACTGGTGTTAGAGCCCACAACCCGAAATGTGTCCTTGATTGGAATCAAACCCCCAGGACCCTTCAGTCTGCAGACCTATGCTCTATACACGGAGCCAAACCAACTAGAGCAGTGGCTTCTTCCTTGTTATCAGGTCTGCCTCTAGAAACCTTTCCTACTGTTTTTAACTCCAGTAATCTCATGAATAGTCTCCCTGCATGAATGTACTATTGGCCCTTATAACACAATCTTTTTCCCCCATAGCAGCCCAATGATTTTAGAAAAAGCTCATAAATCAGAAAATGATTTATGCTGCTTAAAACTGGCCAATTGCTTTTCATTGCCCTTAGATTAAGATCCAGACTCTTCCCAAATCAGAAGGCCCTACCTGAGCAGCCTAGCAGACTTCCTTGCACATCACATGCGGCCTTTGTTGCCCTCTATGCCAAGCTCATGCTTGCTTTGGGAGCTTGTTATTTTCGGTTTCCTCTGCCTGAAATTCTGCTGGTGGTCTCATAGCTGGGTTTTTTTCTTTCTCCTCTTCTTTTTTCACCTCCTTTTCCTTTCCTTCTTCTTCCTCCTCTTCTTTCTTTTCTCTCCCACTTTCTCCTTCTTCCTCCTTTTCTTCCTCCTCTTCCTCCTCCTCTTCTTCCTCCTCTTCATTATTATTATTAAAAGCAATGAATTTTTTTGGGTATAACATCACACACTAAAGGGTCCAAATTTTATATATACAGGTGGGCACTCTTTCACAATGCATTCAACCATAAAACAACCACTCAGATCAAGATATAAAGCATTTCCTGAAGGCTCTTTCATTCATATCTGCCCCCCTTCCCAGAGAGAAAAAGTATTCTGAGCTCTGTCCCCATATACCAGTTGTGCCTATGCTTGAACTTCATATGAATGCAGCTGAACAACATGTCCTTCTGTGTCTGCTTCTTCTGCTCAACATGGTGTCTGTGAGGTCCATGCATGTCATTGCTAATATCAGCAGTTGGCTGTGTGCTATGTAGTAGTATTGTGTAAGCACCCTGAATTTCACTGCTGAAGGCCCTGAGGTTCTAATTTTTGGTTATTATTACTAATACTACCATGGATAATCTGTTGGCTCTAAGTTCAGAAGTGGTATTATTGTATCATAGGATACAGATATGTTTAGCGTTAGTAGATACTGCCAAAAAGGTTTTCAAAAGTGGTTCTACCAATTTACCCTCCCACCAGTAGGGAACTCTCATTATTTTATATCCTTGTCAGTACTTGATACTGAATTTTTATTGTTCTGCTGGGTTATAGCAGTATTTCATCAAGTTTTTGTTTGGTTGGTTTTTAAAAAATATATTTTTATTTATTTCAGAGAGGAAAGGAGAGGAAGAGAGAGAGAGAGAAACATCAATGGTGAGAGAGAGAATCATTGATTGGCTGCCTCCTGCATGCCCCATACTAGGGATCAAGCCCTCAACCCTGCCATGTGCCCTGACCGGGAATCAAATCAGAACCTCCTGGTTTATAGGTTGACACTCAACCACTGAGCCAAGCTGGCTGGGCTCATCATGGTTTTAACGTGCATTTTTTCTGATCACTAATAATATCAAGCAACTTTTCATGTTTATTGGCCATTCAGATAGTTTCTTTGGTGAAGTACTGATCAAGCTTTCTGTATTTAAAATTTTTTGATAGCCTGCATTTTTTATTGATTTATAGAAGCTCTACATAGATTTTGGATATGATTTCTTCATTGGACACATGCGTTGCAAATATTTCCTCCTAGACTGTAACTTGCCTTTCTACTTTCTTAACAGTCTTTTGTTTAACAGAAGTTCTGAAGTCAAATTAGCAATCTTTTCTTTTATAGTCAATACTGTAGACCCAGTGCACTGGCTGCTGGCTGCCAGCCGGGGCCTTCTTCCCTTCCCCAGACTGGCCCTACCCTCTGATCAAACTCCAAGGCAAACTCCCTGAAGAGGAGACAATTTGCATACTATCCTTTTATTATATAGGATTCTTTGTGACCTGTTTAAGAAACCTTTGAATATTTCACTTTTCATTACAACTTCTCTAGAGAGCCTTGCACTGTGCTTGTGTGTGACACTGGCCTCCTTATTGTATGTTTCACTGTTCAGACCAGCACTGACTCTCTGGGCTTGGAGTGTGAGTCCAAATGGTGTCCTTTGATGTTCTTGCTTGACCAGTAGCATTGGCCTTGGGTTCAGACTCATTTTCAAACTTAAAAGCCCCAAATGGCCTTATGGACATTAAGGGCATGCAACAACACAGCAGTGATGTGTGTGGTCACAAGAGACTGGGTTGGGAGGTTACAGACTCCCTCAGATACAGAAAACTCTAGGCTTTGGGTCCTTTCAGCTTCATAAGTAGTGGTTACCTATGTCCTATGGTCAATTCTAGGAGGCCAGGTCAGATATTCCACCTGTTTCCCTTTCTCCTATTTGTCCAGGGCTGTTGGCTGCTGACAGGTTACAGGTTTACTGCTGAGTCTCTTTCAGAAGTCACTCTGACATGGGACACTTCTGAAAAACCATCCCTTCCCCTTCCCAGGAGATTAGCTGAGTCCTTCTTGCAAATAAATCAGTCACTTTCTTGCTTGCCAAAACACCCTGCCTTCATTCCCTCATAGGTATGGGTCTCCAGAACTCTTACAGAAACTCCTGCAAGCAAACCTGCTCTCAGAGTCTGCTCCCTGGAGCCTCTAGGATCCTTCATGAGTTTGTGAGCAGTGCTGTTTTGCTGTGGCTCAACAATACCAGCTCTTCAGTTCTCAATAAAGTCTCAGTAATGAGGTGCAGGTGCTTGGAATGGCTCACAGTCCTCTGCCGGATCCTATTAATTTTGGATGCAGTACAGACATTCTCTGATGACTCCCCAAGGTAATGCTGATCCAGGGTCAGGTCCTCAGGTATTCCTGAGACTAGAGGAATAGGGTCAGCTGTTATGCTTTCTGTTCTAAGGTATGAGCATGTGCATGCACACACACACAGACACACACATGTCTCTGCAGTTATGTGTATGTATGTGGATCCACATACATCTTGGAGTGCATGTACATGTGTACATTACATATATAAGTGTGTATCAAGCCAGAAAACTGTTAAAGAAATATATTCTAACTTTATGCCCTGAAAAAATAGGAGTACCAGGTTCATGGTTAGCAATTTCAATCTTTGAAGTTTTGTGTCAGGATATGGCAGCACACAGAGACCCAGCCCTGATCCATGCCAGGGCCACCACTGTTTTCCTCCATCTTAAACTCTCACACCTGAGGAGGGCCTTTACCTCTTCCCTTCACCAGCATCTCCATCCCTCCTCAGGCTTAGTGGTGCCCCCATCTGTGTAGTAACAGACCCTAGATATAGGTGTGGCCTATTTGGGCAGGGCAGTGGGGTCCCAGTTCCGTGGCATGCAGGAAGAGTAGACTCCAGAGTGGGTGTGCCCTTGCCCACAGTTGTCCCTAACCCATACTGCCCTACCAGCCATAGGGAGGGCCAGGGCTCTGAGAAAGTGGTGGAGCCTTCACTATTGCTGGCCCTCTTCAGTGTGCTTCTCTCCTATTCTAGTGTTTTTTCATCACTCTCAACTCTCTGGAGTGATCTTGTTCATTTATTGTTTTCTCGTGTTCATTATCAATCTTTCCTACTAAGATTGATGTTGCAGGAAGGCAATGATCTTAGCTCTCTTATTCATCATTGCATCCCCCGGGCTTAGGCCAGTGCCTGGAACATGAGTGATAAAACAGACATCCAGGCCTGTGAAAAGTGTCCATTAAATGACTACCACAAGCATAGCGAACAAGCTCGAGGGGTAGGTTATAGCTAAGGCAAGCAGTGGCCTTCTCACTTGGGAGAGTAGGATGACTAACCTATCTCTGGCACTTTCCTGGTCACAGCAATAATTTTTTGCATCCTGCCCAACCCCTTCTTCCTGGGAAAATGGAGACCATTGGTTGGTCACCTGGTCAGGTAAGGTCAAGGTCTGACTAAGGAAGAATTGAATTTTTCTGCTTTCTTCATTTCTACTTATAATAATTAAGAGAAAGAATACATCTTAGAATTTAGTGAGACTGAAAGATTTATACTGTACTGTATAATGATTATACTAGAACTGGATTAAATATCACGTGATGAAAAAGAGCCGTTTTCAAAAGTACGTCACATGGAAGTTAAAAACATGTCTTGATAAATAGACAGTAATTGGAATGCCATCTCATTTTCAGGAGCTTTACCCTTGTTACATTCTGAATGATGCATAGTTTACTGCTCTCCATCCATTCATTTGAAGATTTTATGAAAACTCATAAGTTGTTGACATTTCAGGCACTACTAATGATGAAAACTTATTGTCCATTATGCCATGTTGAAGGGAACAGAAATTACAGTGTCTGAGGAAGGTCTGGTAACAGCAGTATAGAGTCCAATGCAGCCACAAATTCCAATGAAAGGAGCAGGGTTCTGGGATGTCTGCATGTAAAATACTGTGCTAGGAGTGTGTCCAGGTCCAAAAGCACCTTCCTCCGTAGGTAGAACCGTTAGTTCCTGAGACCCTCTCCCAGTGGGCTCTGGTTTGGACTGCTTTCTGCTGCAGGCTGCAAGGACCTGAGCAGGAGATGCTAGTGAAGGTGGAAGGCAACCAGTCTGGGATGTGGCTCCACTGTGCCTCAAGAACCGGTTGCTTATCTCTCTGTTTAATCAGGTTTACCACATGTCTTTTTTGTCTTTGTGCTTATTTCATGCTTTCAAGATGATTGCTTCACCACCTACATTTGTGTATCTATTTATATGTATTCTAACTGGGGAAAAGAGGAAGGGTAAAAGGCAATACTATGAGTGCCAGATGAGTTAAAAGAGCTTTGTCAGAGGAACCCTCTAACAATTCCTATTTGTATCCCATCTGCTAGAATTGTATCACATGGCCAGCCAGCCATTTCATTAGTTAGAATGCTCCCACTCACATGGCCATCTCTACATCTCATCCTCACTTGGCCAGCCACTGATCACATTGGCTAGAATTATGTCACTATCCACATTTCTCCTTGGCTAGAACTGTGTTACATAGCCCTCTATGTCTGCAAGGGGTTTGTGGGGGAAAAAATACACTGGAAACATCACTGCCTCCTAGTCCCCCTTTATCTTAAATCAGGTTTCTGTCAGTGGGGAAAAGGAAGAGATATAGGCTAGGCAGCCAGCAGCATTTGGCACAAAGGGGAAGTCTCTCCATCTCCTACCCAAAGGCAGGTTAGAAATCTATGTCTGATTGGGACATGTGCTTAAATGGAGGGCATATTCACAGTGTAAGCTCCAATCTGTGTAATACAAAAAGCCCTTTGATGACATGAAATGCCAAATGAATAGGATAAACAATAGGAAGACTTCATGCAACTCTGTGAGGAGAAAACAAACAAACAAACAAACACAATTGAGTGCAATATAAGAGAAAAATAATCTAATATTTATTTAGAAGAAATGAGTTAGAAATACCTATAATTAATTTAGCACATGGTTTATGCAGCAGCTAGACTTGTGTCTAACATCATGCTATTGATCTGTGAAATAATGATAACCTATGATTTCTTCCCTTAAATGGTCATATTTTGATTAGTGGCATAGGACTGATAACTGAAAAATTAAATAATAACAATTGTACAACTTCCCAATCAACGAAAGAGAGGTTACTGGGCTTGAGAGGTTACTGGGCTGAAGTGTTCTATTATAGTAATGGAACAAGGGAGGTGTGCCTGAAACTTTGGATGGGGTGGGTGGATTTGGGCAGCTAGAGAAGTTGGTGCAGCATGTGCAGGGTCACTGCAGTCCTGGCTTGGGATGGCCTGTTTTGGGTGAGGAATTATGAGACAACTAGTTTAAAGATAAGGTGTGCAGAGACTGCTAGTTGCTTACACATTACTATCCTATTCCTTTTTCTTCATAAGAAAACAACCATTTATCCTATCTAATAAAGAGGGATTATGCAAATTGACTGGCATGCCATCACAAAGATGGCTGTGCCATAGTCACAAGAAGGTGGCACCCAGTCCCCTCAGCTGGAGTCCCACAGTCCTTTCAGCCCAGCTCAGGGGGAGGGAGGGAGGGCAGCAGGTGCACAGTGCAGCTGGACCCACCCTCAGCCCCCGAGCACCCCAGGGCTGGACCCAGGTGCAGGCAAGCCTCAGATGTCAGCTGTCCAGCTGCCCAGGGCCGCCCGAGGCTCAGGTAATTAGGGCTGGCCGAGGTTTGCTCTGCCGGCAGTGGCAGCAACAGAGGTGTGATGGGGCCATTGCCTTCCCCTCATCACCGGGTCATCTCCTGCCCCTGAGGGCTCCTAAAGAGGAGGCAGGATAGGCTCAGGGACCCCCCTTTAATGCATGGCAGATGACAAGAAAGACTATGGTCTCAGTGAGAGAGCTGAGGCAGAGTTTGAAGGTGCTAACAGCTGCAGGTCATCAGCTAAGTGCTCTTCTCATAGCTAGACATCAATTCTTCTTAAAAGGAGATTTTTTGAGGCACCTCAGCAGCTCCAACATCCCTCTGTATTTCACCCACCTTTCCTCCCCAGTGTCCCCAGATTTCTGGGACCATCTGCTCTCCCTCAAAAACCATCAAGTTCCAAATTCTCACATGCATCTGATACATTTTTGGCTTGGATACTTACTGCTGAGGCATTTCTTCTTTGCAGTTTCTGCTTCCCTTTGAAGTGTTCTTCTAGAGTCTCCCAACTTGGGGCCTGGGAAGGAACAAGGTGAGCTCTGATCCTCTGGGGGGTGGGAAGGCCACACTGGTTGAGCTTTTGCTCAACTAAAACATTTAAAATGCAGCAAACCTCTCAGCTCAAGGATGACTCCTTCACAGACCCCCTATACACATAATTTGTTTTCATTTTGTTCTCATAATATTTTTAAAAATTCTTACTTTTCAACTAGAGGCCCAATGTACAAAATTCGTGCAAGGGCTTGACCCTTGCCGCCCCTGGCTGCCTCAGCCTGCGCAGCCTCAGCTTGGTCTGAAAGGTTGTCTGAATGGTGGTTCTGCTGTTTGGTCTAATTAGAATATTAGATCTTTATTATATAGTTGAGAGTCAATATTATTTTATACTAGTTTCAGGTGTATAGTATAGTGGTTAGTCAATTATATATTTTATAAAGTGATCCCCCTGATAATTCAAGTACCCATATTGCCTATATTTCCTATGCTACATCCCCATAACTATTCTGTAACTACAAATTTGTATTTCTTAATCCCTTCACCTTTTTCATCCAGTCACCTAATACCCTTCCCTCTGGCAGCCATCAGTCTGTTCTCTGTATCTATGAGTCTCTTTCTATTTTATTTGTTTTGTTCTTTAGATTCCATGTGTAAGTAAAATCCTATGGTATTGGTCTTTTTCTGTCTGACTCATTTCACTCAGCATGTTACCCTCTAGATCCATCTGTGTTGTCACAAATGAATTATTCACATAGTTTTGATGCTATTTCCTAAGGACTGTAACTCAGACTGTGTTGGGCTAAGAATCTGCTTCCTTCCTGTATTCATTGGCTCACAAAGAGAACTGGGCCTGAACTCCAGATGACCTTCCCTGAGAAGCAGAAGACTCTACTCTAGTCCACTTTGACACCCTAGAGTAACCCCCTGCATCCTCATGGTCACCTTGCTACATGTTAGATTCACCATTTAATATTTGAGGCAGCCAAGATGCCATGTCTTGAGGCAACTAGAACAGAGGGAACTCAGATGTGGACATAGATCCACCTGGCAGCATGGTCCACACACTTCTTTTTTGTCTGTGATCAGTAGGAGAGTGGGAACTTCTGAAACCATCCATTCATTTGTTCAGCACATGACTCTTACTCTAATATGCTCTCTGCTTCCAGGCATTATGTGCGGTGGAGGCACCTACACTAGTTTCACTTGTCTTTCTAGCCAATGTGGACTGAGTATTGCCAGATATAGGCTGAGGCGTTCTCCTAAGTTATCTTTCTACACCACCAAGGAAGAAGAGGGGTATATTTTACATCTTCACTTCGCTGCCAAGAAGCCGAGGTGTAGCAAAGTTAAGCAACTTGCTCAAGGTCACGCAGCAGGTAAATGGCAAAGTGGGAATTTAATCTCAGGCAGTCTAATGCCAGGGTTTCTGTACTTCATTGTTGGCTATGTGACTGCTCTTTCAAGAAATGAAGAGTCATGGAAGGTCTTTAAAGCAAAGCATTTACGTAGTGAAAGACGACATGCTGCTACAGTAAGCACGACCCAATGCAACAGAATGGACAGCATGCTAGTCCACACCTGGCTGCTGGGTCCATGATAATCATGAGAATGATCATGGGGGTTCCCCCTGAAATGGATTTTTCAAAATGATGTTCAACTAAAAAGTTAAAGACTGCATTGGAATATTATTCCAAGTTCATAAAATCCAACCACTGGGTGTGGACAAGATGAACTCAGAACTATTCTTTCAAATGTGGAAGATGAGAAAGATGTGGCTCCTCCAGTTCTAAAGTATAAAGAGGGGCGTATGGATCCTCACAGCAGGTGGATGTGAGTGCTGGGTGCTTTCTGTGTGTTGGGAAGAGCCAGCACTTTCCCCTCCCTCAAGCCACTTTAAGGAAAGCTGTGGTTTTCAAAGTTTTTACAGATAAATGTGTAGCTTTTGTTCAGATGGCTTTTATGTAAAAACCGGGCATAAGACACATTCAGAGGAGCTGCTGTGGGGAGGGGAGGGTCTCCTGGTTTATGCCTCTCTGAGGCAGCTTCATAGAGCGGGACTGAAAATCACAGGAGAATTCAGGTTCCCTGTTTGTGTGTCAGCAAATATTCTTAATCATAGGACACAATGACACATTTTGGCCAGCAAACAGCAATAAACCTTTAACAGTCATTAAGCAATAAAATAGTGCACAATAGGTAGGGAAATCTGGAAGTTAAGAAGGGGGTATTGCCCAAGAGCCTGTGCTTGCAAGCCTGTGAGAGGCCTGGGAAGTGCTCCCTGGGCACTGCCAGCCTGGCAGATGGAGTTGGGAGGAGAGATAACAGGGAGGTAGTAGATTTAGAGGCACACATCTGGTTCCTTGGAGTTTTGGTGGGGAATTAGAGGGAAAGTCCCTGTTATCAGTTCAGCCTGAGATTGAGCAATGTTGGTGATTTGTGGGGGCAGGATGTTACAATCCAAGCATATGGTCTGAGATGTGCTATGCAGTCATATCCAGTAATAAATTAGGGTATGGCTGGGGGTAAGATTTTCATCCAATTATAAGATTTGTGATGCTTATTTTTAATATTTTGGGTTGGAACTCAGAGAAATACAAACCACATTTGGGCTGACTTTTATTAGCTTTCAGTAGCTTTTAATTTTTGCAGTTGTTTCCAAATATTTCTTAACAGCAGAATTCTGAATTCTATTTTCAAATGAAATCATACTTGCGATTGCATGGTATTGAATAGTCAATGGAATCATTCATAAATTTAATTTGTAAGTCTAAATGTATAACATCTATTTCAAGTAAAGTTTATTGGGGGAGAAAATGGGTCTGTCTTGATGCTTCTCAATATTTGATATTAAAACTTAATGTCACAGTCTTTTATCAACTTCAGAATTCAATTTGTTACAGATCTTTTTCTTTATTACCACAGATTTGAAGAAACAGTGGTTTACATAGATGAGGGACAGTAAAAGTTGTGTTTTTAAGTAGCTTGCTATTTAAGGTAATTTATCCTGTTTTCCTTCAAAATGCATTTTATTGGCACATAAGTCAGTACATGAGTTATTTCCCATGAGCTCATGTTTTAAAATTAAAGTTACGGTTGAGGTACCCAGTGCTATTTATTTCTTCTGAATGGTTTCCTGGTCTCAAATTCCAGCCACTCCTGGGAAATTCCAGAATCTTTTGAGACAATCTGGGTGTCACTAGTGATCCATTTCACTGGATTTCAATCTGTGTTTCATGTAAACATGGATTTCATTTTAAAATATACTGTCCATGTTTGAAATGTCACCTTAAAAAGTACAGGCATTTGATCACATTGGAGACATTTGACTGTACTGTCCAACACTCCTTCACAAACTTCATAAAGCATCTCCTGTCACTGTCAGTTAATGGGAGAGAATACTGAGATTAATCGAGGACAAACCTTTGTAACAGGATTTTTATTTACCTTTGTAATGTCCATTTTATTCCTCTTTCTTAAAATGAGACCCCACAACAATGTACACAATGAGAAGACAGTTCTCAGACTTCAATAAGATGTGACCCCATGACCTATTACTAGTTAATGAGAGATAAACAGATTGTTATATGGCACTTCCAGGGCATTTCTTATAGGAGAATCAGGTCTAGGTATTCTCTGCTTTGTGCTTACACACTTTCCCCTTCCTTAGTCCTGAAATATGAATGTGAAGGCTGGAACTCCAGCAGCCACCTCAGACCACAAGATGATCTTAAGAATGGCAGCTTAAGAATAATAGTACAGATGATTGAGGAAACCGGAGGCCTTCATTATGATTGAAGAAACTGGAGTCCCTATGCTAAACTTCTTTCACTTCTGCTTGCTTATATATAGTTCAACCTAACTGATATATCCTTCTGATTATACACAATAAACTCCCATGTAATGTTGGATTATGCAATAAAGTATTAAATTGTTTTTAATAGGGAGTCAGTAGATAGACATTTATAGAGTTGATTAACATTTTGGCAATCTCATCATGGACTCTCCTAACCTCTGCATTCGGGAAATGTCTCTCCTCGCAGTCTCACAATAACTAGACATAATCATACCAAGGAAGGGAGCAAAGCAGCTGTTCCATCTTTGAGCATCCCTGTCTTTTTTAAAATCAAGGAATACACATTTCCAATATACCCTCCAGCAGACTTCCCCATAGTAGCCAGACCTGTACATCATGCCCACCACTAGACTACTCACTAACAAAAAATGGTTGACTGAAAAGTAAACACATGAGATTGTGTACTTTGCAACGTAAACCATATTGGAATTCTGCAAACTCAGGATGGAAGGAGTAAATGGCTCCTGGATGGGTAACATAATAGATTTTCCTAAGAGATTTTAAAAATAGCATTCGGACTGGCAGGCCTATTAAAGAGCAGTGACCCTAAATGAAATCTACCAGCCCTCAGGACCTCCTGGGACTTGCCTCTGCCTAAAGGGAGGTGAGTTATCTTCCAGGCTGGCTCTGGGGCAGCCAGAGAACACTAGCAGGCAGGACTTTTTCAGGAAACATTGTGGAGTGGTGAAAAAGGACCCCCCCGCACCACACTCAAGTTTCCTCCTCCAAGGGTAGACTGAAGTGAAAGTCGACCTCCTGCTCTGCAGTCATGTCCCACCAGCTTAATCTGATGCAGCTGGGAAATGAGGTTGACTGCATTAATAAAAAGTGCACACAACTTAAAAGGCTAAAATATTAAATAATTTCCCTAAAATATATATTCTTCTTCCTTTTAGATAAAGTATATGGTATATTAAAAAATTTCTTTGAAGATCAGGGTCATCTTCAAGAATGTCAATTTTTAACAGATTTAGTGAGATAAAATTTACATACCATAAAGTGCATCTGTTTAAATGCACAACTCAGTGATTTTTAGTAGAGCTGTGTCACCATAACCACTATCTAATTTTAGAAAATTTTCATTACTCCAAAAAGAAACCTCATATTTATTAACTGTCATTCTCAATTACTCCTCTCCTGCATTCCCTCCACCCATCACTCCCAATCCCTGCTATTTGTCTCTATGAATTTGCCTAATTCTGGATGTTTCAGATAAAGGGGGCAATCACTTATTTTGTGTAATGTTTTAGAAGTTTATCCACAATGTACCATGTATCAGCAATTCATTTTATTGCCTAATAATATTCCATTGTATGGGTATACCATATTTTATCTACCCATCCATCCTTGGATGGGCATTTGGATTGTTTTTTTCCTTTTTGGCTATTATGCATTATGTGGCCATGAATACTTGCATGTATAGTTTTGTGTAATATAAGTCTTCATTGCTAAGAGCATCAATTTTATGGAAGAGGACCACATACTCTGTGGAAGAGGATCACCTTAAAAGATAGTAGACATAAGTGCTTATGAATGTCAGATACTGTTCAATGTCTACCCCATACTGCTTATTGATGCGGCCATAGTGATCCTGTCAAAAGCCCTGAGAAAGCATTCAGAGGAGATAGAATTCCAGTGAGGGGAAGAGGGCAGCAGTTGTGTGTGTGTACATGCGCACACATATGTGTATCTTGTTTTAAGCCATGGTTTCATTTAGTAATCAGTCTTTATTTTCCCATTGATTTAGTCAGTTGTCATAGTGTTAATTCAGTTTAGCCACTGAGCCCTGACAATCCACAAGGCCTTGCTGTGGCCACTAAAGTTTGCTTTCATGTCTCTCAGCTTTGCACTGGCCTCTGGCAGCTGTCCTGCTTAGTGAGTGAATACTTGGTTGGGTACAGTGTACACATAAAAATTTCAGGATGTTTTTATGAAGTGCTGGATCTCTTTGTTTTTGTTTTGTTTTATTTTATTTTATTTTGAAGTGCTGAATCTCTTCCTAGGGTTGGATACATGTGTGCAAATAGGTAGAGTGTAGTAACAACTATTTTTGAGGAGTTATTTCTGTGGCTAGACAAGTGATTTTTCAGTCTGGCTGCACATTAAAATAATAAGGAAGAGCTTTTAAAAATGCCCTAACCCTACTTCTACAGATGCTGATGTAATTGGCAGGGGTGAGATGGTGGCATTAATTTTATTAAAATATCTACAGGTAAGTCTAAGATACATCTTTATTTAAGAACTACTTATGCCAGACAGAGTGATGGAATGGGCCCTTTTGCTGCATTATCCCCCATCTTCTCCATAATCTACATGATGGATATCAATATATCCTATTACAGACTTTAAACACATTTCTTGAGCACTTACAATGTGCCAAGCACTTTTAAACATTTTACATGAACAACTAGTTTAATAATTATAATGAACTTTTGGAATAGCTACTATTATCACCTGCATTTTGATGGAGAGGCAGAGTCTCATAATGATGGAGTAAGTTGCTCACATTGTGTGACTAATAAATGGAGGAGGAGGAGTTAGAATTGAAATCCAGTCTTAACCCTCATGCTATATTCTAGAGGAGAAACTAGTACTCAAAGTTCTGTTCTAGGAAAATAAGTTATGCACAAGGGTAGTTTGGTAACCAGGTCTTCATACTCCAAATAATAGCAATAATGCTACTACTATCAGTTGTAATAATAGGTATAATAAAAAAACAATATAATAATAATAAAATTATCTTTTCTAACATATCACTCGAATTTATTGAGAGTTTCCATAATTCAGATTTCATTTAATTCCTGTACCAATTCACTAAAGTTCCTCCTATTGTCTCTACTGTTTTGTTCAGATCAGATAATGGAAGCTTAGAAGGTCAGGAATGGTGCCTGAGGTGCAGGGTGGAACTGGGATTTAAACCCAGGTCTGGCTGACTACAACGCCCACTGTCTCCATGGTCCTCTATGCACATTAACATAAATGTAAGACCCAAGAACAGTACTTTTCCCTTCAGTCCTTTCCATGACCCCTTTGTAAGTGATATCAAATTCCAAGTTGCTGTTGTTTTTTGTTTTGTTTTGTTTTATAAATCATGTCACAAAAAACTTATGTGAATAAGTGGTTCTGGATGAGTATTGGCCCTATGTGGAAAAAAGGGATAATGAGATTTGCGGAAAAGTGAAAAAAAGACATGGAGAATTAGCCTAGGCTGCTGGGTGGATATGTTTTTCTCATGTGTGTATGAAGCTTCTCTGAAGCTTGGGCACATTGTCTAGGCAGAACAACCTCTAGGAGGGAGGGTCCAGAGTGGACGATGAGGAGGAAAGGGTAGTGTGGCCAGGAAAATGAAGGAAGATGGAGAAATGTTACCTGGAACCAGAGATCTAATAGACATAACTGAGACCTATTCCTGGTGCAGGGAACACTGATGGACAGCTAATACAGAGGGAGTACTGCAGCTTCGGAGGACGAGAGTGTAAAGTTCGTTTCATGTTCTAGAAACAGATTGGGTATCTTAAAGAGATGCAAACATGAGGAACCAAGGGTGGGTTGGCTGTGGGTCATAGCTCACAATGAGAAAATGTCAAATACAGTGGTACCTCGAGATACGAGTGCCCTAACATACGAGATTTTTGAGATACGAGCCTTCGAGCCAGCGATTTTTGCTTTGAAATACGAGCAACATTTGAGATAGGAGTAATCACGCGGATAGGCCAGCTGCACACGACCCACCAGTTTACCGAGACTCGAGTATCTCATAGTTTCCCATGCCTCAAGGTTACGGAATGAATTAAACTCGTATCTCGAGGTACCACTGTATATATAAAGAGAAACTGGGAGTCATACCTTCCTTATTTCAGGAACAAGAAAAATTGGGGAGAATTAATGAAACTACAATTTCATAAACATTTTGTGTAGTGTTCTGGGCAAAATTCATGCTGAAAAGTCTGCAAAGTACAAGGCTTAGGTTGAACTGACAAAGTGGAATAGACCTTGGAAGCCTGTGTCATTGATCCCACAGCTTTTTGCTAGTGAAGGGCAAGTCTGCCCTTCCATGGCATATCCTTCTGATGGACATTGTCAAAGGGCTCCTGACTGCTCCCAGCCTCCAGTGGGCTGCTCCGACCATGTGGTATCCTGACCACTTACTTCTGAGTGTGGGTGTCTTTGGCAGCAGTGCTGAATTCCACTGGCTTCCACCAGAGGTGATGAATTTATTGAATAAATGTGTTCTATCTGGAGAGCAGGTCAGCTCACAGTCCCCTGCACAGCCACTGAAAGCCAGTGTTGTGATTGCTCCCTGGTGTGTGAGTGTGTGTGTGGGCACACACGTGTGAAGTTTTAGGTGGGCATTGGAGGCAGGGAAAAGGGGAAGGTCAATATTTATGAGTGGGTTTCTCAGATTTTATTTTATTTTTATTTCATTTCCATGATCAACATATGCCTTCTGGTGTCTAAAGCCCCATGATTTTGCATTTATAAGTGGCTAGAAACAAAACCTTATTATAGGAAATTAGATTCTGTTGCTTTAGCTTACTTTTCACTTTTGACTTCATAAAAATGGAAAGAAATTCTATTACCAAAAAGAAGGTTTTCACTTAGAATGTTATTAAAAAAATACCCCAGATGCCTAGGATACAGAATGGACTCTGTAAAGCTGCAAATATATTCACAACGCGGTCCAAGTTTTCTAAACACCTTTCTCGAGCCCAAGCCCAAGTAACACATGCTTTTCCCTCTCTCCAGGGCGAAGGTTCTTTCTTGGTTCCTTCCTTTTTTTAACTCCTCCCTGTTGGAATGGGAAGCTTCTCCTCTTCACACATGACTAAACTTGGCCTAGAATTTGCTCATTATTTCACCAGGGGCAATCTCATACTGGGCCATCAGTTCCAATTATTTAAACCACATGACTAATCTATGGAAAATCCCCAGGTTTTAGCCATTTCCAGACATTCTGGCATCTTTGCAGTAAAGCTATAATTTTTCCAAAAGGCTGAGTTTGTTTTGTTTCGTTGTTAATTTACACCATTCAGAGATCCTGTCCTGGTGAATTCTGTTGCCTTTGCCAAACAGATGACTTAGTTTTCCAGGATCTGGTCTGAGTCAGGATGCTGGTGTTGCCTGAGTGTTGAATGTAGAGTGGCAGCGTTTATTGAACACCCACTGTGCGCCTAATGCCACACTGGCAGCTGCAAGCACATTGGAAAAAAAGCAGTGACCTTGCATTTGCCCCCAAGGAGCCCTGTAAGGGGGAAATGGGGTGAAAGACAAACATTAATGGAAACAATTAAAAAAGAGAGGAAATAATCAAAGACCAAGGACTTCATGTGCCCCAATTTTGGCTGCCCACCCTTCCCCCCCCCAATGGGATCCCCAGGAGCTGAGTCTGAATGAGAGAACAAGGAGGAGCAGGATGGAGAGGACCTGGTAGGGCCTGCTTACTAAGAAGTTGTTTAGGGCCCTTTGCAATTTCTGCCATATCTGCCAATTTCTGTCCTTATAATTTCTAAACATTTTTTATAATTCTCACTAGATGGTATGTTTTATTGATTTTGAGAGAAAAGGGGGGGGAGAGAGAGAGAAAGAGAGAGAGAGAGAGAGAGAGAGAGAGAGAGAGAGAGAGAGAGTTTGCCCCTACTGGGGATCTCAAATCCTGAAAGCTAGGTATGTGCTCTGACTGGGATTGAACTCTCAACCTTTTGGTGTATGAGGTGAAGGTTCAACCAACTTGGCCACTGGCCAGAGCTAATTTTTAAACATTTTATTCACTTTTTCTAGAAGTTATATTCATTTATTTAAAAAAGTTATTGAAAAATTAAAGGGGAAATGAATGTCAATATCAATACCATAGTTGTGAATACATAATAAGGACATATCTATCTTCATATCCATTGTATAAATACAAGGAAAGCTAGACAATATAGTTACCTTCCAGCTGGTTATTGATGCTGGTAGAAGCTGAGCTGAGAGCAGTTGTCTTGGCACCACAAGAGGATGCCCACTGTGAAAAGGCACGGGGACCACCAGCCGAGCTTATGTACATACTTCTGTGAGGTCAGAGGGGCAAGAAAATGCCGTGAAAGGGGAATAGTGCCCCCCGCCCCTGTTCTCACTGTGAAGCTTAGATACTTTTTCCACAGAGGACTTACAAGCTGTAGAGCCCGAGCCTGGCCTGAGAGGGCCTGCTTTGCCAGGCCCCCAGGAGGGAGCTCTTTCCTGAGCTCATGGTCGTGGTCAGGAGGTGTTGCAGCTAAGGGCTGCTAGGTACGGTGTCCAAAGTGGTTCAGTTGTAGTTTAGGCCAAGCCATTGCTAGGGCATTCATTCCGTGGGCAGATTCCAACTATCTGGCAGAGCCCTGCTGCTCTGGTCCACGCTGAGAGATCTCTCCGTGGAAGTGCACTAGTTGGCAGAGAGGAGGAAGGTCAACCTGGGGAAAGGCAGAAGGTAGAGATTATAGGTGGACAAGTATTAGATGTTTGCTCCACACATGTCTATCTTGGGGACCCTTGAGTTTCTTCTTCCTGGGGGCTTCTGCCTATTTGCTGGTCCCCTTCACCCCTGTCTCCTACCCTGCCTATAGTTTGGACTTCATCTCTGATGCCACTGTGGCAGGATAATGAGAAGCTAGGAAAATTCCTGGGCCAGTGGAATGGGGAAACTGAGGCAAGAAAATTAAATAAGGCCAACCAGTTAGTGGAGCTTACGGCCAGCCTGTGAAGTATAAGACCTTATCTTCCCCAACCAAGGACACGGAGAGCAATGGTTCAGACCCTCCTCCCTAACCAGAGAATATATTGTTCAAAGTGTCCTGGCCAGGGAAAATAGAGAACAGGCCCAACTAATGCCATTTGTGCCAACCAAACTCAAGGACAGATGAAGTTGGGGAACAAATAAACCCATTGAAGCCAGATAGACCTAAGATAAGAGTAAAACAGACCAAAGAATAATCCAAAACTCCCCTTTACACTCATTTTGATGAATCAGCATATTAAAAATGCCCCTGGAAAGCTAATGATGAATATTCTATTGAAACATTCCCCTAAGATTTTTGCCTGCAGAGAAAAAAAAAAAAAGGATAAAAAGCCCTCAGGACAAAGACTAAATGTGGGCTCTCCCTAGAGCATGCCTATGCCCCTTTCTGGGCATGAACTTTTTATTTTTTCCTTAACTCTAAGGGTCCCTTCAAGACTTGCAACCAGGAGAGCAGTGGGCAGCAGCAGCTGGACCCAGGCTCACCCTCGATGCTGTTGCCAGGGCCACTTTTTCTCTGACTTCCCAGTGAGCTAAAAGCAGCCCTGCCTTGGCTCATTCTTTCCTATCAATTTCTAGGGATCCAAATCAGAGACACACTTAAGCTTTTTCCTGTGCTTCTTCTACCCTAATTCATTCCCTATTTCCTGGTCCCCGGCATTAATAAGCATGCTATCAAACCCACCTGGAGGTGTGTTGTGAGGTCTTTCTTAGAGGAAGTCAAGAACCCACACACTGCAGGCTGACCTGAAACTCCAGACCTGTCCTTGTTGAATAAAACCGCCTTGGGAATATCTCCTTGCCCCTTGCTGTGCTGCCCACATAGCACACATGACTATAAGGTTGTTAGGGCTGTGATAGATAAAACATGCTAAAGGAAGCAGTATGAAACACAGTTGCAACATTGACCTGAGGAAGCAGGTGCTGAAAGGGTGCTGCCTTCAGAGGCTGGCCCCACCCCCAAACAACAACACCTAAGCTCCCAGAGTTCTCTGTGACTATGTCTGTCCCCATGGCCACAGTTTATCCACCACATGAGGAAGTCTAGCACCTAGGACCCATTAGCACAGGACAGAAAGAGAGAGAAACACGAGGGCCTGGCAGCTGAGCCTGCAGTTCTGCATCCCTGAGCTGGACTTGTGAGTAATGTAGAGCCCTACTAAGTGATAGGACTGTGGTATTTGTCCTCCTGACATCCTAAATACAGAGCCTTCCCTAAACACATGGTTTGAGGGTCTGTGGGTGGCATGGTCAGGGTCCCTTGCTCGGGCACATGGGATGTGCACCCTCCCAGGCACGCTTTCCCCTTCCAGGCCCAGGTGTATCCCAGTCTGCTTGTGTGCCCCCTTCACTCTGCTTGCACTACCCTGATAAACTGGAGTCACTTCTTGTTTCTGGGCTGTGGGATCTTGGAAGCTGTGCTCATGTCTTGTGTCTCCACACATGCTATGGTGTTAGCACCACATGGATCTGGTAGTAAGTGTGTTTAGCTGGTAACCCAGAACCTCCTTCAGCTAGCTTAAGCAGGAAATGTCCAAATGAAATATGTTAGTTCAAGTGTTCACAGAATCTATGGAAGGACCAGCATTAGGCTTAGAGACCACTCAATCAGGAGCCATGCTCCAGTCCCCAACCCAATGAGGCTGGTCAGTAAAGACTCACATCTTCCACCATCAGATCCGGATACCTCTGTTCCCAGCCTGATTTGAGATGCTGGCCTCTGTTATGACTGGAAGAGCATTTCTGTCATTTTAGCCTCTCTGGGCATGGACATCACTTGTAAGAGAGTGTATCTGCTTTTGAAGTCCGAGGCTGGGAAAGATATGTGTCTACACACAGAAAGGAGGTAGGGCTCATAACAAATCACATTCTCTGAGTATAGGAAGGCTGTTTAAAAGACAATGGAGGCATGAAACCTGATAAACACCAAACAATAAATATATATATTCAACAAATGAAATAAAAGCTTCATTTAATTTTTTCCCCCAAAATTCTTTGTTTTACATTCAGGCTAGTGTGGCGGGAGCTCTACATATTGAGGGTTCCAGGCACTGTTGGAGTGGCTGAAACTTCACTTCGGAAGCATCTGCTGGGTACTTGAGGGTAGAGTGCCCAGAAGGACTCCTCCGTTTTCACAGTGGCTATGAACAGACATGTATGAAGCACCCACTATATGCCAGGATTAGCTTTGGATGGATTTCCACCAGCCTGTTTAAACTTTGTGCCCCACATTGATGGCTTTCCACAACATGAACGAACAAATGTGAAAACCCTAGAGAAATTACAGCAGTTTTCATCTGTGTTACACTGTTACGTGGGAGCTGCCCGCCTTGGTTATAGGGCAAATCGACTGGAAAATTACACAGGCTGACTGGTCTCAGGGAATGTCCTCATTTACATGAGTCCTGGGAGAATGTGCTTGCAAGCAGTCTCCTAGATTGTGGTGGGATTGGAGAGCCTGTGTCACACACTGACGGGATTAAGTCTTTTTCAGGCATCAGTTCTGATAGACATGGTCTTGCCTCTATGGCTTACCCAGTTTTGCTCACTCTAGACAACAGAATATCAAACAAAGCAGTCATCTCTGCTACCCCAAGCCCAGGAATTTGTATGTAACAATACATGTGGGGCTTTGTAGTTCTGAGATTTGTGACAATGACAAAATAATTCATTAAGGGTGACTGAGACTAAATTCTGAAATTAGAATAATTGTTTTGCCAGTTATGCTGTGTGGTGGGGGAAGGGAGAGGTACAAATAACTCAGTATCTTCCCTTAGTTTATAATATCCCTGGTCTATCCTCCCACCCCTTAGCAAATGTAATATCTCAACAGTAGGACAAAATATAAAATATTATCATCGGGAACCTCAAAAACTATGAAACATGATATTGAATAGAATCAGCTACACAAATTCTCTCTCTCTGTCTTTTTTTAGTGATATAGTCAATCTTTCAATATTTCCAGTGGGAAAACCATATTCCCTGTATTACGGCAGGAATCCACCACAGTCCTTTCAGCCAGGCCCCCCCTCCTACAAAACCTCCATCTCTATGGGGAAGGGGGTGGAGGACCTGTGTTTACTATAGGAGTTTAAACTTAAATAGTTAAAACAAAATAAGCCTTTGAACATCACATCGCTAAGTCAAGAAAAACGTAAGGTACCCAGGCAAGCGACTTGTCAGCTCGGCACCTGCCTGACTTCCTGCTGCTTGGGCTTTGCCTTGTCAAACCGGAGCCCTTACCTGGTTCTTTGTGCTTTAATTCCCACCTTGAAAGGCAATTCCTGTCATGTGTTCCTGTCTTGTTCCTTTCAGTCTGGCTTGTATCCTGTCTGGTGTTCAAGTTTCCCAAGACCCGGGAATGTACCTTGGTTTCAGCAGATATGGAACCTGGTCCTGCGTCTGCCGTGAATGCCTTGGCAATAGCTCTCTATCTGTTCCAGGCCACTTGCCAGCCCAGATGTCTGCAGTCAGAACTGCCAGACCCCCCTCAGCTGCGGAGTATCTGTCTGTTATCTAGTCTTTGTCCTTGTAATTCCTGACCCATAGAATTCAGACTAGCTGTTTCTGGTAGTAGATTAATGCTTGTGATTGGGGAAAACTGGGGGTGTGATCTCAGAATGTAGGCTGATGTCAAAGCAAAGACTGTCTTGAATCAAGAGGGCAGGGTTCATTGTGGGGATACCAGGGAGTGACTGTTTTCTGAGGAGGGTAATGACAAGGCCCCAGCCTCACTTCAGGATGTGATGTTAAAACTATTTCTAGCATAGCCCCACCTGACTCAGTGGTTGAGCATCCACCTATGAGCCAGAAGGTCCTACTTGGATTCCTGGTCAGGGCACATGCTTGATCCGCAGTGGGGGATGTGCAGGAGGCAGCCAGCTAATGATTCTCTCGCATCGTTGATGTTTCTATCTCTCTTCCTTTCCCTTCCTCTCTGAAATCAATAAAAATATATTAAAAAAAACTATTTCTGGAATAAATAGGGTAGGTCTAAACTAGGACGTTATAGTAAAAATGCAGCTGGAATAGTTGACCCTTAAACAATGAGGAGGTTAGCATAACCCCCAGGCAGTTGACTATACCTCTTTGTATAACTTTTTTGACTATCAGTTGGCCCATCGCATCCAGGATTCAGTCAACTGCAGATCAAAAATAGTGTTTGGGAATCCGAGGTGGCGAAAGCGAAAATACTGTTTTCTACTTGCAGTTGGTTGAATCTGTGGGTGCGAAACCTGAGACTTGCGGGTCAGAAGAGCCGACTGCATTCACTAAAAACCATCTGCCTATAAATGGCCCTGAGCAGGTCAAGTGTGCGTAGTTACAGGGTCAGCTGTCTAATCAACACTGAAACTCAGTTGTGTACTGCGGAGTGGAGGCGGGAGAAGACTGAGCAGAGCCAGGTCTCCTGCCGTGTCCACTCGAGTGACTGGGTGAGGCTAAGTTATACGATACTCTGTTTGTGGGGAGATGGGTGTGTACTCTTGAACATGGTAGCTTCTGGTAGAGAGGGGGCATCTGTGAGGGGTAACCCAGAGTCACTGAGATGGAGGATGGAGCCAGGATGGGTCAGTGTGGCCGTGTGGAGACTTGCGTGGCTTTATGATGCTGTTCAGGGCCTCTGGGTGGAGAGGCCTGTGCACTCCACGCGGACCTGAACTTGAGCTCCAAGACAGCGTTAGGGGCGCTGGAACCGGAAACAGACCACACTTAGTGAGAGCAGTGTAGGCTTTCAGGCAGAGGAACGAATTCAAATCTGGCTAACCTGTGTACAAGCTGTATGACCCAGGCAAGTTACTTAACACCTGTGTTCCATGCTTTTCATGCCTCTGGACCAATTTTGTTCATCAGTTTTTGTTTTTTGTTTTTGTTCATTAGATTGTACATATAAGTGAGATCGTGTGATATATGTCTTTCTCTGGCTTATTTTGGTTAGCATAATAATCTTCAGGTCACTCTATGCTGTCTTAAAGGGTAAGAGATCCTTTTTTTTTCAGAGCTGCATAGTATTACATTGTGTAAATGTACAACAGCTTTTTTATCTACTCATCTACTGATGAGTGTACTTGGGCTGTTTCCAGATCTAAGCTGTTGTAAATAGTTCTGCTATAACATAGGGGTGCATACATTCTTTCTGATTGGTGCTTCCAGATTCTTAGATTATATTCCTAGAAGTGGGATCACTTGGTCAAATAGCAGTTTTATTTTTAATTTTTTAAGGAAACTCCATACTGTTTTCTATAGTGGCTGTACCAGTCTGCATTGCCACCAGCAGTATACTGGGGTTCCCTTTTCTCCACATTTTCACTAGCACTTCTTTGTTGATTTATTGATGATAGCCATTCTAGCAGGTGTGAGGTGATACCTTATTGTAGTTTTAATTTTGCATTTCTCTGATGATTAGTGTCCTTGAACATCATTTTATATGTCTATTGGCCATCTGTATGTCCTCTTGGAAAAGTGTCTATTCAAGTCCTTAACTCATATTTTAATTGGATTGTTTGTTTTCTTAGTGTTGAGTTGTATATATTTTGGAAATTAAACCCTTATTGAAAGGAAATGAACTCCCCTCCATCTTGTCCTATAGGGCTGGGCCCCCTGGCTAAACCCCCTCCCTTTTCTGGGAGTGGCTACAGGTGTGCCAGCAATGTCCTAGCTTCCCCGACCACCACCTGAATGGACCAATGAAGCTCCAGGAACACAGCGAGGGTCCTAATTATGCTAAACCACAGAAAGACCCTAATTCAAGTGACCAATCTCTGTAACCCTCGTCACTTTCCTAAGTCCTCCCAATTATCCTACTCCAGATAACTCATTGTCCCCGCCCTGCTCGCTCTCTTGTCTCACTGCTGTGCCAGAAAGCGCCTGGGAGCCAAACCCCGGTTTGAATAAAGACTCGTTGTTTTTGCATCGGAAAAGGAAAAGGCTCCTTAGTGGTTGATTATTGGGGACCCCGAACTCTGGGTATAACACTTATTAGATGCATCATTCATGAATATGTTCTCCCATACAGTGGTTTCCCTTTTCATTTTGTTAATGGTTTCTGTTGCAGTGCAGAAACTTTTTAGTTTGATGAGTCTCATTTTTTAAAAATAAATTACTAATTTAAAAAGTTAAAATTGTGTCTTTTAATTAGTACAGCATGATGCACATAGTGAAATAATTATTACAAATCAAAGTGTATTCATCTTCTCACAGTTACCTTGTTTTTGTAGTGAGAACACCTGAAATCTAGTCTTAACAAATTTCCAGTACACTATATGGAATTACTAACTATAGTCATTATGTTATACATTAGATCTCTAGAACTACCCTTCTATTTCTGCTTCTAGGACTTCAACTTTTTAATATTCCACTTATAAATGAGATCGTGCAGTATTCTTCCTTCTTCACTGTGTTTTTAAGTTCCCTAGTTCCACTGTGGCTCTCAGAACTGGGAAGGGTAGGAAGTTTTAACATGTTTTATGGATGAGGATCCTAGGGCCAGAGTGGGTGAGGCATGCAGTGACACTGGGGTGAAGGCCTCCCCTTCACATCCACAACCTGGCCAGAAATCAGCAGTTCTGGGAGGAATGTACTGACTCTCACCAGGTTCTTAGATCTGCCCTCCTTCTATTTTGTATTGCAAACTATTCCTGGGAATACAAATTAATTTATGCCTTAAGTAACCATTTGGGTGCAATTGCTTACTCTCCCTTCTAGAGAAAAACAGGAGCCCACATCCTAGCTCTTATCTCTCTGTGCAATTCATATGTGCTAATACCAGGTCAGAGTTACAGATTGGAATCCTTGTTCTCTGCAATTCAGGATTCTACTTCAAACTCTGTCACCATCTGTCAGGACTGTATGGCAATGGGTGGAAGGTAGGAGAGGGGGGCGGGATAGCAGACAGTGGACCCTTTGCATGAGTAATCCTTCTGGGCCTTAATTTGCAGAGGGCCAGGCCCCCTAGGCAATGTGCACAAGCACACAGGTCAGTGGGGCAGGTCAAAGGAGAGGGTGCAGGAACCCAGGAACAAAGACCTGTCCCTCACTGTCATCCATTGTCCCCAGTGGAAGCCATCCATCATGCAGCTTCCCGCCATAGCTGGATGGGCCAGCTGCCTCCCCAAGAAATCTTTTCTTTCTCTGGCTGCCCCAGGAGAACTTGATGGCTGTCTTTTCAAAGCGATTTCCTCTTAAGACCTCTTATACACAATGTTTTGAATACTGAGAGGCCACCACCATTTTGGACCCTTTTGAAGTTTTTTCATTGTCATGGGCGGAGGAATGCAAACTAGGGATCATCTTGGCTGATCCCTCAGAAGTTGTCCACAGCAAAATGGGGGCTTTGAAGTCAGGTTTTTGAGTGCAAAGACTTGTCATGCTTTCGGATTTCCCTTGTCTTGATGAAGAAGAAAGAGGGGACAGCGCATCAGGCAGCCTGTTGCTTGTGTGAATCCAATGGTCCAGTCCCTTTTTTCTTCTGATGTGATGATGTGAGCACCAAACTCCCAATGAATCTGGAGGCACATTATTTTGCATGTATGCATCATTCAGCCCATGTTACAGTCCTTCTTGCAGACATTTTCCCAGAGCCCCAAGTGAAGTTTGATTATGTTCAGTAGTGATGGAAACACATTACATGTGTGTTGTATGATAGTACATGAGATTTAGTGATTCAAATGAGCAGTTAACTTAGATTTAATGGGGCTGTAATTGTACAGTGAATTTTAAATGCCCTTTTGATTATTGCATCAAGGTTTTATTGAAATACATACTTGGCATTATGTCTTGATGTTTTAAAAATAATTACATCAAACCTAATGAGAGGGAACCCAATAAGAACATCCAATTACTTCTCAAGGATGCGGGTTTTCTATTTCAGCTTTGTAGTTTTCACTGACCTTGCCATTTTTCTCCTAATTGTGATATAAAGCTAATACATTTGGTTGTCATAATTAATTATTATTCTCATTGTACAGTTTTTCTAATAAGGACCCCAAATAATCTGCTCTACATTTTTCTTCTTTAGGGCACTTGCTGCTACTCACATTTGTTTTCTCCTTTTCCCTCCCAAGCTGGTGAAGATATGAAACAATATTCTTAGGATTCCCTGGGATAAAGGTGTTCTTTAGTCTAATTCAAGAATAGTTTCAGAGCCTACAACATAGTAGGCTTTGTAGTAGGTTCTGGGACATAAAAGTGAATGCAAATATCTATTGTCTACAACCTTTGTTCCTTTAGTCTTCCTCATCTTTCTCTTTCACCATCGTAGTAGTTATTGTCATATTCATCATCTATTCCATATATGCTCTAGGAGCCCTCGTACTGTCATCTTTCACATGTCTCCTCTCAATTACAGCTCATAAAAACCTTATGATTAGGTGCCAGTATTACTAGTATTCCCATTCTGCAGATGAAGAAATCAAGACTTGGAGAAGTTAAATACATGCAAATCAGTGGAGCTGGGGTTTAAGCTGAGATCTATTTGGTCAGGGTTTCCACCCTTAGAACCTCAAGCCACTCCTCATGTCACTCTTACTCCCCACATTTGGAACAACCTTCCAGGATCTGCAGAATGGGATGACGCTCCAAGGGTCTTCCAGGGGGCCTCAGTTAACTTTTAAAGTTCTGATTCCACTTCTGAGCTCTTGGGAGTTAACCTAGCAGATGGGACTACTCAACTTCCCCTTTCCCCTGCTCTCCAGGCCTTTGTGCATGGGGCTTCCTTTGCCAGGAGTGATTTTAATGTCTGTTCCTCCTTTTCTCCATCTGTCAAAACCATTCCTACCCTCCCTCCAATGCTCCATCTTTGTGAAGTCCTCTCTCACACTGAGAATCAATCACACCTTTCTCTATGAATGCAAACCTTGTTACCTCTTTTGCAGTCAGTAGATCATTCTGCCTTATTTACTGTTTGCTTTCAGCCTCAGTATTTTCCACTCCACATGGTTCTTGAATGGATCTTGCCCATCTTGGTAGCTCCCTGACACCCAACACAAGGTTTTATAGGTATGAGTCCTAAGAAGTACTTGCTGAATTAAATAATTATGTAACTGCAATACATGGATGGCACAATTTAAGCTGCTATAAGTTAGGAGAAAAAAACTGTATCTATAATTCTAAGATACAGTTTCTGAAATTCTCTATTAAAGGGCTTTCTATCAGAATCAGATCATCTTGAGAGAACTCAGAATGCTTTTTTGCTTTTTGTTAACTAGATAACTAATTACTAAAATTCTGAAGAATCATAGGAAAGATAAGGTTTTTTTTTTAATTATTATTTTTTCATCCCTGAGGCTACTCACAGAAAGAAAAAGTTTAAACACAACTAATATAAACATGAATAAACAACTAAGCATAGTGGCAAGGAATGGTCTTTGGTTCTAAAGTATTAATAAGGTATCAGCACGGATTTGTAAATTTAATCTTGTTTGTAGGTCTAGCTCTATATACAGGGGTGGCAAAAGTAGGTTTACAGTTGCTTCTGCATCCTTATTTATTATTTTTCCAAATACACAACTGTAAACCTATGTTTGCCCACTCCTATATGCGCGCACATGTGTGTGTGTGTGTGTGTGTGTGTGTGTGTGTGTGTGTGTGAGTGTATCATATCCGAAACAACTGAACAGATGACTGAATAGGCTGTGTGGGGTGACTAGACTGGCAAGGTGGTTAGTGAGGGGAAACTAAATGACTGAGCAGCAGACTGCGTGGGGTGACCATGCCCACAAGGAGGATAGTTGGGGGGAACCAGGCTGACAGGGGTGCAGTAAAAGACAACCAGGCTGGCAGAGGGGCACTAAGGGGTGACCAGGCTTATGGGGAGGGCAGTTGGGGGTGACTAGGGCAGCAGGGGAGGCAGGTGATCAGGCAGGCACGCTGTGAGCAGTTAGGAGCCAATGGTGCCAGGTTGTGAGAGGGATCAGGCCTAAACCGGCCATTGGACATTGCCTGAGAGATCCAGATTGGAGAGGGTACAGGCTGGGCTGAGGTGACCCTCCACCCCAATGCACAAATTTCATGTACGGACTCTCTAGTCCTATATAATAAAAAGGCTAATATGCAAATCAACTAAATGGTGAACAGCCACTTGCTATGATGCACACTGACCATCAGGGAGCAGATGCTAAATGCAGTGGAGCGCAACTCAGCCAGAAACCGGGCTCATGGCTGGTGAGTGCAGCGGTGGTGGCGGGAGCCTCTTCTGACTTTGTGGCAGTGCTAAGGATGTCTGACTGCTGCAGGCCTAAGCCGTCAGTTGGATATACTGCAAGCGCTCCTGGTCTGCGAGAGGGTGCAGGCCAGGCTGAGGGGATCCTCCCCAAGTGCATTAATTTTGTGCACTTGGTCTCTATATCACATATAGTATCACATATGTTGACTTTAGGGTTAGTTCTTTTCTGTGCTGCATGCTTTTTTTAAAATTTAATAAATCTTTATTGTTCAGATTATTACAATTGTTCCTCGTTTTTCCCCCATAGCTCCCCTCCACCTGGCTCCCACACCTCCCTCTGCCCTTAACTCCCCCCCGCCACTACACTGTCCTTATCCATAAGTGTACAATTTTTGTCTAGTCTCTTCCTGAACCCCCTTCACCCTTTTCTCCCTGAAAATTGTTAGCCCACTCCCTTTCTATGCCCCTGATTCTATTATATTCACCAGTTTATTCTGTTCATTAGATTTTTAATTCACTTGATTTTTGGATTCATTTTTTGATAGCTATGTATTTGTTGTTCATAATTTTTATCTTTACTTTTTCTTTTTCTTCCTCTTCTTAAAGAGTACCTTTCAGCATTTCATATAATACTGGTTTGGTGTTGATGAACTCCTTTAGTTTTTTTCTTATCTGTGAAGCTTATCTGACCTTCAATTCTGAATGATAGCTTTGCTGGATATAGTAATCTTGGTTGTAGGTTCTTGCTGTTCATCACTCTGAATATTTCTTGCCACTCCTTTCTGGCCTGCATAGTTTCTGTTGAGAAATCAGCTGACAATCTTATGGGTGCTCCCTTGTAGGGAATTAACTGTTTTTTGTTTTTTGTTTTTCTTACTGCTTTTAATATTCTCTCTTTGTCTTTTGATCTTGGTATTTTAATTGTGATGTGTCTTGGTGTGGTCCTCTTTGGATTCTTTTTGTTTGGGGTTCTGTGTGCTTGTAAGTCAATTTTTTTCACCAAGTGGGGGAAGTTTTCAGTCATTATTTCTTCAAATAGGTTTTTAGTATCTTGCTCTCTCTCTTCTTCTGGCACTCCCATAATTGTGATGTTGGTATGCTTTAAGTTGTCCCAGAGGCTCCTTACACTATCTTCACATTTTGGGATTCTTTTTGCTTTTTGCTTTTCCAGTTGAGTGTTTTCTGCTTCTTTGTATTTCAAATCTTTGACTTGATTCTTGCTTTCCTCTAGTCTGCTATTAGGTCTCTGTATAATATTTTTTATTTCAGTCAGTGTATATTTAATTTCAAGTTGGTCCTTTTTCATCTCCTCTAGGGTCTTACTAAATTTATCCATCTTTTCTAGGAAATTCTTGAAAAACCTTATAACCGTGGTTTTGAACTCTAATAACTGTACTCTAATAACTGTACTTTTTTCTTGAGGAATAAAAATAAATAAGTGTCTAGTTTATCTCAAAGATTCATACACTTTGTGTAGATTCTAAACTGCCCCTTTCCTCCCTATGTTGAGATTCCTGGTTGGGGCACATGTCTGGTTTCAGGCTTGGTCCCTAGTGTGGGGTGTTGCAGGAGGCAGTGGATCAATGATTCTTTCTCATCCTTTATGTTTCTATCTCTCCCTTTCCCTTCCTCTCTGAAATCAATACAAATTAAATAAATAAATAAACCTTATGTGGCCACAGAAGAACAGTGTTGTCTCTTTTCTCAGTATAAGAAAGACCTCAGGATCTAGTAGGAATGGCTTTAGAGCACTGGTAACCTGGCTTCTTGTTCTGATATCTATAATAATAAAAGGGCAATATACTAATTAAACTGGACATCTTCCGGACATTCTTTCTGATAAAGCCGGGATGGAGGGAACTTAGCCCAGTGCTGGGTCCCGTCAGCCAGAGGAAGGAAGTCTGGGTCCTGGACACCAGAAGGAAGCTGGTGCCGGCAGCTGGGGGAAGGAAGGCGTACTCTTGCATGAATTTTCATGCATTGGGCCTCTAGTAATTAATTAAATTTGTGGCATTAGAGAAGCCATTTAATCTCCTGGGAATGAACTGGATGGTGAGGCTACAATTAACTGATCATCAAACGCTCTACAATACTATAATCAGCAATGAATAATGAATCTTCATTGTGTTCCATATCTCACAAGGTGACAGAGTCAGGCCAAGCCCAGATGAATAGCTTATTAGGGGCAGTCTCTTAAAGCTGATGCTGGGCTCTTTTAGTTTTATGTGGAATATGAGGAGGAGTTTTATTTGTCTTTTTGTTGAAAACAACAAAATTTACATCTAAAATGAATCTTAATTATCTTGTTTGTGCACTGTACAACTCTAGGGTGCACCACTCACATTAACTGTGATGGACATGACACCCTTGGAATTGGGCAGTGTAGTATCTCAGTCATTGGCAACTCAATTTTCCATAAAAGTAGCTCCTTTGATATTGTTTTATTTCTATGTTAAGACAAAGCTTCACTATATAGAATGAGAGCTTAATACAATGGCAGAGCATCAGCCATTATATGCATGGTGCAATGGATGGAGACTTTGCATCCTCTAGGTCTCTTGTATTTCTTGATCCAGACTCATTTACTTTGTGTAGATTCTAAAACCCCTCCTGTGGTCACAAGAGACCAGTGTTACCTCTTTTCTCTCAGTGTAAGAAAGAAAACAAAATTGAGCCAATAATGGAATTGCATTTGCAATAGAAACTTGGGAGCAGATGGTGAGGGAACAAGACAAGTTTATTGGGCTCAAGGTCAGGATCAAGGGATGAAGGGAGAGGCAGAGATGAGCAAGGCATGGAAGTGGAGTCCAGTGATGAGGAACATTTGAAGATTCAACCAGGAGTAGGAAGAAACAGAGCCAAAGAATCAATATTTATATATATTTTTAGCAGATTAATTTTTTATTTTTTTATTGTTGAAAGTATTACAAATAGTAATACATATGTCTCCTTTTTTTTCCCAATTGACCTTCCCCCCAGCCTCCCCTACCTCCAACACATGCCCGCTCCCTCTACCCCCCCAGTGCCTTGCATCCATTGGTTATGCTTATATGCATGCATACAAGTCCTTCAGTTGATTGATTTTTCAAGCAATGACCAAAGGTTCCAAGAGGCCCTCACCTTTCTTTTAAAGAGCATCCAGTCACCTTTTTGTTAGTGGTTAGTCTGAGTCCGGTATCCCACTTATCCCAGAGGTGTTTGCATTTTCATTGTAGGCCTGGGATGAGAGTAGGGTATGAAGTGCATTTTAATGATGGTTGAGAGAAAATTTTGGGAAAGGGACACTTCTTGGAATGCACCATGTCAGGTTACTCCCTGCACATGCTTTTGAAGCCTACTGCAGTCCAGGAAAGGGAGAAAGCACAAGAACATCCCCACTCACATGATCCCAAAAGGAAAATGTTTACCTAGAACTGAGAGACATTGTTCTTACCACTTAATAATAGAAACTATATGGTCCACTTATTATTGAGTTCCTTTGTGTTATCTTTTAAAAACTTTTTGTTTTTATAGTTTTTAAACACTTTATTAAATTTATTGGGGGTGCATTGGCTAATAGGATTACACAGGTAAAGTGTGGAATTGTATAATACAACTTCTGTATATTGCCTTGTGTATTCACCACCCATCATTTAGATATCATCACTTAGTACTTAGAGACTTGAGGCTAGGCAAAACAGTTTTTTCCTGACTCCTACAGTGCTTTCATGACTGTCTACCATTTAAAATGAAAATACTAATTAGTAACTCAATTCAACATAATTGTCTGTATTACTCATATAAGTAGTTGCAGAGTGTTCTGATTCCCAGAAAAAATGACATCAATTACAAATTACCAAAGTTATTTACAATTCTGTAATCCCAGGTAATCCATTCTTCTCTCTCTCTCTCTCTCTCTCTCTCTCTCTCTCTCTCTTTCTCTCTCTTTTTCTGTCTCTCATTTCCATGTGTATAACATACACATTCATCACACCTCTGGTTTTCATTATATTCACTGCCTTCTGGTATAGTTCTTTAATAAATGCTTGTGTTATATTCATTATTTATTCTTCAAAGTGAAAATAGAAAATAAAGGTTCTTGCTTCTGAAGCAATGCACAAAAGGTTAGGATGAAATTCCCTGAAGAAGTTGTAGTATTTTATATGCATTAAATTCTCAGTTCTGCTGTGTTCAGTTCTAATTATTGTTCAAGAAGGGATTCAAATCACAACTTTTCAATCTAGGCAGCCTTTGTAGGACAACCTTTTGCATTCATCTTTCAGTCAACCCTCCCCTCCCCCCGCATTGGCTTTCTGGTACTTTCTGGCAGGATCCTGTGATCCTCAAGCACCTCAGCAGTCACACTATGGTACCCTTTTTATACCCTCTTTCCTTGTACTGTGGGTAACACTTCATACTCTGGAGTTTCCTCCCTTAGCATAACCCTGTATTCTAATAAAAAGTGAACATTTGATCTTTCCCTTTGATTCCTTATCATAGAACTCCTAAAACACAGACTTTCCTGAGTGAGGAGTGTCTTGTATGCCAATAAGATGACTCCTTGTGGTAGGTGAAGAAATTGGGGGATCAGGGAATGAGAGTAGGAGACTAGTTTCAGGATGGGGGTTGTTTGACAGAAAATAAGAAGGTATGATTAGAAGGTTGGAACTTGCAGCCCATCCCTGTACCTCCAGGAAGAGGAGAGGGGCTGGAGATTCTCAATTACCAACAGTCAGTGATTTAATCAATGATCTCTATATAAAGAACCTTTCATAAAAGTCCCTAAACATTAGCGTTCAGGGAACCTCCAAGTATGTGAGCACATCCATATGCTGGAGGGAGAGGGGATGTCACCTGACTCCAGGTGACAGAGGCTCCTGCACATGGAGCCCTTTTGAACTTTTCACCTAGCTGCTCATTTGCATTCTTTATAAGAAACTGTAATAGTAAATTTAGCACTTTACTGGGTTCTGTGAGTTGTTCTACAATTAAACCATAGGAAGAGGCCATGGGAATTTTCAAATTTGTTTTCAGGCAGTAGTGTAGGTAGTGTGGGTACCCCACTTGTGTCTGGTGTCTGAAATGGGGGTAGTCTTGTGAGAATGAATGCTTTACCTGTGGGAACCTCCTAACTCTGGATGTCAGAATTGAACTTAATTGAATTGAACTGAACTGAACTAAATTGAATTGTTAGACACAATTGGCATTGGAGAATTGTACAGGTGGTTGGTTTCAGAAAAAACACATATTTGGTACCAGTAGTGTTGTCTGAAAACACCACACAGATCCTGATATCTGTTAGGACCATTTAAAATTCATATTAAAATTACTAACGTCTTAATGTGAAACTTTTCCAAGGCAGCATTACTGGCATTTTACCTGGGCCTACAACACCTTAATTCCAAAGGATTTTCAGTAGTGGGGAATCTCCAGTGTAGCAGGCCAGTGAAGAATATATATTTGGGAAGGCAGTGTAACAATGAAGAAATCATATCACATAGGCAATAGATATCGAAAATCAATTCGATATATTTTGAGTTATTTTTTAAAAATATATTTTATTAATTTTTTACAGAGGGGAAGGAAGAGGGATAGAGAGTTAGAAACATCGATGAGAGAGAGACATCGATCAGCCGCCTCCTGCACGCCCCCCACCGGAGATGCGCCCGCAACCAAGGCACATGCCCCTGACCGGAATCGAATCCGGGACCCTTCAGTCCACAGGCCAGTGCTCTATCCACTGAGCCAAACCGGTTTTGGCTGGATATATTTTGAAACAGTAGCATCAATGAGGAAATATTTTTATCACCTGAAAAAAGTAATGAGTGGCTAGAGTGTTCACAGTGCATGTAGATACAGGATAATAGTGGTGAAAAAAGAGGAGGAAGAAAAGGAGAAGAGGAAGAGGAGGAGGAGGAGGAGGAGAAGGAGGAGGAGGAGGACCTTTAGCATTTAATGATTCATATCCTGTGGCCTGTTCCTATCACTGTGGAAGCACTTCGAACAGAAGTGTAATTATCCTTTTAGTTCGAAGGATGAAAGTTGCATTGTTTCTCTACTGCAGTGATTATGGAGCCTTGTGTTGAGATGATAGAGCCACAAATTTGATGGATCTAGATTATTCATCACCACAGGGCAGAGAGCTGCATGGCAGAATTGTTGAAATCTATAGTAGATTTGTGTGAATAGGAAATACACTATTGTTTTGTTGAGATGCTGAGATTTGGGGTAATTTATTGCAGGATTGTCTAGCTATGTTACCTTTAAGAATCATCTTCCAGGAAACCTGACATCAAGGCTTCTCTTTTCTGTGCATAAGAAAAAGCCCCTGTTATGTATCCCTAGTAGGGGTAGAAACTGGACTCTCCCCCTTAAATATCTCATTTGTAGACCAGGAAGGTACCCTAGGAAAAATTAAGGGCTGAGTCCATGCCCTCAGCTTCTGTACTCTAACCTATCTATCCAGCAGTTTACTCTGCCTCTCCTAGGTAGTTCAAGAACGTTACTCTGATGAATGGTCTTCACGTGGGCCCTGAAACCTGGGGAAAAAAGCTTCCCTATCGTACTTCCTAGGCCTTTTTCTCTACGCAAATATGGAGCATATCTTTAAACCTATGAACTACCAGGTGGGTGCAGTCCCCTTAGGGAAGGAGATCACTGTCTCTCAGGGCAGGCCCACTCTGTCTGCCTGAGACTGATTTCCCCAACAGAAATTCAGAATTTCTCTTCCTGAGAGCACTTCTGGGCACTGCTGAGCACTCTGCCTTTGAAACTCTAAAGCGGGTTAAGCCAGCAGACCTGGAATTCATTCTTAGTCTCTGAATTCATAGCTACAATTTTGGGATGAAGGATGGTCATGGAATATGGGGGATACTCCTGAAGGTTGAGCAAGACAATATAATAAAGTTCAGGAGGAAAATGTTAGAGCTTCTATTGATTGATTTTTTTAAAAATGGGAGAAAGTAATTACTTTTTACTAATACATGGTATATGGCTATATAGGTTTGGGCTATGTGTCATTTGGTCTTCTGACTCTGAACCAGGCAAGGTGTGGAAGGAAGAAGCATGTTCCATAGTTGAGGGGGTTTGTGAGTAGTACCCCACTTGGTTTCAGCATACCACGTTGAATGTGCTCAGTTAATTACAATAACATATTATGTTATCTCTTTGTAACTAAACTGATCTTCACAAAATGGACAAATGATTTGAAAGGAGTTCTGCAAAACAGTTATAAAACAAGCAAACATATGAACATATTCTAGGTCCAAGATTATAAAAGCAAGCCTAATCAGGTCATAAGAAAATGAAATAGCTGATGTGCTTTTAGGACCAGTACTTCTTTAGTGACATTGTGAAGCAGAAGCAGCCATAATCTTAAAAATCATGAAGAAAACTAGTTGACAAAAAAAGAATTTACATCCAGGTTTATCCAAATGTATACTTTTCCTTGCAATATTAACTATTAATAATTTGAAGTAACCATACTTATTAAAATACTAGAGGCCCAGTGCATGGATTCATGCACATTGAAAGGAAATTAATTGGAAGGTGGCCGGCGGGGTAGCACTGGGTAAGCTGGGCCAGACACGTCCTAAAGTCAGCCTCCTGTGATTCACCCCTGAACTGCCATGCCTGGGTGGTGCTGGGGCTCAAAGGGCATCTGTGGAATGAGTGGGATCCTTCTTGCAGGTGGGGTCCCTCAGCCTGGCCTGTGGTGATTGGGCCAAAACCAGTAGTCTGACATCCCCCAAGGGGTACTGAATTGCAAGAGGGCACTCTGCAAAGTTGCTGTTTGGCAGCTCCTGCATTGAGCATATGCCTGCTGGTGGTCATTGCACATCATAGCTATGGTCAAAGAGTCGGTTGGTTGCTTAGGCTTTTCTATAGGTATAAATTAATGCTTTAAATTTTTGTTATAATTATCTATTTAATGGATATATACATTAACACAGCATTGCATGTGTATAATTTACATATTAATATTTTTAACTTAAAAATTTTTTGATCTCACAATTTTAATGAAGAAGTAGTCTATCAGGTCTGAACAGAATCGAACATGACTTCTTGTTGAAGTCTGCAAGTTTCTTGCAGATTGCCCTAAAGCTCTGCAGAAAGAAATTCTGAAAGCAAATGGGAAACTCTGTTCTACCTGTCAAGGGTCTGGGATCAGTGAGGGCAACACAGGGCCAAATAGAGGTCAAATTAAAGATGGAAGCTCCCTTTACATTTTTCAAGAAGCCAAAGATTGGTTATGCACATATTTATTTAGTGTAGAACTTCTCAGGCTTTAAAACATTAATATGCGATGAGTATCCTTCAGAGACAATATTCAGCATGTCCCAGAATTATTACAGAATCCTGTGTGTCTTTGAATGCGTGCACTTTGTGTGTGTGTGTGTGTGTGTGTGTGTGTGTGTGTGTGTAGAAACACTGAAATAGATAATTTTATTTCTCTTCTTACATTTCCTTTGCAAATGATATCAATAGCCCTTCAAGAAAATGCTATTTTCTCATGAGCCTTTCTGTCTTGGAAGCTGTTATTTTTTTAAAAATCAGAGACAGCTCTAAAGTTGTTCATGTATGTTTTAGGCAAGAACATCCTAAGGAAGTATTTAGGAGGGTAGCTTGTATTTAAGTGCAGGTGTTTTCTCTATGTTTTAAGGGATAGAGGTTTCCATTATAATTTGAAAGGACTGGTCATTCACTCAAGCATGGGTGGTGCGACTCCTTGAAAGAGAACCACTTTTGTTAATGCCCTCAGTAAACATATTCCAGCTAGCCCCTGTAGTAAGCAGAAGAGTGGCCCCAAAGTATCTACTTTCTAGTTCCTGGAGCCTGCGAATATGTTATTTTACAGAGCAAAAGTGCTTTGCAGATGTGATTAGATTTAACTTTGAGATGGGGTCACTACCTTGAATATCCTGAGTGCATGGGTATTAGGTGTGGTAATCACTGGGTCCTTAAAAGTGAAAAAGGAAGAAAATGTACTCCTAGGGTTCTTGCAACTGGAAGGAGGCAAAAGAAGAGAGACAGACTATGTGAGTATGGAAGAGAGATACAGCACAGCAGGCTTTAAAGATTTAAGGAAGCCCCAAACTAAGGAATGAGGGTAACATCTAGCAGCTGGGAAAGGCAAGGAAATGGGCTCCTCTCTAGGGCATTATTAAAAAGGAATGCAGCCCTACTAACACATTGATTTTAGTGAGAAGCATGCCAGACATCAACCTACGGAACTGCAAGGTAATATATTTGTGTTTGTTATGCTGCTGCATTTGTGGTAATTTGTTATATCATCAATAGGAAATTAATAAAGCTCTTAGGAAGATCTCTCTGTCTTGCTTGCTTGCTTTCTCTGAGGTAGCCTGAGCATGCCCTTGCTTTTATAGCATTGGTATTTGCTGAAGAAATTCCTGATCTCTCCTGATCCAAGATTGCAGGGCCCCAAAGTTATCAGGATGGCTCCTGTTCTGCAGAGGCACTAGCTGAGATTTCTACTTTGCACTGGGAGAGGGATCCTCCTGGCTTCTCACCTTAAGATCCAAGGAGGGCAAAAGGTGGCATTAATACTTGTTTAATTTTTCTACTTTTATCTGGAAAATTATTCCCATTTGGAAAGAAGGAAAGGAAAATAATCTCTAGCCAGATAAAAACTGATTCTGAATAATTATCCTATTGGCTTGATCTACCTATCTTATCAATCTTTTTGAATCAACATTTTTTCCTACTCCTGACTTCCTGAGGTTTAATGATTTGGTAGGGGTGTAAATGTGTGTGTGTGTGTGTGTGTGTGTGTGTGTGTGTGTGTGAATTAACCAATCATCTCAAATCATCCCTTATGTCCCAAGACTACACAGACACAGCCTTAAGATGACATGTACACACTCCACTTATGTACTTTAAATACTTTTTTGATAACCTATCTTCTTGTTCTAGGTTAAGGAATTGCCCTATTCTTCATGGTAACTTTCATTAGAGGTAATAAATGGAGTTAGTGCAATAATAACTGCAGTAGCCTTTCAAAAATTATGTACCTGAATATCTGCTTAAGATCAGTAGTTTAATAGTTAATTACAATCTTTATAACTGCTGGAAATGGAAATGTGTGTTGCTTTTCTTGTTTTTTCAGCTGAACCATGAACTTTTTATATATTGAAGTTTGAATTGATGTTTCATAAAAACCTTAAGAACTGAAAATTTTCTCAGATACATTGGATCGATGTTATTGGCTCTTTCTTTGGGATTATGTTTATATAAATTAAAACATTGTTCTTATATTTTAAAGGTTAAATATGTGGGAATTAAATTGGTTCAGTTCCAGTGTACTTGAAGAAAAAATATTTGAAAGTTTTTGAATATGGCAAAATACTATTTTACCCTAACTCTTTCTTCTTAGAGGTAATTCTTATCTTTCTACTACCCATCTTTGCCTCACACATTTGAAAAGTTCAGAATAAGTATCTGCCATACCACAGAATGTTTACAATTCTGCCTTCAGCTGACATCTGTTACAAACATCATATTACAACAAAAAGCTTTTGGTGTGATACAAATAGCACCTGTATCACAAAGGTGAAGAGTATGGATTATTGCTTTTGAATGAAAGCTTGCCTCTGAGTGCATGCTATCTATTACATAATAATGACAATAACAATATGACTGCTGGCATTGCAGACCAAAATACAAATATCTCGTTAAAGTATTTCCTGTTCAGGGAATAATGTAGACATCTCTTGGGTACCTTTTCATTTTCTGACCTGCATACAAATGGGGGAGATATTGGTTTGTCCTGATAACTTGCTTGGCATATACAATAGGGCCAAACCAATTATCTTCTTGGCTGACCTATTTTAGAAAACCTGAAGATATTTGCATTACATGAGGGAGTATTTTCCTAGGATAAACACAATTCTGATCAATAGAATTTGATCAAGAGGACTTTGTTTTTCTTTAAAAAAGTCATTGGTTCACAAAACCACACATTCTGGCCCAACTCTAGGAAGTGATAGAGCACTACAGAAAGGGTTCAAAAAATTCTCATAACTTGTGCCCAAGCTCCTAGCCAAACAGGGAGCCAGAATGTTCTGGTGGGGAGGGAATTATTCCTGGGAAGACTTCACCATCTGTGTCTTCCCCAGGGCCAGGAACAAGTGTGACATTTCCTCTTCCTGCACTAACACCTTTCAAACTTCCCAGCCTCCCTTCTCAGATGCAGTAATCGTCTTCTCTTTTGCTTTCAAGGTAAGTCTTCCATGACTCCCCCTTCTACCTCCCAGCTTATTTAACCTCATCTCATCAAATTCTTCTCCCTCCACTATTCTTGGGGTATTGAGGAATGATAATTGTAAATCAAATAAGGAAAATATATAAGCATCAGATAGGGTGTCAGATACCCCCAAGTTTTGTTGGTAAAGCAGGATTGAGGATTGTGACTTTAAGACTGAGAAACAAAAGCCTATTCTTCCTCATCTCTTCAAGGTGCATAATTCTACCCTGGTGGGTTAGTTTGCTAATTGGAGGAGTAGAGGGCAGAGAGAGGAAGAGCTGAACATGGTCTTGGAGCTCATAGGTTTCAAGGGAAAGAGCCAAAGAGAGCCTAACACAAACATTGATGATCACCTGTCTCCCAAAATCAAGTGAATAGAAAGAGTTTCTCTTGTAACTGGTTTAACTGTTATTATCTCTTTATTATCATTTAGTCATAAAAAAGATATCTGCACCCCCATGTTCATTATAGCATTATTTACAATAGCCAAGACCAAGAAATAACCTAAATGTTATTAGCCAATCACAGAGGAATGGCTAATGAAAATGTGATATATATGACTATTCAGCCATAAAAAGAAGGAAATCCTTCCATTTGTAACAATATGGATGGGCATTGAGGACATTATGCAAAGTGAAATGATGTAGAGAAAGGAATACACTGCACAATCTCACTTATATGTGAAATTTAAAAACAAACAGAACCCATAAAAAACTAAACTCATGCCCTAACCCCTAACCAGTTTGGCTCAGTGGATAGAGTGTCGGCTTGCGGACTCAAGGGTTCCAGGTTTGATTCCAGTCAAGGGCATGTACCTTGGTTGCGAGCACATCTCCAGTAGGGAATATGCAGGAGGCAACTGATTGATCTTTCTCTTTCATCAATGTTTCTAACTCTCTCCCTCTCCCTTCCTTTCTGTAAAAAATCAATAAATTATATTTAAAAATAAACTAAACTCATAAAGAAAGAAATCAGATCTCTTGGTCAGGAAACTTCTGTCTTGGAGGTGGATATTATTTCTGTCCTTCCAAGTTTATTTTGCTATACAAATATTCTTGAAAAATAAAAGTCTGAGACAATAGCTGCTAGAATATGTGTAGAAACATCAGGAAGAATTGTCTTCAACATAAGGAACAGGTAGGACAAATAATACCTAGCAAGACGGGTAGATTTTAATTTAACCAGATTAAACAAATATAAAATAGAGATTGTCAGATTGGTTAGAAAATCAAGACCCAACCAGTTATGCTTTTTACCAGAAACCTACTTTAAGTATACAGACATTGATAGTTAAAAATAAAATAATAGGTAAAATAAATATATAAATAAAATAATAGAAAAAGATATGCCATGCAAATACCAACCATACAAACATTAGAGGAACTATATTAACCAAACAAGGCAGGTTTAGAGATAGTATCAGGAATAATGAGGGATGTTGGAAGCCACCCATTGCCTTCACTAGCAGAAGGTATGGACAAGGAACCTGGAAGGCTGGTCAACCTTGAAGCTCTGAAAGATCAGAGCCAACCACCCACTGTTTAGTTGAGACAATGGTAGCTAAAGAAACTCCACCTTTTAGTTTTATGTAAATCCTTGCTGATAGGCTATTATTGGAATTGCCTGGCTAAAGGCTATGGGTGTATCCCATACTCTTAATAAAAGAGATAGCGGAGTCAGTGCGGAGTGGAGTCCTTCCCCTTGAGTTGGGCTTCCGCATGTGGCCCCCAATATTCCCAAATTTATACTTTCTTGTCTAGTCTCTTTCATTTGTGTGTGGCCTCCTCCAGAGCTCGAACCCTGAACCTGAACCCAGAACCATGCGGGACATTAAAGGGGTTAACTACAAACAGGAGCCCAAATGTGGGACACTACAGAGGGATATTGCAAACAGATAAAAGCATTGATGGTGCAAGAAGATAGTAATTGTAAATGTGTATGCACTGAGCCACACAGCTTCAAAATATATGAAAAAAAACTGATATAATTGAGAAGAGAAATCAACAAACTCATAAATATAGTAGGAGATTTCAATACTGAATATCTAATAGAGCAAGCAGACAGAAAATCAGGAAAGCCCTTGCTAGTGTTCTCAGTGGTTAGAGATACATATTTGCATTTTGGTTCTGATCTTTTTACCAGAAAAACTGGTAATGAGTTAATGTAGGGATTTTTAAAAATTAGTTAGGAATCCACTTTAGGAAATGAGTTCTATGTATTGTGGGAGCTCACTGCATTTAGCAAGCTTTGCCAGATATGCCTTTGACCTGGGCTCGGATGGGTATCTATCTTGGATCAATTATGTAGGGAATATTCAATTCCAATTCTATTTTACTACCTGGTATTTACATAGCTATGATCTAGTAAATATCACTGTTTTATATTAACTTTACACAGTATAATTACTTATATGATCATCATAGTTTGTATTCATCATTAATTTACCCATCAAAGCAAAATTATTGTTAGTAAGGAATTCTATTCCCAGTGTCTACAAGGTCCTCCTATACAGAACAGGTGTAGGGAAATACAAAATACTGGTCCTGTTAGTACTTTTTTTGTTTTTGATGTGTTTTTTTTTGTTTGTTTTTTGTTTGTTTGTTTTTTTGGTGTGTGTGTATTGAGGTTTACTGAGAGAAGCATATGTTATTTTAACCTTTTCCTACTGTGCCCAGCCATGAAAAAGTCTTTGAAGCTGGTCTGAACGTGTTTTGTTCTTCCTTGTGGGGTCCCTTTCTCCCACAACTTCTGATCTCCTACCTCTTTGGGGGTTGCTCTTGTATGCATTTTTCTCTTCCTCTATTCACCCCAAGCTTTAAGCATTTTACTTTTGACTTTGGCTTTGTTCCTTCAAACTTTTTTTTTTTTTTTTTTTTTTTTTTTTACAAAACCTCCAGGGGTAAGAGAAAAAAAAAAAAAACATCCAGGAAAGTAGTTATTGAAAATAGATGTCGTATTCCCAGTATTGCTCTGCAAGATTAATTAGTTTTAAGATTTTGGGTGATGACCAAAAATCCCTCTGTTTTGAAAAGAAATTACCCACGCTGCATATAATACTATTTTGCCCTCAAAACATTTGTTTCTACAATGGTAAGTGGAATTTTCCATATAGGGTATATTGGCAGTCATGAGTTAGTTTCACTTGTGTTTAGTTAGCTTTAATACACCCCCTAGCTAGACAAACAAAAGTTTTTTGAGCCAACTCTTGTGTTGGATTGATGGAAATATAAAGGCTCAGGTAAATTCAGCCTTAATGTGTTTCAGTGTATTATTTTTTACAAATACCAGCTTTATTGGGAGAGGAGGAAGTGCGTAGGAGACTAAAAGAAGAAGGGAAGGAAATAGAAAATAGGAAGGTAAAAGATGTCCTGAAATGACATTCCAGCACTTTTTAGAATGTGTGACATCACCTGAGACTCTGGCTAACTGATTTTCAATATATTTTATATCACAGCCCACTCCCAGAAATGAAGAGACACACATACACATTCACAGGCAGATATATGAAACAATTTCACAAAACAATCTTTCCCTGTGCCTGCCCAATGCTGGTGTTTTCTATTCTATGTCCTTTGAAATGCTGCTTGCAAATGACTGCATCGATTTCCTAAGCCACTGACATGTGGTGATCCGCAGTTTGTGTGACACTGCTATAGAGATGAGGACTAATTATGTATTTCTGTGGATAAATTCTCACATCTTATTATTTTTCCAATCAACTTTTTTATTGTCTTCTTTTTCTCATTTCCAGCAGTGGCCGGTACTGTTTGTCAGATGGATCATGACTTGACTTCTCAGGACCTAATTAAAGACTTGAAGATGTAAATAAAGGGGAGATTGAAACTCTGAAAACCCAGGGCCTAACTGTCAGAAAAGTAAACTCAGAGTCCAGAATTTTTGGGAACAAATGGAAGGTTATGTGACAAAGAGGAAGAAGGATGAAAACAGTTAATCACAGTCAGAATCTGAGAGTTCAATATAAGCAAATCCCACATTCTGTCCACTGAAGTGCTTGAGTTTACAGTAAGTATGTAGATTTAATCTACTATGGAGGAATGAACCCTAAGAATATAATTGAACCCCCTACCCTGGAACAACAAGAGTAGCTGCTCTTAAGGGTAATATCACTCCTGAGAAATAGCCTCCCTCCATCCCAATTCCAATACCAAGCAACTCCCTTTTACTTAACAAAGGGCTGCTGACTCTGGAGGGCCTCAGCAAGCACCATGCCTTCTGGAGAAAGGACTGAGTGCTTCTCCTCTATGGGTGACATATAGCATCACATACAAGCTTTTTACAAATATTGACTCAGATGAGCCCCAGGATGAGTATACCTTAAAGGAAAAGAAACCAAACACTTGCAGAGCACTGATGAAAACAAATGAAAAATGGAAATCTGAACTGAGGACCACACAGTACACTTGGACTTGACCTTTCTTTCCACCCCGCTCTCCTCCAGCTGTTCTGAGGAAGAGGCTGTTAGCACTTCCTAGCTGCAGCCCTGGGAAGCCCACCCTTCCTACTCACAGTGTGTTCCATACCCCAGCAGTGCCAGCGTCTCCTGGGGACTGGTTACAGGGTGTGGGACCAGTGGCAGCAGCCCTGGATGTCCCTGAGGGAAGACTGGAAGGACCACTTTCCCTAAAGGTATGTTTCAGAACAAAAAGACTCAAGAAAGAGGATTAGACAGTGCCTTTTACTCATCCCTGTGTAACTGAGGGTCAGAGGAAGTTATTCAACATTTGACTTTCGTAGATGAAATTCAGTTTACACACGTCTGGTAATGTAACATAAGAAAAAAACATAAGAAAAAAAGTCAGAGGATTGTTGGCTCCCTGTAATACAGTATAGGCTCCATATGGTTAGGTATTTTTGTCTGTAATATTCACTACTATATCTACAATATCCATGTCAACTTCATTCTCTTTCACACATACAAACACACACACTCATACTTACCCACAGGCAAACTATATACTAGTTTGGATAGGATAGGGTATGTTGCAGTAACAAAGAGTACCCACTGCTTTCTCCTTCACACACAAGTTTAGTGTAGTTCAGCAGAGGAGCTCTGCTCATGGTAGTGATCCAGGGATGATGAGAGCTTCCTCCCAACATGGGCTTCCTGAGCACCATGGCAGAGATGAATAAGTTTTTACAGGGGTAACCCCAAGATGACATAACACTTATAGTCACATTTCTTTGGACAAAGCAAGTTATATGGTCACACCAAACTTCAGAGAGACAGGGAAGTGAAACCATACCATACATCCAGAAGAAATTAAAGGAGAAATATTTGGTGAACTGCACTAATGCACTAAAGATGAGCAGTTCTAAAAAGAACTTAGGAATCAAGTTCTACAGAAACACAAATGGCAGAATAATTTTCTTAATTAAGGTAAAAAAAAATACAATCTTTAAACACTTTCAAATGTGGAGCGGTGTCCAAGATTTGGAATCAGCCCAATTGTTTATCTGTATTTGAGAGAATAAAAACCATGGTATATTTACACATTGGAACAGTACTCTGCTGTAAAAAAGGAAGAAAAGTTTACCTTTTGTGACAGCGTGGATGGTTGTTGAGAGGATTAGGCTAAGTGAACTAAGCTAATCAGAGAAAGACAAGTACCATATAATTTTACTCATATGTGGAATTTAATGAACATACTAAACTACCAAGCAAAATAAAGACAAATTCATAGATAGAGAGCAGGCAAATGGTTTTGGTGTTAGTATTGGAGGCGGGGGCAGTATATTTTGAGAGGGGAGCATGGAGGGATTGAGCAAATAAAAAGAACTCATGGACACGGACAATAGTGTGGTGATTGTGGAGCGGGGAGTGAGGAGGTAAGGGTAGAAGAGGGCATAGAGGGGATAAATGGTGATGGAATAATTTAAATTAAATAAAAAATAAAAAGGAGTACTAGGACTTGTGCTAAATGCCCATGTAATTACCTAAGAGATAAAAAAGGTGGAGTTATTCAAAGAAATTGAATTTTTTACATAGACAATAATTTTTAATGCAAGAAAATATTCTCAGTATCAGAAATAGATCATGTGTTTCTCTGTTCTTTTTCTCCTTTTTATTCCCCCCTGCATGGAATGTATCCCTTCTTCATTTCTTCAGGCATTTGATGGATTTTTGTGATATAATCATAGGAATGTGGGCTGGATCATGGCTGATGAATGATTTGAAGTTGTTTGGATAACCTGTAGTAGTATGCCAAATTTTCTCTCTCCTTTGACAATATTTATCATGACCTGGGTGGAGACATGAAAGATATATATACTGTATAAAACTTTCAGATTATATCAAATTGGGAGGGCTAAGTTGTATGTTGGCTGAAAAAATCAGAATCTAGAAGGATATTATACAAGAAAGATTGGGAAAACCACAGGATAAACTTAACGATAGACAAATGAAATCCTTACTTCAGGCAAAAAGTAAGATAATCACATAAACACTTTATATATTTGTATATCACTTTATTCCAATACAGATGGTATGGTCATCTTCAAGGTACATGGAATAAGATGAGTTAAATGAAAAGTAGAAGAGACAGAATAAAGAAAAATAAAGTTTGGGCAAAAAAAGAGCCAAGAGAGGAAGTAAAAATTACCTACATGATGATATACATAAGATGGGAAAATGCATAAAAATAAGATTTTTAGGGATGCTTGTGGACAAAACAGAGGTTAACACAGCTCAAGATGAAGACAGGGATGGCAAAAGGGGTTAGCTTAGGTTTCAGTTCTGATAAGTAGATTCTTTTTTAAAATATATTTTTATTGATTTCAGAGAGAAAGGGAGAGGGAGAAATAGAAACATCAATGATGAAAGAGAATCATTTATTGGCTGCATCCTGCATGCCCTCTACTGGGATTTGAGCCTGCAACCTGGGCATGTGCCCTGACTGGGAATTGAACTATAACCTCCTGGTTCACAAGTCAATGCCCAACCACTGAGTTCACTTGCCAGGCTGATAAGTGGATTCTAGGAGCAGTGTGATAAGAGATCTTCTGAGCCTGGGTCTAGCAGGAACTGACTGGCCAAATAGCAGTTATTAGTGGAGATTGGAAGGGGTGGCATTTATGTGGATATAGGACAATCCCAGGACAGATTCCCCATTTGGCACTAGAAAATGTACACAGAGATGAAAGCAGATGTCAAAACACCATGATCAGGAGTGAGGATTAGCTATTAGGATTTAGTTAAGTGGAAGATACGGCAATAGGCTCATTCAACACCCACCTCTTCTACTTCATCTGCACACCCTATTACAGGACCTGCAGCCTATTTCATGTCTACATGAAGTTTGATAGATACTAGAATCGATTTTTTTGATAGATACTAGAAAGGATTTTAATGGTTTGGCTTGCAAAGACCCTGCTATGCACTGTCAGAGAATTCCTATTATGTTGCCTTTTGCTCCCAGTCTCCACCCTGGAGCCTCTTGCTCTCCATCAGTGCTACCATGGTATTGCTCAAGACAGAATGGAGGATAGTCTCTTCTGAAAATTGCCAAGCCCAAGCTGCCTCCTTTCTACTGCCAACTGTCATCCCAGGAGCACAAGAGGGAGGTATTTCCGGCACTGTGAGTTCTGAGGTTAATTTAACCAAGTCCTGGGAAGGTGTTTTTTTCCCAAATGTAGAAGTTGGGGAGAGATTTAAATGGAGCAGATAGCATGGGATAAAGGTGTACCAATTAGCTTTTGTTACATAAGATGTCACCAAAATCCAGTATATTAAAACAACAAACATTTCTTATTTCTCATTTTTTCAGTGGGCTGGATTCCCATTTCTACTGGGGTTGCAATGTTCAGCTGATTTTGGCAGTCAGCTGGTGACTTGGCTCAAGGTCTACGATGGACTCACTCACAGGTCTAGTTGTGGACTTGATCTAATTTCTGTGACACGTGGCCATGCAAAGTTCCCAAAAGCAGCAGGAGAGGGCAAATTCCAATGCACAAGCACTTTTCTTTTCTTTTTTTAAAAAATATATTTTATTAATTTTTTACAGAGAGGAAAGGAGAGGGATAGAGAGTTAGAAACATCAATCAGCCTCCTCCTGTACCCCCCCCCTCACTGAGGATGTGCCTGCAACCAAGACACATGCCCTTGACTGGAATGTAACCTGGGACCCTTCAGTCTGCAAGCCAACGCTCTATTCACTGAGCCAAACCGGTCAGGGCACACAAGCACTTTTCTTATGATTTTTTAAAAATATATATATATATTATTGATTTTTTACAGAGAGGAAAGGAAAGGGATAGAGAGCCAGAAACATCTATGAGAGAGAAACATCGATCAGCTGCCTCCTGCACGCCCTCCACTGGGGATGTGCCCGCAACCAAGGCACATGCCCTTGACTGGAATCGAACCCAGGACCCCTCAGTCCGAAGGCCGATGCTCTATCCACTGAGCCAAACTGGTTTCAGCCACACAAGCAATTTTCAATCTCTGCTTCTAGAAGATTTGCTATTGTCACATTGGCCAAAGCAAATCACAGCTAAGTTCAAATTCAAAGGGTGAAAATTTACCATTTGATTCAAGGGGCAAGTGGTGACTCCACCACACCCTCATTGGAGGAGCTGTTAGGTCACCTTGCAAAGAGGCATGCATGTAGCAATGGGAGGGGTGTCTTTGTGGCCATTTTTGCAAACTGCCACAGAAGGCAACACATGCCTATCAACACTGAGCAGCCAAATCAATCCGCACAGATTGTCCAAGTATTTTAAAATTGGAACTGGAACCCCACTTTCCCACTGAAACACTTTCAAGGATGTTTAGTCCCTTATGGAAGCTGTATTTCTGGAAGCCAAACCACCATTATATGGTCATGTTAGAAATTGGGTTCTGAAGATTCAACTTATAAAAGATCTTTAAAACTACAATCCACTTGTAATTTGGGAATCTGCCTGTCTTGTTAGTTGAAATAGGCTTGCAGAAATGAGCGAGTGCTTTTCTCTAAAAATACTTCATTCTGTATTCTGATAGTAAGAATTCCTTTCTGAGGTGGATACAGATGATTACCTCCTGATTTGAGTTGTAGGTTTGCAGTATTTCATTTTTGGCTGGTTATAAGCAGAAATGCTATTTTCATTGTAGAGCCAAATGATTATTTATACTCCTCTTGGATCATTCTTTATATACCATTAGCAATGACATGCAAAGCACGAGGGACTGAATATTTACATCCCAAATTCTGAAGTGAATATTCTCCCTTTGGCAGATATAATTGCTCAGGGCTGTGAGGCCCAGTAATAAAGAACCATATGTCATTTCTGGATTGTAAGTTGCCACAGCAATGGCTTTTGAGCAGCTGCAGCTCTGCATTGCCCTGCTTCTCACTCTGTGTCTGAGTGTGGCTGGGGATTGGTTAGGTGTTGGCTGTTAAGAACCTGGAAGATGATAAGAAACATCATTTTGTTTTTTCCTAATGACTAACTCCTCTTATGAATGGAGTACTGTTATAACCCACAGCATGACAGGATTCAGGGCTCAATGTGAAAAGAAAAAAAAGGAAGTATTTCATAAGCATTTAGGAATAGTCTTGTCTTGAGATTGTCCTGGTAAGCTATGGGGCAGAAGGCATGTTCCTTGGCCTCAGTCAGCTCGTGTACAGGATGTCCCAATAAAATGTATACACACTTTAACAGCTGGTAGTTTAATTTTGAAAATGAAGTGTATTTTAATAAGCACTGCTTTTACAATTATTCAAAGTGTGTGTATGCCTATTTTGGGATACCCTAATATTAATCAGGGAGCAAGAGAGGTGCATACATAATTGTAACAGTAGACAGAATTCACTGAGTCCCAAAAAGAATGCAAAGAAGAGATATGAAATTCAAGGGGCAGGAGGGAAAGATATTGTTCAACTTATGCTCATAGTACTTATTACATGGCATTACACATTTGATTTTCTTCTCCTATTGAAGATACATGAGGGTCTCTGGGCTTTATCATCTCCAGTGCCTCTCAAAATGCCTGCTACTCCATAGGATAGATGAATGTTTTTGCAAACAACAATTTTTGTAAAATGAATAAGTGAATGAATGCATTGGTTCACTGGAGAGGAGGAAGAAGGGTTCTGTGTGTGTGGTAAAATTTGCAGGCACTTAGAAACACTGACAAACACCAGTGAGTTTTGGAAAAGAAGCATCTGCGGTAGGGAGCACAGACTGAGCAGAGATTTGGAACTGGGAAAGTACAAGACATTTAGGAGAAAAAAATAATATAATTTCACATGGCTGTAGTGTGGAGGAAACATTGAGATCCCATCACTTCCAAGATGAAGCTGAAGTGTGCATCAGCCTTGGGAGGTGCCTCTGTGGTCCTCCCTCCCTTCCTTAAGGGACAAGCTTCAACCCATCCATTCTGTCCTTTATTCCACTGAAGATTTGGGCAGAGTAAGGCCGAACAGTGACAGGATAAAGAGCCAGCAGTGATGTTAATGGTATCTGAGTCCTTAGACAGTGACCATCATCATTATAATAATAAGGACAGTAGTGGCTCCAGACTCATGAGCTCATGCTAGTTGTCAGGCACTATGCTGACTACTTATTATGACCATCTCATTTTATTTCCCCAACAGCCCTAATTGTAGTCTTGACAAGAAGGCTACATATTCTACATGGAGATATTTGGATATGTAAAGTAGCCACATTTAAAAAAGCCCAATTGTATCTTCCCTGTATCGTTCCCAATAACTTCCATATGTTATTTGTCTTTATCAAATTCATATTGATATCATATGCTACTTTTTATGATAAAAGAGAGGCACAGTGGTTAAGAACAGGATTCTGCAGTTATACATTAAATTCTGTCTCTGGCATTTTCTGTTACTGTGGGCAAGAAATATATCCTCTCTGTGCCTTAGTTTCCTAATCTATAAAGTATGAATGATCATAGAAGAACCTACTTCACAGTGTTGTTATAGGAATTAAATTAATTGTTATTTGCAAAAGGCCTAAGGAACACTGTATATTTGTTGGCTGCTATAATTATGACAATCTCCCTTTACACATGGGAAGCTAAGGCATGGAAAGGTTAAAACACTTGCTCCACATCACACAGTTAGTGGGCAGTGGGCCCAGCATACTGAGTTCAGCCACCAGCAGTATACCATAAAGGAACTAGCCCTCTCATGGGTCTTATCCTGGTATCACTGCATCTTTTATAGTTGCATCCTTGGCCTAGTCTCATCCCACTGACCTATGAAAACTTAAGCAAGTTTTCCATTGCTTTTTGTTGAAAGAGTATGAATGCCAACTGTTCATACCAGAAAGGTCACTAACCTCTAGTCAGCAGAGTTCTGTTGATCATCTTTTCTGCATAGGTACAGAAGTCAGGGATTAAAAGAGGTACATGGTAACACTCCTTAGCTCAAAGAGCTCACAACCTATTGTGAATGGACAGATGAAGTGTATTTGTGAGAAAATCCCAGCACAGGGCTTATTTTACTACTGTTTGCCACAGACTACAGACAAAGGGTCAGTGGTCCCTATTTCACTGTGGGCTGGAGTGACTAGGAATGGAGACCCTCTGAAGAGACAGGGGTTTCCTTAAGCCTTGGAAGAATAGCCAAGAAGAAAGAATTATATCCCTGGGCATAGGTGATTGTGAGGGGGGGTAGTGTGTGTGTGTATGTGTCTGTCTGTCTGTCTGTCTGTGTGAGTCTATATGTGTATGTAGAAAAACATGCCCAAAATGTTACTTGAGAATATGTAGAAGAGATCTGGGGGACAAATGAATGGATGGACAGATTGGTACAAAGAACAAAGCCAAGAAAACAAAGGGCAGCCTGAGGACCAATTTCATAATCTTGGTGTGAGGTGTGGACTTGAGACTGCAGTTGTAGGTCTAAAATGAACCGCATTGCTTCATCTGGTGCTTCAGAGCACAGGTATTTCAACATGAAATCTTGCTTTTTCCTAAGTGGATATAGTTTTTACATAGGATGACTGAACCAGGAACTCTACCATGTTTAGGACAAAAGCTCCCCCACCCCCTAATATCCCTAATATCCCTAATATCCCTATTGCTTATTATCAAGGTGTTCTATCAATAAAAGTAAAAAATTTCTCACCTATGTGCATGTGGGTCAGTGATCTTCTAAAGAAAAAGAATAAAGGAGCTCAATCCTAGTAGAATATTCTCTAATTATTATCTCACTAGTTTGATCATAGGCTTGGAAGTAGCTGGTATCCCTTTTGGTCATTTATTGATTTCCCCTTTGAAAGCTTTCTGTTCCTATATATCATCATTTTGTACATATCTTACCAGATCTCTGTACTTGATTGCTATTAAACATTTTACCTTTTTCTCACATATGGTTCAAGCCATTTTTTTTAGTTAAAACCCATAAGTAAGTAATAAATAATTACATTATTGATCTCTTTGTGATGTCTTTGTGAAACTGCCATTTCCTAAACATATTTGTAGACTCAAAAATTAGTTCTAGTTTTACTGGGCTTACATTAAAAATTTTTTGCCATAACATTCCCCAGTCTGCTTTTCAGAAATGCTTTCCCTATAATTTAATGAAAAGGGACAAAAGTAGACTTGACAGAAGAAGACATTGAAAAATGGCTAATGGGGAGGATAAAAAAAATGCCCTTTAAACATAGTGGCTTTGAAAAATTAACTTCCAAGTACAACCATATTTATGAAAGTATTGTTTTTGCTGCTTTTTAAAAGGGTATAATTTTTATTTAAATGATTATTGGAATTATAAAATAATTATGTGTCCTTATCATTAAGTCAGCTTAAAGCTTTGTCACAGTGGATAAGTCTGGTGAGCAAATTGGCTTGAGTCATGTTTTCTAGTTCTTTCCAGGTGTAATTGGAATTCAGTGACATTCTGTTTGGAAGCCAGCAGAACAATTCAGTGGTTTTATTTACCATCACATAGGGCTTTTCTTACAACTGATTTTGCTTATGCAGCTAAAGATAATGTTAATAGGAGCCTCAATGCCTGGTTATAATGTCTTTAAATCCAGGTTTGTGAGTAGGAGTGCCCTCTTTATTTTCACATTGGTAGCTTTAATTTGGGATGACAGTGGAGAGAAAGAGGAAATAACATGAATTAAGGACCACTAAAAAAAATCCAGACATTTTTACATTTAATGATCTGTTTACCTCTTACAAAGTCATATTATCCCTCCTTTGAGATGAAGTCTGAGGATTAGAGAGGTTAAGTCAGCTACCCAAGGTCACACAGCTCATAAATGGCAGATCAGATACTGACCTTAGGTACGTCTGACTATGTGGATGCCATCTTTCCATTGGAACCTGTTGCCTCTGCCTGAATAGAAAGGGCTTCTTTTTTTGTAGGAAAGAAGTATATGATGCAGAGATGGGTTGGGCATCTGGTCAACCTGAAAACAGCCTTGAAAAAAGCTCAGGTCCAGGATCTCTTACTTCTCCGCTCCTCCTTCACTGCATGGCTATCCCTAGGCCTGTCCTTCTCCCTCACTTAAATCCTGGTCTCTGGGAAGGATTGACATGCCAGTGAATAGCCAAGGCAAGGTGTGTAGGCAAGAAATGCCCAAGAGAAAAAAAAATCTATCATTCTAAGATAACAAACATTAGTCTGTTTCTGCCTGGACAAAAAAAAAATAAAAAAGGTCAGTTTCCACAGCATGTGTTAGCAGAACAATAATTATACTGTTAAGATGTCTCTGTAAACTGTCTGTAGAGACCTATGTGAAGAGCAAGAAGATGCCCCTGGATATTGAAAGAAAGTGGTAGTACAGGCAGAGCAATAAAGGGAAGCCAGGAAAGCTGGGGCTCTGTGCATACTGCTCAAGTCCTAAGGCCCAGCAGAGTGTAGTCATGAAAAGCAGGATAGACGGTGGTTAGCAATTAAACTTCTGTTTGAATTACAACTCCCTCACTTATGTCACTGTGTATGAGGACAAGCAGCTGTCTCGGTCCCTCCATCTGGAAAAAAAGTAACAAGGTGATCTGCCTTTGTGGAACTGTGTACACCTGAGCACTTGGCACAGGCCTGTGGCATAGGAAGTGCTCGCATGGATTGCTTCTCACATAGATGATTGAGGTGCCTGCTCAATCAAGTAGCCAGTAAATGAAGGCCTAAAAGATGCAGGATCTCATTATGACTCCATATGACAACAATTAGGAAGGACGACTCACCAAAAGTATATTTCTAAACCCATAGCAATTATTTCATTTATCATTCACTATACTTTATATGAATTCTTCAGTGGAGAAAATGGAAGTTGGAATTATATACAGGGTTGGGCAAAAGTAGGTTTACAGTTGTTCATATGGAAAATAATACAATAAGTAATAAGTAATATTCCTTTCTAATAAAGAGGGAAAATGCTAATTGATCATTACACCCTTACAAAGATGGTGGCACCCACAGCCAATAAGGACAGAATATGCTAATTGCTGCCACACC
>JAAGEH010000393.1:51526179-51555101 GCA_011751065.1 Lasiurus cinereus
TTCTTCTTCTTCTTCTTCTTCTTCTTTTCTCTCTCTCTCTCTCTCTCTCTCTCTCTCTCTCTCTCTCTCACCAATAAAAACAGGATTAAAATACATATATACCAACAAGCCTATCTTCTGGAAAGATAGCTGGGTGTTGAGTTTAGAGCTTGAATACTAGAATCATACTGGCTCTTATAATAAATATCTCAATCTCTCTAAGTCTGGATTTCCCCATCTATTAATGGGTGATAGTTAGGTGGTTTTGGAGTAAATGATATATGGCCTCAGAGGTTCAGTACAGAGTAGTCCAGTAGTAGGAAGAACAAAACAATGGCTAGTTCTGGGATGGTCTGAAAAACTCCTACTATAGGCTGACTTTTGCCCACCATTTCACCGTTCATATACCTGCATTGAAGTCCCAATTCCTTGTACCTCAGAATGTGACTCTATTTAGGTATAGAGACTTTAAAGAGGTCATTAAGTCAAAACAAGGTCATTAAGGTGAGTCCTAGTCCAATATGACTTCTGAAGAGGAGATTAGGACACAAATACAATCAGAGGAAGGACCATGTGAGGATGCAGGGAGAAGATGGCCATCTGCAAACCAAAGAGAGGCCTCAGAAGGAACCAACCCTGTCTGCATTTTCATAGTGCATTTCTAGCCTCCAGAACTGTGAGAGAATAAATGTCTATTGCTTAAGCAACTCAGTGTGAGCACTCTGTTGTGGTAATCCTAACACCATCCCATGCCAGACTGTTTCTCACCTAGCCTAGGGTTCCGAGGAGAGCCCTGCACCCAGCCTGGGCTCCACCAGTGGTAGTCTGATTGAATGGAACAAACCAAAAGTTTGTCTTGGCTTTTCCTCCTGGGTTTTTGCTTCTCAGAGAACAGCATCCCTACCATAGTCTGGCCATATTTCAGACAAGCTTCCTGCTTCCCATGTGGAAGCCCATGTCAGCATCTTTAAGTATCTTTGACTTTTTTCAGTGATTTGGCCATCTAATATACCTGTGTGAGTTTCAGGTATATTAGACTCTGGGACTCCATTGCTCCATCTGTCTTCTTGGATCTGACCTACTGCCTTGCTGACCTAGCTTTGTCATGTGAGACCTCAGCACTTTCCAAACTTTGGTGGCTTCAATGTTTTCAGAATAGAGTGTGACACGTGTGCATGTTCTAATGTCAATCTTACCTGGTGGGTACAAGTTAATATAGCTGTGTCCATGCTACTTATGGGCTCATGAGGAAGTTGAGGCCCAGACAGGGTCAGTTCCTGAAAAATGGCACATTAGGCATTTGTTTTTTTTGTTTCTTGGACACCAAGACTTTCCCATTCGTACAGAGTTTCACTGTATCTCTCTGGCTCTGACCCTTGACTCTTCTATGACTTCTAGAACCTTCCAGATCATTCGAATGCATCCCCAGAACATTGTTTCTTGCTTTGTGATCATGACCCACCTTATGTCCCCCATGGCCTCATATTAGTCAGCTGTAGTCTAAAGAATCTATGTCCTGTTAAAGCCTATACCTCAGTGTGTGGAAAAAGGACAGCATAAGCTGACAAGCTCTGTCAGGGACTTAAAACAGGATCACGCTGGTATTCCTTGGACACTGTGAGCTTCTTAAACTGGTCCCCTCTATGTAATACAATTATGTAGTATGATTACATATGTAGGATACATGCAGAAGCTTTATAAGTGGCAGAGTGGAATTTAGGTCATGAAATCAAAGAATCCTTAGATGGTCTTGATGACTATGCCTTGGGTCCTGTGTAAGATTGGATTTCCTTATAGATGAAGCATGTTCAGGGATATGTATGAAAGTAGCTCATAGGAGTAAAGCAAGGAGTTAGGGCTTGGGCATTTGAAATAAATCTGGAGGTAAAAGAGCAGATGAGAGTCAGGAAAATATTTAGGAGTCAGAATGAAGAACCACTGGGTGGCCCAACATAGGAACTAGTGTAGCAAAAAGAGTAGTGTGTGACATGGACACCTTATTTTATTGACTTTCTAGGAAGTCATTAATTATTTCTTGCCTCAGTTTTCCTTTTTAAAAAGTAATACTTTGGACTAGTTGATCTCTAAATTCTATTCCATTTTTTTTCAGAATTCTAACCTGTTTTTTTTTGGTTAAGTACCAGCGCCAGAGCATGGTAGTAGTGCAGATACAAGGTATCAGCAACATTAAGTATTTGTCATAGGAAACCAACTTCTTTTCTAGAAGAAATATTCTGTTTTGTATGATTTCTAGTAAGGCTGGAGCAGGCCAAAACCTGGTGTAAGGGCTGATTTTGGAGAACAGCTTTGGAGCATAAGGCAGCACTCTAGTAACACATGAGCTATAGGAACTCAGAGGCAAGGTCAGCAGTGCCTTTGAAGTTTTGGCACTGAACTTAACTTTGTCAAACCATAAATCAAAGCTCTAGGGCAATTTTTCAGTAGATTATGGTTATACATGAGCTTTGTGCCCACAGAATGATACAGTGGGACTGGCTAGATGAAAAAGAAAAAATGTTTCTGAACCAGTATGATGAAGTGTGGTCTCACGATAAATAATGAACCCCTGGCTCAGGGCAGACCAGGGGGAACATCCCAGATAATTCTCACCCTCAGTGTTTGCTGAGGAGAATTGTATTCCTAAATCTCCCTCCCCAGACTTCTCATTGGCTCCAAAATGTAAGGCAGAATGTTGGGCAAGACAAAAGTAGGGTGACACCCAGGATGGTCTTCCCAGCAGTTTTCAATTTCTGGAAGCAGATAGATTGATACTGTCTCTCTCAGAACTAGCTGCATAATGTGCCAGGCCCAAAGCAAAAGGAAAATGTAGCGGCCATGGTTCCAAAGTGACAACTTTCAAGATGGTGTCAGTATAGCCTTCATTCAAGTGCAGGTCCCTTCTGAGCAAGGGGCTCTGTGTTTGTGGAACAGGCCTTATGCTTTTTCCAATGTCCTCCTCCACCTTCCTGCAGACAACACCTGTTCAGTCAGGGTCCTGGTGTTCGTTTTTGAGTTGGTCAATAAATCTACCCAAGCAGCTTGCATGCACCATTCTCTCTCTTGTACCGTCATGTTATGAACTACGTATAGACTGTTTTATTGAGGTGAAAAGGCATCAGAATAAATTTGGCAATGCTGTCAAGCTCATGTAGTCCATGTCAAGACTCTCCTAGATGTTCTCTCTGACTCTGAACCAGAGCTTCTTACTGAGGTGTGAAAATCAGGGTTACTTGAGATGCTCCTTTGAAATATATATTTTTATCTGTAAATTCATTTACAGATGCTATGGAAGTCTTCTCAGCAAAATATTGGTAAAGAACCACTTGAAAGCTAGTCCATTTCTCTATTTTATATATCCTATATCATTGTTATTTTATGTTTGAGACATAAAATAAACATATATACACACAAACACCCCTCCCTTCAGAGCTAGAATCTGTTTCAACTGACATTTGAGTCAGAGGGTTTTAAATTGCAATTTGGTTTGCAAATTTTGTGTGGTGATGATTAACCATTTTGACTCTGGGTGAATTTATTTCTGACTCTATCTAGAGGAGACCACAAACTAATGATTGCAATCAACCAAGAAAAATAAAGGGAATGAGGAGATGCCACAAGCATGGACAATATTTATTGTAGCATATGGCTAATGTATAAAGAAGTAATAGGACGATGTAGCTCAGAGGATTATTCAACAGGAAAATTACTTAAATTAACTTTTTGGGAAAACCAAATTATGTATGATAGCCCTCCTGTAATGCTGTACAAAGTTAGGGTTTGTGAAGAGTAGCTCTGGGGGCTATAAATCAAGCCTTTCCTGAACTGTTGTATCTGCAGGGATTTTTTTTTTCCCTCGTGTATTTGGCTCTGAGATGAATGAAGAATTTTCTCAGCAAATTATTAATTACTTCTGCTTGCCTATAGAATTGAGTTCACTGTAGTTATGTAGGAGTCAATGGCATTCAAACTGCAGCTTTTGATGAAGTAATCGGCTGCTTCTGGGGCCTCTTTCAGCTGCCCTGGGCGTGCTTCACATGTAAAAGACTGCCAAATGGATTCTTTCGACATTCCAGCCAATTAAAATACATTTAAAGTGCAGCTGGTGGAGAGGCAAGCCGGGTAATTGTGCAGAGAACTTCAGGGCAGGGAGACAAAAAAAAAAAAAAAAACCACACAAACTTTGCGGAACCCAGCTTGGCAGCCTGGCCAGGTCTCGGGGGCAGGGGAGAAAGTCACAAAAAGCTATCTTTAGCTGCTGTCACAATCAGAGATGACACTCTGAGCACCATCGTAAGAGACACAAAAGAGGAAAGCATGTTTGTTAGGGTGTCAGTTTTCTCCCCTCGCCTCTTGAAACGCCGTGTGCTGGCCGGTTGCCCAGTGTGGTGCTGCATACAAATATTGACAGAACACAGCCGTGTTTGTGAAATCCGGCCTGCGGAAGCCAATGATTAAAACTCTTGAAGGAAGATCCGAAAACCCAGGAACTCTCCTCAATAGATTAGGACCCTGACTGAATGAAAGAGAAAGCACTGAGTGGGCTAAAGTGAAACGCTCACCATCCCTGTCTGCTATGCCTTTTCGGTAAGGACAGAATTTTCTTTTCTCTTCCTTTCCCTTGAATGTTTATGTTGGTGTGGAGGCAAGAGTGTCCAGTGTACCACACTCTCTGCTCCAGAGCTCCAATATGCAGAGCAGAGGGCAAGGGTGGCCTGCGATTTTTCTGGAGGACGTGAGGGAATCGCCACGTGTAAATAGACACAAGCATCACACAGCACGTGGAGTCTGCCAGTGCTTTTCCACAGTTCAGAATGATCCACTTTTAGATGTGTGGTGCCTATGCCCAGGTGTCCCCAGATTGATAGCAAATAGATTCATCCTTTGAACTAGTCATTATGATGTGCATGCACCTTTTTTATTTTACTTTTAAAAGTCCTCTGCTGCCAGTCTCACACCTATGCATGCAAAAATTGTTTCTTTCTCCTGGGTTAATATTCAATCGAACACAAATGTTCTGTTTTGCTAAAGCATATCCAAAGGGTTTGGAAGTGTCTTACTTCACCCTGACTTTCACTGAAGGAGCTGCTAATTGGGAATTCGTTCTGAGTCTCTCTTTTCTAAGCTTTACGAAGCCAGCTGCAGTGGCATTGTCTCTGAGGCTCTGCAAGCTCCATAAATGCCCAGCTCTGTGGGTCCTGCTCACATTCCTCTCTGAGAGTTCCTGCAAAAGCTGAGTAAAGATGGCTGAGCAGAGGCATTGATTCCTTCCCATCAATTTGTCACTGAAGACACACAAAGTTCCTGATGGCTTCCTGTATTAGCTCCTCCTGGTAGCCCTTTCTGGCTTCAGTTTTGTTCACTGCAAACAAAGAATCTTGCACATTTCATGGTGGAGGATCATGTTGCAGTGTCCTGAGCTCAGTTAGATGCACTTTATTAATCTTTAATGTGCCAGTAGCTCTGAGGCTATGCCAAACTGAGACTTTCCAAAACTCTTCCAGCTACCTGCTGCCAAGATAAACAGCGGTAGGCCTAGAAGGGGTATTTTAAGGAAATTTGCAATAGCAAAGTTTTACCCATTAAGTTTGTCAGGAGTCAATGAAAGAAATCTTAAATAAAGAAGATTTCAGATAGACCTGCTTTGACTCCATACCCTTAGTGTGAGGGACCTGCTGGTGGGAGTCCATCTCCACACACACAGAGATCTATGCTCCATGGAGGGAAGAGAATAAGGCTTTCTACTGTAGGGGTGTTGGGCTGTGTTTATGAAATGGGTGCTGTGTGAATGGAGACATGTGTGAAGGCAGAAAGCTTTGCTGCCTGTGGCAGTATCTGAGATCAGGGAAAAACAAGGCTACACATGTGGTGTGCCGCTTGTCCAGCACAACCATTTCAGACATACCCAAAGAGCCGGAGCTGGGCGATGGTCATAGCCGTCCGCTCGGAGAGAAATGTAACTTTGTACAGAGGAAAAATGGGGTGGTATACCTCAGAAAACTGGGCACTGGTGGTGACTGAATGACTCAGAGGACAATGTGAGCCTGTGTGGGATTGATGAGATCCTGAAGAAGGTAAGGCTGTGACCTCTTGGATTGCTCATCAGGCTAGCTGACTGTAAATGGTGTCATCAACACTCTTTGGGGATGCAGGTAGTAGACAAAAAAAAAAGATGCTGCCTTCAACACAGTCCTGTAAACAGAGACTTCATCTGGGGCGGTTGCTGTGAGTAGAGCACTGAGTTGGAGCTGGGAGGAGCTCCAAGGTTCTTGCTAATTTAGAGACAGTGATGCAGAGACATTACAGAGACATGCAGGCGATGATGAGAAAGGATAAGGAGTGAAATGTAGCTCCAGTTAAGTAGACAGTTTAGTTACTTAAATTTTTTTTTAATTGATTTCAGAGAGGAAGGGAGAAAAAGAGAGAGACAGAAGCATCAATGATGAGAGAGAGTCATTGATTGGCTGCCTTCTGCACACTCCCTACTGGGGATCTAGACCCAAACCCGGGCCTTGAGCCTCAATCCCGGACATGTTCCTGACTGGGAACTGAACTGTGATGTTCTGGTTTATAGGTCAATGTTCAATCACTGAACCACACCTCCAGACAAGTTGCATTACTTTTAGAGTTAAGTCCAGTTTCCTTCCTCTGGCCTAGAAAAGAGGTTGACAGTTTATGCATCACAGCCTAACATCTGCCCACTGTATTTTTGTAAATTAAGTTTTATTTGTACACAGCCACAGCCCTTTGTTTGCATATTGTCTATATCCACTTTTGTGCTACCACAGCAGAGCTGAGTAATAGTAATAGAAGCCCCACAGCCCCACAAAGCTGGAAGCATTTGCTATCGGGCCCTTTATAGGAAGAGTTTGACAAGGAGAACAATGCTTTTCCAATTATCTGTGGTGAAGGACCAATTTTGTTTTTTGTTTTTTAAAAATACCCAGTTTGTTATGGACTGATAGTTTTATTAAATATGAAAATGTTGTTTGTCTGTTGTGATGCTATTAAATTGATACAAAATTTCTAAGAATTTGCTCTTAAATTTTATACTTATCACATCATGGATCCTCAACAATCAGCAGACTCTAGCCAGTCCTGGACCACACTTCGAGTAGCAGTAGCCCTGCTTAATTTTCTAGTCTTATTAGTGCCATTTGACCCATATCTCGAACTGTGCTGCTACTCCTGCTAAGAACTGAGTACAGTAAACTCTTTTCCAAATCTGGGCCTGCTCATCCTGGAAAATCTATTACTTGAAATATTTCCTTGATTCCCTCCTTGTTTCCTTTACATCTCCTTCAAATCACTTTGTCGGAGAGACTTTAGACCACCCCACCTGGAAACTCTTCCCTCTCCGTACATCACTTTTTCTGTATAGCACTTATTACTATGAGTACTCATCTTTTTTAGTTGTCTATCTGCCTATTTTTATTTGTTTCCATGTATTGATCTGGATTCATGAACAGATAACAAAATCCATTCAGGTGGTGTAAGCAGACAGGGATTTTGTGCAGATACAGTCTTGAAGGGGTAGAGGAAAAGGCAGAACTTCTGAGATAATGATCAGAGCAGCATGACAGAGTACCACTTATCTCTGTCACTGTATGAAGCTTGGAATCAGGAAGCTGATCCTTCCACTGCTAGCTCCCTACCACACTGCCTCTGCCATCATCTCCTTCACCAAAGTGAGCATCTCTGTTTCATGAAATGCATGAGGCTAGGGGCAGGATACTGGGAAGACCACCTAAAGACGACAGTCTCATTTTTGAAATGTACCTTGTTTTTCCAAATTGAAACATTTAGGAAATGTAGCTGCAGTTAGCTCAGAGATAAGAGATTTCTAGTTACCTCCTAATATGATTTACTGAGGACTTACTGTGAACCATGCTCTCCATGAAGTGCTATATATGCACTAGCTCATTTAATCTGCAAAACATCCCAATGAAGTATGCATTATTTATATTTATGGAGAGGAAACAGGCTTTCAGTAGCAAAGTGACTTTTCTGTGTCATAGAGCTGGTAAGTGTTGGATCCAGATTTAATCTCATGATTATCTGAAATCTATTTGTACCATTAACCTCTAACCATGTATATAATTTATCTTCCTGGCTATTATTTCTTCACTTAAGATGAGCCTCTCTTGTTTTCATTTGAGTGGCTTATTAATCTACCTCATTATCTACTTTGTGCCTTAGCAAGGTGAGATATAGTCATCAGTTCTGAAATTTCACTACGGGGTCCTGGTTATCATTACTGAACATTGCTGACTATCATCAAGGATTTTGTGGGTCCATAGATGAGGATTTAGAAGGGATAGGAGAGAACTATACAGTAGTACCTCGAGATATGAGTTTAATTCGTTCCGTAACCTTGAGGCGTGGGAAACTATGAGACGCTCAGGTCACGGTAAACTGGTGGGTCATGTGCAGCCGGCCGATCTGCGCGATTACTCCTATCTCAAATGTTGCTAATATTTCAAAGCAAAAATTGCTCGCTCGACTGCTCGTATCTCAAACATCTCGTATGTTAGGACACTCGTATCTCGAGGTACCACTGTATTTATAGTGATGAAGGATATAAAAAAAAACTCAGGATAAAAACCCTAGAAGATAGAATATTTGTCTTATAATGGGAAGATCTGCCAACCTTATGCTATATGTCTGATTAAAAATTTTGAGTTTTTATGTTCTGTTTGGTTGCTATTTTATTTCACATTATCTCTATTAAACAGTGATATTTGGTAATAATTGTGTCGTGTCATTTGATAAAATAAATAAGTTGAACATTGCTGTTACATTAGAAATTTGTAAGAACTCAAAGAAACCTCCTTAGAAAGAAGTTCTATCAAGGGGTGAGGCTCCCAACAAATATTACTTGACAATAATGTATATGATTAAATAGTAATGTATATGATTAGGCATACTTAAAGCCCTGATCCTAGTGACTATAAAATGCTAAAGGGAAGAGAAGAACTTTTGGAACAGTGAAATAAAAACCTCTGGAAATCTATGCTTCCATAAAACTAAGGAGAATCTTGGCAAAAAATAGTCAAAATCAATATTTTTAAAAAAAATCTTGGAATAATCTGAGGAACATTTATTCAGGAAAGAAAACTCCTAAATATCAGTAGAATCAACGAGGTTGTTGTTTTTTGTTTGTTTTGTTTTTGTTATTTAACTTTCCCTTTCCCCAGCTCTGCGGAAGCCTTAAAAACCAACAGTTTTGCCATCGCTGTAGCTGTGAAAACCAGAATCCTAGCAGCCACTAGAGGGGGAAAACTTGTTTGGAGCTCTATAGAGAGCTCATTCCCAAAGAATCATCATCATTTGACCCAGCTGGTAGCTTTCTGGGAACACCTATATGCATGTTTTGTCTTTATTTGACTTCTGAACTTATTAAAACAACTTTTCTCCTGGGACTTGTCAAAAACAATTATAGCAATTGTTTAACATTGCGACTGCCTGAAACAGCAATAAGAGTTGGGGGAAACAGGATGCTAATCAGAAAATTTTAAATTAAAACTGGGAAATGAGTTGTCCATTAAAGTTTTAAAAAGCTCACATATTTGTGGAAATGTGCATGGAAAAAGGCATGTACTTGTGCAGAGGTGTGCACATTCTCAGGAAAGACTTCAGAAAACTAATCTCTCACCTGTGGCTGACCTTGAAGCCCTACACAAGCAAGGAATGAAGGCAAAGAAGATTGTAAGCAGCTGGCAAATTGGAGATGTGCCTCACTATACAGAGAAATCCTTTCAGCAAAGGCTGAAATAGTTATTGTTAAACATTTAACAATGTATCTGCCCATTAATTAGCTGACCAGTTAGCTAACTGCATATGACAAGGAATATGGATTCCACAGAATAGGATCAGGAAAGTCACTAAGTGAATAGTTATAACAATAATGACAACAAATAGAAATGATAACAAACCATGGTGAGAAGAGATCTAATTTTCAGAGTTGCTGTATTATATTATTTAAATGTCCATTAAAAAGAAAACAACAACTAAGACATGCAAAGAAAAGGGAATATATGTGCCATACACAAGGAAACAAAAATCAGTCAATAGAAATTATCCTTGAGGAAGCCCAGATATTGGACTTACTTGACAAAGACTTTAAATCAGTGATCATAAATATATTCAAATAACTAAAATAAATCATGCATAAAGGAATCAAGGAAAGGGCTAAAATAATATCTCATTAAACCAAAAATATAAAGATAGAAATTTATAAAAAGAAACCAAGTAAAAATATTTGGACCTGAGAAGCACTATAACTGTAATGAAAAATTTACTAGTAGAGTTCAATAGTAGGTTTGAGTAAGTAGAAGAAAGAATCAAAGAATCAGAAAAAATTGAGAAATATCAAATGGGATTCTGTAATCTGAAAATAAAAATAAAATAAAATAATGAAGAAAAATTAGCCAAACCTTAGAGACCTGTGGGACACCTTTAAGTGTATGAATATACTTATATTGACAGTCTGAGACAGAAGGCACAGAAAGGAGCAGTAAGAAAATTTTGAAAATATGATGGGTGAAAACTTCATATATTCATTGAAAATCTTCAATCTATATAATCTATAAAGCTCAATGAATTCAAATCATAGAAACTCAAAGAGATCCACCCTGAGACATGTTATAATCAAATTGTCAATAATCAAAGAAAGAATCTTGAAAGATGCAAGAAAAACATATCTTGCAATGTACAGGAAGTCTCACTAATATTAATAGCCAATTTCTTATCAGAAATTATGGAGGCCAGAAAGCAGTGAGATGACATATTCAAATTATTGGGCCAAAAAGACTGTCAAATAAGAATTCTATATCCAGCAAAACTATTTTTTAAAAAATGAAGGCAAAATTAAGACATTGCCAAGTAAACAAAAACTGAGTGAATTTATCATAATCAGACCTCTCCTTTCTTAAATGCTGAATGGAATCCTTGAAGATGAAATGAAAGGTACTAGACAATAACATGAATCCACACAAAGAAATAAAGAGCACTGGTTAAAATATGAAAGACAGTATACATGTATTTTTTAATAACTCCCCCTTCCCTTTCTTTCTTATTTAAAAAAGCACCTGCAAGACAAAGCTATAATTTTTAAGCTATATAAACTTGTATGAAAATGTAATGTATATGATAATTACAGGACAAAGTAAAGTAGCTATACAGTAGCAGTTTTTGCATACTATTGTAATAAAGCAGGTATTAATTCAAATAGATTGTTATATTAGATAATCTAGATTAAACAGATAAATTCTTAGTTACAAAATACTGAAACTGACTTAAAAATAAATGGAAAATTTTAATGGACTTTTAACAAGCAAAATAATTGAATTAGTAGTCAGTAAACATATTACAAAGAAAAGCCTGGTGAATTCTATCAAACATTAAAGAAGAATTAACACTAATTTTTCATAAACACTTCCAAAAAATAAAAGAGATGGGAGCACTTCCCAACTGAGTCTAGGAGGCCAATATTATTGTGATACCAAAACCAGACAAAGAAACAAAAACTACAGACTACTATGTCATATAAATATAGACACTATAATCCTTAACAAAATACTAGCAAACCAAACTCAACAACACAAAAAAAGAATTCTACACCATGACTAAGACCAAATGAGGTTTATCCTAGTAATGCAAGCATGGCTATGCCTATGAAAAACAATAATGCAATACAACAACATGTTAATAGAATAAAGAACAAAAATCTTGTGATCATCTCAATAGAGGCATTAAAAAGTGTTTGATAATATTTAACACCTCTTCATGATAAAGAAAAACTCTCAACAAACTAGGAATGTACAAGAACTGCCTCACCCTGACAAAGTGCATCTGTAAAAAGTTATATTTGATATTCTAATTAACAGTGAAATATATTTTCGCCTAAGATCAAGTAAAATATAATATGTCTACTCTCAGTACTTCCATTCAATATTGTCCTGTAGTTCTAGCCAGAGAAACTAGACAAGAAAAAGAAATAAAAGACACCCATATTTGAATGAAGAAGCAAAACTATCTTTATTTGCTGATGATTTTGCATATAGAAAATTCTAAGGAATATATTATGAAATATAATTAATAAAATTTTAGAAAAATTACAGGATACAAGACTAATATACAAAAACCCAATTGTATTTCTATACAATATCAATGAACAATTCAAAAATCAAATTAAGAAAAGCAATTCAATTTATGATAGCATCAAACAGAATAAAATGTTTAGGAAGAAATATAACACCTGAAGTTCAAAACCTATATTCTAAAACTATTAAGTATTGACGATTGAAATTAAAGAAGATATAGCTAAATTGAAAAATATATTATGTACAGGTACTAGAAAACTTAATATTGGTAAGATTTAGAGGGTCAACACAATTGTTATGAAAACCCAAATTGCCTTTTTCAGAAACTTGACAAGCTGACACTGATTTATTTGGAAATGACCCAGAACAGCCAAAAAAATTTTGAAAGGGGGGGAGGAAAGTTATAATTTACAATTCCTGATTTCCAAACTTGCTACAAAGCAAAAGTACTAAAACATTCATTATTAGCACAAGACTAGACATAAGGATCAATGGAATTGAATTGAGAGTTCAGAAATAAACCCTTAAATTTTTGGTCAATTGATTAATTTTTTATTAATCCTCACCTGAGGACATTTTTCCATTGATTTTTACACAGAGAGGGGGAGAAAGAGAGAAAAACATTGATGTTAAAGAAACATCAATTGGCTGCCTCCCTCACATGCTGACTGGCTAGGGGTTGAACTTGCGACTCAAGTACATGCCCTTGATGGGGAATTGTCAAACCTGAGACCCTTCTGTGCATGGGCCAGTGTTCTAAGCACTGAGAACACCAACTAGCGCTGGTCAATTGATTTTTGACAAGGGTGTCAAGACAAGTTAATGGGGAGAAAGAATAGTCTTTTCAACAAATGGTGCTGGACAGGTATATATCCACATGTAAAAGAATAAAGTTGGACACCTAACCCACACCTAATGCAAAAATTAACTCAAACTGGATCATACACCCAAATTGAAAAGCTAAAACTATAAAACTCTAAGGAGAAAACACAGGAGTAAAAGCTTCATAATTTTAAATTAAGTAAAGATTTCTTAGATATGACACCAAAAGCAAAAGAAAAAAAAATAGGTAAATGACACTTCATCAAAATTCAAAGCTTTTGTGATTCATAGGATACCATTCAAGAGAGTGAAAAAGAAATCCCACATGATAGAAAAATATTTGCAAATCATCTATCTAATAAGGAACTTGTATTCTATATAATGTTATAGTGTTAAACCAGAATATATGGAGAACCCTTACTCAACCAGAAGAAAACAAATAACTTATTTAAAAAATGGGCAAAGGATTCAGTCATTTCTTCCAATGAGGTATATAAAAATACCATTTTGTACCTACTAAGATGGCTAAAATAAAAAAAAAATCAATAACTAACATTAACAAGAATGTGGAGAAATTATAGCCATGACATATTGCTGGTTGAAATGTAAAATAATACAGCCATTTTAAGAAAGATTTAGAAATTTCTCAAAGTGCTAAACATAGAGTTTCCACATGGGCTACCAATTCTTCTCTGAGGTATATTACCAAGAGAATAGTAAACATGTATCCACACAATAATTTGTATATCACTGTTCTTAGCAGCATTATGCATAATTATCAAGAAGTAGTAAAAAAATAATATCAGCTGATAAATGATATGGTATATCCATAACATTTCAAGAAATATAAAGGAATTAAGTACTCCTACACACTACAATATGGATGAATCTTGAAGATATTACATTGAGTGAAAGAAGACAGTTAAAAAAGTCCACACATTGTATCATTTCATTTATATGAAATGTCCAGAACAGGAAAATCTACAGAAACAGAAAGTAGAGTAGTGGTTGCTAGGGCTAGGAAAAAAGGAGACTGGTAAGGATATGGTATTTCTTTTTGGAGTAATAAAATGTTCCAAAATTAGCACAACTCTGAAGATACTAACAACTAATAATTGTGATTTTTGAAAAATATAATTTTATTGTATGTAAATTATATCTCAATTAACTGTTATTTTAAAAATGCTAAGGGGAGAAAGCAGAGTAATTGGGAACCTCAGAATTAGATTCACCTTACCAACTTTTGAGTAAGAGACAAGAGTACAAATAGAGGTCCATATACTACAAGTCAAATGATTTTTTTTCTTTTTCATTTTTTTAATTTAATAAATATTTATTGTTCAGATTATTACAATTGTTCCTCTTTTTTTCCTCATAGCTCCCCTCCACCCAGCTCCCACTCCTCCCTCTGTCCTTATCTCCCCCAACATTGTCCTCATCCAAAGGTGTATGATTTTTGTCCAGTCTCTCCCTGCACCCCCCTCTCCTCTTTCCCCCTGACAATTGTCAGCCCACTCCCTTTCTATGTCCTTGATTCTATTATATTTACCAGTTTATTCTGTTCATCAGATTTTTAATTCATTTGAATTTTAGATTCACTTGTTGATAGATATGTATTTGTTGTTCATAATTTTTATCTTTGCCTTTTTCTTTTTCTTCTTAAAGAGTACCTTTCAGCATTTCATATAATACTGGTTTGGAGTTGATGAACTCCTTTAGCTTTTTCTTATCTGTGAAGCTCTTTATCTGACCTTCAATTCTGAATGATAGCTTTGCTAGATAGAGTAATCTTGGTTGTAGGTTCTTGCTATTCATCACGTTGATTATTTCTTGCCACTCCCATCTGGTCTGCATAGTTTCTGTTGAGAAATCAGCTGACAATTGTATGGGTGCTCCCTTGTAGGTAATTAATTGTTTTTCTCTTGCTGCTTTTAATATTCTCTCTTTGTTTTTTGCTCTTGGTATTTTAATCAAGATGTGTCTTGGTGTGATCCTCCTTGGATTCCTTTTGTTTGGGGTTCTATGTGCTTCCTGGCCTTGTAAGTCTATTTCTTTCACCAGGTGGGGGGAGTTTTCAGTCATTATTTCTTCAAATAGGTTTTCAGTATTTTGCTCTTTCTCTTCTTCTGGCACCCCCATAATTCTGATGTTGGTATGCTTGAAGTTGTCCTAGAGGCTACTTATATTATCTTCACATTTTTGAATTCTTTTTTCTTTTTGCTTTTCCAATTGAGTGTTTTCTGCTTCTTTGTATTTCAGATCTTTGACTTGATTCTTGCTTTCCTCTAGTCTACTATTGAGTCTCTGTATAATATTTTTAATTTCAGTCAGTATATGTTTAATTTCTAGTTGGTCCTTTTTCATCTCTACTTGGTCCTTTTTCATCTCCTCTTGGGTCTCGCTAAGTTTATCCATCTTTTCTATGAAATTCTTGAAAACTCTTATGACCATGGTTTGGAACTCTCTATCCAGTCATTTGTTTTCTTCCATTTCTTTCATTTGTGATCAATTCCTTTGTCTCCACATTTTTTCTGCATCCCTGAGTTCGTAGAGTAGCTTTGTGTGCTAACTGTCCCATAGCTCCACCTCCCCAGTTACCTGAGGTAGACTCTCTTGGTGCACCCCTTTGTGGACTGTGTGTACAGCTTTGTTGTAGTTAAGTCTTGATTATTGTTAGTATCACTGGGGGGAATTGACCTCCAAGCTAACTGGTTGTGCAGATGAGCTGTGTCTCCCAGTTCTCTCTGGGAGAACTTCTGTGCTGGAGTCAGCCTTATGATACAAGACTTGCAAAATTGCAAAAGCCTCTCTGTTCAACTTGGATGGGGTGGAGTCTCAGGACTGAGCAGAGACAGCCTTGGCTTCCCATCATCCTTGCCCTATGAAGCCCCTGGGTCTCAGTGTCCCTTGGTAATCACTATAGCCTTCTCTGTGCGCACATGTGCGTGTCTCCAGATCTCCCTTGAGTTTTGGTGCACTCCGGGGACCCATATGAGTCCAAAACTGGGGTTTATTGCAGTCGGAAGTGGATTTCCACATAGTTGGGAGTTTCTGTCTCCCTCTCACAAGGGGAAGCCAGCCATGCACTCTGCCGCCCATCCTCTCCACGCGTGTGTTTTCATACCTCAGCTTTTTGCAGCTCCTCTGAGTCTCCATGAGCCCTTCTCTTTCCTTATAGTTGTAGAATTTCCACTCAGCTACTTTTCCTGTGGTTCTGGATGATGTCTGTCCTGTCTTTTAATTGTAGTTTTGATATTGTTGTGTGAGGCAGCAGTTTAGGTGTTCACCTATGCCATCATCTTGGTTTCTTGACAAGTCAAATGTTTTTAAATTCCAAACCAAGCAAATGCAGTCTTAAATATGTTCCATTCTTCTGCTTTGACATATATACCTTTGTTCAAGAACAACTGTACAGCAAGACCTTTAAGAACAGTGATCTGATCATATTATCAAGTCTGAAAGCCTGTTGGCAGCCCGGTAGAGGTGTGAGTAGAAGAGAGTTAGGAGTGTAGGGTTTGTGGTTAGTAAACTATGGAATGGTCCTACTAGGAACTGAGGAGGGCCCATACCAGGTTCATAGGTATAGAGAGCATATGACAGATAGATGGTAGATGAGCAGAGATGGACAGGGAAGAAGAAGGAAAGAAGAAAGGGAAGGAGGGAGGGAGGAGAGAAAAGAGAAAACGGCCATCTGACCTTTAAAGCGTCAGCGAGTCAGGCTGCTGACATCTTTACCTGTGAGATCAAAGCAGAGGCAGGTTTTGAAGGGAATGGATGAATCTTGAGATCTGAGTTTTGGGTATGTGTGGCTGAGCTCTGTGTGGATATCTGGTGGGAGTGGCCGGTTCCCATTTAGAAGCACATGCTTGGAGCATAGAAAAAGAGGTTTGATTCAGTAAAATGATTTAGAAGTCAGTCATCAGATATGTCAGAATCCCAGAGGGAGGAAAATTTCACAAGGGCAAATAATGAGTAACAACCAAACAGAAAGAGACACAATACAGCAGAACCATTAATAACTACATTCAGAAGTATTCCTACTATTTGCTAGAAACTTTCATGCTGTCTACTAGAATCTCAATCGTATGACAAATTTGATGCTATAGGTTAGAAGATGGTGATGATAAGATCTGTAACCAGTAAAAGTTAGGAAAGACAACCAATATCAGATGAATCATAATGGAAAAACATGTAATTGAATTTTTATATGTAAATTATAACTTACATAGAAAAATCTATATAAATGGTAAAATATATGACCAGCATAACTTTGCTTGTTATGATTCCTTTTGTGTGATAACCTGTGTTTTAAAGAAGAAAAACAAGCTGTTAATTTTTAATTGCCTTACTTGGAGGATGATGTTATTTAGTGTTGCTGTAGAATATCGTAACTCTGAACCATTAATTAGACATTCCTTATCAGCTTTCTGCATTAGACCCAGTGTGTTTGCATTCTTTTTACTCTGATTTGAATTCACTGAAAGAAGCATTTTTAACTGAGAACCTGCCTTGTTTTGGTTACTAAAATAGTGTTGATTTGCCCTGGCTGGTGTTGCTAAGTGATTAGGCATGGGGCCCATGCCTCAAAGGGGCGTAGGTTTGATTCCTGGTCAAGGGCATGTACCTGGATAGAAGGTTTGATTCCCAACTCCAGTTGGGGTGCCTGTGGGAGATAGTCAATTGATGTGTCTCTCACATCCATGTTTCTCTCTCTCTCTCTTTTCCCCTTGCCCCCTCCCCCTCCTCAACCCTCCACCCTCTTTTTTCTTTCCTTTCTTCCCTCCCTGCCATACTCTCTGAAAATCAATAGAAAAAAATCATTGGGTAAGGATTAATAACAACAGCAAAAAGAAATAGTGTTGATTTGAGTTTGGTGTTGCAAGGTTTCTTTATTTACTAAATGAGGAAAATTTGCATGTTTTCACTGGCTTAAGCTTCAGTTGGAAACAACCTTCTGTACTGTGATTAGCAAACACTGGGCTATTGCTATTTCCTGTTATCCAGGCCTAGTTCCAGGAGAAGCTGCTCTCACCTCATCACCAGGAAGTAGTCCAACATTGGGCCTTGTTCTTGTTTTTGGTTTCACTGGAACTTGGTATTTCTAAAGGACTCACCATAGGTATTTGCACAATTGATGATCAGGCTTAGTTGGTGGAATGTGGGAAGGTAAGAAGTTGAATGTGTTCAGCAGGTTTTTAATCTTCAGTGATCAGCAGTCACATATTTTCAGTGAACTAGGAAGGAGCTAGTTTAGTTTGGGACAAATTTTAAAGGAGTGAGAGATTGCTTGCCTCCCCCTTTCAGTCCTACCAAATGTTCAGACCCTCCTCTCCTTTCCTGGCTTCTAGAGATCCTGCAGCAGATTGACTGCCTCCCTCTGTGATGTATGTGCCTTGCTCTTTGATGTCTTTATCTATAGCTTGTAGCAGAACTCTGAAATGGATATGAAATGGGTTGCTTTGAGGTAGGCTCTCTCACAGTTTGATGGTGGGAGTATAAATTGGTATGGCTTGCATGGCAAGCATTTTAGCAATATGTGTTAGAACATTTTAATCTATTCCAATTTATTCTATTCAATAGAAATAATAGGTGATATATACAAATATTTACTTATAAGAATATTTATTGCTATTTTATTTTGTAATGCTAAATTTTGGAAAACAGCTATATATCAATAGAAGAATTGGCAGATAACTTATAGACTAGAGAGAGCTTTTATAAATCAATAAGAAAAAGATTACTATCCCAATAGAAAATGGCTAAAGGAAGTGAAATGCAGTTTACCAAAGAGAAATATATAAATGGTCAAAAAACATTTGAATTAGGAATTAAAATGATACAAATCAAAATAATGAGATATTATTTTAATGATATAGAAAAAATTAAACTATTCCCATTGATGAAGAGGTGGAAAGTAGATATTTTCATTTAGTCTTGGTGGAATGTAATTGGGACAAATTTGGGAGGAAGAAGCAATTTGAATGAGACAGAGCATAATTTTGACTCAGCAATGCACTTCTAAGGAAGTATTTTAAGAAATAATCATGCCCTGGTCAGTGTGGCTCAGTTGTAGGAGTGTCATTCAATACATCCAAAGGTTATAGATTCAATTACAGGTCGGGGCACATATCTAGGTTGTGGGTTTGACTCCTGGTCAGGACGCATATGGAGGTAACCAATCCATGTTTCTCTATCACATTCATGTTTCTCTCTTCCTCTCCCTTCCCTTTATTTCTCAAATCAATAAAAACATATCCTCAGACAGATGAGGATTTAAAAAAAAATAATTCGTCACAAGTTTACAATGCATGTGTATAGGCTATTTATCACAGTAACATTTATACTAGTGAAAACTGCAAGTAATCCCAAGTCAGTGGCAGGTGATTGTTAAATAAATGAGAGTGCAGCCACACAATAAAAAAGCATGGGGCCATTAAAAACAGACATAGTTATTAGAAATGATTCTTATGATTCAGTAAGTGGAAAATGTAGATGAAAAATGAATTTGGAATCTATTAGTGTTAATAGTATTTATCCATAATAAATACCTACAATAAGAATGACACTTATCTCCTGGCCAGTATGGCTAAGTATATAGAGCATCAGCTTGTGCGCTGAGGGTTCAGGGTTCAATTCCTGTCAAGGGCACATATCTGGGTTGCAAATTTGATCCTCGGCCCCAGTCAGGATTCTTACAGGGAGGGAACCACTCGATGTGTTTCTCTCACATCCGTGCTTCTCTCTTCTTCCCTCTTTTTCTCCCTCCTTTTTTTCCACTTTCTCTAAAAATCAATGGGAAAAATATCCTTGGGTGAGGATTAATAAAGAAAAAAAGAATGACACTTATAACTAAAGTATTTGTGATAAAATACTTTTATATTCAGAAATACAATTTTTAAATAATTTTAAATACATGTGTATAATGTCCAGTTTCTCTGTATTCTCTTTCAGAAGTGCCACAATCAGAATTCCAGTTACCTACTAATACAAATTTTTGTAAAAGCATGTTGTACATACCAGATTTATGTCATGAGCCAATTAAAAATTCTTGTATGTGGAAAAGTCTATAATTGTAGTCACTGTAGACACCGTGGCAAGTACATTTTTAATTTGTTGGGTCTTCTGGAGAGTTAGGCCATATACACACTTATTAAAGTACTTCTTCATATTTAAAAAACCATCTATCGATGAGTATATGGTGAAAACAAATTAGGATCCACATTATTACACTATCTGCTTTTTCAGAGAGAATTTTTAAAATTTGGTAAGATGTATTTTTTGCCAATTCATCCAAAGTAATTTAATAAGTTAGCCCCCTCTCCCCAAGAAATAATTATCTTAAGTTCATTTAGTCTATAAACTGTTTAAATCACCTTCTTAGAATATCATTTTTAATTTTACAATAATTCTGTGAGGTGTGCAGGGTAAATATTTATATTGTATAAGTAAAGAATGAGGTTTGAAGAGGTTAAATACTTTGTTCAAGATCTCAAACTAAACTGGGCCAACATAGTTCAATGGTTGAGCATTGACCTATGAACCAGGAAGTCACCATTCAATTCCTGGTCAGGGCACATGCCCTGGGTTGTGGGCTCAATCTCCAGTGTGAAGCATGCAGGAGGCAGCCAATCAATGATTTCCTCTTATCATTGATGTTTCCATTTCTCTCTCGTCTCTCTTCTTTTCTGAAAACAATAAAACATACATATATATTTTTTACAAAGATCTCAAACTAAAAAAGTCGAGGAGCTGGGATCAGAATTGACATTTTTCTGACAATCCAGATTAGTGCTGGTTATTTCTGGGTGTACTGACTCCAGTTGTTTTCCTGTACCAGAAAGCTTAACATGCCTCAGATTGAAGCTAGATTGCTTTTTAATGAGGCACCAGTGAGCATAAAGGAAAGGAGAAATCTAGATGACTATGGCAAAGCATAAGGCAGGGGGAAGGACTGGGAGTGGGAGGAAGAAGGGTATGTTCTCAAATCCCGGTGTCTACAAAGGCCATGCAGGTTACATACATGAAGGCAGCCTCTCAGCAGCGAGAAAAACACAAGTGGCTTCGGGAAAAGAAACGGAGTTGCCACGGATCTCATCGTGGCACAGGCAGGGATTCGTGGACACTCGGGTGAACTGCTATTTGAAGGACGTAGCTCTGTTGCTGAAAAGGAAGCTAGTTCTGTGCCTTTATTTTTTAATTATTTAAAAGAGGCTATAAATCTTATTTTTAGGTAAAAGCTTTCCATTTTAAGTGCTAGCACTAATTTAAACTTAATATTTTGTAGGCTAACTAAAATACATCCAAAGGCCATCAAAACCCCTCAAGCTGGTGGTTTATGATTTCTGGGACATATTCTGTCTATGGTTTGTTAGGCTCCCGAGAAATCAAATTCCATTTCTGTGTCCTCGATGTCTTAATGATGCCACTGTACTTTGTACCCATTCAGAAAGACATCATGTTTTCATCTTTAAACCCAACTGAGCCAGTCACCCTACCCTGGTTCTTCTTCACGGTCCATCTGAGAGATGGGAAGGGAAGGCTGTGCCTGTGAGGACATCCCCGAGGGAACCCCTAGAACAGTCTGTCTGTGAGCACATGGAAGGGCCCTCAAGGCTTGGGAAAGATGTGCTTTAATTATGTTTCATTTCTGACTTTAATGACTGCCTAGCAGTTTTTGCAAGACTGTAATGTATGGGTGGTGGTTTGGCACACAAATCACTCAGGTTTTCCTCATCTAGGAAGAATGCAACCAGAAGTGCTAAGGCAAATGCCAAAGATGCACAGCCACAGCGCAAATAGCATGTTAAATCTGCACATGGGATTGAGCATTTGACTGCTGCGCTGACCAGATGGCCAAGATATATGTTCTAATTTCACAGAAAGCATGGCAACAAAGGCAAAACGTAGCCCACAGTCCCCCTCTCCTCCCCGCCCCGCCCCCACCACTTAGATTTAGTCCAGTGAATATTCTGATACACTTCTGGAAGCATCTTGACTTTGGAGATAATTCTTCTTATAAACCTTGGGGCTAATTTACAACATTTAAGTATGTAATATTTTTTTCATTTATAGCATGTTTTTAATATTCCTTAGTGATTCTTTAAAGAACATTTGAAAAACACCACCAAGTATCTGGAAGAGGATAAAGATGTACATGTAATCAGCTCATCTAGAGACACTCTTGGGTCAGACTACACTCGTCTAATCTTTGTGCTGTGTTTTTATGAAAAACAGAAAAACAGATGAACCCCCCAAACCCCCAAAACGAATAGGCTCTTGAGTGTAAATGAAGAATTTGAATATGAATAATTAACTTATTTTTGGTGAATTCATTCCACAGACGTAAACAATAAGAAAACTGCTGAGAGGTGAGGCCGCCAGAGAATCAGAATTCAATTTCTAATAGGGAAGGGAGGGGAAACATTTCCTTAGCAGCATTTTAAGTGCATTTTGGCGGCAGGGATAAAGGCACTGAAGACAGAACCATTGAAGCATTGGATCCACTGATGACAGGTGAGGCATATACACAGCTTACAGCTCCTGTGAGAAACACAGAGGATGCTTACAAATGAATGTGCCAGTCCAATAGTTTTGGGTTGGGAGAAATCCTTGTACTAATCCAGCCTGAACCATCTTCCATTAATCATTCTGATTCCAGGACTTTCTGCTTCGTCAGTCAATCCTGATAAATAAAAGCTAAAAGATTTTGAGCCATTACTACATGCATATCTGTATGCAATGGTTAGATGTATACACTTTATAAATGTACACAATTATATATGCACTCTCATTTATTTAGTAACTTTTTTGAGATACCATTCATATGCCATTTGAGGTATGTAATCTAGTGGGTCTTGGTATAGTCACACATTGGCAGTCATCACCACTGTATAATTAGATGGCATTTCATTGCACTGAAAAGAAACTCTCTATTAGCGGTCACTTTAATTCTCCCCAAACAGCCCCGTGTATTCTAGTGTGCAACCCTTACCAGTTTATATAATTTGCAAATGTATTCTACCATTCTATGGTTTGTATTTTAAATTATTTGAGAGTGTCCTTTGATCTACAAAAGTTTTCAATCTTTTTTTTAATTTATTTTTTAAATTAAATATTTATTATTCAGATTATTACATTTGTTTCTCTTTTTTCCCCTCCATAGCTCCCCTCCACCGGCTCCCACCCCTCCCTCTACCCTTACCTCCCTCCGTTGACCTCATCCAAAGGTGTATGATTTTTGTCCAGTCTCTCCCTGCACACCCCTCACCCTTTTCCCCTTGAGAATTATCAGTCCACTCCCTTTCTGTGCTCCTGATTCTATTATATTCATCAGTTTATTCTGTTGATCAAATTTTAATTCACTTAATTTTTTGATTCACTTGTTGATAGGTATGTATTTGTTGTTCATCATTTTTATCTTTACTGTTTTCTTCTTCCTCTTTTTAAAGAGTACCCTTCAGCATTTCATATAATACTGGTTTGGTGGTGATGAACTCCTTTAGCTTTTTCTTATCTGTGAAGCTCTTTATCTGCCCTTCAATTCTGAATGATAGCTTTGCTGGAAAGAGTATTCTTGGTTGTAGGTTCTTGCTATTCATTACGTTGAATATTTCTTGCCACTCCCATCTGGCTTGCATAGTTTCTGTTGAGAAATCAGCTGACAATCTTATGGGTGCTCTCTTGTAGGTAATGAACTGTTTTTCTCTTGCTGCTTTTAAGATTCTCTCTTTGTCTTTTGCTCTTGGCATTTTAATTATGATGTGTCTTGGTGTAGTCCTCTTTGGATTCCTTTTATATAGGGTTCTATGTGCTTCCTGGACTTGTAAGTCTATTTCTTTTACCAGATATGGGAAGTTTTCAGTCATTATTTCTTTAAATAGGTTTTCAGTATCTTGCTCTCTCTGTTCTTCTGGCACCCCCACAATTCTGATGTTGGTATGCTTGAAGCTGTCCCAGAGGCTCCATACATTATATTCACATTTTTGGATTTTTTTTTCTTCTTCCTTTTCCAGTTGAGTATTTTCTGATTCTTTATATTTCACATTTTTGACTTGATTCTTGCCTTCCTCTAGTCTGCTGTTAGGTCTCTGTATAATATTTTTTATTTCAGTCAGTGTATGTTTAATTTCTAGTTGGTCCTTTTCCATCTCTAGGTGGTCCTTTTCCATCTCTAGTTGGTCCTTTTTCATCTCCTCTTGGGTCTCACTAAATTTATCCATCTTTTCTAGAATATTTTTGAAAAACCTTATAACTGTGGTTTTGAACTCTATATCCAGTTGTTTGTTTTCCTCCATTTCTTTTGTTTGTGATCTCTTCCTTTGTCTCTGCATTTTACCTATGCCGGGAGAACTTCTGTTTTGGATTGTCTTAAGATACAAGACTTGCAAAATTGCAAAAGCCTCTCTGTTGAGCTTGGGATGTGTGTGGATTCTCAGGGCTTAATGGACCACCTTGCCTTCCAGTTGGCCCCACCCTCCATGGCCCCTGAGTCTCACGTGACTGGGTAATCGCTGGACTGGTCCCTGTGTGTGCATGAACGCTCTCCCAGTGCCTTTCCGGCTCCCCTGCCCTCCAGAACCATATGAGTCTGGGTCCCCAGGGTTTCACTCAAAACTGGGGTTTAGTGGAGTTCGAAGTTGTGCAGTTGGGAAGCTCTGTCTCCTGCCCACTTGTGAAAGCCAGCGGCACAATCAGCAGTCAGTCTTCTGCACGCAGTGCTGTGCGCGCCACCAGACTTCTGCCTTTACGCGACTTCCCTATATTTCCAAGCACTTCTCCCTTTTCACAGTCCAAACTCCCCCCATATGAGTTTCAGCTGGACCTGGGTTTAATGTCATAGGATAAGGGGTTCAATGCAATTGGGAGTCTCCGTCTCCCTCCCACCAGAGAAAGCCAGCCAATTACTCTGGCACCCGCTCTCTCCACACATGTGTCTCTGTACCTCAGCTTTTTGCAGCTCCTCTGGGTCTCCATGAGCCCCTCTCTTTCCTTCTAGTTGTAGAATTTCCACTCAGCCAGCTTTTTTGTGGTTCTGGATGATGTCTGTTCTGTCTTTTAGTTGTAGTTTTGAAATTGTTGTGCGAGGCAGCAGTGTAGGTGTTTACCTATGCTGCCATCTTGGATTCTCAGTTTTCAATCTTGAGGAAATGTTACTGATTCTCTGAGTCAGCGACCCAAACCTAGGCCTTTCTGCTCAGTGCCTTTCACGCCAATGCGAGACTGACTTTGATAAAGTAGAATAGAAACTTTATCCTTTGATTAAGGAGTGAAGAAAGTGAGCCTTCTTTCCTACTGTGGAGGCCTTCTGCACTTACAGGCTGTGGTGTGGAGGGATTAAATTATTTAATTAATAGTTATTCTTCTGTTGAACTTGGCCATTTTGTACACAGTCCTTTCTACATACCATGCCTCAACAACAGCTTGGGTTTTGTACTCAGCACCTTGGTTTTTGGGCTTAGTCCTCCTCATTTGAGGTAATTCCTGTATAAGGGGTGAGGTAAATAGAGGTCAACTTCATTACTTCACAGATGGAAATCCAGTTGTCCCAGCACAATTTGTTAAAAAAAACTATTTCCCAATTTAATGTTTGGATTAATTTTTACAATAGTTCAATGAGGTGGGAATTATTTGCACGTGAGGAAACTAAGGCTCTGGAAGATTAAATGACTTGCCCTAAGCTCCGGAGAATTCCCACTAAGAAGTAGAATTCAAATTAATTCCAAAGGCAAGGTTCTTTCAATAATACCAAAATGGTTATCAGCTACATGCCAGGTATTGGTGAAACAATTACACACAAAAAAGAGTCCTCATCAGCCGATGCCTTTAATTTTTTTTTCAGTTAAATGTACCCTTGTACTGTGTTGAGAGATTCAGGGCTAGGAAAGATAAATAAGTACAGTTCCTATTTTTTTAAATTTATTTTGAAATTACAGTTGACATACAGTATTGCATTAGTTTCAGGTGTATAATATAAGGATTAGACATTTATGTACCTTATGAAGTGATCACTCTGATAAGTCTAGTACCCCTATGACATCATACATACTTATTACAATACTAGTGCCCCAGTGCACAGATTCGTGCACATTGAAAGGAAATTAATTATGAGGTAGCCAGTGGGACAGGACTGGGCTAGACAGGCAGACACACCCTGGAGCCAACTGCCTGTGGTCCCCCCTTGCCAGCCACATCATGTGTGACTCCATGGCTCTAAGATCATCTGTGGAGTGAGCAGGGTCCCTCTGGCAGGTGGGGTCCCTTGGCCTGGCCTGCGGGGATCAGGCCCAAACCGGCAGTCTGACATCCCCCGAGGAGTCCCAGATCGTGAGAAGGTGGTTCTCGGGTGACACACCCCAGAATTGGGCTTCCTCCTCTCTGGTTCTGGGTATGTCACCTGAGAACTGCCATTGCCAAATCACCACAGTTTGGCAGATCCTGTGTGGAGCATCTGCCCCCTGGTGGTCAGTGCATCTTGTGTTGAGTGTCTGCCTCTTGGCGGTCAGTGTGTGCATAGCTACTGGTCTAATGGTCGGACAGTCTCTAAGTCTTTTATATATATAAATTATTGACTACATCCCCAGGATTATTTTTGTAACTGGCAATTTGTACTTCCTGATCCCTTCCCCCTTCTTATCCATCTCTCTAAACCTTTCCCATCTGGCAACCATCAATTTGTTCTCTGTATTGATGTTTGTTTATGTTTTGTTTGTTCGTTTATTTTGTTCTTAAGGTTCCACATACGAGTGAAATCTTATGCTAGTTGCCTTTCTCTGTCCTGATTTATTTCATTTAACCTAATACCTTCTAGTTCATCTATGTCATCACAAATGCTAAGATTTCATTCTTTTTTATGGTTGAGTAATATTCCATTGTATATATATGTATCACATCTTCTTTTTCATTTGTCTGCTAATAGACACTTAAATTGCTTCCACAACTTGACTACTGTAAATGATGCTGAAGTGAAATTGGGAGTGCATATATCTTTTAAAATTAATGTTTTGGATTTCATTAGATGAATATCCAGTAATTGATGGGTCATAGAGTTTTTATTTTTAAAAAGTTAAAAATAATACAGTAAAAATAGTGAAATTTCCTAAAAGTAGGATGGCCATAGAGGTCAATATTTTTGGTCAAAGAAACGGAAACTAGCTTAAGGAGCTCAGATAGTCAGCAGAAGAGTGGGGCCCCAGCAACAGTGTGGGCCCAAGGCCAGTTCAGTGGGCTCAGAAACAGGAAGCTAGAGATTGACTGTCTTGGACAAAATCACAAAGCTGGACATCATAGCCATTGCAGAACCCTGCCTTAGACATTATGAGTGAGCCTGATTGTTCCTGAGTCTTTGCATAGGTAGGTCTAGATACAGAAAAAGGTGGGAGCCACGGCTGGTGAGCCCAGCCTGCGTTGTGTGCCCATGCTGTGTGGGCAGGGGACTGGGGTCCATCCCATCCATGTCATACTCAGTAAGAAATCCTCCATGATAATGTTGAGTGGATCCTGGACATACCCACTCCCAGGACAGTACAGAAACCCCTCTTCCATCTGCTATTCCAGTTGTTTTCTTTGTATCAATGAGCCACTGAGCCAAATGGTCTGCATCTAAATTTTAGCCCTCCTAGTGTTTCACATGACACGCTTTCTTGATGGGAGTCCATCCTCCCATGGTTAGGAATTGCATTTTACATACCCCTTGCTGATGACTCCCAGGAAACCCTAATTTATTTTCCCCTAGGGAACACAATCAATTCTTCATAACCCATGTATGGATTCTCTCTAGCCAATTTGTAATTTTAAGTCTGATTTTCCTTCCAGCCTAAAGTGATCCTAAGGACTCTACCCTTACCATTGATGAACAGAGAGTGTGTTTATCCCCTTCACCATCAGGCTGACTTCAATGAAGGGCCAAGGATGGTTGGAGATGAACTCCTTTTTTTTAGGGAAGGATTCTGGGCCAAGTTCTAGCTTTAGCCTCGCCCGTACTTTGCTATTAATATCGCTTTTATTTTGAACTTTCCAGTGCCTCAAGGCAGTTCCTTTTAGGGCTTGTTACATCCATCAAAATTCTGTGGAGTTTTGTTTTTTTTCTCTTGTTTACCATCAGGGGCCAGAACTGGTTGTCTCTTCTGCTTTGCTAAGCCCCCAGGGAGAGAAGTGGAATCCCCCAAATAGCTGAGCTCTGACTCAGACCTTTGAGGACCTTCTCTCCTGCCTCCCCCAGATCCTTTCACCTCTTTCCATACTTTACAAAGCCCTCAGGTCATGGGATTCACTCACAATAAAAGTATCTGTGGCTGATTTGCAAAATAACATCAGGTTCTTATTTTAATCAGATACATTTAGGGTGAAGGCTGCTAGACACCACGGGAAGCATTAACTTGTTGTTCTATGTCCTGCTATAGCTTTTCTTGTCCTTGGCTGCAATGTTTCTTGACATTTCTGAGAAAATAGATATTCACCATTTGTGTTTGGAAATAACACGCCATTTTGGTAAGAGTCAAGAGGAAAGGAGGTCAAGGTGAGGAAAGATGAATAAATGCAGTCATTAATTGGTAAAATGTTCTCAAAGTTTGCATGCTTAAAGGTTATTTTTCTCTCAGGCAGCAATCATTACCCTTGGTTGTGTAAAAAATATATTAGATGGATTTCAGTGGTTTTGAACTATCAACATGATCATTAGTGATCGGCTAACATATGTAGCCAGGACTACCTCAGCACATGTGCCCTTGACAACAGCCCCACTGCCAACTTGTTCCTAGTGGCTGAGAGAAGGCAGGCAAGGGGGAGCTGGTCAAGACTTACAATGAACAGCGATGTGTTGATGTCATAGGGAGACAAAATTGTCTTGTGATGGTGGTGGTAGTGATGGGAGAATTAGGTGGAGAAAAGTTTCTTTATTTGAATCCAAGGATAAATAAAAGACATCTCCAATGGTGAACCTTTAAATAATATATATATATATGTGTGTGTGTGTGTGTGTGTGTGTGTGTATACATATATATATATATATATATGTATACACAC
>JAAGEH010000393.1:51555201-51611287 GCA_011751065.1 Lasiurus cinereus
TGCTGAGACCGGTTTGGCTCAGTGGAGAGAGCGTCGGCTTGCGGACTGAAAGGTCCCGGGTTCGATTTTGGTTGGAGGCATGTACCTTGCTTGTGGGCACATCTCCACAGTGGGGCGTGCAGGAGGCGGCTTATCGATGTCTCTCTGTCATCGATGTTTCTGACTTTCTTTCTCTCCCTTCCTCTCTCTAAAAAATCAATAAAATATATTACCAAAAAAAAAGACTGATGGGAGAGGATACTACACTAGATACCTTTTATTTTAAATTGGACTTTGATTGTTGATAATTCTTGACTCCATTAAAACAAGAGCCTTTCCAATGCCATGTCTGCCTGGGAAGAGACAGACACTGAAGCAAGATAGAGTGTTCAGGGAGGTATGAGGGGGGAGTTTATTTTTCTTATACCATGACTGTGTTACACTTACCTCTTCTCTCCTGGAGACTACTTTCAAGACCTCGTGAACCAAGTAAGTCCCCTGTCCCATTTTTCAGATGTATGTGAATCCAGTGATAGGTTTTCATGAATACTTCCTGAGTATCTACTCTGCACCACACACTATTCTAACAACAAACCATAACAGTAGCTACTGTATTAGTGTTTACATGTGTTGGGTGCTTTGAGTGTCTTAACTCATTCCCTCCGCAACCACATATTGTAACTGGGGCAGGAAAGGCTCAGGGAAGTTGAATTACTTGTCTAAGTTCAAATAACTAACAGGTGATCGAGTCAGCATTTGAACTCAGATCTGTTTGACTTTAGAACCCATCTGCATTTCATTGACTAACTTTTAATATGCTCCTTTGTTCTATTTTTAAGGTGGATGTTGCATTTGAATAGGGAAAGGGAGATACATTAAAACTTTTGAAAATTTATGAGACTATCTAACAACACACCTGCCAAAATGGACACAATTCAGCAGCTGAGCCACCCCTTGGCAATGCTGTATTCTCAGAACCTAGATTAATATCTTTGGTTACCAAGCTCTGTCCCACTGGCTGTGATGTACAGGCAGAACCTCTCCAAGCTTTTCTGGCTCCATGCTTCCTTCAGATCTGGGCATCAGAATCCTGTTCGTCTCCCAAATGGAATCTCTAAATTCCTACTGCCAACATCTATCACTGCTAAGTTGCAGTAGCTGCTACTAGTTTTCGTAGTTGCAGCTCTCCCTGTTAGCACACTGTATTATCTTTACTTTAAGGATGTCACTGGAAGGCCCTTTTCAGACCTTTGGGATCAGGTTCCTTTCTTGGTTTGGGGAAGAAAGGACAAGGCAGGGAAGGCCATGCCTTGAGAATATGTATCAGTGAGATACAACATCTAGAAAAAGGTACACCTGGAGCTTACATTGATTGACTACAGCAGGACATTAAAACTACTTATTTGTGTGGAAACCTGCAAACTAGAGAATTGAAGGTTACTCAGTTGAATAGAAAATGCCCTTTCATGGTAGAGTGAAATCATGGGTAAGATATTGAGGATGGTACTCCACTTGGGAGACTATTTCTTTATGAGGTTGTCATGATCTCACTAGCTGTGGGAGTAAATGATTTCCTTATTTAGAAATGTGAGAATTCAGTCCAAAGAAAGAGCTGAATGGTGAGTGAATGGTGGTATGGCTGCCTGCAGGTAAGGTTGTGGGCTGAAGGAGACTTTGATGGAATTGGAATGTGAACTCAGTTGAATAGCCACACCTCATGCTTCTGCTAGGTGACACCAGAATCTGCTCCATGGAAGGTTATGGCATTTTTCAGAGAGTTAAAAAGGAGCCTAATTAGGAAACTCTGTTGTGGTCAAGATGATGGAAAACATCGCATTAGTCAAATTATTGATTTCTTCAGTGAATTAACTAGTGAAACTACTCCTTATGGCAACTCAGTGCTGTTGGGGCAGTCATCACTCATTTAAAAATCTTAAGTATCTAGATGGGCCTGGTATCATGCTAGTCACTGGAATGCTTTTGTGAACATGAAACAGCAACTGCATTCAAAAAGTTACAGTAAGTAGGACATTAGGAAAAGGCAAGACATGCACCACATACCCAGAACCGACAGAGAGGGGCTGTTCTAGGATGATGGATATGAGGCCTCTAGTGGCACAAGAGGAACCACTGCTCCTGATCCAGGGCTGAGGCAAGGTGGGGAATGGGAGCTCCTATTTATCTTCGTCCTCTCCATCCTCCTGGGTCTAGAAATTTCAGCAATTTATTAAACTTGCATAAGATGGAGCAAAAAGAGAGCCAGACTCAAAGATCAGAGAGCCTCAGGTCTGGTCACCACCAGAGCAGTATCTCACCCTCTGCCCTCCAAACATTCAGCTTGGAAAAACAATAAAAAGGCCTCAGTAAAATGATAGTACTAATCACACTGTACCTTCCTAAAGGTGGGGGGCTGTGCCACCTGTTCTCCTTAATTTTCTTTCAGTTCTCAAGTCTAATCCTATGTTTTTTGATTTTCTCTCTTGTGGAAAGCAGCACAAAGACTGATTTATGTAGAAATCTGTTATTTTCTAGACCAAACACAATATCTGCCCTGGGCATTTGGACAACAGTTAACTGATCTATGGGATCTGGCTCTAGATGTTGCTGAGTTAATTTGAATCAAGTCTTAAAAATGTCCTGTAGCTTTAAAAGAAAGATTATTTATAGAAATTTCTGTCCACTATTTAACCATCTGAATTATTAATGAATTAAAGGTGATTTGTAGCAATTTTATATTCAAGTGTCATTTAAAATATATTTAACAAATGATAGGTTATGTTAATTTTTGAAAAATTGTCTGATTTCATAAAAGTGATGGTGGTTTAGCAAGTATTCATTAAGTACCCACTATGTTTAGAGACATAAACTGGGCTTCCTTGTAGGAGAACAGAGGAATAGAAAGCATTCCTTTTATTTTTAAGGACCTTATTTGAAACTAGTGGCCTGGTGCATGAAAATCATGCACATTAAAAGGGAATTAATTAGAGGAAATATTTTAATATTGCTATTTTCCCTTTCTCTGTAATAAAAGTGTCAGAGATGAAAGAAAGTTAGTAAAATGTACATGAAAAGCTTTCTTCTATCAGAGTCTGGTGCATACTGTGGGACTCAGAGTTAAGTCACTGCTCACCCCCATGCACCTTGAAATTCCATGAGACCCACACCCACATCACGCCCTACTTGGCGGGGGAGGGGAGGGCGAGAATATCAGGTCCCCTGGTCTGGTGCCAGGTGGGGGGCATAGCCTCAGGTCTCCTGGCACACCCTCAGGTCCCCTGGCCTGTCACCAGGGCAGGAGGCATGGCCTGACGTCTCCTGTCAAGCCCTGTGGGCAGTGGGCCTAGCCTGAGTACCCCTTTCTAACCCTACTGAGTGGAGAGCATGGCCTCAGGTCTCCCGGCCTGGCTCCAGGTCTGAGGGCACAGCCTCAGGTCCTCCAGCCAAGCGCTGAGGCAGGGAGTGTGGCTTAAGGTTCTCCATCAAGCCCTACCAGGCAGGGAACATGGCCTGAGGTCACCCAGCCTGGCGCCGGAGTGGGGGGACACAGCCTCGGGTCCCCTGCCCTGGCCCAACGCCATGCAGCCTCAGCTCCCTGCTGATTGCTCTTTCAGGCTCCTTACAGGAACTTGGGCTTCCGCTGTGGGGGTAGCTATCTTGTGTTATGGAATCCCTACCTCCGGTGTAGGTGCAGCAATCTTGTTATGGTGTGATGGTCAATTTGCATATTCCCTCTTTATTAGGTAGCATGAGGCACACATCTGAGTTATAGAGCAGGTTGGCAATACGTTGTTCTTTTTTTTCTTTAATCCTCACCTGAAGATTTTTTTCCATTGATTTTCAGGGAGCATGGAAAGGAAGGATTGGGTGAGAGAGAAAGAAAAAAAAAACCACATCAATGTGAGAGAGACTTGGTTGCCTCCTGCACCTGTCCCATCTGGAGCCGGAGGTTGACTCGACAACCTAGGTCTGTGCCCTTGACCATAATCAAACCCATGAACTTTTGGTGCACAGGCCTGTGCTCTAACCACTGTGCAAGCTGGCTAGGATGAGGATACGTTCTTTAATATGCTTTGAATCAAAGACACATGTTCCACTTGTTGACAGAGTAAAAGGAGAGAATAAAGAAGGAAAGATTACATTACGTTTTGGATCTTGAAGAAGCTAATGAAGTTCTTTTCCAAGGCAGTTTCTAATATTAAATTCATTTTAAAATCTTCAAACTACCATTAGACAAGTTGTAGCCTGAAGATAGACCATGGACTAACTCCTCAAATTGAGGTCTGAGAGTATGGAAGAACAAGAGAAGAGCAGAAACTTTACCTCCAAAGCCTGATATAAAACAGGTACTTCATTCTCATTACTGTGATAATTCCAAAGTTATCTCCTTGTTACATATCAGGAGATTGAGGTTTAGAGGGGCAAGGTAAAATTTTCTTCCAGATAGTAAGGGCCAGGGTCAGAATTGGCCTTAGGTCTTCCTGGATGAAGAAATATCAGTGTGAGTGGTGACAAATGACACAAAAAAGAATTGAATTTGAGTTATCATATAGTCAGATGATAAACTCAGGGTAAAATAATGACTAGCTGAGATCACTATCCTGTCCTGGACACAGCAGACACGTTGATGGAACCTGCCCAGGCAGTGGGTTCTAAGCCTGGGAGACGACCTGTCTGTGCCTCTTATTCCCCAGCAGCTTTTATAAAGTTCTTTGGCCAGAGGAGAGCTGCAGAGCAGCTCAAAAGCTATATAAAGCAAGTGTGTAACAGTGCTGGCAATGTTCTGAAAGTAGCTCCCAAGAATGCAGCCTCTAGGGCAGAATGAAGAACCCACTTCTAGGTGAAATCCATTACGAATGGAAAGCTTTTAATGGATGAATTCTCCATCAATAAGCTGCTGATTTCCATTTAATTGTCATTGTTAACTATTTTTATAAATCTTTCTGAATGTACATATGTGATTACATTGGGAGACAGTGAATATTTATGTTTCTGAACCGTGTCCTTTTTAAAGAGCAAATAACTATCAAACTGAACGCTCAGCCTCCACTTCTCTTGCCTTGTGGTTATCATTTGTTATATTTAATACACAATATCGCTTTTTATTAAAATGTGAGAACTTGGCCTGGCCAGGGTGGCTCAGTGGTTGAGTATCAGCCTATGAATTATAAGGTCATGACTGATTCCTGGTCAGGGCACATGCCAGGGTTGCAGGTTCCATCCCCAGTAAGGGGTAGGCAGGAGGCAGCAGATCAATGATTCTCTCTCAGCATTGATGTTTCTATTTCTCTCTCCCTTCCTCTCTGAAATCAATAAAAATATATTTTTAGAAAATGTGAGGAGTTGGTTTTCTCTAGTCTGTCTTACTTAATTAGACAGCTACTAAGATGGATAAATCACAGCTACTTGAACAGGTTAAAAGAGGAACCAAGCTCTACTAGTATGTGCTTATCAAGTGCCTTTCATGGCCTTTGTGAAATGGTGAGTCATAGCCCTTCCTGAGTAATCTTGCAGACTTGTCAGATCAAGAGGCCATCCCTCCAGGTTATGTTCTCCCTCTAGGATGTCTTGTTCTCCTGAATTCTGAAGGTGTCTCCAGCAGTTATTCCTGCCTCAAGGCCACGAACTCTTAGGAAGGGGTGGGAATTTCAGAGTTATGGGAAGGGCATGTAAACTCATATCAATCTCAAACAGCCATACATGTACTAAATTTTTCAAAAGAATAGAGAAGTATGTAATGCATATGTATATGTATGTAAATACATATATATCTAGTATAATGAATAAGTGTGTTATAATGACCTTTTAAAATGTCACTAAACCCTTACGGGATTTTTACCATAGTCTATTATCTGAATCAACAAATAGCAGACACAAAAAATTAGCATGTGGACAGATGTAAAAATTTTTGAGGTTAAAAACCCTTAGAACCAAAAATGTATGGTTTTATACTCTACCTCAACTCAAATATGTTTAAAGCCCTTATACCATTCATGATTTTACCAAATAAATATGAACTTACCAAACTTGATGGACTTATATTCCTTTTCCTTCCAAAGTAAAGAAATAAAGGTCTGAAAAACTTAAAATTTTCCCCAAATTTTCTTATGTCCTTTGTTTCTATTCTCATTGTGTCACCTAGAAATGTTTTGTTGATCTATTCTCATATTGTCCTTGTGCAGAAGAATGAGGCTTATATGTTTTATTATCCTTCTATATAACAAAAAGCTAATATGCAAATTGACCAAACCGCAGAATGACTGGTCACTATGATGTGCACTGACCATCAAGGGGCAGATGCTCAATGTAGGAGCTGCTCCCTAGTGGTCAGTGAGCTCCCACAGTGGGAACACCACTCAGCAAGAAACGACTCATAACTGGCAAGGACAGCAGCAGTGGTGGGAGCCTCTCCTGTCTCTGTGGCAGTGCTAAGGATGTCTGGCTGCTGGCTTAGCAGTCAGTCAGACTTCCCTTGAGGGCTCCCAGACTACAAGAGGGTGCAGGCTGGGCTGAGAGATCCTCCTGCCCCCTGAGTGCATGAATTTCGTGCACCAGGCCTCTAGTATATAATAAAAGGGTAATTTGCAAATGATCAAACTGTGGAATGAATGGTTGCTATGATGTGCACTTACCACCAGGAGGCAGACGCTCAACACAGGAACTGCCCCCTGGTGGTCAGTGCACTCCCACAGGGGAAGCACCCACTCAGCCACAGCCACAAGCTGGGCTGACAGATGGTGAGCTCAGAGGCCCACCTCCATGGCAGTGCTAAGGATATAGACTGCAGTTTAGGTCTGCTCCAAGAGTGGACCTAAGCAGTTAGTCAGACATCCCCCAAGGGCTCCCAGACTGCAAAAGGGTGCGGATCAGGCTTAGCTCCCCTGCCGCCTTCCAATTCACTATGTTTGGCTATTGGATAGAACTTCTTTGCCATATTATGGAAATACTCTTCTATTTCTGACTCATTTCAAATGAACAAAACTTAGAAATAGAATTTGAACTTCACAGATGTCTTTGTAGTGTCTGTATAGATGTATTTGAACTTATTGCTTGACCTAGTATACTGGATGAAATCATATCAAACCATTAGTATCTTTTCTCCCTTTCACAACTGCAGGTTTTTATTTGTTACACTTTTAAGACTTCGTAAGTGAGTTTGCCTGGTAGCTTTCCTTTTTATTATTTACTAGCTTCATCAAGTTTTGCTAGCAAGTTTTTGCAAGTTTAACACAATTATTTTGGAAGATGTTCATCTTTTTCTGTGTTTTAGGAACTATTTTTATAGACAAGGCTGTAAAGCACAGCCATTGAGCCCATGGGCTTTGGGGATATTCACAGACCTTGGTTCAAATCCTAGATTGTTCCTTTGCAAGTCCTATAACCTTAGATGAGTTATTTAACCTGTCTAAGTATCAGTTTATCACCTATAAAATGGAAATATAGAGACCTATCATACAGAGAATTTGTAAGGTTAAATGAGAGTATAAAAACAAAGCCCTGTGGCAGCTCCTGGATCATTGTAAGCATTAAATACATGTGGCTGTTGTTGGATTAATGATGAAGATGGTGATGATGTGAGGACATTAGGTGATTGTTCATCTTCCACCTCACCCAGGAAGTGGCTCTCCAGGAAGTCACAGAGATAAGGGTCTGTGCGGGTAGGACCCAGGGCATAAGATCCGGGACTTGGTTCAGGTTCCTCTCCATGGCCCTGGTGGCATTTGTGGAATCTTGAGATTTGCTCACTAATCTTGGGAAGACTTCAGCATGTCCTGGAAGAGAATGTGGCCACCACACTGTTTTTGCATCCTTAAGAGATGATGCTCTGTGCCCTGGAGCTTCTTCTCTGACAACTTTTGGAAGAAGTGGCCCATGCCCTTCACAGCCACATTGTTGAGGTCCAAATAGAAAGCCAGAGAGAGGTAGGTGGGGGAGGTCCACAAGTTCAAGTTGACCAGGCAGTTGATGGTAGCCTCCACCTCAGTGGAATAATTCTGAAGAATCTGGGAGCTTATGGTTGTTTGGCAATTAGGCATTAAAGTAAAAAACCATGTTGGCTGGTCTCAGAGGCTGGCTAAGATGGTTCTGATGATGGTGCCTGGAAAAGAAGTTGCAGGTGGTAAGAGGCTGGCAAAAGGGGTGTTCCTGGAAGAAGGGGAATCCCTAGATCTGTCCCATCAGAACATTATTGAGGCGAGAGACCGATCTAGGACCACTGAGGGGACTGCCTTTAATTTAATTCTTGTGGAAATAAGAGAGTGAGTTCATTTTTAAATTGTTTACATTTCCTATTTTAACTTCTTTTTTTTTTCTACTTCAATCTGTATTAATCTTCCTATGCTTTTTCTGTGTTTTATCTTTTATTCATTATCATTTATTCTTAATTTTGTGAATAATGAAATCATTTAAAGATATTGACTTACCTCTGAGTACAGGTTTGATTGCATCTCCCAAGTTTTTCTCACTAGCAGTCATTATTTTAAATTATTCTATAATTTTAGTTTTGATAACTTCTTTGATCTAAGAGCTATTTAGGAAAATAATTTTAACTTCTCAAATTTTTGTTTTGTTTGCTACTATTTCATAATTTATTTTCAGTTTTTTCATAAATGTCAGAGAATAATGCTTATCTTTTGCTTTGGCATTTGTGATTTTTATTTTGATTTAGCAAATAATCAACTTTGGTAAATGTTGTTTCAAGAATAAAAAGAAATGTGGTAGAACTTCCTCATTCTCTTTTTAATATGATTCTGTAAATGTCTCCTTTTAGAAAAATCCAATATTTTTCCTTATGAACTTTGATGCTGTTATCTGCAGCATGAGTATTAGTGCTTATCATATCTTATTAATACTACTAGTACTAATACAAATACTGAAAAAAGAAATCCCAATGTTTTTTTTTCCTTTTCTTTTTTAAAATCTATACTGTTAAAAACATTAGATCCTTCTTTTCCCCCCATTGACTTCTTCCAGCCTTTTCCTGTCACCCACCTCTCAGGCCCTCACCACCCCATTCATTATCTGTGTCCACGAGTTATGCATATAAGTTCTTTGGTTGATCTCTTCTCACTCACTCTCCCCTGCCTTTCCTCTGAGTTCCAACAATCTGTTGATGCTTCTGCTAGTATATCTTTGGGTCTATTGTTGATCATCAGTTTATTTGGTTAGTTAGATTTCACGTATGAGTAAGATTATGTGGTATTTATCTTTCTCTGACTGGCTTATCTCGCTCAGCTTATCTGCTCTCCAGGTCTCTCTATACTGTTGCAAATGGTAAGAGTTCTTTCTTTTTTACAGCAGTGTACTATCCCATTGTGTAGATGTACCACAGTTTTCTTATCCACTCATCTGCTGATGGACACTTAGGCTGTTTCCAAATCTTGGCTATTATTAATTGAGCTTCTATAAACAAAGGGATGCATCTATTCTTTCTGTGTGTTTTGGGTTTCTTAGGATATCAACAAAATAACAAGAGAGCCCACCCTAGAGAACATATTTGACAATGATATATCCAATAGGGGGTTAATTGCCAAAATATATAGGGAACTCATACAACTTAACAAAAGGAAGACAAACAATCCAATTAAAAAAATGGGCAGAGGACCTAAATAGACACTTCTTTAAAGTGGACATACAGAATGCCAAAAGACATGAAAAAATGCTCAAAGTCACTAGTGATTTGAGACATGCAGATCAAAATGACAATGAGATATCACCTCACTCTTGTTCGAATGGCTATCATAAACAAATCAACAAACAGGTGTTAGTGAGGTTGTGGAGAAAAGTGAATCCTTGTGCACTGCTGGTGAGAACACAGACTGATGCAGCCACTGTGGAAACAATATAAAGTTTCCTCAAAATATTAAAAATGGAAATCCCATTTGATCCAGTGATCCCACTTCTAGAATATATCCCAATAAACCCCAATTTTTTGAGCATGCATTATGACAGGAAATGAGCTAGATTTTTTAGATTAACTTTCTTACTTAATATTTATAACTACTCTCTAAGATAGATAGTATATTTATATTGTCCATAATGATTCAGGTGGATTGCAATCTTGATTAACAGACACAAGGTAAAACAATGTTTTTGTTTTACATAATGCTTCTTGCCTTTAGCATTGCTTCTTAAATGTTGCTATTGTGACTCTTGCTTTGTTTCTGTTTACATTTGCCTTATATATTTCTATCTTTTAATATTTCACACTCATGTCACTCAGCATGGTATTGATATTGAGTAGATATCCTACAAAAAATGTTTGTGGGATGAATAGGCCTTTCAGATTCACTTTGTTTAATAAATCTTCTGAGAGGCATGCAATTGGATTTTGTTTATGAGGAGTGTGAGATGGCTATTAGGAGAGTTTAACCTACTTATAGTTATTGTGTTACTAGTAAGTTTGATTTACTTCTGACATATAGTGTTTTATTTTTTTAATGTTTCCTCTAATTTTCTTTTGCTTTTATGTTGCCATATGGATTTTGAACTCTTTGGTTAAATATCCACACAGATTGGTTTGGAGAGTGTACATCTTGTTTTTATTCCACTTTTGATTGACATCTGGCTTGTCCTACAGCTGAGTGCATTCATACTGTTGGCACCATAATTGTAGTTTCCATTGCAGCTGCTGCTTCCCAAGGCTTTTCGTCCACATGCCAAACTACCGTCAAGTATGTTCATGGTCATGGATTTCTCATTTTACTTATGATCTCATTTGAAACATGAAACATATTTGTTACATTGTGTAGCCCTTTCTTCATCTATTGATTTTGTCCTAATCATATAACTGTTAAATCCTGTTAATATTATAATGTTAAATGCCATGGGCTGATTTTATATATATGGACACTGTTCTGAACTCTGAAAATGTAGAGGAGAAAGAAGAAATACAAAGTAATACCTTGTCCTTGTTTTCAAGATGCTAAAAGTATCATTGGTAGGGTAACTAGAAGTATAACTGTAAAAAATAAATAACTCAAAAGTTACAATATAAATGGTGTAACGAGAACTATGTATAAATATATGTCAAATGAGAAACATGCAAAATGTGCCAATATTCAGAAGTCAAAAATATTGCCTAGAGTTGAAATTTTCAGAGAAATCTTCCCCGAGGAAGAAGGAAACCATTCCAACGTGAATGAACCGTGTGGGCCGAGGTGTGGAGGGGAGTATGGATATGGCATGTTCATTGGGATAGCAGGAAAATGATCATGGTCATATCAGATATTTTGTGGGATTGGAAATGTTTAATAGGATAAAGGATTCATTTCAAAAATATGTTAAGCACTTAGCACCCAGAGGACATTCAGAGGGCAGGTCCGAGAAGATTTTCATATGGAAGTAATGCCACAATTGAGTCCTAAAAGACAAGTGGGAGTTAAACAGGTAAAAGTGTTCAGGAAGGGTAGAGACCCTGGAAGAAGTATTTTCTAGGTAGAGGAAGGCAAAGATTGCAGGCTTACAGGTGAGAGAGAACATGGAGCTTTCAAGGACAATGATGTCCCTATGATTGGCATATCACATGTGAATGGAAGAATCAAGTGAAAAGGAGGGAGAAAAGCTAACTCAGGTCACGAGGACTTTAGGTACTACATGTAGACTTTGGACTTTATAAGGCTGGGGCTCCTCAAAGTGATTTCAAATGGGATAGTGGACCTCAGTGGAGAGTGGATTGTAGATGGAAGTTGAAGGCAGAGATATTGATTGGGAGATTGTTGGATTAATTCAGGTGAAGCATATCAAGTGACTGAATAGAGGCAGTAGCAGTATGGATATATTGGAGAACAATTAACTTACTGGAAGTTACAGCTCCGATAGCAAATGGATGAAGGGGGTAGGAAGAGGGGAACCAGGGATGATTCTTGGGATCCTAGCTTAGGACGTGGCTGGGATTTATTTATCACTATAGAAAAGACAGGAGAAAGAGAAATTTTGCAGTCCAGGGAGGAGTTGTGGATTTGGTTGAGATAATTTCTGATAATATTTTACACATTTATGGTCTTCCTTTACTTCATGGAATTTTCCTACTGAGTTTAGAGTAATGGGCTTTAAATGATAGCATTTCCTTAAGATTGTCATGGGTGCACTTGATTAAATTACTAAGTCAATAAAATATGGTTAAAAGTGCAGGCTTGTTGATGAAACAATCTTTTATTTAGCCACCAACCCCATAAATAGCCATATAATTAACAGTGATAAAGTTTGTTCAGTAACAAAGCCTCCCAAAGAGAGATTTGGATGCCTTTCAACGAAATAAATTCCTTTATTCTCAGATGACATGTAAACTGATGTCATTTCTCATTCCATAAAGCAAAAAAAAAGAAAGACAAAACCTGCTATGGTTTGCAGTATTCCAAGGATGACATTCTTCCTCAAAGTAATCTAAAAAAAGACATTCTGAACAAACTTGTATTTCCCCTGCCAGAAACACACGGCTGGCCCTGATGCAAGCCTTTCATATTTAGCCATTTAGATCATACTTTCTACATGAACTTTCATAACATTTATTTACTTTTATAAATGAATTAACCAACTGCTGCAGGAAGCCAGGAAGCCAGTTTCTCAGCAATTGGATTTCTCACTACATTATCTCAAGTGTATAAAATGGTATTCCTGGTCAACCTTTCAGAGCAATGTGAAATGTCACTAGTATCTCAGTTTTGAATTTTTATAGTTCTGCCTGCTTGCAAACACATTAGCTTCACTCCACAAAGACTGTGCTCTAGTTATAAATATTTTAACTCCCAAGCCCCCCTCGTTAGGGTGCCTCAACATTTTCCCTCCTGTCCTGTCCTGCCCTGTCCTGTCTGACTGACCGAGTCACACTCTTTTGTGAATAATTGCAATGGAAACAACAAGCAGAGGCCACTAATGCTGAAGACAAGGCATTACATACGTTTTTCTGACGAAATGGTGAACTAAGACTTAGGCCAATGAGCATTACCCAGGATAGATATATTGGCCCTCAGATGGGACACGGCATCTTGCTGCAATAGATGTTTTATATCCACAGCAGAGCATATGGATGGTAAGCTTACTCTGGAGGAGTTTAAACTCTAGTTCTTACATGCTGAGGCACAGGGTTCCCTGGGGTTGAGCTGGTTTAACTGGACGAACCACAGCCTCCCACAGCAGGCTCTCGGGCTAAGGCCTGAGGGCTGGCTCCTGCCCTGGCAGGAAGCTGTGTTCATGTGCTTGTCTTCATCTCCCCTCTCTTAGTGCCAGGCACAGCCAGTCAGGAGCCAGAGATGGCCATAAGTAAGTAGAGTCATTGGTGCCTGACTCTGGCCTGATCCAGAAACCCTACTTCCCAAGTCTTCCCATTCGTGGTAGCCTCTGGCAGTGGGCTAAGATCATAGACCAAGTTTGAGGAACCTTGCTCTTGGTGGCCAGAAAACTCAGAACCAGATGCAGCTGTTGAAGAAGACACTAGATGATTGAGAAAGGTAAAAATCATATATCTCTTAAAATGAATTAGAATATATGTTCTCTCATAAAGTAATCTTATTGTTTAAATTAGAACTTTAATTAGAACTTCAATAAGACAGTATAAGGAAAGAGAATAATTGGAACCTTTTACTGAAAAAGCAGAGAAATATCTGTTGCTAACATTTGCTGCTCTTACAACTAAAAATATCTGATTCCACATGAATAGAGATACATACTAGTATAATCACAACAGATCTCCAAATATCAAAGAGCAACTATTTGACTATATAATTTAACTGTCACTTTTATCTACCTATATATAGTTTGTTTGCTGAATAGGGATAAAGAGAAAACTTGAGCAACATCATGTTTTCAAAAGGGGCATAGGAGAATGGGGAGTCATTTCCAAAAGAAGTAATAAAATTTGTGACACAAATTTGGCATGAATTCTTAGGAAGCAGTGTAACTGTCTTCACATTTCTAGTGTCTAGCATGGTGCTTGACTTGTACTTGTTCTTATTTATTAGGTATTGTGCTTTGTCTTAAACTATCATGAATTTGAGCCATTTAAACACACACTGGTTCTTTAAGAGATTTGTATTTATTCTATTAATTCATTCATTAGAGGAATACTGATCGACAGAGCTACCCTAGCAGACCAGAAGTATATTCAATGATTATTATTGTTACTTGCATAGGGAATCTAGAGAGTGGTTTATTTGAAAGTTTGTGTAGGCCTTATTCAGAATATCAAAAGAGAGGCAAAATGAATATTTGTTGTACAGAAGTTTGATTAATTAAAAGAAAATCAAGTCATTGTATAGTTCATTTCTCTAGGCCAGTGAAAATATGCTTTTATTTATAGTCACTTCAGTGCTGTAGAATGACTTTAGAACATTCTGGAGAATGTCTCCCTTCTTATTGAATCCCTTTGGGAGGCCTTCAAGGGGCTCTAGATCTCCCTAACCTAAAAGAAACCATCATCAATCCTTGTGTATTTCCTCCTTTGCAAGAGTGATATTAACTAACTCTGCTTCCTTACCTCAGATCCACTCATTTGAAACATTTATTTTAAAATATTTAAGGTAAGAAAGTGTATAGAAGAACACAGTAAAGACCTGTTTATCACTGCTTGGCTTAACAAATGAAACATTACCAATAACATTGATGCTTCTGTGTACCCATCCCTAATCATATCTCACTTTTTCCAGATAGGCAGTGATGCAACTGCTATCTCGAATTTAGATTTGGTAATTATCATTTCCATATCACCCTTTATAGTAGGACTAAGTATGTATGCATGCCCAATCCCTTATGTAATATCATGTTTCACATTTAAAATATAGAAGTGGTATTATACTGTAGGTATTCTTCTGTAACTTGGTATTTTTGTATTTTCATTCATTATTGTTTTGGTGAGATTCATCCATGATGATGGTGTTCCAGTGTATGAATTCAACAATTTAATCACATACTCTTACATTGATGGACATGTGGTTTGCAACTTTTGTGTCAAGAGTTCAGGGCAGGTACCAGCATTATCCTTGGTGCAAACAGGACTCAGGCAGGAGAGTAGTTAATCTTATGATGTCCTCTCCAGAGATGTGCTTGAGCTCCAGTGCCTTGGGATGCAGAGGTTCTACTGCTGAGATGGTCTCACCCTAATGCACTCCCTTTCTGTGAGCCTAACAGAGAGCCTCATTGGACTTGGGGACAGTCAGACTGCTTTTGTGTCGGACAGTCTGAGGATAAAGTGTGAGCTGTTTACAATCATTGAGCACAAAGCTGCAGAGGTTTAGGGGACCATTGGGTGTGAAGCCTCAGATCCAGTTAGCTTTTTACCAGCCAGTGTAGAGAAAGCTCATCACTGATTTCATTTGTCACTACAAACCATTTTTTTCTTGTTTAAATGCTTTTGCCATGATCGTTCTTGTGTACATGTGCAAGAGTTTTCAAGGATATATACCTGAGAGTAGAGTTGCTGAATGATAAGGATCATGTCTTGTCAGGTTTACTGGAGGTTGCCATTTGTTCTTCAAATAATTGAACCAGTTTATACTCCAAGTAGTAAATGTAAGAGTTCCCATTGCTCTACATCCTATCCAACAAGTGGTATTGCCTACATTTATTAATTGTTGCTTATTTGATAGACGATACCTCAGAGAGGCGTTTTGGATATGATTGAGATTGAGCAGGTTACCTTGTACCTATTAGTCATTTATGTTTCCCCTTTTCTGAATCGCTTTTTCCTATCTTTTTGCCATTTCCCCCCCCCCCCCCGTGAATTGATTGCCTTTTTCTTTTTGACTTGTAGGTGTGTCATATTTGGGACATTTACCCTGTATGTTTAAAATAGTTCCCCCACTCTGTGCCTGTTTTGTTTGTTCTACTTTTAAAAAACCTTTTAGTGGTCTTGTGATTAACAGAAATTTAACATTTGGATGTAATGACATCTAGAACTATTTAGAGTAGTTTCAAAGAACTTTTTTAGTCTTAATCACTGTGAGGTTTGTTTTAATTAATTTCTGCTTTATTTTTTAAAAGATAATTTCTGTTCTTTTACTAGTTACCTTCAAAATTCTAAATGGATGCTTAGCTTAATCTAATAACTATCTCTTCCCTTATGAAAAAAAATCTCTTGTAAACTCTTTATTGCTATATAATATTTTAGGTCCATCTTATTTTTGTACTTCCTGAATTTGACATTATCACATTATTTTTTTACTGCTTGATTTGAATTTCCTATACATTTAACTATTTCTTTTCTCACCATTCCTTTCAGACTTTCTGTAGTTATTTTTAGTGAAAGTCTATTTATGGAAGCTCTAAAATTTTTATCAGAAAATATATTTTCTTTAACTTAATTCTAGAGTGGGGATTTAGGTAGGTATGAAATAGTAAGTTATTTTCTTAATGATTTGTTATCATTCTACTTTTTTTCTTTCTTGGTATCATATATTTTACCTTTAATATTGCTATGGTTATCTAGGTGTGAATTAAAAGGTTTTATTAATTAAAAAATTACTTTAAAAGTTTTGTCTATTCTGAACCTAAGATTCATGGTTTTCATCAAGGACATTTTTTTTGTGTGTGTATATATTTTCAAACATTGTCTCCTGAAACTTCAGTTACATGGATGTTAAATCTCATTTTATTTTTCATTTTTGTAAAACTTTATTTTTTTCTTCTCTAATTTTTTTATTTAATAAATATTTATTTTTCAGATTATTACAGTTGTTCCTCTTCCCCCGCCCCCCATAGCTTCCTTTCACCCGGCTCCCACATCTTCTGCCCTTACCTCCCCCCACATTGTCCTCATCCATAGATGTATGATTTTTGTCCAGTCTCTCCCTGAACCCTCCTCAACGCATTCCTCCAGAGAACTGTCAGTCCACTCACTCCCTTTCTATGCCCCCGATTCTATTATATTCACCAGTTTATTCTGTTCACCAGAATTTTTGTTCACTTGATTTTTAGTTTCACTTGTTGATAGATATGTATTTTTTGTTCAGAATTTTTATCTTTACATTTTTCCTCTTCTTCTTCTTCTCCTTCTTCTTCTTCTTCTTCTTCTTCTTCTTCTTCTTCTTCTTCTAGAATGCCTTTCAGCATTTCATATAATATTGGTTTGGTGTTGATGAACTCCTTTAGTTTTTTCTTATCTGTGAAGCTCTTTATCTGACCTTCAGTTCTGAGTGATAGCTTTGCTGTGTAGAGTAATCTTGGTTGTAGGTTCTTACTATTCATCACTTTGAATATTTTTTGCCACTCTCTTCTGGCCTGCATAATTTCTGTTGAGAAATCAGCTGACAATCGTAAGGGTGCTCCCTTGTAGCTAATTAATTGTTTTTCTCTTCCTGCTTTTAATATTCTCTCTTTGTCTTTTTGCTCTTGGTATTTTAATTATGATGTGTCTTGGTGTGGTCCTCCTTGGATTCCTTTTGTTTGGGGTTCTGTGTGCTTCCTGGACTTGTAAGTCTATTTCTTTCACCAGGAGGGGGAAGTTTTCGGTCATTATTTCTTCAAGTAGATTTTCAGTATCTTGCTCTTTCTCTTCTGGCACTCCCATAATTCTGATGTTGGTATGCTTGAAGTTGTCCCAGAGGCTCCCTACACTATCTTCACATTTTTTTTTTAAATTTTTTATTTTTTGCTTTTCCAGTTGAATGTTTTCTGCTTCTTTGTATTTCAAATCTTTGACTTGATTCTTGTGTTCCTCTTGGATCTCACTAAATTTATCCATCTTTTCTTGGAAATTCTTGAAAAACCTTATAACCATGGTTTTGAATTCTATATCGAGTCATTTGTTTTCCTCTATTTCCTTTGTTTGTGATCTGTTCCTTTGTCTCCGCATTTTCACTGCTTCCCTGAGTTGGTAGAGTACTTTGTGTTTTAGGTATCTTAATTGGTCCAGTAGCTCCGCCTCCCCAGTTACCTGAGGTGGACTCTCTTGGTGCATGTGTGCAGCCTTGTTGTAGTTAAGTCTTGATTGTTGTTGGTATCACTGGGGGGATTTGACCTCCAAGCCAACTGGTTGTGAAGATCAGCTGTGTCTATGCTGGGAGAGCTTCTGTGCTGGAGTCAGCCTTATGATACAAGACTTGCAAAAGTCAAAAGTCTCTCTGCTCAGCTTGGATGGGGTGGAATCTCAGGGCTAAGCAGAGACAGCCTTGGCTTCCCATCAGCCCTGCCTTACAAGGCCCCTGGGTCTCAGTGTCCCTCAGTAATCACTGCAGCCTTCTCTGTGCACACATGTGCGTGCCTGGAGACCTCTGCCTTTCCGGCTCCCTTGACTTTCGGTGCACTCTGGGGACCCGTATGAGTCTGGGTCCCCAGGGTCTCACCTAAAACTGGGGTTTAGTGCAGTCAGAAGTGGATTTCAGTGCAGTTGGGAGGTCCTGTCTCCCTCCTACTAGAGAAAGCCCCTGGCACAATAAGCAGTCAGCCCTCTGTGTGTGCACACCTCCAGACCTCTGCCATTTCGTGGCTCCCCTAAGTTTCTGTGCACTCCTCCCTTTTCACAACAGTCCAGACTCCCTCTGTATCAGTCTCGCCCAGAACTGAGGTTCAGTGCAATCGGAACTGGGGTTCAGTGCAGTTGGGAGTTTCTGTCTCCCTCCCACAAGAGGGAGCTAGCCATGCATTCTGCCGCCTGTCCTCTCCACATGCATGTCTCTGTACCTCAGCTTTTTGCAGCTCTTCTGAGTCTTTGTGAGCCCCTTTATTTCCTTCTAGTTGTAGAATTTCTACTCATCCAGCTTTCCTGTGGTTCTGGATGATGTCCGTTCTGTCTTTTAGTTGTAGTTTTGAAATTGTTGTGCTAAGCAGCAATTTTGGTATTCACCTATGCCACCATCTTGATTTCTCCTCCCTGTAAAACTCTTCTTATTTATCATCTCATTAGCTCCATTTTTTATAGTCTATAAACTTAAAAAAATCTAACTTCTAGTTTATTGATTTGCTTTTCCATATTCTATCTAGTTTGCTTTTTAAACTATGCATTGAGTTTTTAATTTCAATAATTATATTTCAATTATGTTTCAATGATTATATTTTATTCTCTATAAGTCCAATTTGATTCTATTTCAAGATTGTTTTTTTATTTCTTGTAAATTATGAAATATGAGGTTCTAGGAGGTCTATTTTCATGATTTTAGTTCTATAACCTCCTTTCCTTGTTCTCTTGTTTCCTTAGATATAATTCTGAATTGAGTACCTGTACTGACTGTTCTTTTTCTGTGAAAATCCTGCGTGGGTGTTTATTCCTTTGTATTTGCTTCTGCTATACATTTTTGGAAGCTACCAAATGAGGACAACATTGAGCTGTTATTTTGGCTTGTGATTTTACAATTCCTGATGTTTGCATAATTTTGAGCTTCAAACTCACATGAAATTGGCCTGAACTTAAAAATTAGTTATGGGTGAGGGAGAGAAAAATTTAACAGATTTAGAAAATAAATACTTAGTTAAACTCTGTTTAACTATAGAGAGAGAGGAAGGGGGAGAAAGAGAGAAACATCGATGTGAGAGAGAAACTTTGATCAATTGGCTTCCACAGATGCCCTGCCTGGGGATTGAACCTACAACCTATATATGTGTCATGACTGCAAATAGAACCCGTCATCTTTTGGTATACAGGATGACACACCAACCAAATGAGCCACCTGGCCAGGGCACCCAGTTTAACTTTAAAAATATGAATGAATAATTTTTTAGTATTAAGTATATCCCATGAAATATTTAGCCTCGATTTTTTTTTCTGGCTACTAATAACTAGAGGGTGGGAGGTGTTATTTTCTTAACAAGAGCTGATACTTCTACTATAAATTTCATATTATCTTCCTTTGTGCATAGTTTTGTTGTTGTTGTTTTTCTAATCCACCATTTCATGAAGCATCTCCTCTTTCAAAGGTCTTGGGTTTTGTGGGGCATCTAAGTTCCAGCTCCGCACCTGGTGAAAACTTTGTGTCCTTTCTCCAGAGTGGTTCTAGGTTCCTGGGATGGGGACATTCCATTAGTATAGTCACTGGTTCAGTATTTGCTTTTCTCACTCGTTTTCTGCTTCCCTTTTGATTGTTTGTTTCTCTCCTAGGATTTTTCCCTTCCTTTCACTTTTCCCCTGCAAGTGAGATATGCATTTAAAAGTTCTGTGTTTCATCAGCTATATTGCTTGCCGCAGAAATGCTCCCATTCACTCTAACCATACCCTTGCCCTTACCAGGATCTAAAAATGCTGGCTGGAAATTCTGCCCAAGGTGCTTTCTTGCTAAATCCAAAGGCCTCTTCTTGGGAGTTGCCTACTTGAAAGCTCTCATTTCTTGGCTAACCTCTTTCTATCACTGCCTCTGTCACTGCAGTCTTCTTATTGTTTTTCGGTAACTAGCCATTGTCAGTCCTCTTTAATGGCTCCCTTTCCTGTTGCTTTTTCTTTGGTATAAACATGCCTCTTGGAAAGACAGCCTACTCCTAAGATAGGGACTCCAGTGTCCTGATCTCTGAACTCTGTAGGTAGCTTTTATATTGTTTTCTATGCTAATATTTTTAAAACCAGAATTTGCTCTTGAAAAATTTTGGTAACTTTTTATTGCCAAAACATAAAATCTTGGCATTAAAATTCTCTATAATAGAACTCTTAGCCTCTCCTTCTCTAATTTTCTCAGCTACCAAACTCTTCAATCACTGAAATGTTCTGTGCTTCTTGGACCATGATGTTGCTTCACTCCTCTGTCTTTGTTTTAAATACTAGAATATCTGCTTTTCACTGCCTATGTATTGAAATCATATCCTTCCTTCAGGGTTAAACTCAGATTTCACCTTGGTGAAGGCTGGCCTATTCCCACCTCAGCTGGCTACTCATTTAGTATGTTATTAGTGCTTTTCTGGCAACACATGTATTTCTTGGGTGAAAACCATCTTTTTCATTTTATTACCATAATTCTGAGCATAGTACTGTCTATTTAGTAGTCTTCAGTTGACTTACTGATTATTTAGTTAAGGTACATGTCTTTAGTGATTATGAGGATATATTTGATAGGCCTTAAGTATCATATCAGTTTTATATTTTTTTTAAAAGAAGATCAATTTAGAAAAACTGTTAGAGCTTCATAAGTAATATGAGTCTTCATTTTCCATTTGTAAGAGTATTTCATTTAACCTCCCATTTTATGGGGGCAGTCTCATTTCCATGTTGGATCTCTGATGGTCATATGACTAGGGATTTCTAGATTCTCATGAATAAGTCCTCTCAGAAAAAACCCAGTAACCTCCATCGTCTTTAAAAGATGTTCATTCATTTCCCCAAATCCCTTTATTCCATCTAGTTTAAAATAATCACAATGCATAAATAGAGGTAGGCACTTTATGCCTATTGAGATCATTTGTCCTAATAGATTGCACTGTTAGGTCAGTTCTAAGTATTGGTAATACCTGCGAATCTTGTTCTTTCTTTTTCTGTGTGCATAGAGTTGCCAGATTTTATAAATTAAAAGATAGTCCATTAGTTTAAGTTGAATTGCAGATACACACTGATTAATTTTTTTATTTTTAGTATCTGTCTTTTTATTTCATGAAACATCCTTACACTTAAAAAGGTCATTGTTTATCTGAAATTCAAATTTAACTGGGTATCCTATATTTTGTCTAGCAACTCTACATCTGTACTGTTTCCAGCTACTTGCTTCTTATTATCATAATCATCTAAAATGTATACAGAGGTGGGATAAAAATGTCAGAGGAATAGATGGACATGTCTAGAGCCTTGTCGATGGGCAGAAGGAGAGAGAGCAGCTGAGAGTCGCACTGGGAGTGTTTGTTGGCAAGTTAAGAGTCAGTTATCCTCCAGGAGAAGGTGGGGGACTGCTGGACGGGATCCCCTGACCAGGCAGCTCCACTACCACGGGGTTTTTGTCTCCTGGAGTTACCAGCGTGAACGTGGAGACTGCACCATCGTGCAGAGGGAGGTGGATGTCTGCGGCGGTCTGAAAATTGCAGTTGCAGCACCCACCAAACAGCCGGGGGACCCAGAACACCACTCTCCAATTGGCGCAGACACACGGACTCAGAGGAGCTACACATGGCACATGGAAAGGTCATATTTCACCTGGGATAAGTGCCTTGTGTGTTGTACTTGGTTGTGTTGTAGTTTGTGCCTTTGAATCAAAATAGAAGAGAGAACTACATAACCAGACACCCGGAGAAGAAAGACCATGGACAGATGAAGAAACAGCCCGCATATGACAGAAAGGCAGGTATCACCAGAAAAGGAAGTAAACAAAATAGAACCAGAAATAAGCCTGCCAGAGAAAGAGTTCAGAGAAATGATCATAAAGTGGCTGAAAAGAGTGGAAGACAAAATTGACAATGTGACTAAGAGCGAAGAGGAAATGAAGAAACAAGAAGAAATGCAGAATAATCAAGAAGAAATGAAAAATGACATCACTGCTATAAAGAACTCAATAGAAAGCATCAAAAGTAGTCTAGAAGAAGCAGAGGACCACATCAGTCAGCTAGAAGACAAGTTAGGAAAAAATACCCAAGTACAGCAACTTCTAGAAAAAAAAATTAAAAAGCAAGAGGAGAGCCTAAGAGAACTTTGGGATAACACAAAACAAAACAACATCTGCATAATTGGGGTTCCAGAAAGAGCAAAAACTGAGCAAGGAATAGAAAACCTGTTTGAAGAAATAATGACAGAAAACTTCCCTAATATAGAAAAGAAAAAACCCTCACAAATCCAAGAAGCTCACAGAGTCCCAAGCAAAATGAATCCCCAAAAAACCGACACCAAGGCAAATTATAATTAAATTGGCAAACACCAATGACAAAGTAAGAATCTTAAAAGCGGCCAGAGAGAAACAGAAAGTTACCTACAAAGGAACCCCCATCAGACTAGCAACTGATTTCTCCACAGAAACTCATCAGGCCAGAAGGGAATGGAATGAAATATACAAAGTCATGCAAAGGAAGGATCTGAATCCAAGAATACTGTACCCTGCAAGGCTTTCAATCAAAATTGAAGGTGAAATCAGAAGCTTCACAGACAAAAAAGGACTAAGGGAATATATTACCACCAAATCAGCAATGCAAGAAATGTTAAAGGGTCTGCTGTAATAAAAAGAAATAGGAAGCGAAGAAGGAACTCTGGGGTAAACACTAAAAATGGCGACAGATAACTACTTATCAGTAATAACTTTAAATGTAAACGGATTAAATGCTCCAATCAAAAGGCATAGGGTAACTGATTGGATAAGAAAACATGATCTATATATCTGCTGTCTACAAGAAACCCACTTCAGGAAAAGAGATGCACACAGATTGAGGGTGAAAGGATGGAAAATGGTCTTTTAGGCAAATGGAAATGAAAAAAAATCTGGGGTTGCAAAACTTATATCTGACAAATTAGATCTCAAAGTGAAGGACATAACAACAGATAAAGAAGGCCACTTCATAATAGTAAAGGGAACAATCCAACAAGAAGAAATAACTCTGGTAAACATATATGCACCCAATATAGGAGCACCTAAATACATAAAAAAAACTCCTGTAGGATATTAAGGGAGAGATTGACAGCAATGCAATCATAGTAGGAGACTTTAATACCCCACTGTCACCACTGGACAAATCCTCTAAACAAAAAATCAGCAAAGAAACACCAATCCTAAATGACTCACTAGACCAGATGGAATTAATTGACATCTTCAGAACATTTCACCCCAAAGCCACAGAGTATACATTCTTCTCCAGTGCACATGGGTCATTTTCAAAGAGAGATGATACGTTGGGTCATAGGTAAAGTCTCTTCAAATTCAAGAAAATCGAAATCCTATCAAGCATTTTCTCAGATCACAGTGGCATAAAACTGGAAATCAACTACATTAAAAATGATACAAAGAAATCAAACACATGGATACTAAACAGCATGCTATTAAACAATGACTGGGTAACCAGAGAGAACAAGGAAGAAATAAAAAACATCATGACAACAAATGACAATGACAACACAACAATACAAAATTTATGGGACACAGTGAAAGCAGTCTTGAGAGGGAAGTTCATAGCTCTACAAGCCTACTTCAAAAATCAGGAAACAATGGTAATAAATTGCCTAACGCTACAACTCAAAGAGCTAGAACTAGAGCAAGAAGAAAAGCCCAGTGTAAGCAGAAGGAAGGAAATAGTAAAGATCAGAGTGGAGATAAACAACATGGAGACCAAAGAAACAATTCAAAAGATCCACAAAACCAAGAGCTGATTCTTTGAAAGGATAAACAAGATTGATGGACCTTTAGCCAGGCTCACCAAGAAGCAAAGAGCGAAGACCCAAATAAACAAAATCAGAAATGAAAGAGGAGAAATAACAACAGACCCCACCAAAATACAGAGGATTGTTAAAAAATACTATGAACAACTCTATTCCAACAAATTGGACAACCTGCAAGAAATGGAGATATTCCTAGAAAAATATAACCTTCCAAAACTCAATCAGGAAGAAGCTAAACATCTCAAGAGTCCAATAACTATGGAAGAAATTGAAGCAGTCATCAAAAAGCTTCCAGCAAACAAAAGCCCAGGACCAGATGGCTACACAGGAGAGTTTTACCAAACATTCAAGGAAGAATTAAAGCCTATCCTCCTCAGACTATTCAAAAATATTCAAGAAAAAGAAACACTTCCAAACACCTTCTATGAAGCCAGCATCACCCTAATGCTAAAACCAGATAAAGACAACACAAGGAAAGAGAATTATAGGCCAATATCTCTCATGAACATAGATGCCAAAATCCTCAACAAAATTCTCACAAATCGGATCCAGCAGTACATCAGAAAGATCATACACCATGAACAAGTAGGATTTATCCCAGGAATGCAGGGATGGTACAATATCCGCAAATCAATAAACGTGATACATCATATAAACAAATTGTGAGATAAAAATCACATAGTCATATCAATTGATGGAGAAAAAGCATTTGACAAAATCCAACACCCTTTCTTGATAAAAACTCTCAGCAAAGTGGGAATAGAAGGAGCATACCTCAACATCATAAAAGCCATATATGATAAACCCACAGCTAACATCATACTCAATGGGCAAATACTAAAACCATTTCCCCTAAGAACAGGAACAAGACAGGATGCCCACTCTCACCTCTCCTGTTAAACCTAGTACTGGAAGTATTAGCCATTGCAATTAGTCAAGAAGAAGAAATAAAAGGCATCCAAATTGGAAAAGAAGAAGTAAAGCTATCCTTATTTGCAGATGACATGATACTGTACATAAAAAACCTGAAGGACTCCATCCCAAAACTAATTGACTTAATAAATGAATTTGGCAATATAGCAGGTTATAAACTTAATGCCAAGAAATCTGTGGCATTTCTATCCACTAATAGTGAAATTACAGAAAGAGCGACTAAAAAAGCAATCCCATTTACCATCACATCAAAAAGTTAAGATACCTAGGAATAAACCTATCTGAGGAGGTAAAAGACCTATATGTAGAAAACTACAGGACAGTGAAAAAAGAGATAGAGGAAGATGTAAACAGATGGAAGAGCATACATGCTCATGAATTGGGAGAATCAACATCATTAAAATGTCCATACTACCCAAAGCAATCTATAGATTCAATGCACTACCCATTAAAATACCAATGATGTATTTCACAGACCTAGAAAGAATTCTTCAAAGATTAATCTGGGGAAAAAAAGACTGAAAATAGCCACAGCAATCCTGAGAAAGAAGAGTAAAGTAGGTGGGATCTCAATACCAGATTTCAATCTATGTTACAAAGCAACTGTTCTCAAAACAGCCTGGTACTGGCACAAGAACAGACCTAGAGACCAATGGAATAGAATAGAGAATCCAGATATCTAACCAAACCACTATGCTCAATTAGTATTTGACAAAGGAGGCATGAACATACAATGGAGCCAAGATAGCCTCTTCAATAAATGGTATTGGGAAAATTGGACAGATACATGCAAAAAAATGAAACTGGACCACCAACTTACACCAAATACAAAAATAAACTCAAAATAGATGCAGGACTTAAACATTAGATGGGAAACCATAAAAATATTTGAGGAATGCACAGGCAGCACAATCTCAGACATATGCCGAAAGAACTTCTTTACTGATACTGGTCCAAAGGCAATGGAAGCTAAAGAAAAAATAAACAAATGGGACTACATCAAAGTAAAAAGCTTTTGTACAGCAAAAGAAACCATCAACAAAACAACAAGAAAGACCACTGTATGGGAGAACATATTTGCAAATGTTATCACTGATAAAGGTTTAATCTCCAACATCTACAGCCAACTTATACAATTTAATAAAAGGAAGATAAACTATCCAATAAAAAGTTGGGCAACGGATCTAAATATAACCTTTTCGAAAGATGACAGAAGGAAGGCCAAGAGACACATGAAAACATGTTCAAAGTCACTAATTATCAGAGAGATGCAAATCAAAACGACAATGTGATACCATCTGACACCTGTCAGAATGGCAATCATCAACAAATCATCAAATAACAAGTGTTGGCGAGGATGCAGAGAAAAAGGAACCCTCGTGCACTGTTGGTGGGAATGCAGACTGGTGCAGCCACTGTGGCAAACAGTGTGGAGTTTCCTCAAAAAACTAAAATGGATCTCCCATTTGACCCAGCAATCCCACTCTTAGGAATATATCCTAAGAAATTCAAACACCAATCAGAAACGATTTATGCATCCCTATGTTCATAGCAGCACAATTTACAATAGCTACAATTTGAAAACAGCCTAGGTGCCTGTCAGCAGATGAGTGGATCAGAAAACTATGGTACATCTACACAATAGAATTCTATGCTTACATTAAAAAGAAGTAATTCTTACCATTTGCAGCAACCTGGATGGAACTGGAGAGCCTTATGCTAAGTGAAATAAACCAGTCAATAAAGGAAAAATACCACGTTATCTCAGTCATTTGTGGATAATAAAGAACATTATAAACTTATGAACAAAAGGATAGACAGAAGCAGTAAAGCATCAAACAGACTGTCAAATTACAGCAGGAAGGTTAAGGAGAGGTTGGGTAGATAAGAGATCCACCAAAGGACTTGTATGCATGCATATAAGCATAACCAATGAACACAGACACTGGGGAGTTGAGGTATGCCTGGGAGGGGGGGGCAATGGGGAGATATGTATACATGTAACACAATAAAAATTAAAAATGAAAATAATAATAATAATAAAATAAAAATAAATAAATAAAAAATAAATTAATATGAGGGGGGAAAACTAAAATTAAATTCAGAAAAGAATAAAATAAACCAAACAACCTCAGAAATTAGTAATGTAACCACACACACATACACACACACACACACACACACACACACACACACACACACAATAAAAATAAAAATAAAATGTACACAGAGGGCCCTGGCCAGATAGCTCACTTGGTTAGAGAGTTGTCATGCCCAATACACCATGGTTGCAGATTTGATCCAGGTCAGGGAACAGACGGGAATCAGCCAATGAATACATAATAAATAAGTGGGACAACAAAATTGAAGCTTCCCCCGTCTCTCTGTCTCTTTCTCCTTTTCTCCCTTCTACTTTCTCTCTAAAATCAATCAATCAATACAAATTTTTTTAACAATGTTAAAAAGTACACAGAGGGTTTCTATATGCAGAAATGAAGATTCTATAAAAATGATTTTCCCTGGAAAACTATCAAACAGAAAATTTTCTAGCTTGCAAATGTTAAGTGTGGTGAGGAATGTAACATGGCAACAGGATAATTAATTCTAGAGGGGGGGTGATGGAAAAATAGTACTGTCATGAAAAACCAATCTCAGCTGTGGGAGTTTACTAGCATAAATATGATACTGGTAATGTTTTCAGTACAACTAATCTATTGTGGCAGGCGCATCTGGGTGACACACACTCTGTAACTCAGTGAAATGCCTGGGAGAAAGCGCGCGTGTGTGTGTGTGTGTGTGTGTGTGTGTGTGTGTGTGTGCGCTAAGCAGTCCTTTGTTACAAAGGAGTGGAACAGGGTCATGAACATTGTGTCAAAATTCAAGCTAATTGATGGACAGTATAATCACCACCTTAGTTAGTGCCTCGGGACTCTTCATACCGGCAAGCTGTAAATTTAAATGGAAACCAAAGGGATAGTGTACAGTCCATAGCTCTGCGTTCCATTACTTCATGTATGAAAAATTCAGCAAGTAAGAGAGAAGCTTGACAGGTAGCAGCCAGAGAGGAGCTGCACAGTGATTAAGGTAAGACTGAGTGGCTGGAAAAAGTCTCCATCTACCCACGTACAGGCGTAGGTTTTTGGGTAAAGGATTAACTGTGTTCTGTGCTCAGGAGGAGGGAAGCACTTCTGAGTTCTGAGCAGCTCAAGGATCTCTTTGACCCCAACCCTAGACATACAGTCTTCTTTAGATAATAAGATTTGGAGTAAAACATCTACTCATGAGCCCAACCAGTCACTGTATTTCTATCCTTTAATTGTGGGCTACTTAGTGTCATTGAAAGTCATTGAGTTTTCTCATCAGACTGACTTGGGTTTAAATCCCATCCAGCTCTGCTTCCACATTGTGACACTCTCTTCCTAAATCTGTTTATTCATCTATAAAATGAAGTGGAACCTGTCCATCTCTCAGGGTTGGGATGTGGATTAACTGGGTTTCTGAAATGTAAACTGCTTGTTTTTTGTTAATTGATTCATGAAAGGTAGCCGTGTCCCTCTCTAGCCCAACGTTTTCTGACATTCTGCTCATTGCCTGAGCTTCATAGGGGCAGATTGCCCATCTTCCTGCAATCATATGCTTCTTCCTGCTTGTATCTCAGACCCTTGAGGCATCTTAATTTGATGGTGCACTACATAGGAGGAGAATGTTTGCCGTAGGTGGGCATGGTGGAGGGCTGTCTCTTCCCATGCAGACTCACCAGTTGGCCGATTGCTTTCAGTAATGTGCTGAGAAAAAGCTGTGAGGCTGCCTGAGTGTGGAGAGAGACAGCACCTGGTTGGCTGATGAAGGCTGCCATTCACACAGGAAAGGTCGCCATGGTCTCGGTGCCCTGTCCTTGGTAGCTTTCTACCTGGTCAGTTTCTGAAAGCAGGCAATTTGTGTTCAGAACATGACTTCCCTGTCTGTACCCTTTCCTACATGTTATGGGCCACCTTCCCCAAGTTCACTAGTGTTTGAGCACTGGCTTTGTGGCAGAGAAAGTGAAGGATGAACTCGTTAGTTTCTGTTAAGATTCAGGGACTTACCAGTCACTTTCTTCTGCAGAGTATTCTGCAGGAAAAGGCCAGGTGCTCTGGGCCAGCCTTAACTGTGGGCTTTACAGATGTGAGTTGATTGTGGCCCATTTCTGTGTTGCTGCTGGAGGTGGCCTGTCTCTGTTTGCTGCTGCTGGAGGTTTCCCTTCTCTGTGTATTGCTGCTAGAGGTGGCCCGTCTCTGTGTTGTTGCTGGCGGTGGCCAATCTCTGTGTGCTGCTGCTGGAGGTAGCCTATCTCTGTGTGTTGTTGCCAGTTGTCGCTCATTTCTGTGTGTTGTCGCTGGTGGTCGCCCATCTCTCTGTGTTGTTGCTGCTGGTGGCCCATCTGTGTGTGGCTGCTGTGGGCAGCCATGGGCAGCCTGGGCAGGAGAAGTGCCAGAGAGAAGAGGTTTCCCTCCAAGCCAGCCATCAAACCCCCTTTGAAATTCTCCAAAAAGGGTTCAGAGAATCAGGCTTTATAATAGAAATATCTGAAGAAAGAAATTTATATTCTATCTAGGGGCTGTGAGGATGAGAATATTTGTTAGTTAGAAAAGGCCAGACAACCCAAAATAGTTTTCTCATTTTTTGGCTATTGACTGGGTTCTTACTGATGATGGTTGCATTATTGTAACTTAAACTTCTACGAAAATGTAAGATTTCCTGGAAGAATCTAAAGGCAGCAGCATGGAAGAGAACATTTGAAGGAGACTGCAGAATGAGAAAGAGAAATGATATCACTGTGAATATAAAACAAAGTGTTCTCAGAGGAGGTGGACAGAAATAGACAGGGGGAGACGCAGAGTCCAGGGAACCCCAGATTTCCCAACATCTACACCTTATGCCAAAAGAAGGCCACTTGCTAAGTTTGAGAAAGCAACATTGGGTCTGATTATCATCATGGTAGACATTTTACATAAATGTGGAAAAGTATACAAAAGAAAAGAAAAAATTCCAGGAATCCCATGGCAAGCATTGACCATGAGTTGTTCCTCTTTTTTTCTTTGGTGCATTTCCTTCTAGTCTTTTTTAATCCACATATCTGCATAAAAACTATTAAACTAGGCAGCTCTTATTTGCCAGTGATGCTGGCTTGGGTACTAGCAGTGTTGTTGCCAGAAAGTGTTCCTCAGCGGCTGAGTTTTTTAGAGGCTCGGTCCCATAAATGCTCAGAAACAGATTCTCATTGCTCTGGCCTCCTCTGCATTAAATATGCTGTGTCTGCCATTGCCCAGGGTGTGACCAATTCCTGGTGACCCCTTCCCATTTCAGGACAGAACACTGCTTATCCCTGGCCTACCCTTCTCAGTCTTGGGACAGCCCTTCCCTAATTCCCAGTGCAGAGCAGAGAACAGCTATGTTTTTCAGAAAAATTTACTAAAATGTAGGGGACAGAGAAGAAAATATAACACAGAAAGCAACTTAAAACTGCTTCTAGATATGCCCACTCTTAAAGATGACTTTCCTAACCTCAAAGAGAGGAAGTCCCCTCCTCCATTCCATCAGAGTCCAAGAGTCTCAGTCCTCCCTTTTCATCGACTGTCCAGTGTTCACTCCTTTTACAGAATGATTAAAAGTAAGAACTTCCATTTCCTTTAGAGAATGAGAGAGCCCACCCCACCCACAGAGGTGGTCTGTCTGGCCACAGGACTGATGATTCCCTTGTACTAGTCTTAGAAAACATTTCCCAAAGTCTAGGTTATTGCCGCATTAATCCCAACATGGTTTCCAGATCTTTTCTGACACCAAGCGAGGAGAAGATTCAACCTTTCTGTGCTCCTTCTGCCAAAAACCTGCTCACAGAAAAGCATCACATCTTTGTAAGAAGGAGTAATGATTTGAATGTATATGGTTTAGAAGATAAATATTCTCTAAAGGAATGGTCTTCAGAGATGTAATTTCAAAATGCATCTGTTTTACATTTATTAAACAGAACTTCCCAGATGAGACCTTCTGTATGCAGATTGCTTCAGTACATTTTTGCTCTTGCTTTACATTGCATAATATCAGGGGACCACACAGGAGCTGGGAAGAGTCTCCCCAAAGATAAAGTGAGGTAGTGCTTGCAAATTTTAAAGCAGCAGCTTTTAAAATAAGGCTTCAGGTCAGTTCTCTATCTGTGATACAACACACATACATTTGCATAATTAAAAATAATACTTTACATACAAGTCTATAATCTGCTTTCTCAATTTCTTTTTTCTTTTATCTTTATTGTTCATATTATTACAGTTGTTCCTCTTTTTCCCCCCATAGCACCCCTCAACCCAGTTCTCACTCCACCCCATGCCCTTATCATCCCCCACTGTCCTCATCCATAGGTGTATGATTTTTGTCCAGTCTTTTCTGCACCCCCCACACTCCTTTCCCCCTGAGGATTGTCAGTCTACTCCCTTTCTATGTCCCTGACTCTATTATATTCACTAGATTATTCTGTTCATCAGATTTTTTATTCACTTCATTTTTAGATTCATTTGTTGGTAGAAATGTATTTGTTGTTCATAATTTTTATCTTTTTTTCTTCTCTTGGTGCACCCCTTTGCGGACTGTGTGCACAGTCTTGTTGTAGTTAAGGTACTCTTCTAAAGAGTACCTTTCAGCATTTCATATAATACTGGTTTGGTGTTGATGAACTCCTTTAGTTTTTTCTTATCTGTGAAGCTCTTTATCTGACCTTCAATTCTGAATGATAGCTTTGCTGGTTAGAGTAATCTTGGTTGTAGGTTCTTGCTATTAATCAATTTGAATATTTATTGTTACTCTCTCTGTCCTACATAGTTTCTGTTGAGAAATCAGCTGACAGTTATATGGGTGCTCCCTTGTAGGTAACTAACTGTTTTTCTCTTGCTGTTTTTAATATTCTCTCTTTGTCTTTTGCTCTTGGCATTTTAATTATGATGTGTCTGGTATAGTCCTCTTTGGATTACTTTTGTTTGGGATTCTGTATGCTTCCTGGCCTTGTAAGTCTATTTCTTTTACCATGTGGGGGAAGTTTTCAGTCATTATTTCTTCAAATAAGTTCTCAGTATCTTGCTCTCTCTCTTCTTCTGGCACTCCCATAATTCTGATGTTGGTATGCTTTAAGTTGTCCCAGAGGTTCCTTACACTAACTTCATATTTTTGGATTCTTTTTTCTTTTTGCTTTTCCGGTTGTATGTTTTTTGCTTCTTTGTATTTCAAAACTCTGACTTGATTCTTAGGAACCTCTAGTCTGCTGTTGGATCTCTGTATATTATTTTTTATTTAAGTCAGTGTATACTTTATTTATAGTTGGTCTTTTTTCATATCCTCAAGGGTGTCACTAAATTTATTGGCCCTTTCTATAAAATTCTTGAAAAACCTTATAACTGTGATTTTGAACTCCATTAGTAGTTTTCTTTCCTCCATTTCTTTCATTTGTGACCTGTTTTTTTGTTTGTTTGTTTGTTTTTTGTCTCCACATTTTGGCTTCTTCCCTGAGTTGAATGTGCTAGGTGTCCTATAGGTCCCAGTGGCTCAGCCTCCCCAGTTACCTGAGGTGGACACTCTTGGTGCACCCCCTTGTGGACTGTGTGCACAGTCTTGTTGTAGTTAAGCCTTGATTGTTGTAGGTATCACTGGGAGGAATTGACTTTAGGTCAATTGGCTGTGAAGATCAGCTGTGTCTCTGATGGGAGAACTTCTATACTGGAGACAACCTTATGGGGTAAGACTTGCTTCAGTGGGGCTCTGGTGCTCACTGAGTCTGCCCTCTGAGTGTGTCCCTTATGGATCTGAGGAGTTGTAATATGGATGGTCCTACTCTGACCCCTGGCTACACTGGCTCTTGGATCTTCAAGGAGATGCTAATTTAGCCTCTGCCTGAGGTGACCCAGCAGGAGCTACAGAGAAATCTGCAGATTCCTTTTCTTTGTTTGGGCTTTGGAGGTGCCTAGATGAGGCCCAGCTGTGAAGGAATGCAAGTTGTTGTGTGGCCTTGGGTCTTCTTTTTTGATGTTCTGGGTCTCTCTGACTCAGCAGTTTGATAGGTAAGTTTAGATTTCAAAGGACCAGACCATTTATATGCAAAAGCCTCTGTGCACAGCTTGGGTGGGGCAGAGTCTCAGGGTGGAGAAAACAGTAATGGTTTCCCATCAGCCCTGCCCTAAGAGGCCCCCAGGTCTCAGTGGCCAGTGGTAATTGCTGCAAGCACCTCTGAGAGAAAGCTGCCCTTGATTTCCAACCAAAGCCAGATAGTCCAGGTTCTCCCCGTATGAATCTGGGTCCCCACAATCTCGCACGGAACTGGAGCTCAGAGCTTGTGTCTCCCTGTGGATTGAAAAAAACAGGCACCTTCTCAGCTGCCAGCCCTCTCTGCACACATGCCTTCATACCTTTGCACTTTACTTCCGCAGTTCCTCTGAGTCTCTGTGTGTTTTTCTCTTCCCTTCTAGTTTTAGAATTTCCACTTAACCAGCCTTCCTGTGGTTCTGGATGATATCCTTTTTGTCTTATAGTCATAGTTTTGAAGTGGCTGTGTGAGGTAGCAAGGTCAGGTATTTGCCTCTGCCCCCTGATTTCTCAATTTAAGTTTCCCTTGTAAATATTTTTAATATCATTAACACTTCATTCCAATGAGCCCTGGTCAGTGTTTCTCAGTGGATAGAGTGCCAACTCATGTAAAGAAGGGTTACAGGTTCAATTCCCAGTCAAGGGCATGAACCTGGGGAGCAGGTTCAATTCCAACACCCAGCTGGTGTGTGTGCTGAAAGCAACCAATTGATGTGTCTCTCTCTCCCCGTCCCTCTCTCCCTACCACACTCTCTAAAAATCAATGGAAAAAATACAGGTGAGGATTAATAAAACAAATAAATTTCACATCATTTATAAAATTATCAGTGATAAAATATATATTTTGAAAACATTGTTTTTTATGATTTTATCATCTTAAAGTCTGCAGTTGTTATTATGATCAGGAATTTTTTCCTTGGGTATTTAGATTGCTTTCAGTTTGTTACTATAAATGATATTAAATAAACATCTTTGAACATATACAATTGTCCATTTTTCTGATTACTTCCAATAATTCAGCTTTTGTTAAGAATTCATTTCAACATTAATGGCTTCAAATGACCAATATTTATTTTTCATGATTTTGAAGGTTGACAGAGAATCTGTTTGTCTGGTGAGCCTCATAAATGCTCAGAAACAGACTTTCATCTGCTCTGGCCTCCACTGTGTGCAGACATGCTGTCTGCTGCTGCCCATCCACATGGCCAATTTGATGATCCTGCCCCTGCTGGGGCTGGGTGGCTTGAGACGACATAACTCATATGTCTGGACAAAGGGGACAACTGGGCAATAGGGCCTCTGCCCATCTGGTCTCTCATTCTCCAGGAGTCTAGCCTAGATTTATTCATGGTAGCAGAAGGGTCCCCAACCCTTCTCCTTCACAGCAGGAGAGGGAAAGCCCCAGTCACAAGTAATTTTTAAGTCTTTAGTTATGTCACATTCTCCCCAGTCACAAGTAATTTTTAAGTCTTTAGTCATGTCACATTCTCCCAAGTCCAGCTGGCCAAAGCAAGCACCATGACCAAAGCCAGATTCAAAGGACAGAGAAGTAAACTCCACCTCCTGATGGGAGTAGAGGCAGAGTCACCTGAGAAGGGGCCTCAGCATTGGTAGGAGCTTGGCAGCTGCAGCAATTTTTGTATACAATCTAATTTCCTAGAAGTAGGGTGACTGCCTTAGAGCATGAATACTCTTTTAATGTTTCTTAATGTGTAATGCCAAAATTACTCTATAGAAAATTTATATTGTAGTGCCTATATAAAATATTCAAGGCAGCATTAAATATTATAAATTTTAAAATATGTGAATTATAAATACTATTTTAATTTGTATTTCTTTACTCTCAGAGATTATTTTGATAAGTATATTAGCTATATCTGCTTTGTGAAATTTTTTATACTTATTTTCCTTGAGATCCTTGTGTTTTTCTTATTGATTTTTAAAAAGAATAATAATAACCATAAGTTGTCATAGTGTGTACAAATATTTTCCAGCCTTTTGTTTTTCAAGATATATGAATTTCATAAATTTCACTTTTATGTAGTCAGTATATTTTCTTTTGTGATTTATTTCATTGCTTCAAAGATAGAAAATTTATTACTCTCAAGATAAAAATATTTATTCATGTATACAGTCTTCATGTTTTATACAATACATGAACATTTAACTACTTAATTAATCTGAAATGTATTTTCCTTATAATATTATATAAGCTATTTCAACTTCATTTAAAAAATATATATCTTTTTAAAAAACTTACTCTGAAAAATTTTAAATATAATTAAAATTAGAGAGTATAGTATAGAGAATTCCCTATGGATCAATTACCCAGATTAAAAATTATCAACTAATACTCAATCTTATTTCATTTACTAGAGGCCTAGTACACAAAATTCGTGCACTGGGGTTGGGGGTGGGAGGTGTCCCTTAGCCCAGTCTGCACCCTTTGCAATCTGAGACCCCTTGGGAAATGTCCAACTGATGGTTTAGGCTCAATTCTGCAGGGACATCCAGCAATCAGACATCCCTCTCACAATCTGGGACTGCTGGCTCCTAACTGCTGGCCTGCCTGCCTGCCTGATTGACCCTAACCACTTCTTCTTCTTCTTCTTTTTTTTTTTTGCCCCTACCCACTTCTGCCTGCCACCTTGATCACTCCTGTCTGGCCTGCATCATTTCTGTTGAGAAATCAGCTGACATTCATATGGGTGTTCCCTTGCAGGTAATGAACTGTTTTTCTCTTGCTGCTTTTAATATTCTCTTTTTCTTTTGCCCTTGGTATTTTAATTATAATGTGTCTTGGTATAGTCCTCTTTGGATTCCTTTTATATTGGGTTCTGTGTGCTTCTTGGACTTGTAAGTCTATTTCTTTTACCAGATGTGGGAAGTTTTCAGTCATTATTTCTTTAAACAGGTTTTCAGTATCTTGCTCTCTCTCTTCTTCTGGCACCCCCACAATTCTGATGTTGGTACGCTTGAAGCTGTCCCAGAGGCTCCTTACATTATGTTCACATTTTTGGATTATTTTCTCTTCTTGCTTTTCCAGTTGAGTGTTTTCTGATTCTTTGTATTTCAAATTTTTGACTTGATTTTTGCCTTCCTCTAGTCTGTTGTTAGGTCTCTGTATAATATTTTTTATTTCAGTCAGTGTATGTTTAATTTCTAGTTGGTCCTTTTTCATCTCTAGTTCGATCTTTTCCATCTCTAGTTGGACCTTTTTCATTTCTAGTTGGTGTTTTTTCATCTCCTCTTGGGTCTCGCTAACTTTATCCAACTTTTCTAGGATATTCTTGAAAAACCTTATAAACATGGTTTTGAACTCTATATCCAGTTGTTTGTTTTCCTCCATTTCTTTTGTTTGTGATCCCTTCCCTTGTCTAGGCATTTTCACTATGCTGGGATAACTTCTGTGTTGAATTCAGCTTATGATACCAGACTTGAAAAACTGCAAAAGCTTCTCTGTTGAGCTTGGGATGGGTGGAGTCTCAGGGCTTATGGGACCGCCTTGCCTTCCAGTTGACCCTGCTGTCCATGGCCCCTGAGTCTCACGCGACTGGGTAATTGCTGGAGCGGTCCCTGTGCGTGCACACACTCTCTTGCAGTGCCTCTAGACTGCTGTCCCTCCATCTCCCCTGCGCTCTGGGACCACACGAATCTGGGTCACCAGGGTTTTGCCTGAAACCGGGGTTTAGTGGAGTTAGAAGTGGCACAGTTGGGAGGGTCTGTCTCCCGCCCACTCGCAAAAGCCAGTGACACAATCAGCAGTCTGTCCTCTGTGTGTAATGCCATGCGTGCCAACAGACTTTTGATCTTTTGAGACTCCCCTAAATTTCTGTGCACTTCTCCCTTTTCACAGTCCAAATTCCCCCCGTATGAGTTTTGGCTGGATCTGGGGTTTAGTGTCGTAGGATAAGGAGTTCAATGCCTTTGAGAGTCTCCGTCTCCCTCCCGCCAGAAAAAGCCAGCCAGGTACTCCGGCACCCGCTCTCTCCTCGCGTGTGCGAGTCTCTACCTCAACTTTTTCCAACTCCTCTGGGTCTATGTGAGCCCCTCTCTTTCCTTCTAGTTGTAGAATTTCCACTCTGCCAGCTTTCGTGTGGTTCTGGATGATGTCCGTTCTATCTTTTAGTTGTAGTTTTGAAATTGTTGTGTGAGGCAGCAGTGTAGGTGTTTACTTATGCCGCCATCTTGGATTTTCTTTCTGTACTCTAGATTTTGATGATGGAATCATATGGTATTATTTAACATGTTTCTCTGCCCATATTTACTTTAACTTGATACTATTATGTATTTTCTTCAGTATGCACGTATTAGCAGGTTATCTCCCTTAGCGGGATAATAATCATGAATGAGTATTGCCTACATCCATTGATTAATTAATTACAGATCTAGGGGCCAATATTCTTATTTGATCCTTTCATCTTCATTTACTATTATAATAATTTCATAAAAAGAAACTTTTCCTCACCTACTGGCTACCTGTGGTATATAATATGTAAAGGCAAACCTTGATTCTTTGCTTTTGCTTAATTGTTTTCCCCCATTAACCCCCACCACTCTGCACCTCCTCTCCCTACAGGCCTTCATCACACTATTGTATGCATCCAGGTATTATGCATATCTATAATAATAATAATAAAAGTATAATATGCTAATTAAACCAGATCTCCTTCCTCATGACCTTCCAGTCCTAGCTGGGGCTGTGAGGGAAACCTGGGTCCTGGGTACCAGAGGGAAGCCAATCCCAGCAGCCAGGGGAAGGAAGTCCTACTCTTGCATGCATTTTCTTGAATTAGGCCTCTAATATATATATATATTGGTTAATCTCTTCCCATCCCCCACTCCCTCCTTTCCTTCCCTCTGAGATTCCTCCCTCTGTTCCATGCATTTCAATTCATGCAATCATTAATCTTAATGATGATTAAATTGTTTTCATGTTGGCCAGTAAGAGCCTCTTCAAGTTGGTTACCAAATTCTTTGGCGTGGACTTAGATGCCTTGCTTTCTAGGTAAGGCAGAATGTGTGAATTCCCATGTACGTCTCTTGCCTCACATGAGGCCATTTTTATTGGAGGAACTGTGGCTCCTTCTGGTGGGAATTGGAATTTGGAAAGCTCAATTTCAGTTCTAGGGGGCTCATTGCTAGTGGGATGCTATTTCTTAATTGTTTTCAAAATGATGAGTTAGTTCTTTAGCATCTGCCAGTGATGATCAATTAGGGTTTTCTCTCCTTTTTTTAGTATTGTTATGCACTCATGTATTTAAACATATTTAATGTGTTTCTTTTTAAAAAATTATCTTTATTGTTGAAAGTATTATGGATGTCCCTTTTTCATTATTCAGAGCTAAGATATATATATATATATATATATATATTTAAGATAAAATGCATCAAGGATTTAAATAGGTTCTTCTGATTTACAATCAGAACTATAGAATTTTAACATCCTTATTGATCATACACCTGTATTTCTTTTCTTAATGATGAAAATAAATTTATAGTGACACCAACATAATTACTAATTTGTTTTCTTTCACAGCATGCATGCAATAGTCTCAGAATAACTGCTATAACTGTCTCAACAATGATAACTTCATTTGTGTCAGTTCAGGGCATGTGTGTGTGTGTGCCCTCTTAGGATGCATTCCACTGAGGATGCAGCCTGAAAGTCACTGAGTAGTTTCTTTCAATGTGTATAATATGCCACCAAACCAGACACAAGTTACTTTGTTTCATCTTGCTTTCAGTTTTTATGGTTTGCTAATTTTTTATCCATTTGTGAAGGTCTTTTTCACATCTAAAACTCTCCTCATACAGCTTCACCTCTTATAAATTAGAAGTGTCAGTAGGAGCATGAAATGCATAAATGGCATAAAAAATCCTCATGTGTGTTGTAACATGCCAGAGTTCTGAATCCTGAGTCTACAGAGAGACTCTTAGGGTAGGAAAAGTTTCTACTCAAACCTATATATATATATAAAAGACTAAGTGACCATCCTACTGTCCAACTGGCCGGTAGGTAGAATGTGCACTGACCATCAGGGGGCAGACACTCAATGCAGGAGCTGCCAAGCTGCGGTAGGACTTGACAGCTGTGGTTCTTGGGTGACACACCCAGAACCAGAAAGGAGGGAGCCTGGTTCTGGGGTGTGTCACCTGAGAATTGTCCTCTTGCAATCTGGGACCCCCCTCAGGGGATGTCAGACAGATGGTTTCAGACTTATTCCCGCAGGGCAGGCTGAGGGACCCCACCTGCCAAAGGGACCCGCTCACTCTGCAGATGACCTTTGAGCAACGTCACTGCCTCAGGTGCATCTGGCCAGGGAAGGACCAAGGGAGGTTGACTCCAGGGTGTCTCACCCAGTCCTACCCCACTGGCCACCTTCTAATTAATTTCCTTTCAATGTGCACAAATCTGTGCACTAGGGCACTAGTAAGTGTCATAAGGCTGCAGGGGCACTGAGTGAGTAGTGCCATAACTGTGAGCGTTTTTATAGCACTGAAAGGCATTGCATAGCAGTTATGATTAGTGTTATGATTACTGCCAACTTGTGCACTATTGTTTTGAGCCTTTTAATCCCTTCAACTATGTTGCCAAAATTCTAGTGTCTGAAATTATTTCATGAACAAAAAACATAGGAAAAAGGGGTGGGCACTGAACATTGCTGGTCTGTGGTGGTCTCTCTTCTGAACCCCCTGGCACACTGCACCAAGGGAGTATTTATAGGAGGTACTGAGAAACGCATGGGGGCAAAACTCTTTCTATGGGACACATTTGAGGACAAGACTTGGATCATTAGCAATGGATCACAGGAGAGGGCTGCCTCAGAAGATTCTTTGAACTCTTTTTTCAAGGATTAATACAAGAACTATGAGAAAGGTGAAAAAAAAACTTAAAACAGCATTTTCTTAGTTTTTTTGTTCAAACATCTAAGAATACAACCAACTCTGCTTTATGGATCACGTACCATCATGTGCTATGAAAGGGACTGCCAGACCTCCCCTAGAACAGGGGAGAGAATGTGGGGCTAGAGGGGTGGCTCAAAATGGAGCCACCCCCTTTGGAACATGGTAGCTGTGGATGACATTTCTCAGTGAACCTCGGGAAGTAGCATAGACACCCCCAGAGCAGGAGCAGGAGCTGTGGCTGGTGCTCCACAGCCAAAGGGTTGTGTCAACAGAAGTTTCCAACTCTTTCATATCCTAGATTGTTCTCTGTTCAAGCTAATATGAAACGTTTCCTGTGCTGTTTTGAATACTTAACTAGGAGCTAAAATTCTTTGCTGATGGGTGGAGCAAGGTAAATACTATTTATCTACTGTGATTGCAGCCTTAATTTCAGGCCTGGCCTAGGATAGATGGAGGATAAACAGTCTTCATGAAGAAAATCTTTCTCAGTAAGCAGAGCAGTGGTCATATGTTTAAATCTTTTTCATTGCAAAATGCTTTTGCATACATGGAACATTAGAGGAGTAAAATAAGCCACTCTCACAGTGTGAGCTTTCAACCAGAGAAATCATTCTGTCAAAGGATAGAAATGTTGCTGGGGCAATATTACCATCAATGGAAACTTTGACTCTACCATCCTATCTAATAAAGAGGGAATATGCTAATTGACCATCACTCCATCACAAAGATGGCTGCACCCACAGCTGAGGGTAAGTTCCCATAAGGAGCCTTAACGAGCAATCAGCAGGGACCTGAGGCTATGCCCTCTCCCGCCTCTGTGGGGCTTGACAGGGGACCTCAGGCCATGTACCCAACGAACAGGGCTTGACAGGGGACCTCAGGCCACACATTCCACCTGGAAGGGCTTGATAGGGGACCTCAAAGTGAGCTTCCCATCTGGTGCTGGGTTAGGGGACTTCAAGCTTCTCCCCCAACTCCAGGTCCAGGATGGGGGAACTCAGGCCCACCTCCCACCACATGACAGGTTACTTCAGGCCATGTCCACCACCCCGGTATCAGGCCGGGGAGACCTCAGACCACACCCCCCAACCCAGCACCTGGCCAGGGGACATGAGGTTGTACTCCCCTGTCTAACAGGTGACCTCAGGCCACACATTCCACCTGGAAGGGCTTGACAGGAGATCTCAAGGAAAGCTTCCTGGTGCTGGGTTAGGAGACCTCAGGCTGCTCTCCCCACCTCAATGCCAGGCCGGGGGACCTCAGGACATGTCGCCGCCCTAGCCTTGGGTCAGGGGACCTGAGGCTGTGCCTCCCTGCCTGGCTGGCCTTGACAGGGACTTCAAGCCTTCCCCTCTGCCCCGGCCCTAGCCTGAGGGACTGTAGGCCATGCCCTCTGCCCAGAAGGGCTTGATGGGGGACCTCAAGGTGTGCTTCCTGTCCTGGTGCTGCACTAGGGGATCTCAGGCTGCTCAGCCTGCCCCAGCGCCAGGGTGGGGGACCTGAGGCTGCATCCCCTGCCAGATGGGACTTGACAGGGGATCTCAGGCTGCACCCCCCACCTCAGCACTGGGTCAGAGGACCTGAGGCTGTGCCCCCTTGCCTGGCAGGGCTTGCTAGGGAACCTCAGGCCGTACTCCCCATCCAGCAGGACTCGATGGGGGACCTCAAAGTGCACCGCCAGTACTGGGCTGAGAATACTCAGACTGCCCAGCAGGGCTTGATGGGGGACCTGAGGCTGCACCCCTCACCTGAAGGGGTTTGAAAGGGGTCTCAGGCCATGTCCCCCACTTAGTGGGGCTTGACGGGAGACCTCAAGGCATGCCTCTCACCCCAGTCTGGGCTGGAGGACGTTAGGCCATGACCCCTGTTCTGATGCCAGGTCAAGGGACCTAAGGTTATGCCCCCTGCCAGTGGGGCTTGACAAGGGTAGGACTGGTCAGGTCTGGATCTAGCCCAATGAGGGCGGGGGCTGGCCACATCTGGGTCTCACATGATTTTGAGGCACATGTGGGTAGACCAGCTGGGTCTGGATCTCACATAATTTTGAGGCACATGTGGTGCACCCCAGACTCTGACAGGAGAAAGGTTTTATATACATTTTACTAATTTTCTTTCCTCTCTGACACTTCTATTATAGGGAAAGGGCAAATAGCAATATTAAATTATTTCCTCTAATAATTATTTCCCCTTTTAATGTGCATGAATTTCATGCACCAGGCCACTAGTCTATATATATGAAAGGTTAATATGCAAAGTGTCCCCTTGGGAGTTCATTTGGGAGACCAGGAGTTCAATTGCTCACTATGACATGCACTGACCACCACTAGGTGGTGGTATGGAATGAAGGAAGGCCCTGGCAGGCAGCCATCATAAGGAAGGGTCTAAACTGGTAGATGGATATCCCACAAGGGATCCTGGATTGTGAGAGGGTGCAGGCAGGGCTAAGGAACACCCCCCCATGCACAAATTTCATACATCAGACCTCTAGTTTTATGATATTTTTATATAATTCTGGGGAAGGAAGAAGGAAGTACCTTGGAAGAACTGTCTTGATATCTAAATTTAATTGTACCTCAGCTCTGAGGAGTTCTACCTTGCCCTCATAAATGGTTTATTCTCGCTATTTGCTTTCTTAATGCTCTAAACTTCCTTCATGGGGGCCTATTCTTCAGCATCCATTCTGACTTATCACTTCTCAGTATCTGCTACCTCCCAGTGCTGTGTGGTAGGTATTCATTTCAACTTCCTGATGGACTGAGTGATTGAAAGCAACACCCTCTTAAGGGCATAATTGCAGAAGGCTATGCATCCATTCAGTCTCTGTGAAAGTTCAGGTAGACAAGGATAAAGTAGTTCTTGTCATTAATTTGATCCATATCCTCCTTGCTATACTACTGTACTGTGGCAAGTATAGGAACATAAAGTTTACATCTATATTTTTCTTAGCATTTCTCAGTGCCAGCACATTAACAGGAAGACAAGGAAAAATAGAGTCCTCCACAGAGACTGTTTACATTGATCATAAAAAAAGAACTTAAACCCATAAAAAATAAAATACCAACTTAACGATCATGGTGTCTTACATTTGTTTATCATTTTACAAAGTAAAAAGTAGTTCAATATATATTATTTGAAAGACTAAAGAATTGGTTGATTGATTATGTAATGAAATACCACACTTCTAAATATTCTAGTAAAAAAAAATACTTCATGTATTTGAGACTGAAGATTATGTAGAGATAAAGAAAAATGTGCCTTTTCAGTCCAGATACTTTTAGTAAGATCGGCATTTCCTTTTCCTGTGGGAATAAATCAATTGCGCCATTTGTTGTGAGACTGAATACACATATTTTATGGCCTACTTTTCTTTGTCTTTACACAATAAGGTCTTATTTCCATCATTAAGCTTGGGGTATCTCTTTAGAGGGCTTTTTGAAATTTTCTGGTTTAAAATTTTTTATCTTACATCTGAATACCAGGGTCAACATTGGTATTGTTGGAGTTCTCAAACATATGAGAAGTCTATTATAGTCTACTAAAGGCAGTCAAATTAAATATGAGTTATTTATGAAGAGACATTTTACTTTTTTTGTGAGAAAGTAAATAATGTGCATATGTGACATAGAAAAATGTTAATATGCTTCTCCTAACATCTAAGGATTTTGGCTAACATGCCAAAACTGACATGTATGGATGATCAGTATACTCATGTTCTACAGGATGCTAATAGACATTGAGGATATGCTATAAGCAAACAAATTGGATCAAAACCATCAGTATAAAACTCAACACCCCAGAAGCCTAAACAATCCATTAAGAAATGGGCAAAGGACATGAACAGACAGTTCTCCAAAGAGGACATATAAATGGCCAATAGACACATGAAAAGATGCTCATTATCGCTAATCATCAGATAAATGCAAATTAAATCTACAATGACATATCACCTCACACCTGTCAGAATGACTGTCATCAACAAATCAACAAACAATAAGCATTGACTGAGGATGATATGGAGAAAGGGAATCCTCCTTCACTGTTGGTAAGAATGCAAACTGGTGCAGCCACTGTGGAAAACAGTATGGGTTTTCCTAAAATAATAAAAAATGAAACTGCTTCATGACCCACCAATTCCATGTTTGGAAATATATCCAAAGAAATATGAAACTCTAATTTGTGAGAATATATGCACCCCTATGTTTATTGCAGTGTTATTTACAATAGCCAAGATCTGGAAACAGCCCAAGTGTCCACCAGTAGATGAGTGGATAAAAAAGCTGTGATGCATCTACCCAATGGAATACGATGTGGCCATAAAAAAGAAGGAAATGTTACCTTTTGTGACAGCAGGTAGGGACCTGGAGGGTGTTATGCTAAGTGAAATAAGCCAGTCAGAGAAAGATAAGTATCACATGATCTCACTCGTATGTGGAATATAATGAACAAAACAAGCTAACCAAGTGGAGACAGACTTACAGATAAAGAACAGACTGACTGCTCTCAGAAGTGAGGGGTTAGGGGCTGAAGGAGAAGGGTGAAGAGATTAAGCAAATAATAAAAAGACTCATAGACATAGATAACAGTATGATGGTTGCCAGATAGAATGGAGGTGGAGGTAGAAGAGGGTAAAGGGGGGACAAATGGTGATGGAAGGAAACTTAACTTGGTGTGATAGACACACAATAAAATATACACATGATGTATTATAGAATTGTATGCCTGAAACTTATTTAATTTTATTAACCAGTTCACCGCAATAAATTTAGTTTATAAAACCCCACCATCCTGCTCTGTCTATAAAGGAGAAGATTGGGAATGTAAAAAACGAGGATTATTTGAAGGGGATTAATTAAAGAGTGGATGTTTTAGCTTCTACTTTTTAGAGAGAAGTGAGGGGTCTCTAATTACCTGCAGGATCCTATGGGACAGTCTTTTTATCTTTGGTAGAATATTTTAAGGCAAATTTCAGACATCATGTCATTTCATGGGGTGGAGGGTAGGCAAGAAATCTTGCTATATTATTAAGATATAGGCAGACAAAAATATTTGGAGGGGAGAATTCCTTTTTGTGTCTGACAGACAAGCATACACAAGCAAACATAGACCCTCTGGGTAATTGAGGGGCCACAAACTGGCCATCCTAACAAATACAAAAGAAAGCAATAAAATGCAAGGGTGAATTTTCCCCACATGAGGACCTCCTTCTCTTGCCTGCGCTCTGGGTCCCACCTTGGAAGACTCCACTGCTGTCCCTGGCAGGAGGGAGGGAAGGGGCGAGCATGCTTGTTACAGTTGGCGAAAGTAGAGGCTTCACCAGCCCGCTTCTGGCAAGTGATCTGATGGATGCGTCATGTGTCAGCACGGAACTGAGGGACACTTGGCCTCCTGTTCCTGAATGCTCTGAGACTGTGTGGTATTTCACATTTAAATCCAAGGTCATTTCTCTGAGCAGGAGGTCACGCTCACATTTCTAAGAAGAGAAAAGAAAAAGTACAAAAGGCCTGAAAAGCCCTGAAAACAAAGACTGTTTCTTCCCTTCCCATTGAAGCACCTTGTTAACCCCAACCCTGCTAACCAATCCGGATGTATTTTCATGGAAATGTGTTTCAGTGGGAAAGAACTGCTAAAAAAAGGCAGATGATTTTTAATGTGATTTTTTTCTTATTTGAAAAATACTGGTAATACAGGTCAACTATAAGAAAAAAAAAATAAAAAGGAAGATAAAATAACTCAAAGTGTGCTATCATCAGAGAACAAGCATGGTGAACATCTTGGTATATTTTCTTTCACTCTATTTTTAAAAGCTTTGTTATGTGTGTGTGCATGTGCATGCACTTATTAACTTATTAAACTGGAATAATGCCAGACTGGGGGCCTTCATTTTTCACTTGAAGAAAAAAACTTCTGGATATTGGGTTGCCTTGCTGCCTTCCAGGTTTAGCATGACATGCTGAGAGGGAGGAGGGGACTGTCCTTTCTTTAGGCACTAATTGTTACATTCAGTGGCACCTTGGAGATCAGAGATGCCTGGACACTTGTATAAGGGGCTTTTAGAACACTGGACACTTCACCTACAGTTGAGACACTTTCTTCAGCAGCCTCCCTCTTCCTCACCTTTCCAGCATTCCTAAGACACACACTGCCACCTTATAAGTACCTTTCCAATCCATCTTCATCTGAACCCAGGTTATTACTTCCTCTGTCTCTTTCATCAGCCTGCAGGACTGCATGCTCCTTACAGGATTGACTGTTGTACAGGAGATATGCCTCTTGTACCCATCAGGCCACAATGTTGCACAGAAATAACCCAATTGTGTTTCTCCCACATGGCCTTAGGGAGGGAAAAGATAATTTAAGAGCAAGAAAGGTATTCAGAATGAGTTCCAGATAGAAAACCAATACTATTTATGATGATGTGGAAAGAAACCCAAAAAAGCTGGAAGGGACACTAAGTTCTCTTAAGATCATTTATCAAATATTGGGATTCAGTAGGGTTTTGAAGGTTCAAAAATACTGCATTTCTCCAGAATGAAGCTGACCCAGAAATTTGGATTAAAATAGCTGAGGGACTGCTCTGTTTGGGTGGTGTCTCTTGTCTACTAATTGCCTTATTTATTATTGCTATTCCATGACTCACTGATGACACACCCTTTCCAAATGTTTGGGCTTGATTATCCTGGAAATATGTTTTTAAGATTTGTGATGGATGTTTATTATTTCGCTACAACCTCCTTATACATTATCTTGATGAAGTTCGAGGTATGAAGTGCAGCTCTATTGAGTGGGGGGTGTAGGAGGGCCCCAAGGGGATGTACCAAGTCAGTCTCTCTGAAAAGCAATGAAAAAATACATTTTCAGGTGAGGATTGAAAAAAATAAAATAAAAGGAGCCTGGTTTTTTTAGTTGATAGTTAATAAGACCCAAAGGCTCCATATGACAGGCCTCTTTTTTTGGAAGAAAAAGTGGCATAAATTGCCCTTCGTCCATTCCGAGATTACGAGTTGCCCTTCATGTCATCCTAGACATGAAGTTAGAAGCTTAGTTGTCCTTTGAGAGGGATGTCAGGAAGGCTGGCCATGTCTCAACTTTGTCCCCTCCTGGCCCCCAATCAATAATGGGGGTGGCGAGATTGTGGGAAACATTGGATAACAGTGTGGTTTCTTGACCTGGCTGGTGTTTCTCAGTGGTTAGAGTGTTGGCCTGGGAACCCAAGGGTCATGGGTTTGTTTCCCTGCCAAAGGCATGTGCCTGGGTTGTGGTTCATTCTTTGCCCCTGGCTGGGGCACCCGTGGAAGCAACCAGTCGATGTGACTCTCACATAGATCTTTCTATCTTTCCCTTTTTCCTTCCCTTTCCACTCTCTCTGGAAAGCAATGAAAAAAAAATATTCTCAGGTGAGGATTGAAAAAAAGTAAAAGGAGCCTGCTTTTCCTAGTTGGTAGTTAATAAGATCCAAAGGCTCCACATGACAGGACTCCTATTTGGAAGAGAAAGTGGCATAAATTACCCTTCGTCCATTCCGAGTTATGAGTTGCCCTTATGCTTATGTAAATACCTTAATCACAAAACCATGAGAATTTCAAGAAGAATAAAGCACAGTTTAACTCATTCAGTAAAATTTTGTCAAGTGCCTTGTATGTACTAGCATGCAATATAGAGATGAACAGTCAATAATTTCTTGCCTCAAAGAGCTTCCAATTTAGTAAACACATACCATCCTAGTGGTAAGGTAAAAACCAAATACAGTGGTACCTCGAGATAAGAGTTTAATTTGTTCCGTAACCTTGAGTCGCGGTAAACTGGTGGGTCATGTGCAGCCGGCCGATCCGCGCAATTACTCCTATCTCAAATGTTGCTCGTATTTCAAAGCAAAAATCGCTTGCTTGATGGCTCGTATCTCAAAAATCTCGTTATGTTAGGGCACTTGTATCTCGAGGCACCACTGTAATAGTATCTGATTATTAAAAAAATAAAAACCCAATGAAGCAGGCTGAAATTAGCACTATGTAAGAAAGACACATAAGATGCCACTGTCGGGCTGAGACTGGTTTGGATCAGTGGATAGAGCGTCGCCCTCGGACTGAAGAGTCCCCGGTTCGAATCTGGTCAGGGGCATGTACCTTAGTCGCGGGCGCATCCCCAGTGGGAGGCGTGCAGGAGGCGGCTGATCGATGTCTCTCTCTCATCGATGTTTCTGACTTTCTATTCCTCTCCCTTCCTCTCTGTAAAAAATCAATAAAATATATTTAAAATAAAAAGCCACTGTCGGGAAAATAAAATTGTGTAATTTTGATGCCTGGCATATACAAAATTTCTAATAATTGACTGAAAGAATGATACTAGAGAAAGTATCTTTTAAGGGAATATAGCATTTGAACTGATTGTGGAGGAGGAGCAGGGTTTTGTCAGGAACTGATTAGATAGTGTGTGCAAGGACCCAGGTGTGAAAGTGAATGAAATGTTCATACAGCATGCTAAGCTCAGGATGGCTGGTCTGGGAACACAGAGAGGTAGCAGGAGAAGCACAGGCAATGAAGAATCCTGAATATCATATACTAGTAAAGAGTTTGAACTGTATTCTCTTAAGAAAATGGGCCACTGTGAGTCTTGGAACAGGAAAGTTATACAATCAAACATAGGTTTTGGGAAGATAATTCTGAGGGCATTTCAGGAAAAATTGAAAAGGTGAGCCTGTCAATATTCCACTGTCATGCTTTGCTAAGTATTGACTCTGTTGCTAAGTATTGACTCTCAGGAAGCCTCTGAGGAGTGAGGTTTGGATTGTCACCCTCGTTTTACTTGGAGGAGAAGATACCTGGAGAGGCAGCAAGGTTTTCCCAAAGTGCCATGAGGAGCAACACAGAGCTCTCCACAAAGCCTGGTCCTTAGTTCTAGTCCTCATGCTGCTGGGGCTCTTTCTTTTATTTGGAAAGAAAGGGACTGCAATTCTAGGATGTCTTCATTGTGATTGTGTGTCTGCCTGTAAGCTATTGGCTCTTGATTTGAAATAACTAATACTAAAGGATCTTCAGGATTATAGGGCATTACATTTTTTTAATCAGAGGAGCAATGTTACTACTACTACCACTATTATTTTAAAATATGGTTTAATGGGTTTTTTTTTTTCTTTTAGAGAGGAAGAAAGAGGAATAATGAGCACAACATTGATGTAAGAGAGAAACATTGATTAGCTGCCTGCTGCATGCTCTCTATAGGAGATCAAGCCTACAAACCAGTCATTGCCCCAACTGGGGACCAAACCAGTGACCTCTTGGTGCATGGGCTAGTGCCCAACCAATTAAGCCACACTGTCAAGAACCATTATTTTATTTTTATGGATAAAATATTTTACCATGAATTATCAAACTCGTTCTAGACTCTTATACCCTATTTTACTAAATATGCATGGGAGTCTTCTTTCCTTGGTAACCAGCCATTTGAACATCTCTGCAGCTGGAATTTACTGCTTAATAAAATGCCTTATGATAAGAGGTATTAATTAATTTGGTGATTAGTTCAATATACTCTCTAAATACTGAATAAGTAATTAATCTATTGATTATATATATTCTTATAAATGCTTTTTTTCACATAGTAGATGAAGAATACTTGAAAATAGCTGAAACATATCTTTAGAGAGCAAATCTATTTGATCATTAAAAGAGATGTGTTGGAGAAACGAGGCTATTAATGAGAGTTTCACTAAGAAGGATTATAGAGGTAATAGCTTTATTTCAGTTGAGTTGTTTCATGTGAATACAAGCCACTTTTTTATGAGTCCCATCAAATAGCATAAATAACTATATCTTAGAATACAACTTTAAATCACACTCACATTAGGTATTCATTGGAGCACAGATTACAAAAAACATGGCAGATCACAGAAACTTGTTATAGGAGCAGGACTTTTCTAACAAGATGTGAGTTAATATCTGTAAGTGGTCACTGGGCTTCATTGGCATTGAACTGTGATGTTAGAAACTGAAGCCCATGACCAGGGTAAAGTCATTGCAATGAATCTCACACCACCCTATGAGAAAATACGTGTGGAAAGTCCTTGTGGCTGCGGGGGTGAGATGGGAATGTCAGCAGTGATGGCGGGATCCACATCATACTTGTCAGAGATATGTGGTCTTTCCATGCAAGTGCTTAGAAGTTTCATTATTTCCTTCAGTAAATCTACAGTTGAACCCTTAGAAGGATGTGTGCTTTTTCTTCTGTCATATTTGGAAGCATGAAAATATCCAAAGCATCTTCAAGTGGATTTCATTATGCACAGTAGACATTTACAGGTGAGCTTCTTCAAAGAGTCTATTCCTCAGTTCCTATCCACTCCCTCCACCTCCCCATCTTAATCCAGTGTTGTCTCAGCTTCTTTGATTTTGGCAAATAAATATAATTGAGTCTTTAGTTAGAATATTCCCCATCTAACGTAACAGCATGGGGAACTGGTTAGGTTGTGAGCTGGCTGAATAGAAGACTGCAGGTATGTTATTTTATCCCATCCAAGTGGACACATTCCCCCCAGGTCCAATGAGAGATTCCCATGTCTGACAGCAGGTGTGGGGTGGAAGTGGTGAGCTCACCTGCATGATTCTGAAGTGACCAATGATTTGATTAGATAACTTTCTGCTTAAAGTCTACCTGGAAACAGCTTTTTGGCATTTTTTTCCTCAGGTTGGAATTATTAAATGACAAAGGAGTTGGAAATAATGAGGGTTTTCTACAGAGTATGCATACTGGCCTGATGAATTATAAAAGCCATTAAGCAGGTTGTATATTTCAGGCTCAGTTTTGGAGATTAAAAAAAGGATTAACGAGGAATACAGGTTTTGTCCCTTATTCTCAGTTGCTCACAGCAACGCTTTTTATCATTTGATTTCATTGGTGGAGGATCATTTAGAAAAGGGGACTTTTTCAGACCAACTGAGTGGTGCCTTATGGCTGCTTCCATGTTGTTCTCTCTATTCCATAATGGGTAATAGGAGAACAAAACAAAACAGTACATCTCCAAGATAGTATCACCTTGTAGCCTAAAGCTGATTAGATGTAGGCACTCAGCAAACACTTGTGGATTCAGTGTTCTGACAAGCTCCCAGGCCAGGCCAAAACCTAGGCCTCTCCTGGCTCCTCCCTGTGTCTGGAACCAAGAGGCTCTCAAGCCTGCTGTGCATTACAGTCACAGAGGCAGCATGGTAGCAAGTCAGAGGCCCAAGCCCTGTCCAACCTCCACAGGCCCAGGCTCTGTGCTGTGTGTCAGCTCATCTAGGGGGTTATCATACCTATGGGAGTGTAAGAAGCATTGTTTTAGTGGCTTTCATAGAAACAGCCACCACTGGCATCCAGGTCTTTTGGGGGCTGGCAGGGGGAGGAATGTGTACGCAAGAAGCTTTCAGATGCACTTACCATCACCACTGAGAAGGCCCCATGAGCTTCCTCCTTGAATTTACAGAATAAGCCTAAAGGTGTTCTAATGGGAAATGATTTCAGGGGTGGTTTGTAAGGTCTGTATGATGAACAGGCTTTCTTACTTGAGAAATTAGGAAAGACACTTTTCTGTTCTCATTGTGAATTCCCCAGAGATCTCACAATATGGGATACTTATCAGGCTTATTTGTACATGGGGTTATTTTATTCATAGAGCATATTATTATATTAGTAGAGGTCCAGGGCATGAAATTCATGCACTGGTGGCGGGGGTGGGGGAACCCTTAGCCCAGCCTGCACCCTCCCGCAGTCCTGGTGCCCTTGGGGGATGTCCAACTGATAGCTCATGGCTATTCCCCATGAGGAGCAGGTCTAAGCAGTCAGTCAGACACCTTAATGCTGCGGCAGAGGCAAGAAAGGCTCCCACCACTGCTGTTGCACTCTCCTGTCATGAGTCCAGCTTATGGGCTTTTAGCTGAGCAGGGCTCCTTCTTTGGGAGCACACTGATTACCAAGGATTAGTTCCTGCACTGAGCATTTGCCCCCTGGTGGTCAGTGTGTCATAGTGACTGGTCATTCCACTTGGTTGATTTACATATTACCCTTTTGTTATAGGATTAGACTAGAGGCCTAGTGCATGGATTCCTGAATATTGAAAGGAAATTAATTAGAAGGTGGCCTGTGGTGCGGGACTGGGCAAGACAGGGCCAGACATGCCCTGGAGCCAACCTCCCCCAATGCCTCCCCAGTTGGCCACAACTGAGGTGGCACCAAGGACAAAGGGTGTTTGTGGAGTAAGCATGGTCCTTCTGGCAGGTGAGGTACCTTAGCCTGGCCTGTGGGAATTGGGCCAAAACCAGCAGTCTGACATCCCCTGAGGGGGTCCCAGAACACAAGAAGGCACTCTGAAAAGTTGCTGTCTCTTGGCAGCTCTTGTTTTGAGCATCTGTCCCCTGGAGATTAGTGCATATCATGCCCAGCAGCCAGTCGGCTGGTTGGACAGTCGCTTAGCCTTTTATATATATACTACAGGCCCAGTGCACGGAATTAGTGCACAGGGGGAGGGGAGGGTCCTTCAGCCCAGCCTGCTCCCTCTCAAATCTGGGACCCCTTGAGGGATGTCCGACTGCTGGTTTAGGCCCACTGAATCAGGCCTAAATGGGCAGTCAGATATCCGTCTCACAACCCAGGACTGCTGGCTCCCAACTGCTCACCTGCCTGCCTTCCTGATTGCCCCTAACCACTTCTGCCTGCCAGCCTGATCACCCCGTAACCACTCCCTGATGCCTAACAGGTCCCCTCCCAGCCTATTTGCCCCTAACTTCCCTCCCCTGTGGGCCTGGTCACCCCTAACTGCTCTTCCCTGCAGGCTTGATCACCCCAACTGCCCTCCTTGCAGGCCTGGTTCCTCCAAATGCCCTTCCCTGCTGGCCATCTTGTGATGGCCATCTGGGTCCACATAGGGGCAGTCATCTTGTGTGTTGGAGTGATGGTCAATCTGCATATTACTCTTTTATTAGATAGGATAGAGGCCTGGTGCACCAATGGGGGCAAGCTGGTTTGCCCTGAAGGGTATCCTGGATCAGGGTGGGTATTCCCTTGGGGCATGGGGTGGCCTGGGCGAGGGGCCTGTGGTACTTTGTAGGCTGGCCATACCCCCTAGTGACCCAAGGGAAGGCTGTGGTATCTGGGATTTATTTATCTGCTGTGATTGAAACTTCGTAGCCTGGAGCTGAGCCAAGACTTCTGCTTGTACAGCCATTGAAACTTTGTTGCCTTAAGCGGAGGCCTGGGCTGGCCAGGGTGTTCGGAAAGCTTGGCTTTCTCCATTGCCAGGGGTAACCCAAGCCTCCCTCCTGCTCTCTCTGTAGCCGTAGCCATCTTGGTTGGGTTAATTTGCATACTCGCTCTGATTGGCTGTTGGGCGTGGCTTTCAGTGTAACAGAGGTACAATCAGTTTGCATATTATTCTTTTACTAGATAGAACTAGAGGCCAGGTGCATGAAATTTGTACAAGAGGGGGGTCCCCTTAGTCCAGCCTGCACCCTCTCCAATCCAGGTCCCATTGAGGGATGTCTGACGGCCGATTTAGGCCCAATCTTGAGGATCTAGCCTAAATGGGAAGTTGACAGCCTTCTCACAATTCTGGACCACTGGCTCCTAATCGCTCACCTGCCTGCCTGCCTGCCTGAATACCCCTCACTGACCCACCCTGCCCCCTGATCACCCCTCACTGCCTCTGCCTGCTGGCCTGATTGCCCCCAATTGCCCCTCCCCACCCCCTGCTAGCCTGGTTGCCCCACTCAGCCTGTTCAGTTGTCCCTTTGGTTGCAATGTTTGCTTAGGCTTTTATGTAGGTAGACATGTATGAGTATTGCATAGTTCCTTCTTTAGAAAATTGTACTTTAAAGATTTTTTAAAGCTATATTGGAATTTGATTCACGTTGTATTTGTTCAGTATTAGAAAGGCCAACATGGGACTATGGCCTTTTCCATTGGTTAACTCTGTGAAAATCAGCTTTTTCTTTTCCTTCTTCTTTCTCGGGAGCAATCTGCTGCTACAGTTATGCAGTTGGCTTCAGCTTTCCTGAGTCTATTCTTGGTATTTTTGAACATTTTATGGTAGGGCTCCTGGGGCCTCAGAGGAGCCCTGCTACTATCTTTTTCTACTTGATTTACCCCAATCATCGCTGCACTGTAAGGTATGTGCTAACGTAGCCGGAAGTAAAATGTTAAATATGCCCAAAGAGCCAAGATGCATTTGTGCCACTTTGTTTTTTTTCAGGTTTCTCAGAAATAAGATGTCCACATAGGAACAAATCAAATCAACAAAAGAAAGCACACAGCTAGTACAAAACCCCCGATACAAAGTATTTATATTGAAATATCCAATACATAACAACCTTTTACAAGTCAACAGGCAAATTACTTCTTATAACAATTCCTAAAATGCACTTCATGACTAATTTGGGGACCAAGGTTTCAGCTCTTCCACCCAGTGATCAAATCCACCTACATCCTCCCCCCACCGCTCCTCTGCCCTCAGTGCCCACTCTATGTCACCAACCCTCCAGGAGTCTCTCAGAACCGTCCAGGAGCTGGGAGACCTCAGCCTAGCTGCCTTGCAGCCTGGACTGGTCAGACTCATTCAGGATTGAACCCAGCTCAGTGCTCAGACCAGACAAACACCCCTCCCTTCTCCCCTCGCCCCAGGCAAGGATCAAGGATTTTCACACTTAATTGCAACAGGCAGAGGATAAATTCAAATTCACAGGGATCCACCAGCCTACTTAAGGAGGGCAAGGAGGCCACTGTATGAGCTGAGGGGCAGAAGCTCTGGGAATGGAGCGGAAGGATCCAGAGCCCAGCTGGTTTGGTGAGAACACGGTGCCTATCTGCTAAGGAGCTTACAGGGTAGAGCTTAATCCTGCAAATAGCCCTGGGATGTAGATAAATCTGTATTAATTAAAACTGCAAAATGCTCTCTACCTGTGGAGTTTTAATCTTGAGAAAGAAAATGTCATTCCCAGAAAGGCGTGGGAAGAAAGAAGGACATTGAGGCTGGTGGTTGGCTCATTTGTTCTCATCACATGCTATATGGTGAGGAAAGCCAATCCTCAGTGTGCTGGGCAGAGCAGTGGTGCTCCTTAGACCTCCACCCATGTCTCCCATTTCCCTATTTCTCAGCTCCAAGCAGAAGCGGGGCAGGGTGATGCAGAGGCATGCCTTGACCCCTGATGCAGTGCATTCTGCACCAAGTCTGGTCTGAGCCCTGCAGCTGTGCTGGCCTTTTAATGTCCACATCAGTCCTGTGTGGCAGTACTGCTATCACTCCCGCTCTCCCCACCCCCCACAGACACTGAGGCCTGGAGAAGTGACACAACACAGCCAAGAGAACACCACATTCAAGCCCAAGCCCAGTTGGTATCTCTAGAGTTGGTATGCTCTTCATTGCTGCATTCTGCTGCCTCTCACTAATACCAAAACAATCAAAATTCTCCCCCACATTCCAGTGTTAATTACAGAACATTTGAAAGACTGCCTATCCTTCCTGCTTGGTGAGCCTGATCATTGCTGTCATTATCTGTGTTTCATCTTTGTATCAACTGGGGCAATTCTCACCCACTTTGCCTGTTTTCTAGCCCCTCCATCCCCCAAAAGGCATCCCAAACACTGCCGTGAGCTAACTGCCCAAGACCTTTCAGCAACTCTTGCCACTCCCATGACGTGCAGTGGAGTCTGCACCACAGTATCTTCATGGCCTCTCAGGCTCTAGTTCAAGGTTAGATGGTAGGCACTCACAAAAGAGCTGCTGCCTAATTGCTAGGGGAATAAGAGGCAGGAAGTCATCAGTGTCACTGGCCCTTTCTGTGGGGAAACATTCCCTGAGGCTATACCATTTGGAACTTCACCTCCTGCCTCTCTGATCATTATTCCTCAGCTAGTCCATGCTTTGTATTTTTTTTTGGCTGCTCAGTAAACATAGATACTCCTTCTCCTTTCTCTCTCTCTCTCTCTCTCTCTCTCTCTCTCTCTCTCTCTCTCTCT
>JAAGEH010000393.1:51611297-51631416 GCA_011751065.1 Lasiurus cinereus
TCTCTCTCTCTCTCTCTCTCTCTCTCTCTCTCTCTCTCTCTCTCTCTCGTAGTTTCTCTACTACAGCTCAAATCACCTCTCACCTTTTGCTTGCTTTCCATCTTAGCTGATGATAACGAATAAAGCCCTCCCTTTGTTGCTGGAAATGCTGGAGTAGGACTCAACCACCACCCTCCTCTACCTCCTTGACAAATGGCACAGGCCTCTCAAGCTGTGTCCTCCTTTTGTAAGAAGCATTGGATTGGAGCACAGCCACACCCTTTTGTTTATATGCTGGTTTCGGGAAGCAGAGTTGAGTAGTTGCAGGAGAAAGCTTACAGCCTGTAAAGCCTAAAGTAGTCACTATCTGACTCTAGAGAAAAAGTTGGCACTCCTGCTCTAACTACTGGGAATTGCTTCCACATGCACCAGACAGAGCAGTGCTCCAACTTCTCTCCTGAACAATCTCTGCCTCTCTCTTGCCAGAAAAAAAAAAGGACAAGTGCCCCAGCCTAGATGGAGGCCCTCATTGGGTACTCCTTAACCATCAGGACCTCAAGTTCTTCTGCACCCCTATCTGTACCCTAGTCTCAGAATCACCTCACTGTCCATGATCCCAACCATACTCTTGTAATTCCTCTCTTCTTTGCTGTGCCCAGTCTCCAAGACTTAACTCAAATGTCACCTCCTCAGATGTCAGCTCCACACTGGGAAATACAGTTCCCAGTTCCCAGTATTCTCATTTCTGCATCTGCATCAGCTTTTGCCAGGCACCCTAGTCCCCTCGTCCACTCCTGCTCCCTTGCAATGTTTTCCACAGAGCAGATATGTTGATACTTTAAAAATATTATTCAGATGATTTCATCCTCCTGTTCATTGTTCTTAGAATAAAATCAAACCTACTCTGGGCTCTGGGCTGTCATCTGAGCTCTGCCCAGCCTCTTCCCCTCCCACTGGCTACTATTTATCCCTTTTCTAGCTACATTTGACTTCTTTCTGTTCTCAAAAAAGTCAAGGTTGTTTCCATCCTAGGTCCTTTTGCACTTGCAAAAAGCATTTAAAAATTTTTAAATTAAATCTTTATTATTCAGATTATTACATTTGTTTCTCTTTTTTCCCCTCCATAGCTCCACTCCATCTGGCTCCCACCCCTCCCTCTACCCTTACCTCCCTCCTGTTGACCTCATCCATAGGTGTATGGTTTTTGTCCAGTCTCTCCCTGCACACCCCTCACCCCTTTCCCCCTGAGAATTATCAGTCCACTCCCTTTCTGTGCTCCTGATTCTATTATATTTACCAGTTTATTCTGTTGATCAAATTTTTAATTCACTTAATTTTTAGATTCACTTGTTGATAGATATGTATTTGTTGTTCATAATTTTTTATCTTTTACCTTTTTCTTCTTCCTCTTCTTAAAGACTACCTTTCAGCATTTCATGCACAAAAAGCATTTTTAAAAAACCCTTCAATATAGGAATTGAAAAAACAAACAAAACTTGTTTCCTTCTATATTTCAAGTGACTAGAACTGTGCTGGGCACATCGGTGCCTAATAACTATGTGCTGAATGAATGAGTAATTGGTTGAGTCTGGCAATGGTTGATGAATAAATACATTTTAAAAATCATTCACTCAGAGGCTGTTAGCCAGGGCTGACTGCCCTTTATTTCAAAGGCCTGAATTTATTTTTCTGAGTAGTACATTGCAAACCCCAGGCAGACTAAGGCCCACTGGTAGAAAGGAGACATGAAATACATTATCCTCAGGAAGAAAAGCCTGGGCAATTGCTGGAAAGGTGGTGGCCAGTGAGAGGTGATGTGGCACCTCATGTGAAAAAGCAAACTTGAAGTCAGGGGTGGAAATCAGGAGTGCAATAGGATGCATGTGCAGAATAGGTGTGAGACATCCTTAAACCCTGCCTGCAGGAAAGGGTGGAGTCTGCTGCAGGAATGGGGCCTGACTCACAGGAAAGGAGCCCTGCAAATGAGCTAGGCACACCTCAGTGACCCCTGCAGACGGAGCTCCCTGTCCCATCCAGCCGCAGCCTGGAGAGCATGTGCAGAGCCCCACATATGGTTGCTGTCATGGTTGTTGTCCTCTAACCTCGGGTGGCAGTCAGCGCTCTGTCATCAGAAAGGATTCACTTGTAAAGGACTTTTCCCACTGCTCTCTAGGAATGGACCTGGTCTGACATCAGGAGTCAAAGGGCCACACATCAAGAGGGAGAGGTGCTAAGGATGCCTCCCGAAGGAGATTCATAACAGAACTTCATTCTCCACCAGTAACAGTCAGCTCTGCTTCAGTGGGCACGTGAGCGTTTCTCAAAGGCACCCTAAGGCTTATTGTTCAGGGTCTGGCATTGGAATAAAAGTTTTGTGTGCTGGCTGCAGGGTGTGCCCAACTAAAGTGCTACAGTGTTTCTCTCTTTCCCTAGGGACAACTTTTTTCTTTCTTTCTCATTCTCTCTCTCTCTCTCTCTCTCTCTCTCTCTCTCTCTCTCTCTCATTTTGAGCTCTGGTCTTGAGAAACTAAAGAATCTTCTATTAGGCAAATGCTCATGGACTAAAATCCATGTTATCAGAGGGTTCAGGCCACTTGGATATATAAGGAACAATTGGTTTCCTGAACTAAGTTTCTGAAAGGTCTGTTATTAAATTATGGGTTAGTGGGAGGATTCTGTGCTCTCCTGTTTGGTGTCAGGCTTACCCTTTTTATGCTGTATATATTTTATTTTTATTGAAGTGATTGGGATGACATAGGTTAATAAAGTGGTACAGGTTGCCCATGCACAGATACACAGGGTATATTAGCTTGGACTTCTGTGTGCTTGCTCAGTGCTGTCTTTTGTGATGACCTTATTCTCTTGAGAACCATGTTTTTGGGTGTATCCTCAAGTGGATTGGTCCTCTAAGAGAGCCACCTCTTTGAAGGCATGAATAAGCAGAGGGCATTGTTTATACTGGATGGTAGGCAAACCTGAAGTTGAACTTGGGCCAGCTGGTGGATCTGACAGAGGCAGCTTCTGCTCCAGCTGTTCAGAAATCCTCTGGCATTCCCTCACCTCTCCGTGGGTATGACTGATGAGCTTTAGTGCTATTGCTAGGCATGAAGAAGCAGCTTGGATTCTTCCCAAAGCACTGGGAAAGCCCCTCTCCTCTCCTCAGTTCGGATTTCATGCCTTTTGGGGCAGTAGACACCTGTGGAGACACTCTTGACTCCCAGCATCTCAGCCAGGGTCCCAGACGTGGAGGGCAAGAAAGGCCTCTGTGCTCCCCAGCACCCCCACATTCTCACAGCACCACTAGTCCTCAGCCTCTTCCCATTTTCAATCATTGCAGTCAGGGCTGGGTCTGCCTGGAGGTCAGCAAAGTGTCTTATGTACTTCATCCAGTTATTAATCATGCCTGACACTTAGGAAAGCCTCCATTCAGTGCGTCTCTTTTGCCAAAAGTCAGTTGGCATCCTCTGGCTGTCGAACCAAATTCCAAGATTCCCATAAAACATTCCACTTGGGCATTTATCTCCCCTGTGCTCCCCCATTCCCTGACACCAAGGAGGAGAGCACAGAGCCCTCCCACTAACTCTCATGTGCTCCTGCTGGGCCTTGAGGGCCTCCAGGTCCTCTCATACAGCCTCACCAGGCCACTTTCAGCAGCTTTGAGTTTGCACTTGAGATGAAACGTCTGCCATCCCTTGTGGCTTGAATCAGTCTCCCCCAAAATACATGTTGATGTCCTAACCCCAGGTACTTGTGAATGTGATCTTATTTGGAAATAGGGTCTTGGGGCATGACATCAAGTTAATTATGTGGTCATCCTGGATAAATGTGACCTTATAAATAGAAGGGAACACTAACACAGAGAGAGCAATTGACAGAAAGCCTCGGAAATGGGAACAATGTAGCTACATAAGCAGGGTGGGCGTGAGTGGAGGGGTGGGGGAGTAGGTGGTTGGGGATGGGGGAGATGTGAAGGATTGCCAGCAAGCAGCAGAAACTAGGAAGGGGCAGAGAAGATTCTTCCTCAGAGCCTTCTGAGGGAGCTGGCCCTGCTCACATCTTGATTTTGGACTTCTGGCCACTGGAACTGAAAGAGAGTAAGTGTCTGTTATAAGCCACCCAGCGTGTGGTTATTTGTACCATCCCCCGAGGAAACTGTGGTGTTTCCTGCATGTCCCTTTTGTCAGAATCTTATGCACCTGGTGCAATGTGCGGGCCACCCATTTTAGTAGTCCTTACCCCATCCACTGGGAGGGGCAGTGGGGGTTCAGGGGAAAAAAGACCCACATGTGCAGCTTAAAGCAAGGAGGCTCTTGTCAGGGAGGGCTCTTTCATGGACCTCCTTTGCTGTCTATTATTGGGTTATTAGCATTTTAAGAGCCATGACTTAGGTCTGGCTGTGAGTCTTGGGGAAAGGGCCACTATCCCTATATCAAATTTAGCCTTTAAATTGGAGGACAAGGAAAGGAACAGTCTTAAAGATGTGTGGTCCTACCCAGTTCATCAATTTAGATAATCAAACAAGATTTTGGCCAGGAGGAAGATTAAGATTTCTGAGTGATCTTAACAGCATGGTTGCCTAGGAACCTGCAGAATGTGTTGTTTGTTATGTGACTGAAGATAAGGAATGTCTGGCATAAAAATAATAAATCATGCTCATGTGACACGTGCATATATGCCTGGCCCTATTCAATGTGCTGTCCAAATAGTTCATACGTTCCTCACACCTGGCACTCTTATTATCCCTGTTGTTGAGGTGAGGAATTTAGGCTCAGAGAGGTTTAGTCATTTGCCTGAGGTTACCCAGCATTATAAGTGACGAACACTTATGAAGTCTGACTCCTGAGTTCTGTATTCTTAGCTGCAACACTACCTAATGGCCTTATTCTCCCAGTCAGTCTGACACAATCAGTCTGAGCCCTATACTTATTTTAGGCTAACTGCCACTCTCTGCTTTGGTGGAAGCCATGGTCAGCTCCTTGGATAATCGCAGAGACCAGGGACTAAGATCTTTTATGTGGTTTTTCCAAAGCGTACTATGGCAGCTTGTTTAGGAGGGTACCCTTGCCATGTAGCAATTTTCATGAAGTTGGGTGAACTGAAACGTTTACAGTGTTGTGCACAGAGGTTCCAACAAGCCTGCCTTTCTTCTGAGCGGAAAGAGAGGAAATCAGCTAAGGTGTTGCATGAAGGATGTAAGTTAAACCTGCAGAGAAGGAGGAATTATCACTGGTCTGAGATGCTTTATTTCTAATTATCTCTTGAGGCAGAAAGATTGACAGGATTCTTCCTTCATGCCCCTCCCTTCCTAAAATCGGTGTCAATGTAAGCCCTGTGTTTTTATTTTCCATAACAGTGCCTTGGCTGCCATGGCTGGCATGGCTGCCATGGCCTTACTCATTCCAGTCATATGTCTGGTAAGCTCCTCAAGGTGACTGCATGCCTGAAGGAGAAGGGTTTCTGTTCCCAGGCCACTGCTGCACCCACTTCTGGTTACTCTCAGTGAATTATCAACATTATTTTCACTTGTTCATGCTGGACACCTGGGAAGCTTCCTAACCATGCCTGGTGGGGCAAGGTAGGTTTACAGTTGTGAGTACGCGAAACGTGTAGTTTATTCTTTTATTATTATTTATTAACTATTGTATTACTTTCCACATGAACAACTGTAAACCTGCTCTCCCCCTTTCTGTATTCCCAAATCCAGTTGTCACAGTTTGTCCAGCCTGAGTCTCCTGGCCGTTTCCATCCCAACACGCAGTTTCACCTCTGTCAGTCTCACCCAGGTTGTTGCAATTGCCCCTAAGTCATGCCTCTGCCTTCAGCAATGCAGTCTCAACATCAATCTCCTCGCTGCTCCAGAGTGACTCATCTAGAACGGGCTGGCCACATCTGGCTGCCCACGGGTTAGCATGGCCCTCTAGCTAACAAGGATTTGTACATTTTTTCTATCTTTCTTTCTGTTTACTTTGGGCAGTGAAATATTTTCTTATGTTGATTATTTTTATTTTTTATCTCAATTTTTCAAAGTTGATATATAATATTATAACATACTGATTATTGAAGTTCTTAATAAAGTGATCACTACGATAAGTCTGGTACCCATGCATTTTGAGTTTATTTATATAGTTTTATTTTTTTGCTTGTATCCATCCAGTTTTCATTTCACCATTTATTGAAGAGACTATCTTTACCCCATTTATATTCTTGCCTACTTTGTCATAGATTAGTTGACCATAAAAGTGTGAGTTTATAGATTGGCTTCCTATTCTCTTTTATTGATCTGTATGTATATTTTTATGACATATTATTGTGTTTTGATTACTATAGCCTCATAGTATAGTTGGATGTCAGGTAGTATAATACCTCCAACTTTGTTCTCTCCCAAGATTGCTTTGGCTATTTGGTGTCTTGTGTGGTTCCATATAAATTTTTGGAGTGTTTGTTCTAGTTCAGTGAAGTATGTCATTAGTATTTTAATATGGATTGTATTGAATCTATACATTGCTTTGGATGGTATAGTCATTTTAATGATATTAATTCTTGCTTCCACTTTTATCTTCCTCAATTTTTTTTTCAATGTCCTATAGCATTCCAAGTACAGGTCTTTTACCTCCTGGGTTAAGTTTATTCATTGGTAAAGCACAGGCTCCTTACCATGGCCCACCAATGCCTCTGTGATGCATTCTCAGATTCACCTCCTTTGGTTCCTGGCTTTGCCAGCTTACATGTTATCAAGGATCAGGCTGACAATGTTAGAAACAAACAAACAAACAAACAGCAAGTAAGGCTAAACTAAAGGAGTTGTGCTGAGGCCCCTGGTGAAATGCAGCATGCATGCCCTATTGAAAACATGCACACCCTAAAATAAAACAAAAGGAAACAATGTCAACCACAGGGCATTGGTGGTCAATTTGCATCATGATGCTCCTGGCCTCTTTGTTTTTGGCCTTGTTGTTGGCCAGCTATGAGTGCCCTTCTTTCGGACATCATTGGTTTGATTCCTGTTGTTTCTGATGGCCCTCTTACATAGAAAGTTGTGTTAAGTGTGATGTCTCTATCATAGGGTGAGTGCCATTGTCTTGCAGATATTTATTTACTCAAGGATTGCCATCATGAGACCCTTGGCTCCTTTAGGGCAAGATGTTGTCTCATTCAACTTTCATGCTCAGTGTGTATTTGTAGAGTGAATGAGTGCATATATAAACAAGGAAATGAATAAACTCGGTAACTCAGCAGTATCCTGTAATCCTCACATAGGAATGAGATGGTGCAACGTATTTTCTTCATATCTAAAATAATTATTTTTAATCCAGTGTGAGCTTTATCAATGTTTCTTTTGAGTTGCTCCAGTTGGTTTTGTCTTTTTTTTTAAATTAAATCTTTATTATTCAGATTATTACATTTGTTTCTCTTTTTTCCCCTCCATAGCACCCCTCCACCCAGCTCCCACCCCTCCCTCTGCCCTTAGCTCCCTCCCATTGATCTCATCCATAGGTGTATGATTTTTGTCCAGTCTCTCCCTGTACACCCCTCACCCCTTCCCCCCTGAGAATTATCAGTCCACTCCCTTTCTGTGCTCCTGATTCTATTATATTCACCAGTTTATTCTGTTGATAAAATTTTTAATTCACTTAATTTTTAGATTCACTTGTTGATAGATATGTATTTGTTGTTCATAATTTTTTGGCTTTTACCTTTTTCTTCTTCCTCTTCTAAAAGAGTACCTTTCAGCATTTCATATAATACTGGTTTGGAGTTGATGAACTCCTTTAGCTTTTTCTTCTCTGTGAAGCTCTTTATCTGCCCTTCAATTCTGAATGTTAGCTTTGCTGGATAGATTATTCTTGATTGTAGGTTCTTGCTATTCATCACATTGAATATTTCTTGCCATTCCCATCTGGCCTGCATCGTTTCTGTTGAGAAATCAGCTGACAATCGTATGGGTGCTCCCTTGTAGGTAATAAACTGTTTTTCTCTTGCTGCTTTTAATATTCTCTCTTTCTCTTTTGCTCTTGGCATTTTAATTATGATGTGTCTTGGTGTAGTCCTCTTTGGATTCCTTTTCTTTGGGGTTCTATGTGCTTCCTGGACTTGTAAGTCTATTTCTTTTACCAGATGTGGGAAGTTTTCAGTCATTATTTCTTTAAACAGGTTTTCAGTATCTTGCTCTCTCTCTTCTTCTGGCACCCCCACAATTCTGATGTTGGTACGCTGAAAGCTGTCCCAGAGTCTCCTTACATTATGTTCACATTTTTGGATTCTTTTCTCTTCTTGCTTTTCCAGTTGAATGTTGTCTGCTTCTTTATATTTCAAATTTTTTACTTGATTCTTGCCTTTCTCTAGTCTGCTGTTAGGACTCTGTATAATATATTTTATTTCAGTCAGTGTATGTTTAATTTCTATTTGGTCCTTTATCATCTTTAGTAGGACCTTTTCCATCTCTAGTTGGCTCTTTTGTATCGCTAGTTGGTCCTTTTTCATCTCCTCTTGGGTCTCACTAAATTTATCGAATTTTTCTAGCATATTCTTGAAAAACCTTACAAGCTTGGTTTTGAACTCTATATCCAGTCGTTTTTTTTCTCCATTTCTTTTGTTTGTGATCCCTTCCCTTGTTTTGGCATTTTCACTATGCTGGGGAAACTTCTGTGTTGGATTCAGCCTTATGATACCAGATGCAAAGCCGAAGAAGCCTCTGTTGAGCTTGGAATGGAGTCCCAGGGCTTAAGGGACCGCCTTGCCTTCCAGTTGGCCCCGCCTTCCACGGCCCCTGAGTCTCACGTGACTGGGTAATCCCTGGAGCAGTCCTTGTGTGCTCGCACGCGTGCGCACCTGCAGTGCCTCTAACCGCTGCCTTTCCAGCTCCCCTGCGCAATAGGACCACACGAGTCTAGGTCCCCAGGGTTTCGCCCGAAACAGGGGCTTAGTGGAGTCAGAAGTGGCACAGTTCGGAGGGTCTGTCTCCTGCCCACTCACGAAAGCCAGCGGCATAGTCAGCAATCTGTCCTGCGAGCAGCACCGTCCGCGTGCGAGACCAGACCTGATCTTTTGCGACTCCCCTAAATTTCCGTGCACCTCTCCCTTTTCACAGTCCAAACTCCCCCCATATGAGTTTCGCTGGATCTGGGGTTTAGTGTCATAAAATAAGGGGTTCAATGCCGTTGGGAGTCTCCGTTTCCCTCCAGCCAGAGAAAGCCAGACAGGTACTCTGGCACCCGCTCTCTCAGTGCGCACGTCTCAGTACCTCGGCTTTTTGCAGCTCCTCTGGGTCTCCGTGAGCCCCTCTCTTTCCTTCTAGCGGTAGAACTTACAGCTTTCCTGTGGTTCTGGATGATGTCCATTCTGTCTTTTAGTTGTAGTTTTGAAATTGTTGTGCGAGGCAGCAGTGTAGGTGTTTACCTATGCCGCCATCTTGGATTCTTCCTAAAGCACCAGTTTGTTTTGTCTTTACAATACCCCATGAGAAAAGGCAGGTGGGAAGAATTATCTCCATCATGTAGCTGAGAAATAGAGACAGCAGTGATATCAGGCTAATTGTTAGCTAGAAGCTCATCCCATTTACACAGGACCACATGGCTCTTTCAATGAACTTTCATCTCATTTGATATCTGGCACTGTACTAGTCTCTGAAGATCCCAATATGAACAAATTGCAGTCTTAGACTTCATACAGATATAGTTTTGTCTGGGACACAAGCTTGTTCATCCTCTGATGGCAGCAGACCAGGGATTGCTGAGAGGAGAGATGAGAGGGGTGTGGGCAAGCCTGAGTGTGTGAGGTAAAGCAGGCGAGAGGAAGATAGGTCACTTAGGTGGGACCTCTCTCTTCAATCTTCAGAACTCTAGAATGAGGCCCTCCCTGTGATAAAGATGGGAGTGTAGAAGCAAACCACCCAGCCATCCTGCTGAGAGCATCCCTGTGGAAGTAGCCACCTCTCCTGAGTCCATCACCCTCATCCACTCATCACAGAAGGGGTGGCTCCACATGGAATGATTATACTGCAGTCTTGAGGGACATTTTTGAGGAAGAACATTTTTACTAATTATGACTTGGAGAAGATTTGGGCAGGAAGAAAGTACATGTGGTCTGGTCTCGTGGCTTGATTCTTGGGAGAAGGTATGCCTGGTGTTTGTGGTCATACTTTGCATATGCACAGGGGGAGGTAGCTCTGGGGTTCACCTAAGATAGCGCTGAGTGGTGCTCCAGGGGCCCACACCTTGATGCATGCTCCACGTATGAAATGTCATTTAATCCCCACAACATCTCTGTAAGGGAAGTCTTGTCATTCTCTCTATTTCACAGAAGAAGAAACCGAGGAGAGATGAAGTGACTTGGGAAATATTGCAAAGCTGATCATTGGTAGACTGCCTCATCAGAGCACCCAAATGTGTGTTTAGTTTTCCCAGCTTTTGGCCAAAGGAGAGTAATAAAATTAATTCTGAAAATTTTTTCAAATAAAGTTTTAGTATTCACTTTAAATTTGAAATCCATTTTAAGATTTTTTAAATGTACTTTATGGCATTAAAATATTCTTATGTACGTGTGTATGTGGGTGGGGAGAGAATAATGATAATAGAAGATACCATTGGTTGATCCAAAGGTATGTATTGTTGTTGTTGTTGTTGTTGTTTTTGAATTTGTCATGAAATTTTAAAGTGCAGGATCTTCTCATCTATATTGCATGCTGACTGGGGTGCCTTCTTCCTTTCTGTTTTGTGATGATGGCCAGGAGAATATACTTATGCCTGTGCATGCATACACACAGATGATGTATGTACATTTACCTATAAAGTGATGTGCAACATTAAGTACATTTTAAAGAAGCAGTCTTGGCTCCCCTTATGGATTCTCTTCTGCTTTGTTTGGAGGTAATGTACTTAAAGTGGTGGTAAAAGTGACTGCTTATCTTATAACCGCTGGGAGCTAGTGAATCTTCCTTAGGAAAGGCAACCAGTGCCCTACTGCCCACAGTTCATAGATATTGCTTAAACTGTATTTTAATAAGACCAATTCAGCTGCTTTCTTCTTCAAAGAGACTGCGTATTTTGTCTGCTGGGGCCTGGACTCAGGTTGAGAACAAGGCTTACCCCAAATGAGTCCCCATTCAGTCTCTGATGAAGGTAAGTATGCTCATAAAACTACAATCTAAACATTTACATTTCAGACAAAATAGAAAAAAAAATTTCATCCAACATGAACACAGATCTTACACTCATTTCAAACAAACAAATAATTAAAGTTTCCCTTTTATAACAGTCATGGAAGGCAAGGCATGTTATGAAGAAAAGTCATACATGTCTTTTATAAAATAAACAGATGCTTATATGAATATCCTTGTATTTGTGTCTACATGACTTTAGATCAATGACTGAAAAATGCAGTAAGAGGTGTGTTCTTTGTGATATCAAATTATTGCTGGTACTATAATGAATAGGCCCCAGTGTTAGGAGAATGAAGACAAAGTCAAGGGTATACATGAAGTCAAGATATGGTCCTCCAGTACCTTGCTAGCAATTAAAATAGGGAAATGAGGAGAGTTTGAGTGCATGGCAACAAGAAAGAGATTCAGAAAGGAGAGAGCCCAGTGTGAAGGCCTTAAGCTTTTTCTGACTGAGGTGGAATAAGCACCTGCACTCATGGATAATTTTCATTGTGCCTGAGGCTGGCCCAGAATGCTTATTTTCTGAGTAGAAAATTTTGCTTGTTATCAGGGAAGCCTGTCATGTGCGGTTGAGAGACTTGGACTTCAAACCATCTAAACATTCATCAGCAGGTCACTAGTTAAATAAGTCAGGGTGCATTGGCTCAAGAGAATTGTATGTCGATCGCATATACTGAAATAAAATTTGTACAAGATATATTTTCAAATGAAAACTGTTTATATGTGTGTATAAAATAGTCCTATTTATTTTTAGAAAATGAACCTTTTTGTATGCAAATGATTGTCCCTTTTTAGGAGGACATAAAGCATAATTAGCAATAGATAATTACCCTTGAGTACTGATTCATCCTAGGAACTTTTTTAAACCTTTTTATTTTAGCCTCTTCTGTACAGTTTGAAAAAAAAAATCCTGTCATAAGCATGTATTACTTTTATGCTCAATATTAGGGAGAAAGGTGACTTGGGTTTGAGTCTCCTTTCTGAGGCTGCTGGTGACACTAAGCCTTGGAGCATCAGTTCACTTTTCAGGGTTGATCAGAGGAATGAAGTAGTGATGCAGCAACGTTCTCTGCAAATCCTGAAGTGGACCAGGTGTCTTCACCTCCTTTTTTACAGAGTAGCCCAGGAGCACTTTGAGTGTGATGGAGCTGGTGCCAATAGTGACAACTGTTGCTAAAATCTTCACCAAGCCATTGCTGAGGGCCAGGATTTTCTAATACTTTCCCTCCTACCTCTGACATTGGACGGGCCCACAGTGCTCTCCCCTTCTTCCTCCTCTGCGTGGGCCTGAGTTCCCAATGTGATAGGGGTACCGAAATTACTTAGAAGGCGTAGGAGACAGCAGCAGCTCCTCTGGCAGCAGCAAGGGGCAGCTGTTTTCTGTGACCTGTGACCATTAAACTGGTTGGCAAACGCTGTGCCTAGTCAGGAAAGGAAACCCAGCAATCCAAACACTTTATGAGGCCCCAGCTTAGCTCACACTGCTTATTTGAGCTCCTAGTTCAGTGCTGATCACCAGAATCTCAAAAATTATTTATTTCTCCACTGACACGCAGCTCTACCTTATCTTCTATGTGGAGTAGGAAGTTTGATCCAAGTGGGCCGTGGCTTTATTACCGGTTCTTTGCAGTCTGGGCATAGCCCATGAGTGACACAGATTTAGAGAGGGACAGACACTCACATACACACACACACACCACACACACACACATGCTCACACTCTCACATACACACACTCTCACAGTCACATCCACATGCACCTGCACACTTGCACACACTCCCATACATAAGCCATTCAAATACAAATGTTTACAATAGTGACACACATTCATACACATTTCTCACTCGCATATCCATACATACATACCACTCATATACACACTCACACACTCATATACAGTATACGCTACTCACATTCACAACATATATACACATACATAATACACATTCTCTATGGCATATACTGTACATTGAGAACAAACCCTCATAAATAAGATAAGACATCAAGGAGAGTGCTTATTAAAATAGAACAGCTTCTGCTTCCGTGTGTATCAAGGGCTTGGTAAAAAGAACAGTGTGTCCTCTGGGTATCTACAAGGGGCAATTGTAAATAATAATAGTGCCTTAGGTGATGTGGGTTTTTTTTAGTGTATTTTTATTGATTTCAGAGAGGATGGGAGAGGGAGAGAGAGAGAAACATCAGTGATGTGAGGGAATCATAGATCAGCTGCCTCCTGCATGTCCCCCCTGGGGTTCAAGCCTGCAACCTAGGCATGTGCCCTGACCAGGAATCTAACCATGACCTCCTGGTTCATAGGTCTACACTCAACCCACTGAGCCTCACTGGCCAGACAGGTAATGGCATTTTAAGACACCTGACAGTTCACTAAAATGAGAATTCCCTAGTTGTTCCTCCTTTAGAATCATTATTCTCCTTCTCTTGGGTTTTGTGATTTACTGTAGCTGTTCAGGTCATTTCCCATGTTCTCCACCCACAGCCAATCACAATCACTTTTTGCCGACAGTGTTGAAAGAGGATGCCCATGATAGAGAAGTGGGACAGCTATCCCCTTAATAAGGCCCAGCCAAGCTGACCCGCCTTGGGAGAATGTCCTGGAGATGAGGGGGGGAGGCAGGGAAGGGTTCTACAGTGGGATACCTGTGGGACGAGGTAGGACACCTGTGGAGACAAGGCTGCACACCTGAGGGACGAGCATTAGTCCAACCACTAGTCTTCTTTATCACCCACAGCCACCTGGTCTGATCGCTCACAGGCAGCAGGGAGAGACCCAATACAACTTTTTACAACATCAGTTTGAGTTCTATGTACATTAGCCTCTTCTTTTCCTTCAAGGCCTCATGGCTTTGCCTCTTTTCTTTTCGAAGCTGCCTGCCTGGCACTGTGTATTGAAGGGAAGGATTGTGTCTTCTTGAGCAGCAGGCCAGGCTTCTCTGCTTGGTTGCCTCCATACATAGGAAGGGGCTTGGCCCTCTGGTGGCCATGAAGAAGATTGTAATGTGCCTGAACATTACCTCACTGTCTGGATATCTTTTTATGTTTTATTTATGTGCACTTCCTTGGTGATCTCATCCAGCCCTGTGGCTTTAAATAGTAGTTATATACTGACTACTCTCAAATCTATGTCTCTGTCCTGGATGCCCCCTCCCTCAATCCTAGGCTTGTAGAACCTGCGGCCCGCTGGATATCTCCACTTAGATGCTTCAGAGACATTCAATCATAACATACTTGAAATGACTACCAATTTCCCCTTAATACCTACTTCTCCTGCAGGCTTCCCCCCAGGAAAGGCCACCCCATCTTTCCAGTTCCTCAGATAAAACACTTGGATTTAGTCTTGCCTTTTTCCTTTCTTTTATATTCTTATTCACTTCATCAGTGTGTCTGATCCACAATCAAAGTATATCCACATCTGAGCACATCCTTATTCCACTGCTTCCCTTGGGGCCAGAGCCACCTACCTTGCCACTCCCTGGATTACAAAAAAAAGTGTCTTGTCATGTGTCCTGGTGTCCTCCCTCATGGTCTGCCACTTATCTTTCCCAGAGCCCTAGTACTTTTTCAGAAATCCAAGCAGAGTCCTGTTGGCCTCTGCTCCTAAACCACCAGTGTGTGGGCATCTTGCTTCAAGTCTCAGCCCAAGTCCTCACCTTGTCCTCAGGGTCTACATGTCTTCACCCCATTATCCCATCTTATTCCCCCTACTCTTTCCCTCATCCCCTCATCCAAGTCATGCTGGCTTCTTGCCATTCTTCCCCAACATCAAGCAGATTATTAGCTCAAGGTGCTCGCTCCACTGGTTTCTTTGCCTGGTACATTTATCCCTAAATATACTTCAGTGCCCCTGTATTACAGAGAACTTTTCTGACCAACCACACAACCTCTATTCTGCCATTCCAACTTATTCTCCATACACATATCCCTACTTTGCATATTTCTGTTTATGTGTTTATTGCCTAATGTCTCCTTTTAGAATGTAAGATCTATGGTACATCACCCACATAAAGCATCAGGTCTTAAGGGTAACTGATGGCAAGGAGATATACCCCATGGTCAAGTACAGATTGATTCAGGAACTGGCCAGGAATTGGAAGCAGAAGGAAAGGAAGTGATTGAGAATTAAATGAGAGTTTATTTTCCTGCCAATAACATGGCACTTGTGTGGCAGCATGCTAGACATTTCTGAGACACAGGCATTTAGACACCTAGAGAATACAGTACTTGGCTTCAGTTGGTCATTAATACATAAGTATTTAATGTGGCCCTACTAAGGGTCTGAATTAATTGTAATTGAATGAATATCTATATATACTCTATATAAGCATAAGCAACCGTTAGACTGTTTGATCGGTAGCTATGATGCACACTGACTACAAGGGGCCAGATCTCAATGCACAGTCATGGAAACATGAGACAGACTAATGAATATCAGAGGGAAGGGAGGATGGGGAAGGGCAGAAAGACAATATCTTATATGCATACTAGAGGCCTGGTGCACATATTTGTGCATGTGGTGTCCCTCAGCCTGGCTTGTGGGGATCAGTCCAAAATGCCTAGGACCACCTCCCACCACTGTCACACCGGGCCCCAATTCTTAATGAACTCCATGCTGAAGATGTTGGGGAGAAAATTCCATGTCTGCTCATTATCTCTAATATCTTCTCATACCAATCCCAGGCTCTTGTGAGGGCCAACTGTGCTTGTTCTCACTTTTTTCAATGATCAGCACTATGCCAAAATATTATTTATGCCAAAACCTGTAAACTTGATGCCAGAATAAGAGATAAAAGGGGTTAGAGAGTGTTTTTTTTCCCTCTAAAAATGTTTTAGAATGGAGAAATTAAGAGCACTGACTTTGTACTCTAACAGATGGTTTGAATTTTGACTTTGATATTTTGTACAGGGCAGATACTGAAACTTTCAGAGTCTGTGTGTACAGGGCAGATACTGAAACTCTCAGAGTCTGTTTCCTTATTTGTTAGTAGGATGAATAGTGTTCTTAGAATTGTCATAAAATTATTAAGTAAAATAAAAATAATATGAAGTGATTAGCACAAACCTAATACATATTATGCATTTAATAATTTTAATTTTTATTATCATTGCTGCTTGCGATATTTGGACGCTTTCGGGATGGAGGTTGTCTATAACTCTATTTTATATGTTTCTTGCAATAGAACAGTAAACAAAGTTGGCTAGCATTCCCAACTCAGCCATGATGTGTCATATCACTTAAGCTATCAGAAGCAGTGGACAGTAGAGTACACAAAACATGGGCTTTGATTCAGACAAGTAGGAACTTGATCTGTATCTATTAGATAATTTTGGATAGTCTAGCTAGTGCTTATGAAACTCTGTTCCCTCATTTATAAAATGGGGATAATATATTGTCCCCATGTTTGGTTTAATGAAACACTGACCATTCCTAATATATCAGTGGTTTCTAGTTAGTTGTTTTCAATGCATGTCTCAGTGTGTTCACATGGACATGTGTATTATTGTGTGGTAATCCACAACTTAAAACAATGGCAACTGCCAAAACCGGTTTGGTTCAGTGGATAGAGCGTCTGCCTGCGGACTGAAAGGTCCTGGGTTCCATTCTGGTCAGGGGCATGTACCTTGGTTGCGGGCATGTCCCCATTTGGGGCATGCAGGGGACAGCTGCTCGATGTCTCTCTCTCATCGATGTGTCTAACTCTCTATCCCTCTCTCTTCCTCTCTGTAAGAAATCAATAAAATATATTAAAAAAATAAAAATAAAAAAAACAATGGCAACTTACTATATATAAAGTTTTGTATCCTGCTATTTTCATTTAACTTTATCTTGTGACTATTATTTAATTACTATGCTCAAGAATATATTTATAAAAAAGAGAATCTATTTATAAATGACTCTATAATCCATTTTAGGGAAGAACTACAGTTTATTTGACCATGTATTATTGAAATGTAGGTTATTCCTTTTTTTCACTTTTAAGAATGCTATTACAGATAAATTTCTTACATATTAATCATTTTTACTACCTCTGGACAACTTATCTTTGATCAATTCCAAGAATTGTAATGACTTAAGTCAAATGATATATGAAACTGCTTCCCAGAAACGTTGTACTAGTTTATAACTCCTAATAGCATTGTATGAAGATGCTTATTTCACCATGGCCTTCTCAACAGTAGGTATCATCCCAAATCCTGTTCTGCAAGATTATTTTGTCTGTGAAGAATTTTTTGTAGCTAACTGCAGACATCTTGAACAAATAACAGTATATCTTTACCAAACCTCTTACCTGGTAGAGGCTAAGTGAAGTGTAGAGAAGTGTCTTAGGATTGCACATTTCATACCAGGTTGACTGGACCAGGAGACCAGAAATATGCTATTTACTCTAACAGAGGGTGAGTCCAGAACACTTTTTAAAAAAAATAGATTTTATTGATTTTTTACAGAGAGGAAGGGAGAGGGATAGAGAGTTAGAAATATCGATGAGAGAGAGAGACATTGATCAGCCGCCTCCTGCACGCCCCCCACAGGGGATGTGCCCACAACCAAGATACATGCCCTTGACTGGAATCGAATCTGGGACTCCCCAGTCCACAGGCTGATGCTTCATCCACTGAGCCAAACCGGTTTCGGCCGAAGAACACTTTTTATGTTGTCTTAATTGAAAGGCCATTGGTAGCATAGTTTTCCACCATCTATAAAATAGGAATATCCATGTCTGCTTCTTGAAGGGATTTTTGGGTAGAATTGAATGGTGAATTGAAATAGCTGGATGTCTTCAGATCTGTATATATTACACCATATCACCAGCTGGTTAGTACTGTGTGTATGGGGTTATAATTGTGTGGGAGCAGGGAATTGGGCAACTGGTAATAGCACCTTTTAGGAGAGAGTAGTAGCAGCATGCATTAGATTTGGCTGTAGTATAAGTGGATTATGATGGACAGCATGCACATCCCTCAGGAGCAGCCCCCCACTCCTTCAAATAGGTTATATCAGGTCCTGCTTCACTTAAAAGATAGTTTTCAAACTTCTCATGCATCAGAATCAACTGAGGGGCTTATTGAACCACTAGAGGCCCATGCACGAAATTCATGCACAGGGGGTTGGGGGGTGTCCCTCAACCTGTCCTGTACCCTCTCCAATCTGGGATCCCTCTTACAATCCAGGACTGCTGGCTCCCAACTGCTCACCTGCCTGCCTTCTTGATTGCCCCTAACACCTTCTGCTTGCCAGCCTGATCACCCCCTAACCACTCCCCTGTGAGCCTGTTTGCCCCTAACTTCCCTCCTTTGCAGGCCTGGTCACCCTTTACTGCCCTCCCCTGCAGGCCTGGGTCTCTCCCAACTGCCTTTTACTGCAGGCCTGGTTCCCTCCAACTTCCCTCCTCTGCGAGCCTGGTCCGCACAACTGCCCTCCTCTGTAGCCTTGATTGCCCACAACTGCCTTCCCTTGCGGACCTGGTCCCTCCCAACTGCCCTCGCCTGCTGGCCATCTTGTGTCCACATAGGGGCAGCCATCTTATGTGTTGGAGTGATGGTCAATTTGCATATTACTCTTTTATTAGATAGGATTGTTGGGTCCCACCCATAGAGTTTCTGATTCAGTAGGTGGGGTTGGGCCTGAGTCTCTGCATTTCTAATAGGCTCCCAGGTGACATTAATATTGTGGCCCAGCAACTAAAAACCACAGGTTTATAGGATCTTATAGCAGTAGTTTAGTTATTATTAAATTAAATCGCCACCTGCTGTAGATGTGTGTTTTTATTCAATGGGAGGTCACTGGTATTTGCATATTAGTAGCACTGAGCTTCACCAAGATTAATTATTTGCCTAGAATGTGGTATTGTGTTATTGGAAAATGTAAACACATTGAGTATATCTTTCCTCAATTGATAGCTTCATCTGATGGATGCATGTAGTCAAATGTATCTTTCATAAGCATGCACAATATCACAAGAAAGTAATATTTTCTAGCCGTGCCTGCTTTTCAAAGCAGAGCTCTCAAATTTAATAATTATTTACAATGGAGGTGGAATTTTAGTCTCACGTCAGGCAAGTGGAGGATCTCATATTTCCTAAGGCATATCTATGATGACTCCAGGTCTAAGTAGCCTGGGAAAGATAAGGGGACATTTTATCATTTCAGAGGAGCCTCAGCCCATAGACACTAAGCCGTGATCAATGAGCAGAAAGCCATGTTTGTTTGGCTCATTCCAGGAAAAAGTGGCTCCAATCCAAACACATGAGCAAGCCAGAGATGAGGCTTATTTAAACACCTGGAAGTTCAGACATCCACTGCAGCTGTTAGGAGAACCTGTCACAGTTGTTTGCCAAGGACCCAGGGCCAGGTGCCTGCCCTTGGAGAATGTATTCTCAAATTGACACCTGGGTTTTGGGAGAGCCAGTGAGATTCACCAAGCAGGACGGAGGAGCCATGTTAGTCAGGGTGTTCCAATGAAAAGGCTCATCTTCCAAGGGAGACTCCTGCACAGAAGGAAGTGGACAGGGAAAGGAAGGAGGTGCTAGCGTCCTATTAGATAACCATCTCCGGCCATGTCTTCTTACAAAGTGTAGCAATGGGATGATGTTCACCAGGAACCCAGATGTATAGGAGACATTTCCTTCCCGAGTTTACATTTTAAATCTTTTACACTCATATTGAAGACTGGGAAACAAATGTCCTCATTCAATGCAGGTTTATTTGAGCAGCAATGGAGGATTAACTTGTGATGAGGTCATTACATGTGAAACAGTTCTGAAAAAGAGGGTTAGGGACTAACATAGATATTAAGTTCTTCTCGATTTAAGTCATTTAAGCTGGATGGGCAAGAGGAAGGGAACGAGGAAGAAGGTTGGAATAAAAGGGAAGACATAGGTTTTCAGTTGAGCTTTTAAATAACTGATTGCAAAACTATTAAGTTTGGAGATATTTATTTCCAAAACTCTCTCTCTCTCTCTCTCTC
>JAAGEH010000393.1:51631426-51711047 GCA_011751065.1 Lasiurus cinereus
AGAGAGAGAGAGAGAGAGAGAGAGAGAGAGAGAGAGAGAGAGACTCTACCAATTATACACTCTGCATGGGTTATCTATTCATCTATTCATATATTTGGACATGTGCCTGAGACAAGGTCTGAAGAAGTAGTGCCTAATATTTTTGTAGTGTGGTGTGTATTCAGGATAGAAGCATCATATGCAAAAGCAAAGTCTATCCACAATGTTCCCTTTCCTCTGAGGACCTGCACACTGAATGTTCTAAGATACAGGGAGGTGATTAAGGCTTGTGAAGAAATGCTTAATCTGCCTTGAGAATAAGCCATGCTGATTTGTTCCAGGTGAGTGAAATGCTTTCCTGAACTTCAGAAGACAGCTTGCATTAGCCCCATGATTTATGCTTAACCAGAACTCCATTATGCTGCTAAGGTAGAGGCAGCAGTCCCCCCAAGTTATGAAAGCTGTTTGTTTCTCCTTAGGCCCTCATGGTGCACAGGGTTTCCATGGTAAAGGAGAAAATAGCTGTTTTCCCTTCTATGCCTGTAGCCTGGGGTTCAGTTTCTACATCCATCTAAATAATACACAGAGCTCAGGGCAACAGAGGTACAGAAATTTAGATCCTGCTTGACCAAAGACTTGGAATATGAATAATTTGCAATGTAGGATTTTAAAATTTTTTATTTATCTTTATCTTTTTATATTTTCTCCTGCAGAGAGGCAGGAGATAGAGTGTGCTTTAAAAATTCATCTCCAAGAAGCGGCCATTTCTGGGTTATCCCTCCTTAGCAGTAACTCATGGGCGAGCTAACAATTCACAAGAGGAAGCCAGGGTTTGCCCTGTGCCTTTTGATTGATGTGTTGGCAGTAGGCTCACTGGTTTTCCTGGCTTCTCTGTAGCACCACAGTTGGATACAAGAAAAAGAAAAGAAGTTCATCTCTCTTTTATTGTGTTGACATGCACAGAAGCCAAAAATACTTAAGGTACTCTTTATCCTATTTACCAGGAATTAAAGGAATTATGTTTTAGTGGTGAAACCATAATTGGGGGAAAGGTCCATATGTAACACAGCAGTATTGACATGGAGGTTTGAAATTGGGCCTGACTATATCTCAGTTGGACATAAGATTTCCTTACCTAGGGAAGAAGGAATGCTGTCAAAATGTTGATATGTAGCTTAGTGATGATGGAGGGTGATATTCACTGCCATGGGTGGAAGGAAGACATTAATCTTACTTGTTTCCCTTCACATTCAAGTCACACATAGGGGCAGTTTGGTGGAGACTTTGGAGCCAGTTGCTTAGTTAATATCCATGCTCTTTCCACTCACTATCCTGCAACTTTGAGCAAATTATTCAACCTATTTGTGCCTTGGTTACTTCTCTGTAAAAGGAAGAGCATGGGAGAATCTAACACACAGTTATGGCGAAGCTGAGCTGAGACAGTTACAGTGTGAACAGTATTCGGCACATCCTAAGTGCCATGTAAGTGTTTATGGTCATGTCAGTTACTGCTCCTGCTGCTGAGTTGTGAAGCTGTTGCTCTGCATTAAGTTGCTTTCAGATGACCAGTTGGCTCGCCTCTGTACCGGAGCATAATCTATGGTCTCCAGCTTAGAATTTCTCATCCTAATCCAGTGTCCTATTACTTAAGAAAACAGACTTCACTGAGGACTCCGGAGAAACTGTACTTTCCTCTCTTGTACTTAAGGTTCTCAGGGTTTGAGGTTGTGACACAGGTAAGCTCTCCAGAATCAGAAACTGTACAGTCTCTACGTTGATTGGGTTGGTATATTGTGAGGTGTTGACTGGGGAGATACACCTGCAGAGGGAGGGGAAGAATTTGCATTGAACACAGGGAGAAGGGGAACAGAGCCTCAGCCAACTTTACAGGGTGCAGTGGGCTGCCTGTGGCCCATCACAGTGACCTGAGTCAATGCAGAATTGCCTGGCCTTTATATTGCTGCATGGACCAGTCACTGGATATGGACCACTTGAAGAAGGATGGTCCCTCGGTGGGGCAAGTCCTGGAGGTGCTGGTGGCTGGAGGCTCCATGCTGCTCTGTCCTATGAGTGTCTATAGTTGCTCAGATTGGTGGGGTGCAAGTCCACATCATTCACAGGTTAAGTTCCAGACTAAAAGGTGAGATTCAGAAAGCACCGAGCAAAATCTTTAAAGTCTTCACTATTCGGCCAAATGCTTTTTAAAGGGGTGGCTGGGGGAAAATAAGAGACTTGCCAAAAAAAGGGTAGATACCAGGGAAAATGCAAACACTGAAATGGAACAGAGGTGTGTGTTATTGGGGCTCACCAAGAAATAGAGAAAGCCAAGCAGAATCTTCCCATGGAAGGGGCCCATGGAAACAATTAGGGGGTGTTAGAGGACTTATAAAGAAATACACTCATTTTTCTGAGGCTTTTGGAATTCACTAATAGAATTATAGTGGATTTGGGGTGACCACCTTTTGGTTTGCCTGGACTGAGGATTTCCCAGGATGCTTGACTTCCAGCACTAAACCTAAGTCCGCGGTGGATTGATATGAAGCCAGTTCCAAGCCAGCCTCTGGAGTCACAATGAAGCCATGGAAATGGGTGGGTGGAGGGTTGGGAAGCCATGGCAGATGTTTTCCTGTGCAGTTAGGAGTGACAGAGAGAAGAGACATTATTGATAGTCCCTGGAGGGCTCCACATATATTTGGCAGCTAATAAATATAGATCAAACTGAAATTGAACAAAAGGGCAATGAATTGGAAGAGAAAATTATTTGGAACAAACTGCTGAGAACAAAGAAAGAATGGTAAAATAGATGATAAATCTAGGATGCAAACCAGAGGTAAATGCCCTGGTGCACCCAGATAATGCCATAGAGTTAGGCCAGGTCCCGAGCCAGTGTTTTCAGTCCAGACTGGGTGCCCCTGAAACCCATGTGCGTTAAAGAGCAACCTGGAGCCTCCTCTCTGCACATGCCCTCACCTTATCCACCTGGAGCATCCTCTCCTCTCCTTCCTAGCCTCTCACCAGTCGGGTGATGTGTTTCTAAGTCCCCTTTCAATCAAAATTGACCCCTGGCATATATCCTCCCCCCTTCTTGCAGAATGAATCTCTCAGGAGACTGGACAAAATTTAGTGCTGTTTTGGAAGTTTGCTGTGGTGGTGGGGAGGTTACCTACTTCTGGGAGTGCATTGCTAGGGTTTCTTAATCCAAGTCAAAGACCAAAGGGATTAGGGATCTTGTCTCTACATTGAAATGAGGGCAAGAATTGCTTACTTTGTTTCCAAAATATGGAATGTGTTATATAGGAAAGGCCCTGACCAGCTGATGTTTCATTAAGACCGTGACCTTTGGACTTTCTGATGTCATTATAAACCACAGTTCACACTTAGTCAACAATTTCATGTCCATAGATAAACCAGCCTCCCTGCTGATAAGGGAGTTCTTTTTACCCAAGGAGGTTTGTGCGTCATGCTCAATTAGCTGCACTTTATTGTCAGGTTGCCTTACCTTTTCTGTTTCTCACACACAATCTCGGTTGCCACCTCTCATCCTTAGACTAATGGCCCCTACACTTTGACTTTATTTATTTATTTAATCAAAACGGGTAGAAATACATTTTTCAATGTATTTTTTCCTTTGCATTTCCCAATCAGTAGATGCCACAGAATGTCCTATGTGTATTCATAGCAGCACAGATTCTAAAATATGCAGAGCCTGGAGTACAGAAGATGCTCAATGAAGATTTGTTGTATGAGCTGTAAAATGCTCCATAAAATGTTTAGTGAGTGACTCAGTGAATGAATAAGCAAAATCAATAATGAAAAGATACGGATTTAAAAGATTAATGCATTGGTGTAACCTTCAAGTTCAGATGACATTTGTTAGACAATATTATATTCTTCTCTCCGGACTCCTGACGTATTTTCACCATTATTCAGCTTCACCTGGGATGAGCAAGCAGGCATGATAATCTGCATCTGAGGGTGGCTTGCGAAAGGGCTGGCTGAAGAAGGAAAAGGAGAAAAAGCAGAAAGATAGCCAGCTTTCTTTATCTCAGGCTGTGGTGTCTGGCTCCCCCTCCCCCACTGCCCACTTCAATCTGTGACTGGCATCCCTGCTCTCTCTCACCCTTCAGGCCTCCTGTGACTTGAAGTCTCTTTGATCATGGGAATAAAACCCTGTGTAGTCAGATGGCTTGTGCATGCCTAGCACTGTGTTGGCATGGAGGGAACTACTGAAATATGGAGGATGGTCTCCGTGTTGATGCCTACAATAGACTTGGGAGGTAAGCGTTACCTACCAGAGGCAAATAATGAATACAGAAGTCCCTGCTATATAGCACTAACTACTAAATTGGGTGTTATGGAAGGAATGGGTCAAAAAGGCTCAGAGGATAGGGGTCCCTAAGAGATGAAGTAGATAGGGAAGGGATAATGTAATTTAGTTCAATTCATCCAGCCCTACCTGTACATGCATGTCCTTTGCTCTTTCTGGCAGGTGGGCAGGGGAGGGCTGGTGGGATAAGAACTCACCCACTGATACCACTCCTGAACTGTTTTATATAACCAACTTCTACTGAAGACTTAATTTCAAAAGTATCTTGCTACTAAAATATCATTTGAAAGCCTCCTAAATACATTTTTCTTCTTATAAAACATGTTTATATATATCATGCTTATATATATTCAAAAGTTATTACCATATCATTAAGCAATTTCTAACTTAATAATAGCATCTCATGAACTTGACCAATAGGACTCACTTTATTATAATCAGTCAAAATTATAAATGATAACTAATAAATCAAATGGTTATTCTCCTTTGTTAATAGGATGGCTATATTTTAAAATAATGTCACCACCAGCAGATTTTTAGGTTTAACAATAGAATTTTACACCTGGAAAAGGCTCAATCTGTCTTAAAGCGATTCTGGATTTATTTAAGGTATAGAATTTGAATCAGCAGTGACAGTAGAGCTGAGGGATCTATGACCTCCCAAGGTCTGGTAGTCCAAAATTGGGTCTCTCGGGTTTTTCTGACTCCTCATGCAGATTGCAGAGGGTTCCAATACAAGGACAGTTCTCCACATTTTAGTGAGTGTTGCCTGGGAAGGTGAGGACAGCAGGACTCATCCTATCCTGACATAAAGGTGAACTATGCTGGCATGGTGACTGCTCTTGCCCTCTGTCAGGCCAGCTTTGGCAAGAGATGGCCTGGGGCAAAGCCCAGGCTGCCACATCCCCTGAGCCTTAGCCTTGGTCTCATTTCCACCACTTTCGTTGACTTCCCAGGACTGTTTGGTTGGGGATAGGCTGGAAAAGATTTCCTCTCTCTCTCTGATCTGTAAGGAAGCCTTTTCTATAGGGCCCTTGAGGAATATTTGCCATGAACCTAAGTAAGGCGTTTCTGAAGCTTAACCTGTGAGGCAATCAGAGGGGGAAAATTTCTCACTCTGTGTGTGTGTGTGTGTGTGTGTGTGTGTGTGTGTGTGTGTGAGAGAGAGAGAGAGAGAGAGTTATGCACTTACTAGTACTTTTTTTTTTTCAATCCTCACCTGAGGATATTTTTCCATTGACTCCTTTAGAGAGAATGCAAGGGAAGAAGGAAAGGGGGAAGAGAGAGAGAAACTTTGATGTGAGAGAGACACATCACTTGGTTGCCTCTGGTTCACATACTTACTGGACTGGGGGATTTAGTCTGAGACCTTTCGTCCGCTGGCCAGTGCTTGAACCACTGAGCTAGGACAGCACGTGCACTTACACAGGTAGAAAATTAAACAAACAAACAAAAAAACAACAACAAAACCCCAACAGTTTCAACAGACTCCTGATTTGCCTCCTCTAAGATCCCTACTTTTGTCTTTTTAACCTAAGAAACTCTGTCAGCATAAAACAGGGGTGCTTCCCAGTTAGCTCTGGGCTCTGCTGGCCCTATGGACAAGTGTAGGCAGGCATTCCAGAGCCTGGGAACCTGTCACTGAGGACTCAGCCCTGCCAGCCTCCTGGGGCCCCTAGCAGTGAGCTATCCGCTTTTCTCCTTGAATCCCAGGGATGTTGTCAGGGCTGGTGTGTGGCAATGGGGGCAGGGACTATAAATGCTGGAGCCCCAGTGTCTTTTAGGAACCCCTGGGGAGCTGACATGCCATTTGAGGCGGGCTTTATGGAAGGCAGGCACTAACCACAGGACAATCTGGCTCTCACGCGCTGGCACTGGGAAAGTCAGAGGCTGTCCCTAACTCCTTCCTTTCCTCCGTGCTATCACTAATTTTATTGGCCTCTCAGTATCAGGTGGAAATCGAACTCAGGGTCTTTTTATTTAGACAATCATTACAGGCCACAGAATGAACTGCTTTTGCAGTTTATAGACAGCGTATCCCTCGTGACCTCCCCTAGACTCTGGTTTCGGGAGGACTCTGTTCTCAGGTTAAAAGAAACGCAACCTGCATCTTGTTTAATGAATTTACATAAATCTTTGAAGTAGCATTTTTGGACCCAGCTTGCAAACTGGAGTTTAATGCATTGGGGTTGTGTATAATCAAAGTCAGGGGAGGACTATGTTTCCCCATCCCTCCCCTTTTCCCATTCCTCTTGCCCAGCCCTTTTTATTTGGGGCAAGCAAAGTAGTTAAAAATGTCAAACTCACAGTATGCACTGTCAACAACACAATGAGGAGGCTGAAATAAAATCCTCCAGCTTCATGGTGATACTTTATACTTACACAGGGCCTTTCATCTCAAGCCCTCCACTGCCTCAGGAACATTAACCCTCTCTGTGCCTCTCCAGTTGAGCCTGGAGCCTGGATGGTTGAGAAAGCAAATGTGTGGGAGCATAGTACCCCATATCAAAGACAGGTCCCAGGCAAATATTCATAACCAGTCAAATTTACATCTCTTTTTTCACCTCCTCTTCCAACAAATTTCTGCCATATTAGTGCCTCTCCTAAAGTGCCTAGTGCCCAAAGGTGTTAACAACTCAACAGAATGCAGGTGTGTTGAGAGCCCCAGCAAGCAGCTCTCCCTCCCCAGTTGAGGAAAAATGCATGTGTAAGCTTGAAATCTGATATATGATGACATACAGCAAACCAGTCATTATGGGAGTAATCTGAACTTTGTTGGACATCAACTTTATAGTTTACTCTTTTTTGTTTGATTTATGGATGGGAAATACTATAGCATCTGCAGCGATGAATGCCTATAAAGGACTTGACCTAATTCTGTGTTGGGACCATCAACATGGCACCCGTTTTGTCTTTTCCAAGTTGCATTTTGTGCACCAACTCTGTGTCAGATGTGATCTATTGCAGAGAAGGGTCACCAGAAATGTTCTAATGAATTGATCCTGGTGTTCTTTCCTAAGGAATCTGGACAAAGCTGTACGCTCTCTATTAACATCTGATTGTAAACAAGATGGTCATGTATGTACTTCTCTTGCTATAACTAGTACTTCTTCAAATATGTCTGAGGACCATCTGTATGAAAATATCATGGGTTGCTTTCTAAACATGCAGCGTCTCAGTGCCCTTAGAGACCCTACTCTTAAAAGCCATGCTGATTGGTTTGAGGAACACTGAGGTGTTCCTGTGTTACTCTGCAAATCTATTCTGCTTCCTCCTTCTGATCATATTAACTCTTACAGGGCAGACTGGCTGGCAAAAGGCTGTCTCTTATGCCTGTAGAAGAACCATTAGCTCAACAAGAAAAAATAGATAATGGAGCAAAGGAACAGAAGTCACTGAAGGCTCTCAGTGTGAAGGGAAACAGGTAGGAACACTTTTAAATGCCTGTACTCTAATTTTCTCCTTCCCACAATTGAATCTTGGTCATGGAGAATCGACTCCATGCTGATGCATGGAGACTAAGCCCTGTGGAGCTGATTTCATGGTTTTTGCACCTGTCTTTGAAGTCAATAGTAGATCTCTTCTGAGAGCTATGCAGGTGGGGCTACATTATGGAAATAAGCAGAAATCAACACCAGTTTGAGATTGAGTCCTGAGGTCCATTGAATGTCCCCTGTCATATCTATACTAATAAAAGAAAAAGATGAAAATTGACAGTACCTTTGCAACACCCACAAGCCAATCAGGAGTTAATAGGCAAATTAACCCAACTTCCACACTCCCCCAGTTGCTCCAGGTCTCTGGGCAGCATGGGAGGACAGAAAGGCTGCTCAGGAGTGAAAAGGAGCAAAGGCAGTGCCAGCAGCCAGGGGAAGGAAGGCCCATTCTTGCACGAATCTCCATGCATCAAGCCTCTAGTACACAACATAAGGCTCAAAACTGAGTACTGTAAAGATGGTGATATGCTTTTAATTCCAACTTGCCATTCTTCATACAGTATTTATAATCTGCAGTGGGCTCTAAGTCTCCCTGGGACACTGGAAGGGCAGGCCAAATTGAAATGGTTGTTCTACCTCTGACCATTTGTAGGATCAGAGTCAAGTTACTTGAACAGCATAGCTCTCTGAGCCTCAGTTTCCTCAGCACTAAGAAGGGAATGATAATGTTGCTGGTGGAAACTCTGTTCTTCCACAGGATTACGGGAAGGATATTTCACAGACCCATGCATGGGAGATTGTGGTGTGGCAACATTTATTTGGGTAAAAATACAAGGCTGTCCCTCATGGGTTCCCAATGTCCTATCTATCTCTCCTGCCATGGAAAAAGTCCAATCTTGTTTTCATCAAGGCCCAAACAAAGGCCAGTATCCAGAGTTTCTGTTTCAGATGAAAACTCAGTTCCTGGAGCCCACACTGTCTGCCTTAGGCCCACAGGGCTGTTAGACCTGCATAGTTACATATGTTCCTGGCTGAGAGAGAGAGGGCTCTTCTGTGTTCCTTGGGGATTATGTTATTCTGGCTCATAATGAACCAGAAGTTTTTTCAAAATAACCAATCTACTTCCAAAGCTTCTGTGGGCTTGAGCTGGGCCTGTCTCCTGACTAATCCATTATTTCCCCAGGCTAGCTGATAGGCCTTTATAGCCCAGCACCTCCCCCTGTGTCATTCTGACTTCTATTGTACATGCACTTACCTTCCCCTGTCCCACCCCCATTGGTATCAGAGTGAGAAAGGGAGGGATATTAATCTTTGGCAGGGCAATGCTGTGATTCCCTGGATCTTCCTGGTGAAGTAAACAGGCTCATGCTCCCCATTCATTATACATGATAATGTCTGAGTTCCTTTGCTTTCTCCCTTTATTAATATCTAGCTACCTATGCTAACAATAATAGCATCTAACTCACTGCATCATTTTAAAGGTAAATGCGATAATACATTTAAAACAAATGACACATATAAATGCTTAATAAATGGCAGTAGTTGTCTGTGTTTATCAGGATAAGAGAGGGAGATAGAGAGGAAATCAGACACTGGAGGTAGGAATGTTCCTATGATAATAGTCTTGATAGGTCGCTAGTTAGGTCAGTCATCCAGCAAGCACCTACAAGGTAAGAGACCTTTTTTTCTGTTTCACTCCTTGAAGAGCATGTCTCTGATTTTAGAGATTTTCCAGTTTAAAACAGAAAACACTTTCACATGATGAATACAGCATAAATCATTTAAAAATGAATAGGCAAATAGACATATATATGCATTTTATAAAGTTGCCTGGCAATCCTCCGTTGGTGAGGGCAGTCTCACAGAGAGAGAGAGAAGAATTGCCTGTAGAAGGAGTAGAAGGCACTGAGGGAGAAGGTGGGCCATGCACCTCAGCAGGGGGAGGCGATTGTGGCTATAGCATTAATGATCACCTGGTAGTGGTGGGGAAGACACGGCCCCACCCCCACCGCACCTTTCCCTTGTTGTTTTTATACGAAGTTGAAAGTGAAGTTAAATACATATATTTAACTCTCACTTGGGAAAGTGTGACTTTATGTCTCCTGAGGGGCTTCACATGTGCATTTTTAAACAGGATCTGGCCTCAGATTCCTCTAATATGTGGCCCATAGCAATATAAAGCCATGCAAGAATTATGGGCTGTGCTTTCTTTGTCTTGAAATTATCATAGACATAAGTTATCTTCTCACTAGGAAGTAAGTCGAGACTTCAGTATGTTTTCTCTTGAGGACTAAAGATAGTACTACTTTGAAAAAAACCCTTTTTCCTTAGTGGAAAATTTCATTTTTTTTCTTGGACTTTTTTTCCCCCTAAAGAAAAATGTAGTACATTAAGTGTGGCTTATGCCTGTGAGTTTCCATCTGTAGATTGCATGTAGGGGAGACTGACCCATTCTGTGCTGGCATTCCAGGCCACTGACCTTCAAAGCCTCTGTCCCTCCTGAATGAAGCTCTGAAGACTCTTTATAGGTGAGAGTTTCCTAATCTGCCCCTGGTGAGTTCCTTAATGGTAGATTGGCCATGACAGAAGCTGGGCAACCCTGTGCCCTTACAAGCTTTCTGTCTTCTCATCTAATGCTTGCTAGCAACCAGAGAACTGAACCAAAGAGGTTCATACTTATCTTACCTTACAACTCCACTTGCCAAACAACAGTTGCCAAGGGAAAGGTCAGCACTTGATATTCTAAGCACTTAACGTTAATAATTTCTTAAGGTGGACAGAGTCTAAGAGGTTTTCAAATTAGTCCTCATACATATGGAGAGGGCATGGTTGGTCATTCAGAAATGAAAACCAAGTGCCTGGTTGTCCCTCTTCTTTATCTGATTCCATTCCACTGTAGTGCTATGTCTTAGTAGAAGGTCCACAAATATTCAGCCAATCAATAGATCTTTATTGAGCACTGACTATGTGCCAGACATTTGTTGAAAGAATCTCAGACATAGCTAAGATTCTCCTTGTGAATTATTACAAAAATTATATGATCATGTGCTTTTATTATTATTTTTAAGTTTATTTTTTATTGTTGACAGTATGACAGGTGTCCCCTATTCCTCCCACTCATTTCCCTCCTTTATTGTTATTTTTAATAATAATAGTGGCACATGCTCATCAAACTATACAATTCCCCTGTCTCACTCTCCAAGGATAACCACTGTTAATAATTTGTTTAATTCCTCGCATCATATACAGTCTGTATTATTTGTTTTATACATTCTACAACTATGTAGTTCTTCTGTGCCAGTACATGGCAATTACCTCAACTTTTTCAACTCTTTTTACGTTTTATATACTATACATGTGCCACAATTTGTAAAATTTACCTTTTCTCATATTGACGAATATTTAGACTATCTATACTCTAATGGTTTACAAATAATGCTGCAAGTAACATTCTTGTGCTTATATCTTTGGGCTCTTTTGGGAGCATATTTGTGGGGTCACTTTGAAAAGTGGAACTGCTTGGTCTAAGGATTGTATTTATAAAATATTTAGGTACTTATCATTTTTTTTCATAATTATTTTGTTGATTTTTAAGACCCACTAGTGATCCAAGATATGCACTGCCTTTAACTGATTCTTCCATGAAGTGGCAGATTGGCAGATTTGGGTACACTTCCAAATCAATAATCAATCACTGCTTTTTGAGAAAATAATGTTGGGATATGCACTGTAATAAGATGTGATGTCATTATTTCCAAAGGCAGGGAGAGTATTTAAACTAAATATACACTTCATTCCATGGGCCCATTAACCTTATTCCTGTCTCCCCCTTCAGTGCCCTCCTCCTCGTATTGCTGTTTAAGATTCACTATGGCAGGTGATTCGAGTATAAACAAATTACACTTACAGCACAATGTTTGCCCTCAAAGACCTTTCAAATTGAGTTGGGAAGACAGACACAGATGGCTAAAAAACAAGCTAAAAATACAAGTCAGTATATAAAAAGCAGCAAATATAAATAGTCAGCATCAATGTGGAAGTTCAGAGGAAAAAAGGGAAACAGTGGAGTCCAGTGTCGGAGCTTCAGGCAGAGGCTGCGGGACTGTGAATTCTCAGGTGGGGCAGGCAGTGGATGGGGCATAATGCTGAAGTGCAAGTAAGAATCAGCTGACAGAGAAAGAGAGATTCCATGAGGGTGGAAAATAGGGCAAAAGTGCCCACTTTGAATTTGCTGGTTGAAGTGGATGGGGTTTACAGTAGTCCTTGAGATTATTAGAGATACTTAGCAGAAGTTTTTATTTTTGTTTTTTTCTGCTTTGGTTTTTTGGGGGACGTGATGGAGCTGGTACAGATCATTCAAATTTTGAGAATCTGAAGAAAGCTTCCAGCACTTTGCCCAGAAAACGACCTGTCTGCTTGCATATGCACACACAACATTTTGTGGCTTCAAGCAGCCCTTTCTTCTACCCCAAGGTAAACTTTTAGAGTATATCTAAAAGGAGTTACAACCCAGAACAATCCATCTAGAAAAAATGTTAGCCAGCTACTCACATATCAGTAAAAGTTGTTTGGCAGCATAAAACACAACTAATATCCGTGTATTCAAGAATCACCAAACTCTAAAGCTGACTGGAACAGGTTGGTCAACAACCTGATAGAGCTACGGGTTTCAGACCTCCCCTGCACGCTACCGGTGTACCCAGTGTGAACGACAGGGGACTCTCAGGTTCTTGCAGAAAGGTCTGACCTGTGAGAAGCCACGCTCTTAAAAATTGGAGTCAATGGGATTATTAACGCATGTGTGCTGGAATCCACTCCAAGACTCCGACTTGCGCACTGTAAACAAGATACTCTTGCTCCCCCTCCCCCCCTTTTTTTTGACAGTCAGTTAATAAAGACTCAACAATAAGCAGCTGCGAGTGATGTCATTTGGGACTTTGTCCACGGAGCTTGTATTTACAAGCTGGGAGCAACTGCAGAGCCACACGGAGGGAACGGTCTCCGGAAACTTGCTCTGACTTCTCTGCAGGACTTTTCTGCTGCTTTGGACGTTCAGGAAAACTGAGTGCGTCCTCCTACTGCGGCCTTTTAATGCTTCAAAAATAAACAGAGGATAACTCAGAGGAAAGTTTTAGCTGGAGAGAGTGTTGCAGTTCCTGTGTCTGTCTCCAGGGCTGTGATATGTGTTGACTGAAGCGCTAAACTGCAAGTAAGACTGTTGGGATTTTTTTTTTTTTAGTTCTTGTAACAGTGTTTCTTCTTTATACAGCTTGCTTTCCTTTTAAACTGAGATAACGATGTTTACGTATGTCTACATGCTCTAGCTGCCACCACAAGTATGCATTTGTTCCGAGTAATTACAGGAACTAAGGTTGCCTGTGAGGTGCACGGGACTCCTTGTGTCTGAGAACAGGCATGGGGCATTGATGATAACAAGATAGTGCTAAGTTCTTAATTATTTGCCTCTGCAGGGAGGTTGGAAATTAAAAAAAAAATAAAAAGCAACCAACCATATAAAAACTATTAGGTTGACTTAAAAATTTTAATAGAAACCTGTAAAGACTAATTTTCAGTGAACTGGTGTGCTGGAGGGGAAACCCGTTTTTTGTCTTTGATCTTTTCTGTGGTTTATAGTTTTCTAATATGTGACTGCTGTTTACAGTATCCTGTTTCCTCCTACCCACACCCTCTCCCCAAGCATACACACATCCAAGCTCATTCATTCTCAGGGAAGTTAAAGGATAGAAAAATGTTTTGCAATTGCAGCCTTTTCTATATGGATATTTTTTTTCTTCGAGTATCTGGAGAAATGTCCACTGTGCTGACTTTTCTCTGAGTTAGGAACCTGAAGTAATGAACTACTGAAAAAAATCAAACTTTTGACATGTAGAGAGATTGGGAGTTAAGACCCACATATCCTCTTTCACTTTCCTTCTGACTCTTAAAATTCTTCAGATTTTTTGGGGGGATAGGAAGAATGCTGTCAGTGTGTGCCAGCCTGGACCAGGCTCCTTCTTATCACAGCCAGGCTGGGCCACCTGGTCACTCGGAAGTTCTGCTTAAGAGCCCTGTGAGTTTGTCTTTCTAGTTCGTGCTTTAGGATGCTGGATTTGCTCTTCAGTGACTGCAGTCCAGCTCCTCATAGCCAGTAGCAAATTGGGGCTAATTCCTGTCTCCTAGAACTGACAGCTGTATGCACAGATTGGCAAGAAGTGGTTGTTAGCTTGTTACCTCCTGCACGCCAATCCCATGACTCACTCCTGGGGACCTGGCCTGCCCCCTCACCAGCCCAGGAGAGCAGTGACAGCCCTCACTGCCTTCTATTTTCCTCTGGTCTTGGAGCTATAAGAACCCAGTGCCAGAAAGGTTTTCCTGGGGGTACTAAGGTGTGCAACTTCTTGCGTGTTTGTCAGCTCCAAGTTTTTCCATCATAGCTAACGCTGCTTGGATATGGTTTATGGATTACAGCTAAGTGCTTTTTTTGTGAATTTTCATTTAAAATAAGGTATTTGCTGCTAAAGCAGTTTTCAAAATACTATTCAAAACTTAATCTTTTTACAAAGAAAACCTCAGGCCCAAAGAAGGGAAATAATTTGTCCAAAATCACTGAGCCAGACGGTGACCGAGCTGCAGCTAGAAACTAAATCCCTGTGCTCCTGCGGGCATGCATTTCATGGCTCAGTTCTTAGGGATTAGAAAAGAAACGGGACACATGCATGGTTAGTAGACCTTCTTGTAGTAGCAGAGCTTGTGTGAAGGTGTAGGAAGGTGTTCCTGCAAAAAGAGAACATTCCTGTTTTGTCTTTTGCTCTGAGAACGCTTCTTAGTGTCTGTCCCTTATTATTTTCACTAAAGGGACCAAAGGACTCTGATTAGTTTACAGCTGATGGCTGAAAGGCAAGCCAGGTGGTTCCCTCAGGTGAGACATGTGGAAGGCATTTTGGATCAGGTACAGGTTGAGAGATCGAAGGTGGATCCCAGCTCTGACATTTTGTGCTTCTACTTTACTTTCACATCTCAGACCTCTTCTCACTGACCTCACCTGTGTTTCTGACTCCTCTTTGGGGTTTCTCTTGTCCATAGAACATTCTTTTCACTTTCTCATGGATTTTTCCTGCCCTCTCATTCTCTTACTACAGTCTAGATCTCAGGTTCTGACATTCAACTGGATTCATACTCTGTATTCTTTTTCTCTCTGGAACCTGCCTTGCCCATGTATGTGGGACACCTCTGGACTCCTGAAGTCAATGTCTTCCTTTGGATCCTCAGAGCATCTGTGCCAACTTTTTCTGGGGGATGTGGAGCTCTTTGCCACACAGTTAAATATCTCTTTCCATTGAAAACACGGGCTGTGTGTTGTGTTTTTTTTAAAATATGTTTTTAAATATTTCAGAGAGGAAGGGAGAGGGAGAGAGAGATAGAAACATCAATGACGAGAGAGAATCATTGATCGGCTGCCTCCTGCACGCCCCCTACCGGGGATTGAGCCCGAAACCTGGGCATGTGCCCTTGACCAGAATCAAACCAGGGACCCTTCAGTCCATAGACCAACACTCTATCCACAGAGCCAACCCAGCTAGGGCCATGGTTGGCAAAGTGCGGCTTGCAAGCCACATGCGGCTCTTTGGCCCCTTGAGTGTGGCTCTTCCACAAAATACCATGGCCTGGGCGAGTCTGTATTGAAGAAGTGGCATTAGAAGGAGTTTAAGTTTAAAAAATTGGGTCTCAAAAGAAATTTCAATCATTGTACTGTTGATATTTGGCTCTGTTGACTAATGAGTTTGCCGACCACTGACAAGGGCAAGGGCTGTGTTTTAATCACTTCCTATATTCACTGCACCTGATACAGAGTAGTTATTCAATGTATAATACTAAATAAATAGAATCAGTTGTTAATCTTAAATATCTCATTGCCTGCATCAGGCACCTAGGCCCCAGCACTTCGCTGATAAAAATATGACATAAGTGTGCCCAGTGTCTTTAAATTCTGTGGTTGAAAGCTCTCAGTGCCAGACTCCTCATATGCAAACAAGGCTATGCTGATGCAATGCTTGCCAACCTCCACTGGCTCATCTCTCTCCACTCACTCGATGCATTTATACATCTGTTCTCTAAGTTCCTGTTTCAGCAGCTCAACGGAACCTTCCCTGGAGGATGGAGGGTCACGACCTAGAGATGGCAGACTTGAACTGGAACCCAACTGCCTAGGCTCAAGGCATACCTCCCCCACTTGCTGGCTTTATGGTCTGGTCAATGAACTTATCTGTTTCAAGCTTTCACTTTTAAAATGTGGAGAATAAGAGTGCCCATCTCATGGGGACCTGGAGGAGAGGGAAATTAAATAAATTATGATAGCCAAAACAGCGCAATACCAGGCACACTTTAGTGCCTCTGAGTGTTAGCTGTTGCCATTACTTCTTACCTTGCAGGTGCCCATATCCCAATGCAGATTTAATGGATCAACATCTACATGGTGAGATTCAGACATAGAAATAGTTAAAAAATTCCTCAGATGATTTGGACTGGAATTACTGGCTTAGCTACCAGACTTGCTTTCTATAACCTAAACCTGTTGGGCTTGTATATTCTTTAGCACCTTTATACTCCTGCCTGTGGCATTCTGTATCCACCTAATTTATCCACCAGGCACTTGCCAAATTGGTAATCTTATGCAGAGCTCAGCACCTGCACAGAGTTCCCACAAAACCTTGAAAAAATATGTATGAGAGCATGCTTGATAGGCTCTGTAAGAGAAAATTCAAACTGTTTTCTTCCCCATAATCACTATTGAATGATTACTGCATATTAGGCATACTTCTACCCTGTTTCTTCGAAAATAAGACAGTGTCTTATATTAATTTTTGCTCCCAAAGATGCGCTAGGTCTTATTTTCAGGGGTTGTCTTATTTTTCCATGAAGAAGAATATGGTACACATTTATTGTTGAACAAAAAAAATAAGGAAATTTATTACCTGTATACAGTATGGTAGTATTTGTCATCACAAACCAGCTCACTGGCCACAGTGCAGCCGGAGCTGTTCGGGCAGTGCGAAGTCTCTTTCAAACAGGAGTCAAGACACCTTAGCTTCAGGGGCCTTATATTCCGGGGAGGCCTTGTGTTCGGGGAGGGTTTATTATCAGGGAAATCTTATTTTTTGGGGGATGCCTTATATTACAGCGAGAGGCAAAACTGGAAGTAGGTCTTATTTTGGGGGGATGTCTTACTTTCGGGGAAACAGGATAAGTTCTTTGCATATGTTATTTCATTATACTTATGTTCCAGGCAAAGATACTGAGGTTCAGGTTGGCAAAATCATGCTCAAAGGTTATAAGAGGGAGAGGCAGGATTTGAACTCTGAGCTCATACTTTTGACCTTTCATTGCACTGCTCTCTGAATGTAGAAGGCAATATTTCTCATGAGCTTTGCCATGATGGAATTTAGTTTTCCCCTGAATGGAGTGTTCTGTCAGACCAGGAAACCAGATGAACCCTTCTAGGTGCCAACTGGTTGGACTGAGGATTCACATTTTCTAGTTTTTCAGAATTGTCTAGTCTAGTCATGCCTAGTCCTTTGGTATATATATTTTTTAACCTTGGATATGAATCCCCTTGTAGGCAAGCCCAAGTTTACAGCTGACCATCAGGATTATCTGCATTCTTGATCTGGGTGTTGGCAGGCTAAGTTCAGCTTGGTCAGAAGTGTAATCCAGAGGATTTAGGTAAGGAAAAGGGAGGGAAAGAGGGAGGGAGGGAGGAAGAGAAAGAGAGAGAGAGAGAGAGAGAGAGAGAGAGAGAGAGAGAGAGAGAGAGGGAATAAAAGAAAAAGGAAATAATGAATAATGGTTGGTCATGTGATTGGTTCTTAGAAAAGTGGTATTTTGTGAGAATGCTTTTAAGTAGCCAGAATGGTTGAGACTGAAGACTGGCAAGTTTCTAGAACCAGTTAAACACAAGGAATCCTACAGTTTTATTTTTCTCTACTTCTCTAATTCTACACAGTTTAATGCCTTTGGGATTTTAGATTTTCAATTGTGCTTTCTTTATAGATAAAATAATCTCTCAGATACATAGAACATTACCCATAGCATTTACTATGCCCCAGTACGTACTTGTCTAATGAAGTGTGTCGTGTTGGTTTGGAAGTCTCAATTACACAAGGTACTTCCCAGTAGTTACATAAATTAATCTAGATATTTCAGAGCAGGAGAAAAGATCATTCCTTTTAGAGATACTCTTTCCGGATTACTGATGCCTTTGAGTAGGATTTGGATGCACTATGGAAGCCCATTGGACTGAGTTCAAAAGGAAAGTCCCAAACCTATTTTGGAATATAAGCTCCCATAATAAGGCAGATGGACATTATGGTGTTGGAAGGAGGACTATTCTGAAACGTGGGGACAAATGTTACTGTCAGGATGCATATCTGACAAGCTGCTCCATGAAGGGTACTTGCTTCTTTTGACAAATTAGTTCTGGAAACAGCACTGGTCTAGGTCAGCCCAAAAGACATATTCCAAATGGTTCTACTGTCAGCTTTAGAAACCTACAAAATCAAATGATACATGCTCACAGTTTAGAAAACCAAGTAGTACTAAAATGTTTATATAAACATATAACTATATATCACATATAATTACATAGGTGCACATGGCATTTGGTATAACAGTGAATGATAGTGCTGAATTTTATCTACATGCAATTTTATAAACATTGCATATACAAGGTGCAGTCCCTGGAGCTGCTCTCTCCCTCCCAGCCCCAGGCTTTGTCCTCAGAGGCTTTTCTACTCTTTCTGCTGCTTTTTGGAGGTATTGCTCTAAATAGTGTCTTAATATCTATTTATAATGTCAATTTATTTGTTGATTTCCTATTCTGGTAGATTAGCATATATATATATATTTCTTAAACCTCCTATACCTTCCCTGTTCCCCAATGAACTGTATCACCATTGTTGAATTAATGTATATTTAGTGTTTATTTTTTTCATGATTGTAAATGTTTACTATTGAGTCACATCATTTATTGTTGATTATAATTTTATCCCGTTAAAAATCTCTTTCCTAAAGTTACTTATAAAATTTTAATTGCCTCATTTAAAAAATTTACTTAGGTTTCTAAGAATCTATAGTTAACTTTTCCCATTCCTTTCAAGAACTTGACAGATGTGTCAGTGACAACTTATTTTAAAAATATTCTTATTATACTAATAATTACATTCTCAAGTTGCCATATACTGGTGGGGTGTTGTTCTTGTTTTTTTTTCATTTGTCAAGCAGAAGTTAGTTATTAGTTGTGCCATATCAGAAGCAGCTTAAAAGGCCTGTCTTCAATATTTCTTTTATTCTAATGCTAGTCATTTACTTGTATGTGGATAAAGAGACAGAAATGATATATTTTATTGTTTGGTAAATAACATTCATAATCTGGTTTTATGGTTCAGTGAATACTAGATATATTTTAATGTAAGGAATATGCTTTATTTGTGAGTGCCTTTGACACCTAGAGTAACTTCATTAGAAGAAAGCAAATGATACCTCATGAAATGCTACTTCATGAATAACTACATGAATATCTCACTCAAACTGACACATAGCTCTTTCCTTTCTGATTTTCTTTTCATTTTTCAGTGCAGACCTATATAATCAGGAATGTGAGATACTTTATTACTAGAAGTAGTTAAAATAGTTTATTTAATTTGAAAGAGACTGTGTTTTTAGAAATTGCCAGTAGAGGGCCTTATTAAACTGAATAAACTCACATACCAACAACTTATAACAGTTAAGAAGCCATTGTTTGTTAGATACCTGATGAATAGGAAAACTTCCAAAGTAATTTTTTAAAGTGCATTATATTTCTCTGTAGCTGGTGAAATTAAAAGTCTTAGCTTTTTATTTTCGTTGTTTCCATAGTGGGGGAGGGGATTGGAGAATTCAGATAGACTATTAATAACCCATCAACCAAACCAGGACTTTGCATACCAAGCCACAAAATCTATACATGACATTTCTTCTGTGTTGGAGCCCTGTATCTGCCTTTTGGGAAACTAGCATTGGCTGTTGAATACATGGAGGAAAGAAATGGTGTGCCTCCTATTCTAGGAACAGTTGATATTTATATCCTGTTTTTGTGGGAGCCCCACTTTCAACAAAGATGAGTGTCTGTCTATTCCCTGCACCTGGACCAGAATCTTCTCACTCTAAGGGGGCCAATGATTCAGACCCATCATGCTCACTGTCCAGTGAAGGAAACAGAGCTGTGGGGAATTTTGCTGACTTTCCAAAATGCATTCAGTGGCTTAATGCAGAGCTATGCTCTGCCTACTCACTGGCCTATTTCCATCCCTCTTACTCACCAATCTCTCCTCTGAGGAAGGCTCCCCTCCCTGTCTCTGCATCTCCAGCCTAAATGACTCTTCCTCAGAAGACCTTCCCTACTTGTTATATACAATAGTAGCTTCAGGTACTTGTTTTGTAGTACTTATCATTAGTATAATTAAATATAGGGTATCCATTTGATCAAGAACATCTCCCCATCTAGGCTGTAAGCTCTGTGAAGGCAGAACCTGTGTCTATCTTGTTTAATATTGTAGTCTTAGCACCTAGAACACTGGCTGGCAAATGATAGGAGCTCAGCAAATATTTGTTAAATGATGGCTATAAGCAAGTGTTCTGACTTTAATTTTGCACTTTCTCCTTTCCATTTTAATGAAAACAGCCCTTTTTATAATTCCACTGATGATATTCAGATCTTACAGCATTCAAAATGCCCACAGACTCAGGGCAGAAAGGCATGCTATTGCTTTTAACCCAATTTTCAAGAAGTGAGTGAGTGCCTGTGTATTTCCAGTCATAAATATATCAGTATTAATAGCATTTTTCAAATGAGGGCTCTATAGGTATGAGAACAAATGAAGAAGAGAATAAAGCTTTTTCTTCCTTTGTTGATGAGGACAAGGGAGTGGGGAAGGAAATACTCTGAGCTGAGGAATGTGCTCCTTCACGTTTCCCAGGTCGGGCTAGAGGTTTACTGGATACCCTGTTCCTGTGAGACTGCATCTGGAAAGGCCAGAACTTTGTAGTCAGTTAATATAAGTAGAGTAACAGAACACAAATAGCCACAACTTGTGCCCACATGGCATTCATTCTGCTCGCCATTGATTTTGGGTGGATTATTTAGCTTCATTGAACATGGTTTCCTTGTCCATAAAATGTAGTAATATCAACAATTTCAGGTACTATTTATGAAGTGCTTACAATGTCTCTGGTCCTGCTGTGCTTTCTACATATATTTAGTTTCAGTTAATTCTCAATGTAGCCCTGCGAGCTAGACATTACTATTAATCCCATTTTATAGAAGAGAAAACCAAGGTACCAAGAAGTTAATTTGATCCACATTGCACAGTAAGACTTTGAGCCAGATACATATTTAGATTATGTAACCTTGTGAGGGTTAAGTGAGATAAAGTACCTGGGGTGCCTGTACAGCAAGAGACTCCCATTACATGGTGACCATTACAATCATGATTGGCTCCTTATCCTTGAAAGCATAACGGGACCTTGTAAGTAGGTGATTGCTGAAGGGAAATGAGAGGGCTGATGACAGCTCTATGTGTTCTGGTCATAGGGATTTGTTTAATCCCCATGCCACATGTCAAGAGCCCCATTTACTCAGTATTTTGACACATACAAGTATTTGTAGCCCAGAAGAACTACCAAGGGGGCTGCCCATCTCTAAACCCCTCCTTCTGTGAATACATTTATTATGTTCTCACCATATGTACATATTTTCATTGCTTAACACTTTGCATCTGTTTATGTGATGTCCCTTGCTTTATCATGTCTGAATTTTATTTGGCACAACTGTCAGATCCTGTGGTCCTCAGTATGTATAGGACTGCTGATTTGAAGTGCAGTGGAACCAGGTTATGGAGGATGGTGGGTATAAAAAGTATCCAGATCCTTTAGGTGGGGTCTTAACCTGATACATGTTTTCTGCATCCTTGGATCACCTTTCCTAGTTCCTCTTGCTCCCTTATTCTTTTCCATCTCTCTCTTTCTCTCTTACACCACCTTAGTTCTCTTTTCTTATATTTCTCAGACTTCTCTCTCTCCTCTCCCTCTATTTTCTCATCTCTTATGTTGTTCTCCTTCTTTCCCTTCATTTACCTTACCCTCTTCCTTTTCGTCCCCAAAAAGGAGAGTAGAGGAGTGTGATGATGGTCAGTGTTTCTTAGTAGACAGGGAGCTAAAGAAGAAAATAATTATTTCAGTTTCTCCACTTCTCATAAACTTAAGTGCTGTTTGGATTAAAACACATAACACATCCAAATTACAAGACAAAGAGAGAAGCCAAAGGAGCAAGCGGCCAGGCAGAGTGGACTATAATCTGGACAGAGAATTGAAAGACCCTGCTTGTAAAATCCTGCCACAAGCGGCTGCAGGTGAAGGAGGGAATCAGATAGTCCCAAAGCCATTTCTGGCCCTGCAATCCTCCCTACAGTCTGATAACAAAAAGCTCTGAGGTGCAACTCCCCTCCCTGGGACAGTGGGGCAGGTCTGGGCTGCATGTATGGGGACTTTGCCATGTCTGTGACCTCCAGAAGTCTCATTTTTCCAAAGTGTTGAAGTGATTCGTCACTGCACAGTGCTGTGTGTCCTCATAACAGATGTTAAAGGATCACCCTTGAAAGGGTGTTTCTCTAGGGCATTTAATTAGAACCTCCACAGAAGATTAACAGATGTTATAATCGCCTTTACTCTTTGATTAAATAGTTTCTGCATGAGGAGCTTTTTTAGCTTTTCTTTGTTTTTTTTTTATGATCTTTATAAAGAACTGACATGTGTGTTCAATTTTCTAGAGAGAGTTCCTCAGTAGACTTGGTAAAAATCTTTGTAGATATATAATTTCATTCTCTCTTTTCTTCATATCTCTGTCTTTCTATAAATGTCTCTCTGTATCAGTGTCTGTAAATATGTATCTATATATCTATATACCTGGGGTGTGATGGGTTATGCTTGTATAGATCAAACCATCCTATATAATAAAAGCCTAGGTGGCATCACACACTTGCATGACACCCTCACCAACGCCATCACAAGATGGCCACCACAAGATGGCCACGCACACAGGGGAGGCATGGCCCAGTGGCTGCTCTGCACAGTGAGGCCTGGGAATCCCACTGATCTGCATGGTGTGGAGGAGGTCTGTCCTGGTGTCTCTGCCACCTTGCATGGAGGAGGCGGGTCCCAGTAGAGGAGGCGGGTCATAGCAGAGGAGGGAAGTTGTGGGCAATCAGGTGACAGGGAAGGACAGCTGAGGCAATCAGGCCAGCAGGGGAGCAGTTAGGCATGAATCAGGCTGACAGGGGAGCAGTTAGGGGCAATCAGGCAGGCAGGTGAGTGGTTAGGAGCCAGCAGTCCAGGATTGTGAGAGGAATATCCAACTGCCGGTTTAGGCCCAAACCAGCAGTTGGAAATCCCGCGAGGAGTCCCAGATTGCAGAGGGTGCAAGCTAGGTTGAGGGATACACCCCCCAACCCCAGTGCACCAATTTCATGCACCAGGCCTCTAGTTGCTCTAGTTGGTTATAAAGGTGGCTGGTTGATGGGAATCTGAATGTGCCAAGAAGCTGGCTTCTTTTTTACTGTTTGTTCATTGAAATGATTAATGTCCATGAATATTATCTAGAGCAAAAAACTGCAAAGTGGGAAAGGAAAATTTAGCAAATTTTGTGCAGTAACCAAGCATGCCAGATACCATACAAATGAGTGTGTAAGCAGTGAGAAAAAATAATATTCATGACATGAATGGCTGCAAATTTATTTGGCAATATTTGCTCTGGAAAGATAAGTTATCACACAGAAGCCTTATCATCATCAAAAGCATTATTTTTATTCCATTATTTCAAATGAAGAATTCTTTCTTTTCATTAGAGATGTGGTTTGTGTTTTATTACCCATGTATCTCACCTTCTGTGTAGCCCATCAGTAAGATGATACCACTAACCCTACATAAACAAGAATGCTTTTTCTCATTGTCACATTGTATGTTTGCTGTCCACATTAGTATATTTCTTCCTTGAGAAGAGAAAATTATAAGAAAGGATTTCAGACATTTGGTCAGTTTGTGGATGATGAAGATAAGAGGAACAGCAGTAAAGAATTCTGAGTCAGATCTTTGGGAGGCATCTGCTTAATAATGGTCTCCACCTTTCCATTTGGAAGCATTTGAAAAGGGTTCATAAGTCAGGGCAAAGGTCAGTCTTTAGATCAACTTGAGGTTAATCTAAATGAAGAGGAGGGAGTGTGCAGTGGACACAGAATATATGTGCTTCTAGAAATTCCAAATGAAAAATCCTTCTCTCTCTTTTTTAAATTTAAATTATTTATTGTTTCAAGTATTACAGAAGTCTCTTTTTTATCCCATTGACCACTCCCCAGATGTCCCTATCTCCCAGCACATGCCCTCATTCTGCCCCCCTCCATCTCTGTCCATTGATTTTGCTCCTATGCATGTATACAAGTCCTTTGGTTGATCTCTTACCCCCTGACTCCATGTCTTCCCTCATAGGTTGGACAGTCTGTTTGATGTGCCTATGACTCTGTTTATATTTTTGTTCATCACCTTATGTTGTTAATTGTATTCCAAAAATGAGTGAGATCATGTGTTATCTTTCTCTGACTGGATTATTTCACTTAGCATAATGCTCTCCAGTTCCATCCATACTGTTGCAAATGGGAAGAGTTCCTTCTGTTTTACTGCAGCATAGTATTCCATTGTGTAGATGTACCACAGTTTTCTAATCCACTCATCTGCTGATGGGCACCTAGGCTGTTTCCAAATCTTAGCTATGGTGAATTGTGCTGCTATGAGCATAGGGATGCATACGTCCTCTCTGATTGGTGTTTCTGTTTTCTTGGGATATATTCCTAGAAGTGGGATCACTGGGTCAAATGAAAGTTCCATTTTTAATTTCTTGAGGAAACTCCATACTGTTCTCCACAGTGGCTGCACCAATCTGCATTCCTACTAGTAAGTGCATGAGGTTTCCTTTTTCTCTGCAACTTCTCTAGCACTTGTCATTTGTTGATGGTAGCCATTCTGACAGGTATGATATGGTACCTCATTGTTTTTTTGATTTGCATCTCTCGGATGATTAGTGACTCTGAGCATGTTTTCATATGTCTGGCCTTCTATATATCCCTTTTGAAAATTGTCTATTAGGTACTTAGCCAATTTTTTGATTGAATTGTTTGTCTTCCTTTTGTTAGGTTGTTTGAGTTTCCTGTAACTGTTGGAGACTAAACCCTCATCAGAGATAATACTGGCAACAATGTTCTCCCATGCAGTGAGCTTTCTTGTTGTTCTATTGATGGTTTCTTTAGCTGTGCAGAAGCTTTTTTTTTTTAATGTTGTTTCATTTGTTTATTTTTTCCTTAGTTTCCATTGCCCTAGGAGCTGTGTTGGTAAAGATATTGCTATGACATATGTCTGCTATTTTGTTGCCTATTGCTTCTTCCTTCTTTTTAGGGGAAATCGCAAAAAAAAATTGGAGGAAAAGATCTACATGGACATTTAAAAATACTACTAACCAATCAATATGATTAATTTCCCAGTTAATGACCAGAGCTTTGCCAAATTAAAAGGTATGTAGGTAGATTTTGAATATTCTAGAAATGGCCAAAGAAAGTTTATTTATTCAGGTCATTTTGAGGAAGAAGAGGTTTTAAAACCTTTTTGAAGTTTAATGTACAGAAAGTAAGTACACCTAAACACATAGCTTGATAAAGTTTTTCAAACTGATTATGTCCTTGTTATTGGCTTTCAAACTAAGAAATATTACAGCCTCTCAGAACTCTTCTCAAGTCCTTTTCCTTCATACCCTTAATGTACTCAGCATACAGACTTCTAGTAGCACAGAATCATTTTGCCCCATTTTGTATTTTATATAACTGAATCACACAATACATGAAAGTCTTTGTCATTCAGAATGTTTATGTGATTACTTCATTTTACTGTGTTTAGTTATGGAGGTTTCATGATCATTGTATAGCACTCCATTGTGAGAGGATATCATGATAGATTCTTTCTCCTGCTGAGAGGAATTTGGGTCTTTCCGGGGGGGGGGGGGGGCATTACAAATGGTGCTGCGACAAATATTCTAGAATGTGTCTCTTGGTGAACAAACGTGCACAATTCTGTTGAGTGTGAGTATGTGTGTGTAGGTGGTTGCTGCATTAGGTGGTTGTGCCCATTGATAGTCCCATTAACAATATGTGAAGGTAGGGGGATGTTTTAATTTACATCAGGAACACTGCTTAACTTCCATTACTACTTAAGGATGAAAGTTAAAGGGAAGCCAGTGTGGCCCAATAGTAGGCAGAACTTCCTATCATTTGGACATTCATAGAAAGAAGCTGGGACCCTATGAAATAGTTCCTTGTTCCTAGAAGTGGTCAGACCATGACAGGATGGCCTTCATTTTGAAGAAAGGTGAGCTAGGGGATTTCAAGGCCTCTTCCAACTCTAGGCTTTATATACCTAAATTAAGCATTTCTATAGAATTGAGAATGAAAGTGGTTGAAAGAAGTCATTGCTAAGGATGGTATGAGACAAGCCGTGAGTAAACGGGAGTGAATGCAGTCAGTGCTGACTCTGTGAGTGTGAGACAAAGGCTATTCTAGGAAGGGAGACAGCTACATGAGCCTGAGCAGGAAGTGGTAGAATTGATGTGTCATAAAAAGAGATAATATGTTAGCAGATGGAACAAAGAATGGTTAGTTTGCATGCAATCACAGGTGTAATTTAGAGCACAAGTGGGACACAGGTTGACATGGTTCACTCTACTGAATGCTAAGAACCAATTATGAGAACCGTAAAGCAAAGCAGAGGCATTCCGTCTGTTCTGCCAGAGATCAAGTGAGGCCTGTAAGATGCTCAAGGGGAAGTTGCTCCCCAAGGAGATGGCCAGATAGCACTCAACAGTAAGAAGCTATGGAGTGTGTGAACTTCTGCTGCCATCTCTTCCACACATTTGATCCCTCTGGTTTCTAACTTAAGTTTATGTTTTCATTCAGTATTCTCATTTCTTTGGAATAACTCATTTTGCCTCCTCATGGTTAATACCTGTTATGGGTGCCCCAGTTACGAGCCTGTGGTACCTCATATTGAGCAAGTACTCCATTGAAGACCATTTTTAACATTGCCGATTCTCCATGGCGTGGAGGTTGTGGTGGCGGCAAACACTTTTCCTACTGGACAGAGAGTTATTTGGGATCAAATTTCACCTAACTCTATCTTATTTCTTCTATTTTATATTGATACTGTATCATTTTATGATTCTTTTGTAAAGTCCTGAGAAATAGCTTGCATAAGTTAGTTCCAGGAATAGTCAGATCATAAATAGATAAAATTTCTTTAGCATAAATTTTATTTATTCTCATAACTCGGATCATATTTTCTTTTTACTTCAACTGCCAGGAAGCTCAGAGCCAAATTTATAGGAGTAATTGCAAGTATTCTGTTGGCTCATGTATCACGCTTATTGACAATTAAAACATTTTTTTCAATTACAGCTTAAATTCAGTACTATTTTCTATTAAGTTCAGCTATACCGCATTATGGTTAGACACTTATATTATTTACAAATTCCTTCCCTGTTTAAATCTAGTACCAACCTAGCACCAGACATAGTTATTATAATATTACTGACTATGTTTCTTATGCTGTATTTTACATCCCTATGACAGTTTTATGACTACCAATCTGTACTTAATCCTTCACCTTTTTGGCCCAGCCCCCCTCACCCCTACTCCCATCTGGCAACCATCAGTTTGTTCTCTGTATCTATGACTCTGTTTCTGTTTTGTTTTGTTTGTTTATTTTGTTCATTAGATTCCATATAAGTAAAATCCTATGGTATTTGTCTTTCTCAGCTTGGCTTATTTCACCTAGCATATAATATCCTCTTGCTCCATCCATATTGTCACAAATAGTAAAATTTAACTTTATTTACATGTAAGGCTAGATTGTTTACTTAAGCTATTTCTTGTTTCTTAAGGTAGGCCTATAATGCTATGAATTTTCCCTTACAAATACTTCTGCTGTGTCTCATATATTCTGGATCATTGTATTTACATTTTCATTTACCTCAAAGCAACTTTTGATTTCTTCCTTAATCTTGTAAACCCATTCATTGTTAAATAACATGTTATTTAGACTCCATGTGTTTTTCAGCTCTTTTTCCCCTTGTAATTGACTTCTAGTTTCATACTACTGTGGATGAAGAAAATGCTTGATATGATTTCAACCTCCTTAAATTTATTGAGATTTGTTTCATGCACTATCAGGTGGTCTATCTTGGGAAATGTTCCATGTGCACTTGAAAATAATGTACACTCCATAGCTTTGTGGTAAAATGCACTGAAAATATCAATTAAATTAATATGATCTAGCATTAAGTCTGCTTATTTTCGGTCTGGAAGATCTACACATTGATGTCAATGGAGTAGTAAAGTCCCTACTATTACTATATTACTGTCAGTGTCTTCCTTTCTGTCCATCAGCATTTGCTTTATATATTTAGGTGCTTCTATGTTGGATGCATAAATGTTTGCAGAGCTGTATTTTCTTGTTGGATCTCTTTATCACTATAAAATATGCTTATTTATCTCTTATTATAGTCTTTGTTTTAAAGGCTGTTTTGTCTGATATGAGTATGGCTACCTCAGATTTTTTTCCTTTCTATTTGCATAAAATATCTTCTTTCATCCCTTTACTTTCAGTCTGTATGTGTCTTTTGATCTGAATTAGTCTCTTTTAGATAGCATCTGTATGGGCCCTGTTCTCTTACTGATTCAGCTACCCTATGTCTTTTGATTAAAGCATTTATCTATTTTCATTTAAAGTGATTGTTGATAGGTATGATGTTTTTGCCATTTTATTATTCACTATAGGCCTGGTGCATGAAAATTCATGCACTCTGGGATGGCGGGGGGAGGGAGTGGGCCTAAGTCGCCTAAGTCGCAGTCTGGCCTCCTTTTATGGGAGGTGACCAGGTGGGAGGGTTAGGGGCTGGCACCAACCATTAGCAATCAGCCTTGCCCCCTGCCACCGCAGCTGCCACTGGTGGCCTTCTGCAGGAGGTGGCCGGGTGGGACAATGAGGGGACAGTGCTGGGAAGCAGCCACCCCGCCCTTCCATTGCCCCTTCCCTGTAACTGGCTGCTGCTGCCTCCCCTCACCCATTGTTGTCTCCTCCTTCTGCCTGCTGGCACATACCTTGCCTGGCCTGGGACTGCCTGCTTGCCAGCCCGACCCCTGCTGACTAGCCATTCTTCCATTTGGTCGATTTGCACATTATGCTTTTATTATATAGGATATTTATGTTTTTCTCTCCCTCTCCTCTTCTTCTTAAATAAGTCCTTTTAACATTTTTTGTAATACTGGTTTGGTAGTAATGGACTTCTTTAGCTTTTTTTTTTTTTTGTCTGAAAAGCTCTTTATTTCTCTTACAATTTTAAATGTTAGTCCTGATGGCTAGAATAATCTTGATTGTAGGTCTTTGCTTTTTATCACTAAATATTTCATGCCAATTTCTTCTGGCCTGCAGAGTCTCTGTTGAAAAATCATCTTACAGATAAGTAACTGTCTTTCTCTTGCTGCTTTTCAAATTCTCTCTTTGCCTTTAGCCTTTGGCATTTTGATCAGATGTGTGTTGGTGTGGGTCTTCTTGGGTTCACCTTGTTTGGGACTCTGTGCTTTCTGGACTTGTATGCCTATTTCTTTTGCCAGTTAAAGGAAATTTTAAGGTACTATTTCTTTAAATAGGTTCTCAATACATTGCTTTCTCTCATCTTCTTTTGGGGCCCTTATTATGTGAAAATCCGTACACTTGTGTTTTCAAAGGTCCATTATACCATCCTCTTTTTAAAAATAATTTTTTTCTTTGTGCTCTTCCAATTTTTTTTCCTGCACCTTGTCTTCCAAATTACAGATTCAGTCCTGTGCTTCATCTAATCTGTTATTGATTCCTTCTAGTGTAGTCTTCATTTCAGTTATTTTATTAATTTATGACTATTCTTTTTAATGGTTTCTATGTTCTATTTTATGATTACTATCTTTTTGTTGGAGATCTTACTAAGTTTCTTGAACATTTACACCAGTGTTTTGAACCCTGTATTTGGTAGATTGCTTACCTCCATTTTGTTTAGTTATTTTTCTCTAGTTTTGTTCTGTCCTTTTATTTGGGATACTAGAGGCCCAGTGCACAAAATTTGTGTACAGGGGGTGAGTGGGTGGGGGACTGCCTTCAGACCAGCCTGCTCCTTCTCCAGTCTTGGACCCCTCTTGGATCGGGCCTAAATGAGCAGTCAGACATCTCTCACAATCCAGAACTGCTGGCTCCTAACTGCTCACCTGCCTGCCTTCCTTGATTCTTCCTAACTGCTTCTACCTGCCAGCCTGATCACACCCTAACCACTTGTGTCCACATGGGGGCAGCCATCTTGTGTGTTAGAGTGATGGTCAATCTGCATATTACTCTTTTATTCAATAGGATAGAGGCCTAGTGCATGGGTGGGGGCCAGCTGGTTTGCCTTGAAGGGTGTCTTGGATCAGGGTGGGTGTTCCCTTGGGGTATGGGGTGGCCTTGGTGAGGATCCTGTGGTGTTTTGCAGGACAGCCATGTCCCCCAGTAACCCAAGTGGAGGCCCTGGTATCTGGGATTTATTTATCTTTTACAGTTGAAACTTTGTAGCCTGGAGTGGACCCAAGCCTTCTGCTTGCAAGGCCATTGAAACTTTGTTGCCTTAAGCAGAGGCCTGGCTGGCCAGAGTGTGTGGAAAGCTTGGCTTCCTCCATTGCCAGGGGCAGCCCAAGCCTCTCTCCTGCTCACTCTGTGGCTGTAGCCATCTTGGTTGGGTTAATTTGCATACTTGCTCTGATTGGCTGGTGGATGTGGCTTGTGGGTATAGTGGAGGCATGGTCAATTTACATATTACTCTTTTATTAGATAGGATTTCTCTTTGTCTCCTCATTTTGGCTGCATCTCTGTTTGTTTCTGTGTTTTAGTATATCTAGTTTTTTTTTCCCCCATCTTTGCAGGGTGGACTTATATAACAAGTGTTTTGTGGCACCCAGTGGTGCATCTCCATGATCACCTGAATAAGGTGTTACAGGAATGTTGGTTGTGTGGGTTGTGTGTGACCCCATTGTAGTTGTCTTTTAAAAAAAATGTTTGATTGATTTTTTTTTTTTTTAGAGAGAGGAAGGGATAGGGAGAGATAGAAACATTGATTGGCTGTCTCATGCAAGCCTTCTATTGAAGTTTGAGCCTATTACCCAGGCATGTGCCCTGACTGTGAATTGAATTAGTGACCTCTTGGTACATGGGATGGTGCTCAATCTGCTGAGCCACATTGGCCAGGTTGTAGTTAAGTCTTAATGCTCTTGGCATGTTAGTGGGTGGAATTGAACCCAGATTGAGTATTGACTCCCACCACAGTGTACAAGTTTCTATTTGGGAGCTGACCTCATAGATTGTAATTTGCCCAGTGAGTTCTGGTGCCTACTGAGAAAACCCTTTGTGTGTGCTGTATGTAAAGCTAATCAGGGACTGCTCTGTGTCGTCTGAAACTGGCCACCAGGTTTATTGGTTCTATGGCATCTTGGGAGGGGCTCTGGTGCAGCAAAGTTTAGCCACTGCCTGTGACTAGACTGGGGGTACTTGGGAGAAGCCTCCCTGTGAATCGAGGCTGGCTGCCTATAGTACTGGGCCTGGGGCAACTCAGCAAAATGTATAAGGCACCCTGAGGCCTGCCTCTGCTTACTAGCTGCCCATAATACTCAGCTGCTGAAAGAGACTCGGACAGTGTGCAACTGGGTGAGGTATGGTGGGGCAAGTGGTTAATGCACATTCAGATTTGGCACTGGTGCTGAACCAGGTCCATTAAGCGAAAGTCATAGGGCACATGGAGGCCAGCAGGTGACTGCCTGGGGTCTGTGGACTTTTGAGAGTTCTTTAAGAAAGGTTACCGCAGGGGCCAAGGCTGGCTTTCTGTCTCCAAAATAGCCTCTGGTGATACAAGAGTTGGGTGGGGCTGGGCCTCAGGGAGTCATCCGGGTTTCGCAAGTGAAGTTCACCAGGCCAATGCAGTTTCAGATTTGACTGTGAGAGGCTCAACACAGGGACAATGGCAACTATTTCTCCAGCCCTTGCCATGAAGCCACACAACTCAGTTTCTCCCGGTCAATCTCTGGAGCCTCCAGAGCCACCTTTCCTCTCCTGAGTCCAAAGTGAGTGCCCTTGAGCAAGGGAGTCTGTAGTGGGCCCTTTAAGAGAATGCCTGGGTTTCCAGCAGGTGGACAGATGGGAATATTTTGTGTTTTCACAACCAGATATATGGAGGCTCCTCTTCCCAGCATTGATGCTTCAGGCTGGGGAGCCTGGTGTAGGGTTGGACCCCTTGCACCTGAGCGGGGGCCTCTGCAGCTGAGATATCCCTCCCAATTATCTACCAGCCCATGCAGTTGTGGGTTCAGCCAGTTTCATATGTACACCTCTTTTACCCGTTTCTCTCTCTTTAAATATTACATGGGACAATCACTTGCATTGTTTTTCCTTTTTAAAAATTATTATAGAGAGAGTAATGGAAAAGGATAGAGATTTAGAAATATCAATGAGAGAAATATATCTATTAGCTGCTTTCCACATACCCCCTACTGGGGATCGAGCCTGCAACCTGTGCATGTGCCCCATGTGCCCTGACCGGGAATCAAACTGGTGACCTCTAGGAGAGCCTGGCCAGTGTGTGTCATTGGTTGAGTGTCAACCCATGACACACACTGGCCAGACTCTCCTAGCAGCCTCCAATTGGCTTCATTATATCCTTGGTGATAGGCTTTCTGTTCATTTTATCTTAAGACGGTTCTTCAGGTGGATTGTCCTATAATTTAGTGTTAATTTTGAAGTGGTAATGGGAGGAGGCATGCACAGTATTTACCTATTCTACTATCCTGACTAGAACTGCTTATTCACAATTTTGATTCATCTTTGTGATTTGTGGTAGACAGAATTCTGTAGTAGACTCCAAGATCTCAGTCCCCTGTTGCATATGCACCTGGTATATGATTTCCCTCCTCTTGAATGTGAGCAGGGCTGGGTTATAGGATAAATGTCACTCTTGTTATTAGGTTAACATTATATAACAAGAAGAATTTTAAAAATGTAATTAAGGCCCCTAATCAGTTGACTTTGAGTTAATTGGTTGGCCCTAGCTTAACCAGACAAGTTCCTTAAAGAGAGTTTAGAAGTCAGAGAATGGAAGCCTCAGAGATTCTCCTGCTGACCCTGAAAAAGCAACTTGGTATGAATTCCACAGATGCAAGGAAATTAATTCTGCATGATTTCAGAAGAAAACTCCAAGCCTCAGATCGGACCTAAGGCTTGTTGACACCTTGATTTCAGTCTTGAGACTTGAGCAGAGGTCCCAGGTAAGCTGTTACTAGATTTCTGCCCCCAGGAATATAAATGTGAATTTTGTAAAGGCACTCAACTTGTAGTAATTTATTATGCAACAATAAACAACTAATACATACATTTCCACTCATGTCTATTTCAGTTTTACCTTTTATTTATTGTATATGTAGCTCTTTAAATTTTTGTGATTTAATTAAAATAGAATAGATTTAGGAATATATTAAATAGTATGATATGGCCTTTTATATTCACCCCAGAGTGACTAGGGATGGTGCAATTCCCTCTATGGCATACTTCTGCCTCCTGCCTCTGTATTTTGGCTTATGCCTTCACCTCTATTTGGAATTCCTCAAGCCTTATCTCCACCTATCAAAACTCCATTACACCCCCTGGCAATGGACAAGGAGACACCTGATTGGTGGTGTTGCTTTTGTATCAATCAGGGGCAAAGAAGATGTATAGTCCTTAGCTCATCCTGGCTTGATGCCTGTGTCAGTGGCTAGAGCTGTTTTATGCTTGAGGCACACACACACACAAAAATTCCATCTCAACTTAGAGGCCCAGCTTGAGTGTCACATTCTTCATAATTCTTGCAATGTGAGTTTTGGAGTTATTCCCCCACCCCCATTTCTAAATCCCTACAGCTATGCTTCCCAGGATGAGGGCTGACATCATCACCGCTCCCTCAGGGAGGTTTTAAAAAATGCAGTTTCCCATCATTCCCTCTTTCTCTGCAACCCCAGGAATTGTGGTTCATTACTGATGTTTGAAAATCTTTTCAGGCCATATCACTGGAAAGCCCGCTTTGGCAGCAGTTACCCCCTTATTCTTACACAAGTCAGCTCTGTGTATAGTATCCTGTGCAATTTACAGCCTGTGCTTAAGGCTCTCAAAACTTGAAGCCAAATTTGTAGAACATCGCTTACCTAGACAGCATATTGTACATTTCTTTATTTAATTTTAAACATGATTTTATTGTTTTCCTACTTGTATTTTCCCTTTGGCTTTACTCCCTCAATTATTTTATCATTTTGTTTTTGTGTATATTTTTCTAAGTAATCACAAATTCTTGGGGGGAAAAAGTTGGAAGTAAATAAACAGAAAGCCAACACACTCTTTCCTAATCCTTTAATGTACATGAATCTCGTTTCCCTGGCAACAGTAGAACTAGCTAAACCATGGACTCTGGCTTACACCTTTTTCATGTCCTCACATAGCTTATACAATTTGAGTATATAGGAACAATGTTCAGCAAACTACAGAATGATGGTCAGACGGATAAGAAAAGGTTCTGGCTTTGTACAGTGTTCCTTTCTATTCTTCCCCTTCTGTATCTCCTTCCTATACCCCTTTTCCTATCTTTTGAAGCATTGAACAAAGAATTGCTTTTTTCCCTAGACTAAAGTATTAGAGGCTAGTACAATGCATAGATCAGGTTATAGGGTTATAGAATGGATAAGAGGCCTTTTGTGTCTTTCAAAGTGTTTCATCTTTCGAAATGGTTTTTGACTGAGATGTATTTTTTTTTTAGCCTCCTGGTTCTGTGAGCAGGCACATTCTAGATGAGAAGCTGAAAGAGTCCCCTCAATCATCAGGCACTACCCTTTCCCCTTCCAAAGCCCCAGTGAATGTGCTATTCAGAATGGCAGTCATGCCCTTATGTCAAAGCACATACCTGGGATATCACTTGAAATGTTCCATTGCAAGCCTCGCTAGGTAGAGTGGGGCAGCAGGTTTAGCATACAGAGTTGAGGAGTCCTCCAGGAAAGTTCTACTGAGGCAGTCATTATGGAAAATCTGATAAATTGTACCCCTCTAACTATTATTTTTAATCCCATTCTAGTGTTTTGAAAATTTCTAATCTCTTGGGCAAAGATGAGTCCCCTGATTCAATCTACTTGTCCTTTCTGCAAATTACGTTTTACTTAGATTCTTCCGAGTGGGGTACACTTTTTTTTTGCCCATTGGTTTTATTTTGAGTGTATTTGGCTATATCTAAAGATTCAGATGGGCATGGTAAGATGTGCTGTCTTTGTGCCTGCGTGAACACATATGCAGGTTGTGTACTATGTGTATGAGTCCATGCATATGAGTTTCAGAGTTTCTGTTTCTGCCATTTCAGTTTGATAAAAATATTATTTCTTTATGCACTCTTAGATTTGCAACTCAACTAATTGAACTTAGAAATCACTGTATCAAACCAAAATAATTCCAGGGAATTTTAACTAGTGGTATTCATCTTCTTAACAGAAATTAGAATTATTTTCTGCTTGATTGAGAGGTTTTTATGCCATTTTCTCCAATATCATTGGAGTTACACTTACACTATTATAAATCTTTTAAAAATAAGTGTTTGAACCATTGAAATCTTCCTCTTCCCTTCCTATGACCTAATCTTATGTTTTTATAAGGCTATACAATCTCCCATATGACTTCAAAATATTTCAGCTTTGTTCCTCAGATGTGGTCGGTGCATATTGAGTGAGTGTTGATGAAAGCATTTTATAATGTAGATTCTGAAAGCTGGCATCTAGCCTTTGCCTGTGTCAGTGTGGGGACCACTGAAGCCATTGGATTTGGCGGCTGCCTTTGTGGGACCTGTGGCCCATCCAATGCTGCACCATGATGCTGATCAAGTGCAGCAAGACAGTGTATTTTAGAGCTCATTTGTTTCTCACAACTTCCATCACTGCCTCATGTTCTGCTTTGGCCTCCAGCTTATCCAGTCTGGGATGACATGGGTGCAGGGAAGTGGAGAACTCAGCTTCCTTAATAAAGCAGCTCTGATACAGAGTCCCGCCCAGAGAACCACCTTTCAGATTTGGTATTTCAACTGGGCCATTTCTGTGTGTCCTGCAGCACTGACTTCAGAAGATTTGACAAGCATAGCTGAAGCAAAAAGTTTAATAAGTGATGGATATTGAAGGAAATTGGATGAAAAAAGAGTTGATTGTAGCCTTAAATTCTCCACACCAGTTGCCTTTAACATTTGGTTCAATGCCCCTCTATTTCCTGTTGGGTGGGCTCTTTCCTAAGACCTGATCAGGACTTTGCATGAGCCCTTATTGGCCAGAGACCAAAGGAGTTCTGTCTTTCTGTGTATCCTTTATCAAATGTTCCAAACAATTGAGAAGTACCCGTAAGGTGAGATTGTGATTAGAAGTAAGAATAGGGGCAGGAAGTTCAGTGTTAATGGCATTGAGTAACTTGACAGTGGATACTGGCAAGGAACACTTTGATATGTGAAGTTGATTATGAAGGTTGATCATTACATTTCTGGGAATTTGTGGACATCATTTTCTGCCTTTCTGAACTGAAAATATAAGTCATAATTGGGATGTGACAGGAAGGAGTCAGTGATTTAGATTAATAGAAAAGTGGATGTAGTATTCAAAAGTGAATGTGGGAGGCTTTAGCTATTTATCTTTAAAACCAGTTCATCTGTGTGTGTACCATAATACACATTGTGGCATCATTTGTACTAAGAGTGATAAGTACTTGCATCTGAGTGTCCATCATCAGGTGAAGAGTCAGACAAATAATGTTCTTTTCACACCATGGTCCCCATGTAACCATCAAAAGAGCAAAGAAGAGCTATTGGTACTCTCTTGTGGAAACACCTCTTTGATATATTCTTAAGTGAAAAAAATCAAGGTGTCAACAAGATGTAGAATAGGGTGTCCTTTATGTTTCAAAAACCTTGTATAGATAAATATATACACTTGTATATAAATGGCCAGAATAAGTTCTAGAGATATAACAAATTATTAATAGCTTTTTTTCCTAGTTAGGAGTATATAATTGGAAGTGTGTGAAGAGGTATCTTTTGCTATTTTCCATAGAGATGTCTATATTTACTTTGAGAATATACTCATTTATTTATTTTGAAAAAGATGTGTATATGTATATATAGGTTTTATGTTTATTTTAATAAGGAGGAGATATACTGAAGGAATATTTCCTGGGATTATGAGAAAGGGATTAATTTTTTTTCCAAATAAGTAATCTGAGATACCAAAGGTAATACCAAAGAGGAACAGAATCACAGCCTTTCTCTGTGTGAGTAACAGTTCCCAGTCATGATCATGTTTAATTTAAGGTACAAATCAAAGCTATTAAAATACAAATCACCAGTAATTTCTAAGTAGGTGTGAAGAGGCCTAAATTATCTGTGAAGATATCCATTGCTCAGGGGGGAGGGGCCTGTAGGAGATCAACCAAAGGACTTGTATGCATGTGTGTAGGCATAGCCAGTGGATACAGGGCAATGGGGGAGTGGGCGGGGGGAGACAGGTGAGGGCATGTACCGGGGGGTGGGGAGGCCAATAGGGAAAAAAATAAAATAAATTTAATAAATAAATAAATAAATAAATCTTTATTGTTCAGATTTAAAAAAAAATTCATTTGAATAAGGATAGCTGTTCCAGATAACACTGGGATTGGGGATGGCTAGATAAGTGAATTGTGGCTGCTCTGCTTGAGGGGAAACAATAGGGGAAGGGCAGTCCTGTAAACACCTGCAGGCATTTATGAGTCCTCACCACATTGGAAGGCTGAATGGAGTACTTGGGAGGAGACAAGCTGTGGGCATGCGAAGGAAAACAAACAGATATTGATTATTTTTAAGATTAGAAGAAATATGTTATCAGGAAGGACCTTATGAGGCAAATGTGGATGTCCAGGATGGATACAGGGAAATGGAGATGGGAAAGGGCCCATGACCTGAGAGCATAATGCAGTTCACAAGATGAGAGGTTTTGGGGTTGATGGGAAGTTCATTTCTGGAAGTTAGCAATGATTATATTGTACTGAAATAATGTTACATGTGAAACTGCCAGACACAAAAAGGCAGCTAATGGTAATAGCTAATGTTTCCTGAGTACTTCCTATGTGCTGGGTACTTGCTAAGTACTTCATGTGAGTTATTTACTCCTTATAGTAGCCCTGTAATATAAATAACACGGTGTTATAGTAGTGTTGTGATTTACATTTTATAAATAAGAAAAACTGAGACTCAAGGAAACTAACTTACCTATGTGATGTTATGCCTACAGATCCGAATTGCTGCCAAATCCCTAATTTTAATGTAGACATTTGTCATGTCTGTGATTACTTGTCATTTTATGAACAGCTTTTCTATATTTGGGGATATTCCTATGTTATGACCACCTCCTCCCAAATTTGATGCTGGCACTCAAATTTCCAGCCTCACTTGCAACTGGGATGCAGGTAAATGACTTGAGCTCCACCAACCAGATGTACTGTGAGAGAACTCATTCCAGAAGTAAGTAAAGTGTGCAAACAATCCTGTGCACAGCTTTCCATTGTGTGGATGGATGATAACAGGGGTATTGAGCTCTGACTAGGGGCTGCAGGGGAGAAGCTGAGTTTTGGAGGCAACAGTTTCCTCATCAGCTCAATTTTGCAGTGGGGTTTGGAGGATTGTTTTCAGTAGCTTAACTGGAGCCTAATTTCCAGTCCTCCCAGTCATTTGGTGAGCCATCCATTACTTTTTAAAAATAATTTTATGAACTTCTGATCAGTCAGCACTAGATATATAACACAATGTTGACACTAGTTTTGAGGTTTGCTCTTTTTTCTTGTATTTTTTAACAAACATTTATTCAAAAGAAAATTACCATCTATTTGTTGAGTACTAAATCAACAGGTACAGCAGGTAATGTTACTGATGATGTTTTCTTTATCACTAGTCCACATATTATATAGATAGTCAAAACTCTTTCTTTAAATAATTTCTGCAAGGATTTTTCTCAAGGATGCATGAGGATATTAAGAGTTTGAAGGACCATGATGTAATTAAACATATATCACATAGTTTATTTAACATTTTTATTGTAACATCTTTGAATTACTGTATATTTCTAAGTTAGTGTTTTTCTTTGTAACTTCCTCTCATATTCTCATTTATATAATTCCCCATTTCAGTCCAATTCTCTTATTGTTTCTGTTTCTTTTTTAAAAAAGTAACTTGGTTGTCAAAATTACTATATTATTATATCTTTTTAATAAAAGTTATATATTAAAATAAAACAAATTATAGAAATCATGAACTTTACTTTCTATACATCGTTCAATAATTTCTTAGTATCTTGGTGAGTTAAACATTGGTTTAAAGTTTAAAGATATTTTTATTTTGTTGTCATTTGTTCAGTAATCTTTTAGCTCAATTTGAAATTCTAGGTTCACAGTTATTGGCCCTCAACACTGTGAAATCTCTTGTCTTATGCTCAGGCACTTCAGTTTCTGCTGCTGTCTTGCTGTCTCATAAGCTTTCCTTCGTGTGTCACACTTTTAGGATTTTCTCCTTTTGTACCACTGTTCCTCATTTTCCGTTTCTCTTTAGCTTGATGTTTCTATAGTTTTAACATTATTTGTGTTGATATGCATTTATATTTATTTATACTGTACTTTCCATCATAAAACAAATGGTCAGTTTTGAAAATTATTTAACCATTATCTCTTAGGGTATTTCTTCGATGTTCTATCTTTTTCTCCTTTTGGAACTTCTTAGACACATTTTAGAATCTATTACTTGATATTTCTCATGTCCATTTTTTTCTGCGCTTTATTCTAGGTGAATTCATTAGCCAAATTGTTTAATACCACTAATTCTTTATGATTGTTTTGTCTAGACTTTATCTTGGTTATGGCATTTTATTTCAGATGTTGATTTCCTTTTCTAGGTTTACAATAGTTCCTTCTTCACACCTACTTTTTATGTTTCTTATTTGCTGTCTTTGTACCACCATTTCTCATTTTTTATGAATGTTATTCCATTTTTGTTTTGACCTTTATTCCTAATCCTCCTCCTCACTTTTGTTGAGGTATATATGACGAATTAAAGAATGGTATATCTTCAAGGTGTACAGTGTGATGTTTTGATCTACATATTCATTGTGCGATAAGTACCACAATCAAGCTGCTTAGCAAATAAATACATCACCTCCTATAGTTATGTTTTCTTGTGTGTGGTAAAAACACTTAAGATAAACTCTCCTCTAACAAATTTCAAGTACACACAGTAGTGACTGTAGTCACCATGCTGTACAGTAGATCTCCAAAGTGTGTTCATCTTTTAACTGACCTTCCTACCCTCTGATCAGCAGGCCCCTGTGTCCTTCCCCTCCTAGTACCTGGATGTTCACCCTTCCACTCTCTGCTTCTGTAAATTTGACATTTCTAGATTTCACATCTAAACAAAATTATGAAATATTTGTCTTTCTGTGTCTGGCTTATTTCACTTAGCACAGCCTTTCCTCCACGTTCTTGCCTGTTGTTGCAACTGGAGACATTTTCTTATTGAAGGCTGAATTATATTCCTGTGTGTGTGTGTGTGTGTGTGTGTGTGTGTGTGTGTATACATACACACATGGCATTTTTTGTTATCAATTCATTCATCAACCTAACACTTAGGTTGTTTTCATTTATTGGCCATTGTGAATAATGCTGCAATGAACATGAAAATGCAGATATTTTGAGATACTGATCTTATTTCATTTGCATATATACCCCAAAATAGGATTGCTAGATCATATAATTCATTAAATTTTTTTTTATTCCTCATAATCCTCACCTGAGGAGATGTTTTTATTACTTTTAGAGAGAGAGAGGAAAAGAGAGAGAAAAGGGGGAGTGAAAGAGAGAGAGAGAGAAAGAGGAGAGAGAGAGAGAGAGAGAGAGAGAGAGAGAGAGAGAGAGAGGAAGAAACATGGATTGGTTGCTTCCTGTATGTGCCCTTATTGGAACCTCCATACTTTTTTCCTGATGGCTGTGCTAATTTATATGCCCACCAACAGGGCACAGAGATGCCCTTTCTCCACATCCTTGCTAACACTTACCTTTCGTTGTTTTAATAATAGCTATTCTAACAGGTGTGAGGTGATATCTCCTTGCCAGTTTTATTTGCATTTTCATTCAGGTATCTATTGGCCATTTGTGTGTCTTCTTTTGATGTTAGTTTTTTACTCATTTCATTGTTTTTATTTCTTTTGCAGTGAATTCTCTTCATTTTTAAAATTTTGGCTCTCTTCTTAGTATTATTTTTCATGTGCTTTAAATTTTCCATTTATCTTACATGAGGATTTTTTCCCTTTATGCACACTCCCCTGCATCGAGGATTTGTGGATGCCTCCAGCAAGCTTAGCAGACTCTAGTTAGGTGACTTGATACATCTGTCATGTGATATAAAACTGGCATATCTCCAATGAAGCTGACCTAGCCAGGGCCTTGGTCAGATTCTGTCTTTGAGACTGCCTTTTCTTCTACCAAGCCCATCAGCATCCTACCTACAGTAAGCTGTAGCCTTGGGCCGCCATTCATTTTCACCAACCTCTTTTCAAGATTGAGGGACCCTTTTTCCTGACTGTGTTTTCAGGAAGAGAGCCTGCTGTCTTTTGTCCTCAAACACTCATGAAAGCTTTTAATACTTAATACATTTTAGGTTTCAAATTCTTTTCCAATTTTTGGACTCTAAAGATAGGACTCAGTGGGCTAAGGACCTCAGAACCCTCTTTCTTCTCTGAGCTCAGTTTCTGGTTTCCAGAGATATTGATCTTATTTATATATCCCAGGGAATTTACCTGTGACAGTTAATATATTTTTCTCAACTATTATTTAAGAGGAAGTTCTTACTTTGACATCCATTTATCCAGGAATGGGCAGATTAATCATGGTCCTTAAAACTGTACAAAAAAGTAGGTATGTTAAATGTTAGTATTTTTCCAAAGTGTTGGGTATTTAACTTCTTCTACTCCTCAAAGTTTCCAAGAACCATGACCAAATGTGACTCTTTCCATTTGAATACATGTTATATTTGCCAGGAAAAAAAACATAGTAATGAGAATTTATTTTATTTTTCCTCCAAAACATATTACTGCATTTTATGCCATCAGCAACATTAGCATAAAATGAAAAGACAATGGTATAATGGCAGCATTAGAACAGTTTGAGTGGAGTCCCCCTAAAATAAAGTTGAAATTCAGATTCCTGATACAATCATTTTTTTTCTTCTGGCAGTCAAAGAAAATGCTGCCTTCAATGCAAATATTTGATGAAAGCAACAGGCTTGAAGTGATTTATTTATGTTTCTTTTAACTGTTTTTCTGAGGTCATGTGAGTTCAATGCCATATACTTGTTATGTAGAAGTTAATGTAATTTTCTATAAATGTGGGCTGCTAAAACAGTGTCAGTGTTGTGCATCCTGTGAATGTTCAGTGAGTGCTAGTGAAAGATGATGGGAGTCTATGTAATTTAAGTGATTTAATTGGCACGGTTGGGCATTCAGCTTAGCTTCAAGTCCTATTTAATAAAAGAGAAATAAGCAAATTAACCATCACTCTGCTATACCCACAAGCCATGCCCACAAGCCACATCTACCAGCCAATCAGGGGTGAATATGCAAATTAACCCCAACCAAGATGGCTTCAGCCACAGAGTGAGCAGGAGAGAGGCTTGGGTTTTCCTGGCGATGGACGAAGCCAGGCTTTCCACACATCCTGGCAGGCCCAGTCCTCCACTCAAGGCTACAAAGTTTCAATTATAGAAGACTAGAGGCCTAGTACATGAAAATTTATGCACTCAGGAGAGTCTCCCTCATCCCAACCTGCCCCCTCTCACAATCCAGGACCCCTTGGGGATGTCCACCTACTGGCTTAGGCCCACTCCCCTGAGGGTTTGGGCCTAAGCTAACAGTTAAACATCCCTCTGGCAGCTCAGGAGATGTCAAACTAATCGTGGGTAGTTGGCCTAAGCCATTAGTTGCACATCCTTAGTATTGCTGCAGAGGTGGGAGAGGCTCCTGCCACTGCAGCTGTGCTGGCCAGCTATGAGCCAGCTTCTGGCTGAGTGGTGCTTCCCCTGTGGAAGCACACTTACCACCAGGGGGCAGCTCCTATGTTATAGGAACCTCTCATTCCAGGTCTTTCAATTTACATTTTACCCTTTTATTATATGGGATAAATAAATCCCAACACAAATGGCAGCAGCCACGGAGCTGGAGAGAGCAGGAGGCTAGGTTTGCCCCTGGCAATGGAGGAAGCCAAGCTTCTGAAGCCCTGGCCTGTCTTGGCCTCTGTTTAAGGCTACAAAGTTTCAATTATCGAAGACAGATAAATCCCAACAGAAGTGCTGCCACCATGGAGTGAGCAGGAAGCTTGTCTCTGTCCAGGCTACAAAGTTTTAATTGTGGAAGATAAATAAATCCCAGATCCCAGGGCCTCCACCAGGGAGCTTGGCTGGCCTGCAAACCTCCACAGGCCCCTTGCCCAGGCCGCACCATATCCCAAGGGAACTCCCACCCTGATCTGGGACACCCTTCAGGGCAAATCACCTGGTCCCCACCCATGCACCAGGCCTCTAACCTATCTAATAAAAGGGTAATATACAGATTGAGAGCAATACACAGACTGACCATTATCCCAACACACAAGATGGCTGCCTCCAGGTGGTCAAAGATCTTGCCCCATGTAGACACAAAATGGCCACCAAAAGATGGCCAGCAGGGGAGGGCAGTTGTGGGTGACCAGGCCTGCAGGGAAGGGCAGTTGGGGAAGACCCAGGCCTGCAGGGGAGACCAGTTGTGGATGGGAAAAGGCCTGAAGGGGAGGGCAGTTAGGGGTGACCAGGCCTGCAGGGGAGGGCAATTAGTGACAAACAGGATGACAGGGGGGAAGTTAGGCATCAATCAGGCTGGCAGGGGAGTGGTTAGGGGGTGACCAGGCTGGCAGGCAGTAGCGGTTAGGAGCAATTGGGAGCCATCAGTCCTGGATTGTGAGAGGGATGTCCACTGCCCATTTAGGCCTGATCCCAAACAGGCAGTCAGACATCCCTTGAGGGGTCCCAGATTGGAGAGGGTACAGGCTGGGTTGAGGGACAATACCCCCCCCCATGCATGAATTTCATACACTGGGCAACTAGTTCAAATATGATGTATACAAGTCATATGTGTCTTTTCCTGACTTAATGAAAATAAAATTTAAAAATAAAACAAAAATACATTGCTCAGAACTAAAATAGAATATAATACAATATATAGCTGCAGTATTATAGAATTTTACACTTGAAACCTATATAATTTTATTAATATAATCTGAATAAATTCTATAAAATTTAAGGAAATAAATAGAAAAATAACTAAGAAAAGGGGTGCATGATTTAAAGTAAATCACAAAAAAAAGTTAGAATGAATGGTGTGACTTCATTTTTCATTTTGAAGCTTAAAAGGCATACAATGCAATGAACCATCCAAAACTGTAAGTAATAAATTCTCTAATTTAGAATAGAGACCCAGAGAATAACACCCAGGAAGAAACTTATCAAATAAAGTGCAAGGCTTATACACCGAAAACATTGTTCAATGATATTAAATAACATGTAAATAGTATATAGAAAGATACTCCACTTTTATGAGTCAGAAGACTTGCATTGTTAGGGTAGCAGTACTCTTTAAACTGATCTGTAGACTAAATGCGATACTAGCAAAATCCTATCTGGCTTTTGTTAAAATTATAAGTTTTTCATAAAATTCACATGGAAATGAAAGATATTTTAATATGGAAAATAGCCAAAACCATTTTGAAAATGAAGAGTAAAGTAAGACTCTCAATTTCTAAATCTACTACAAAGCTATTGTAATCAGTAACCAATAAGGCTATATAAAAACATCAAATTAATAAAATTGAGAGTAAAGAACTAAACTCTCACACTATGATCAATTGATTTTGACAAGAGAGTCAAGACAATTCTGTGGAGGAAAAACAATCTTTTCAATAACTGGATACCATGTGTAAAATAGGATGGATATGAATCCCTACCTCACATCACACGTAAGTGTTAATTAAAAATGAATCATAGACTTGAGTGAAAGAGCTAAAATTATAGCACTCCTATAATAGGAATAGATCTTCTTTTTACTTTGGAATAGTCAATGTTTTCTTAGATGTGACATCATAAGCATGATCTGCAGCATTAACAAAAATCAATAACTTGGACTTCAGTAAAATAAAAAAAATATTTCTATATGAAAGGACACTATAAAGAAATTGAAAATAAAACCCACAGAATGGGGGGAAATATTTGCAAATAGTTCATCTGGCAAGAGACTGGTATCTGGAATATATAAATAACTCTGGAATATATAAATAAATAAATAACTCTTACAACAATGAAAAGACAAATTACATCCCCCACTCCCCAAATGGGCAAAAGTCTGAATAGCTGTTTTTTCAAAGAACATATACAAATAGCCAATAATCACATGAAAATATGTTCATCATTTTTATTTCCATAGGGAAATGGAAATAAAAACTACAATGAGATATCACTTCACATCCACTAGAGTGGCTCTGATAAAATAGATGAACAATAACAAACGTTGGTAAGAGTGTAGAAAAACTGGAATTCTAATACATTACTGTGAAAATGTAAAATAATATTTGGCTACTTTGGAAAACTGGCAGTTTCTCAAGATGCTAAACTAAGAGTATACATTTGACCCAGCAATTCCATTTCTAGATATATATCCAAGAGAAATGAAAACATATGTCCCTACAAAAAGTTGCGCATGGTGTTTATAGTGAAAATGTGGATACAGTCCAGATGTCTATTAACTGATACAGGGACAGATATATACTAATAAATGGGTAATATACTTATACTAATAAAAGGGTAATATACTAATTAGACCAGATATACTGGACATCTTCCAGTCATCTTGTCCTCCTCTGGACAAAACTATGGTGGCAGGGGCCAAGGCAGAGGCAGTTGGGGGCTATTAGGTCGGCAGGGGAGAGCAGTTAGGGTGGTCAGGCAGGCAGGCAGAGTGGTTAGGAGCAATCTGGCAGGCAGGCAGGTGAGCAGTTAGGAGTCAGCAGTCCCGGATTGTAAGAGGGATGTCTGACTGCCAGTCGGGCCTAAATGAGCAGTCAGACATCCCCCAAGGGGTCCCAGGTTAGAGAGAGTGCAGGCTGGGCTGAGGGACCCCTGATCTCAACCCCCCCCGCCCGCACCGCCCCATGCACAGATTTCATGCACAAGGCCTTTAGTCCAACCATAAAAAGGGGTGAAGAACTGATGCATGCTACAGTATGGATGACTTCTGAAAATATTTTGCTAAGTAAAAAGTAGTCACATGGTGACTACTCCTATGGTTCTGTTTATGTAAAATATCCAGAATAATCAAATTCCTGGAGATACAATATAGATCAGTGGTTGCCTGCAGCTGGGTAGGGAGCAGAGCTTGGGGAAGAACAACTAATGTAAAGAGTATTGAAAGTGTTTTTAAAATGACTGTAGATGATAATGACTGAGGATGGTGGAGATGGTTGCATAATCCTGTGAATTCACTGGACTTTAAATGGGTCAATATTATGATGTGTGAATTATATCTCAATAAAATTATAAATGAAAAAACTACAACGGATTTAAAACCAAAGACTTTAATTCCTTTAACTGGTTTTGTAGTTCACAATATTTTAGAGCCAAAAGGCACCTTAGCCATCACTTATCTCTTTTATATAAGATATGAGAAAAAAATGACCACTAGAAAAATTAATTTTCTGAAAATTTATAGGTTGTTAGTAACAGATATATATATATATATATATATATATGCCTTCTATTTGAATTTTAAAAATGTATCAAGTTTTGCTAAACTCCACTGAAGCCATCTTCATAACTAAATATGAACTATCAAGTTGTCATAATTCAGTAATTTTTTAATGTGACCTGTTAATTTTTGTGTGGATGAGAAAGAAATACCAAAATTAATAAGGAAATAAAAATATGTAAAGACAACCAAGATATTACAGAAATATATACTCACATTCCTTGGAAAACCTATTAAATTAAAGAAATACATAAAGTTGTCTTTGAAGGAGAGACTTTTTTTTTTATCTTTGTGCTGTAATGGCAGACATGAATATCTAAAAATGAATTTGTAACCCAAGTAATATTTAATTTTAAGGAGAAAAAAATCTTTATGCTTTCAGAATTTATACCTTTCAATTGCTTCTACATTTTGGCTTCATGTAAAAAAAATAATAAATTATCTTTCAAAAGAATATTTGGATTTGGATTTTCTATTTGCCTAGTCAGGTGATGGGATATTAATTCATCCCCCTGCTATAGCAATTTTTAGTTTTTTTTGTGTGTGTTAATATTTAAGATTACAACCTTTTTAGAGTTTTATGTTAATTCAAAATTTAAAAAAATATTGAATTTTAGAGGTGGAGGGGGATTTGTAAGAATTCTTTAAACTAAAATTTGCAAATTTATGGCTTAATAGGCTGCATACTTCTCACAGATGAATTCTGTTTGGCTTCTTCAATATATTTTTAAAATCTGATAAATCTTTAAAAATAGACAGGTTTTGCATAAATATCTGAATTTCTGTATTCTCTTGAAAAATGAAGGGTTTGGTCAGGCAGCTCTCTATTCCTGCATTGTGGTTTTGGCTACAGTTGGGTGCCAGCTGCTCCTTTTGAACAGGGTGTGTGCTCCCAGGGGGACACAGCTCCTCTGGGTCAGTTTCTGTCATTTACCTCTTCACTTCTTAGCCCATTGGGTTTGCAGCTGTTGACTTTGCCCAATCCTTTCTCCCCATCCCCCAACTCTCTCTGCAAGACACTTCATCAAAGGAGTGTGCACTTAGTCAAATAACTCAGAACTCATTATCATGGTGACCCTCTTCTATTGGTTAAAAGCATCATAAACCTGCTTATTATGTAAGAGAATCAAATTGAATTTTCCAAAAGAGAAAATTGAGAAACCTGAAAGTATTTTAAATCTTTAGATAGAAACATTCTTAATGGTGATGAAAATTGGTTTCTGAGACAACAATTTTAGAAATCACAATGATTTGTGGTTTTAAAAATGACCACAGTTACATAAATAGACATATGGAATCTGTGGTATTAAAGTTTCATGGGTTAAGGGAAGGAATTAAGAAAAAAATTAAAGGGCGCTAGGAGGTGATGCAAAATTTAAAAAGCTGAGAAACACTGATCTAGAGGGAGGACTAAGGACTCAGAAAGACTAATTTAAATGCCTGGCTCAGTATTTTCCTATCATATGTGGCTCCGTCTTGTGGGGAAAACCCTGAGTCAATATGTAAAGAAAATACTAATCAAGTCACATTAGAGATACTACCTTCAGTCCAACTACACAGAAGCTGTCTGATCCAGCTGCCAAAATGACCAAGTGTTTCTTTCCTTACCTTCCCAGCTTCACTGAGATACAATGCACATACAGCATTGCACGGGTTTAAGTGTGCAACATGTTTATTAGATACACACATAGATTTTATGAAATTATCACCACAATATGGTTAGTTAACACATCCATCACCTTACATATTACCATTTGTGTGTGTTTGTGGGGTGAGAATGTTTAATATCTACGTTCTAGCAACTTTCAAGTGTAAAATATTTTTAACCAGAGTCATCATACCACATATTAGATCCCCAGAACTCATTCATCTTATGAGTTCATTCCCTGTGATAAACATCTCCCCATTTCCCCACTCCAATAGACCTTGGCAACCACCATTCTGCTCCCAGTTTCTATGAGTTCAGCTTTGTTAGATTTCACATATAAGTGGGCTCATAGAGTAAGTACTTTCTCTGTTTGACTTATTTCACTCAGCATATTTCTTTAACGTCAATCCATACCATCCATGGCAAAATGTCTTACTTTTATATGACTGAATAATATCCATATACATATGTCACATTTTCTTTATCCACTCACAGACAGTGGACTCTCTGGTTGAATTTATATTGTGGTTATTGTGAATCATGCTGCAATAAACATTTTATTTGGGTCTATACCTAAAAGTGGGATTGCTAGATCACCTGGTGAGAAAGCCAGGGTAATACAGAGATTTTAGCATCACTAATATAGGTAAAAATTGTATAGGATAACCATTTTGGAAGAGCAATTTGAAACTGCCTAATAAGTTGAACAGGTGCATAATCTGTGACCCAGTGCATTCTCTGTATGAGAGAGAAACTTTTCTGTCTTTGTTCAGAAAGATGCATGAGGAAGAACGTTCAAAGCAGTATTGTTTGTGATGTAGTGGCAAACCCTAAATATGCATTTATGGAGAATTGGGTAGATAAACTGCCATAAGTCTATTGAATAGGAGTCTTAAAATATTTAAAATGAATGAGAACTTCTTTTATCAACACATATAAATCTTGATGCCTAATGTTAAGTGGGAAAAAATGTAGAAGTATTAAGTAGAGGGAAATGCTACAACTGAATAGAGAAAACCTGATACGGCATGTGCGCTTCAAAATGAACATTAAACAATACTGTGTATCATTCTTAGTACTTACATACATAGTGTTAAATATAGGTATTGAGTACATGAATATTTGTTACTTTTTGGTATAATAAATTTTTAGTTTAAAATTCGGAATAGCACATTTTAAAGCAGTATGAGGGTCCAGGAATGTGTAGAAATTCCCTCAATCTGGTAATTGGTAGCTTAAAAGAAACAAAACAGTCTCATACTTACTGATGAAAATATTACAACTAATTCCACTGAAATGAGGAACAAAAGTTCCTATCAACTTGCTTCTTAGCCAATGCCATATGACTACAGAAAGAAATAAGAATTATAAATATTGGAAAGGAAAGTAAAACAAGCACACTTAGAACTACAAGGGTACTCAGGAAAATGACTAAACGAAGTCCAAATTTATTCATCAGTGGTTCTTTCTTGGCATTACTTATTACCAATGAGAAAATGCAATTAGAAGATATTTAATCTCAGGAGCAACAAAAAACATAAACATGATTTAAAGAAGATATGTCCAAGGGCTATTTAATGAAAATTATAAAACTTTTACTGAAAGACATGAACAGTGACCAAAATTAATGAAGAGATTATTTTAAAGTATCTATTGTTGCAAAACAAAAACATTCCAATACTTGGTTGCATAAAATAACAATGACTTACTTTTTCCTCAGGATTCCATAAGTTGATATTTTGTATGGTTCTTCTGTTGTTCTCAGTTGAGATCACCCAATGACTGTGGCCATTTGAGGGCTTGGCTAGAACTGAAGGGCTTAAGAACTGAAGTGGGCTTCACCCACTTATCTGGCAGTTTGGGTAGCTATCAACTAGGTTACCTTGGTTCTCCTCCTTCAGAGAGCTAGTCTGGGCTAGTCTCCAGATAAGTTCTAGCATGAGACCTCAGCATAATTTTGCCACATTCTATTGGTCAAAAGAGTCATAGTCATTACAGATACAAGAAGTGGAGAAATGTGTATTGCACTGTGTGTTCCCACCACCTAAAGACAAGTCATCTTCCATCACCATATATTTGGCCACCTTTACCCATTACTACTTACCCCCTAACTCTAATCCTAACCTTAACTCCTTCCCTCTGATAACCACCATATTGTTGTCTGTGTCTATGAATTTCAGTTTTATATCCCTCATATGTATGAAATCATATGGTTCTTAGATTTTTCGGACTGACTTGTTTTGCATAGCACGATATTACCAAGGTTCATCCCTGCTGTTGCAAATAGTGGTATCTTGTCTTTTCTTATGGCTGAATCGTATCCCATTGCATATACATATCACATCTCCGTTTTCCAGTCATCTATCAAAGGACACTTAGATTGTATCCATGTCTTAGCCACCATAAGTAATGCTGCAGTGAACATAGGGGTACATATTTCTTTGTGAATAAATGTTTTTAATTTTTTGGGTAGATACCCAAAAGAGGGATTGCTGAGTCATATGTTAACTCTTTTAAATTATAACTTTCCTGGGTAGAATAATCTTGGTTGGAGGTCCTTGCTTTTCATTACTTCATGTATTTTGTTCCAATCCCTTTTGGCTTACAAATCAGCTAACAGTCTTATGGAGGCTATCTTTTAGATAACTAACTGCCTTTCTCTTGTAGATTTTAAGGATTTTCTTTTTTCTTTAGATCTTTGACATTATGAGTATGATGTATCTTGGAGTGGGCTTCATTTTCTTTGGGACTCTCCAAACTTCCTGAACTTCTGTATCTATTTCCTTTGCTGGTTAGAGAAGTTTTCTGTCATTTTATTCAAATAGATTTTCAATATCTTGTTCTCTCTCTTCTCCTTCCAGCATCTCCATATTGTGAATGTTGGTACACTTAAAATTATCCTAGAGGCTTCTTACATTGTGCTCATTTCTTTTTTCTTCTTGCTGTTTTGACTAGGTATATATTGCTCCTTATATTGCAAATTGCTGATTTGATTCTCTGTTTTATCTACTCTACATTTGATTTCCTATAATTTAGTCTTCATTTTAGTTAGTGTATCCTTCACTTTGACTGATTCTCTTTTTATGGTTTCCATGTCCTTTTTTATGCTATTAAAGTTCACACTAACTTTCTCAAGCATCCTTATAACCAGAGTTGTTTTGAACTCTGTATCTGGTAGTTTGCTTGCCTCTATTTCATTTATTCCTTTTCTGGAAATTTATCTTGTTCTTTTATTTGTGGCACATTTCTTTGTCTCTTCATTTGGGCTGTCTCCCTTTGTTTGTTTCTATATATTAGGTAGAGCTGCTATTTATTCTGGGTTTGATAGAGTGGTCTCATGTAGTAGGTATCCTGTAGGTCTATTGGCACAGCCTCACCTTCTACCCAAGCTGGGCACTCCAGGTGTGCCTCTCTGTAGGCTATGTGCATTTTCCTGTTGTAGTGATTATTGATTGCTGTTGGCATATCACTGGGAGAGATTGACCCCCCCCCCCCATTAATCAGTTTCAAAGACCAGCAGTTACTATAGCAGAGGAGCTGCTGAAAAGGGCCTGACCCCATAGAGCAGGACTCACTTCAGTGGAGCTATGGTTCCCACCAAATTCACTCTTTGAGCATGGCACTCATAGAAGTGTTTGGATTGTAATCCAGTGTGGTCTGAAGCTGTCTACTAGCTGCAATGGCTTTGGGGCCTTCTGGGAGGTGCATATCAGCCATCACCTGTGCCCTGTCCAGAGTCACGAGATGGCTGCTACTTGTGCTAGTGTTTGAGGTGATTGGGAGAGTCCACATTGAAAACTGAGTCTGGCTGCCACTAGTGCCAGGCCTAGAACCACTTATCAAGAGATATTGGGTATGTAGAGGCCAGATGCTGCTTTTTTGAGAGATTTTAGGCAAATCTTAATCATGAGTCAATAGAGGCCATTTGTATAGAAAAAACACTGGAAACAGCTTGGGTGGGCCCAGGATCTGGGTGGAGCAGAGTTTCAGAATTACTACAGTGGGGTAATAATATGAGTCAGGTTAATGGAGACTCATATATAGGGCCCATTTGCTTCTTCTGTGGGAGGAGGCTCAACAAGGAACAATGGCCTAAGCTGGAAGTTCTGAACCAGACAATTCAGGTTCTACCTGTATGTCCCTGGCATCTTGTGAGCAGCTGGCCCAGCACTAGGGCTCAGTGGAAGTGAGTCTCTCCAAGTCAATGCATGGGCCCTTTAAGAGGAACTGCCTGGGATTCTAGAAGCCCTCCTTTTAACTCAGCCACTATCCCTGCTTATTTTTACAGCCAGAAGTTATGGGGACTTCTCTTTCCTGGGTGGGGGTTCTGATATAGGACTGGGACCTCAGGGAGGACCTCCACAGCAGCTGAGATATTCCTCCTGACTTTTATCTGTCACACATGTGGGTGTAGAACCAGCTCAGTTCCTTCTTCAAGTCTCTATGTGGCTTCTTCTTTATATCTTCAGTTATAGGGCTTCTTTTCAGCTAGATTTCAGGTGGTTCTGAAAGATGATTGTTCTGAAGATCACTTGTAATTGTGGTTAATGGGAGGTTTCCAGTACCATGTTTATCTATGTCATCATCTCAGAGTTCCTGTTTTACCTTTTAAAGAGATTGTAGCTCACCTTTCTCCATGAGGGAATAACACTCTCAATTTAATTAAACACTGTAGAGAAGATGAACATCATTGAGACTTTTCTTATACATTTCATTTTAACAGCTGCTATTACATATGACATTTTTAATGTCATATTCTACGTTTTTATGGTTTATTAAGAATTATTTCTGTCCTAGCTGGTTTGGCACAGTGGATAGAGCATTAGCCTGTGGACTGAAAGGTCCTGGGTTCAATTCCAGATTGTGGCATCAGCTGCTCACAAGATGCCAGGCACATGCCCAGATTGTGGGCTCCATCCCCAGCGGGGGTGTGTGTAGGAGGCAGCTGATGAATGAATCTCTCTCATCATTGATGTTTCTATCTCTCCCTCTCCCTTTGTTTCTGAAATCAATAAAAATATATTTTAAAAAGAAAGAATTATTTCTATTGTTTTTAGCATATTAATAGTATTTAAAGCTTAATCCTTTAATCTTCACTTACTAGGCTTTGAGCTTCTCCTTTTCACATCAGAATTATTTGGAGCATGAGATTTGTAGGAGGTGACTAAAAGAGAAGTGTGAATAAATTCTTAAAGTGACAAAAGTTTTCAGGTAGTTGGAAATATTCTAATTATCAGCTAAAGCTATAGTAAAGTGCGTTGGCTTTCGATTTATTTTACTATAGCAATTTCCTGAATAAATTTGGTTTTTCACTTGTGTGTAAAGGCATTTAGTGGAAAATAATGAATTCTGCAGTATATGGGGACATCACAGTGAATGCTTTTGCTGGATCTTCACAAAACATTGCTTTTCATAAACTGTTTTCCTAACAAGTCATGTTGCCTCTCAGTGGGATTCGCAGAGTTTAGAGTGTATTCTACCCAACTAGCCCCAGATGGAAAATACACTCTTGAAATTGGATGGTTTTTTAAGTGTAGCTCTCTACAGCCTTTTCAAAGGGGAAAAAAAAAGCTTGAACAGAATTCATTTAGTAGCACAGCCTATAATTCCCCCAGCATCCCACAGATTTAGATGTTTTTGCTTTTGGCAGTGGAGTTTTTCTAATTTAATTAACTCATTAGTGTAAGCTGATGACACAGTGTGAAAATTCTTTTCCCTAGTCAGTTATCTAAAATTCTTCCAGTCCACTGAGGTTGTGTGCACAACTTATTTATTTTAAAAGTTATTTATTTATCTGTTTTATTTGTACACTGACTTCCCCTTAAGAGTTTATGGGCAACGTGTAGACATTTCATGTAATGAATGAGAAACCTTTCTAAAGTGATAAATGGGGAAGAGGCAGAGGAGGGAACTAAACAGCAGGGGAAATCTTTACAAAGACCGGGAGAGAAAGAACAGATGGTCAGAGAAGAGCAACCAGAGCTGAAATGCTTATGCTGGTCCAAACCCCTGCCATTCTGTCTCTTCATTTTTAATTCAAATACTGTAAAAATGCAGCAAAAGTTCATGTCTGTAAAGCAGCTGGAAATACTGTGAATGAGAATAAAGGCAAGTTTTCCAGGATTATCTAAGTTGAATTCTCCTTTATGCTAAAATCATTCATTCACCTTCTTTTTACCTTTTTACTATGAATATAGAAATCATTATTCCCTCTTAGATTTTAAACTCCCTTGATATTTGAAGATTGTACTTCATATTTTCTTTCTTTCATCTTCCCTTTTTTTCTCCTTCTCCTTCTCCTCCTTCCTCTTCTCTCCTTCTTACCCCTCCCTTCCTTCCCTTTCCCTTTCCCTTCCTCTCTACTTCCTCCTCTCCCTCTTCCTCTCCTCCCCTCTCACTAGGAGAAAATATACATTGAATAAATATCACTGAATTCTGGATGAAAATAATTCTGTTGCATCTTCTCGATATTTAAAACTTGCATCATTTTATTCCTCAGAGCAATTTCATTAAGGTGATTGCTGTTATTATTACCTTAATTGTATCCATGAAGAGACTTAGGCCAATATATTACATTGCTCAAGGTCGATAACATTGTTCAAAGTCACAGGACTTTTCAGTTGAAGAATTTAACTTCGGATGTCTAGGATGCTGCTACTGCAATGATGGTGGTGTGGGATAGTCAGGTTTGGTGAAGCTCAGGCAGAGAAGTGGGGACGCCTTTATGTCCATGCTAAGAGAGAAACAGCCCCCAGTTTCTGTAACAAATAAATTTTGGCTAAAAGAAAGTGTTGATACTGATTTGTGTGCGTTAAACAGGTGGATTTTATGGTATGTGAAGTATATCTCAATTTTAAAAAGATTTTAAAAGATAAGGGTTGGAAATTACTGAATTTTGGATATATTGAAGGTTCCAAGAGTTTTCCCTGTCCTCCATTCCTAAGGAACTTAGTTTGAAGCAATATCAATATTTTAACTGTTTCAGCTTACAAAGCCATGTTGAACAATGCCAAGCTCCCCACACTCAGGCTCTGCTGTGCTCCCTTGCTTTCCATGTTGGAGATGCCATTTACATATATATATATATGTCCATACATGTGTCCATACATCTAAACATCTCATGAATGGATGTATCAATTGCAGGTTACTGAGCCAGTGTATCTTCCAAAAGGAAACGGTTGTGTGTTTATTTGATGTGTAAGGCCAGCCTTCTGCTGTTCTTTACAGAAGGTTAATAGATAGGTATGGAAAGATTTTAATATAAGTCTGACAGGAATTTCAAACATTCTATTTGGTAGCTCAGTGGTTCTCAACCTTTTTAATGTTGTGACCCTTTAATACAGTTCCTCATGTGTGGTGACTCCCAACCATAAAATTATTTTTGTTGCTACTTCATAACTGTAATTTTGCTACTGTTAATGAATCATAATGTAAATATCTATGTTTTCCTATGGTCTTAGGCTCTACAAGCAGCAACTCTCAACCTGTGTAACCCACAGGTTGAGAACTGCTAGCAGGGTTGCCTAAGACCATCGGAAAACACAGAAACACTATGATTCATAACAGTAGCAAAATTACAGTGGTCAGCAAACTGCAACTTTCGAGGCTTATGCGGCTCACAAGCCAGGATTTGCTGCTCTGTTTGACTAATGAGTTTGCTGACCACTGCTCTAGGGGAACATGGAACATAAGAAACTGCCCCTGCTGTCCAGGATCTTAGTGTTAATGGACCGTAAGTTGGTGCTGTTACTTCTTAGGCTCACAAGAAGGAAGCGAGGGGTTGTGCAAGGAAAGCTGGCTGCCTGTCCAGAGGTATCTGTCTCTGGAGTGTGCTTCAAGTTGTCAAGCCAGGGAATGAGAAACTACGCTGGATATTTCAGGCAGAGAGGGCTTCACTGCATAGATTTGTTATGAAGCTGTTGGAAGGGCTGGTGAGCAGAAGGCATGAGGTGGCAGTGCTTCCCCTTCCCCAGGGAGAGAGGCTGTGGCTGGCTGCCTTTTCTCATTCTGAGTCCTTGGAGACACCAGGGAAGTCACTGGAGCCTCTAGTGCATTGCTGTTGAGGTGGGACATCTGGAGCTGGTAGCAGAATGGTGTCTTCCTTCCTGTTGCCTTCTGATCTCTCACTGCCTTCTGTCAGCAGAATCCAAAGTGCTCAGCTGACTACTAAATCTTGATAATGTAGTTTGCATCTCTTGACTTGCAGTACAGAGATGAATGAATATAGCACAGTCAGGTGGGGTGCGTGGTGGTGGTGGTGAAATCAAATAGTGAAATATCCAGAGGAGAGGAATAGGGCCTGGGAGTAGCCAGTGACATTCAGAGTTTTCTTGTAGCAGTTTAGACTCAGAAATTTGATTATTAGTAATCAGGCTTTGAAATCTGATAAACACTAACTTCTAAAAATTCATATGTGGAAGCACTAATCCCAATACAACTATATTTGGCAATAGGATAGTTTTTTATTTATTTGAAAGAAAATCATTGATGTGAGAGAGAAATATTGATCGGTTGCCTCCCTAGTGGGGGATCCAATCCATAAGTTTCTGGTGTACAGGATAACACTCCTACCAACAAAACGACTTGCCCAGGGCTGGTGGTAGAACCTTTCAGGAGGAGATTAAAGTTAAGTAATGTTTTAAGAGTGGGGGCCTTATTCAATAGGACTGGTGTCCTTATAAGAAATGGGAGATACACCAGAAGCATGTGTATAAAGGAAAAGGCTATGTGAGGACACAAAGCAGGCAAATGCATACTAAGGAGAGACCTTATCAGAAACCAGCCCTGCAGGTACCTTGACTTGAATGTCAGGCCCCCAGAACAGTGAGAAAATAAATGTCTATTGTTTAAGCCACTTTGTCTGTGGTTTTGTGTTATGGCAGTACATGCTGATTAATATACTAAGCAAATCCCTAACTCAAAAATATAAAGTCAGATGCCAAACTTCAAATTGTACTGAAAACATAACAAAAGATTGCCTGCATACATTTGCTGGTCAGCACATTCCTCTATAATAAGTTAACCTACATAGGAATCAAATAAAATTAGAAGGTTGCTTGACAGTGGTCTCTGAGCAAGAGCATTTATTGGCTGATACAAATGACCGGTATAATACCAAAATGTTATTGGGGTGTGTCCTACTTATTTGCCTTCTAGACCCATAGTCCTTGCTGGTCATATGTAAATCTGGGTACTCCTCTTCCCTGATGGTACTGAAGATGGGGTGTGTCAGCCTTCCTGGCTTTCTCTTCTTGGATCTTACCCCTTTTCATGTTGACATAATCTGGTTGCCACTTTTTTGGGAGTGGGGTGTTGCTTTGATCCTTTTGTGTAACTTTGATAGTTTTCATGATTGTTTTATGATTTAACACATAGATTTTCAAGTTCTTGGTTTGGGGTTAGGACATACACTTAGGCTGAAGTTTGGTCAGGACCCACGACTACAGTTATAATGCCTGTTGCCCTGGACTGTGTCCTTCTGATTGGTCAATACCTGTGCTGTGTCAGTTGGTAAATGTTTTGAATGCCAATCTCTGCCTCTATAGTTGAAAAGATAATGTATGAAAATAAATTGACCAGGCTAAGCTGTTCAATCAATCATCCACATGGTAGACTAGGCTAATAGAGAACTGTCAAAAGGATCTCCCTTTCCCAAAATGACAGCCTCATTAGCCTATTATGGAACATAAAATCCAGTCACCAGAGTTTCTCCTTAATGGGTTTCAACACATTTACCAGAAAAGATAACCAATGTTCAATATTTAAAGCTTACCTATTGTGTATCAGGCACTTCTCTTTAAATGGACCATCTCATTAATCATCAAATCAACCTCACTATGAAGGTCCTACTACTGATTCCATTTTATAACTGAATCAACTGAAGCTTAAATAAGTTAAGTGATTTATTTAATGTTATCAGCTAGTAAAAAGTAAAGCAGATAATCAAACCATAAGAGTTAAACATTGTGTTTAGAACAAGCAAGTTTCTTTGGCCTGCAGGTCCCTGCATGATACAGTTGTTGCTCACATGTTCTCTTCCTAGCTTGCTTTGTTCTGTATTCTGGGACACACAAAAATTTCCCACATCCTTCCCAGCAGAAAGACTGACCTCTCTACCTGGTATGCTCTTTACACATATTTTTACATGGCTGACTCCCACTTTTACCATTCTATTTAAAATATTCTCCCCTTCCACGTGCTTGAAACTCTGCACCACCTAATGGGGGTTATTTCCTTCAGAGCAGGTATGTATCACCATTTGGAGTTGTTTATTACCTTCTTTATTTTCCAAATCCTCCCATTAGAATGTCAGGAACCTAGTCTGTCTTAGACATGGCTGTGTCATCAACATCTAATTACTGAGTCCTTCCTGGTTGTCAAGAAATATCCACTAAATGTCAAAGGATTATCTGTTGTGACTCATCAAACCCCATGGTTCTTTGGATTAATATTTAGGAGAGCATGCTTTTAATTCAGGGAGAAATCTCAGTGTCTGATTAGTCTCTCTAGTTGGATTTATTATTATTACAGAGAGTATTCTGAGCTACCAGTACTGAGATGAGGAAGGGGCTGCAAAGTGGGTGGAACAGCTGAAAATGGGATAAAAGTCCCTGAACAAATTTTAGATGACTAGTAGTTTTCTCTATAGTAATAGTGTAGAGGTAACTTAGTTCTTTAAAAAAAAATGCTTCGGAGGGTTTGTTTTTAACTATTAGACTCTACCAGAAAACAACTATTAAGAACTTACTATATTGAAAGAATTATCTTAGGACCTAGGTGATGATGGTGATTAATAAGGTAAGGCACTGAGGACTTGTATGAAACTTGGGAGAGAAAGAAATCATTGCCAAATGGGGTGACTAGGAAGGTATTGTGAAGGAGATGGGAGCTGAGCCAGGTGTTGAAGCAAGGGGAGGAATAGACCAGATGGAGGTGAGAGGTATGATCAAAAGCATGGTCTCAGGAATGTGCCTAGTGTGTTTGGGATTGCGAAGACTAGTTGGCAGGAAGTAGACCTTGAACATGATGTTGAAAAATTTGGATTTTATCCTGAATTCAGAATGAACTCCTAGGAGTTTCTGAGTGGACCATTAATGAATTAAAGTTAGTGTTTCTGAAAAATGAGAGAGAGAATGACTCAGATGGAGTAGGGACCCTAGAGATGGAAAAGGGGCTATGAGCTTCCTGCAATTAACTATAATTTGGACAGACTCTATCTGGGCCACAACTGTCTCCACTCTCTTCCTGGGAGAGGAAACCAAGAAAAAGAGGCCACGTGCTTCATGTGGTCTATGAATAGAATCCCTTGCATCTTCTTCAGAGTTAGAGCAGATGAGAGAGTTGTGAAAAATATTTATTTTCAATTTTATGAAAAGTGATTGCTATAGCATTTTATGAAGTTCGGCTCTTTGATATCAGCAGGACAATGGATATGTGCAGATTGGGAGCATACTGGGTAGATTAAGAGCATTTCTGTATCTCAAAGTGCCCTTGAATCATCAAAGACATTAAATTATGTCAACTAGTATTTAAGGTTAACCAGTTTTTAATGTAAGCTGTGTATAATTATAACTGACATATGGGCAAGTTGTAAGTCATTACCTTTAAACTATTTTTACATATATCATTTGATTGCTGTTGATTGTAGTTGAGAAACATGGATTTGTAGGGGCTCAATGACTTTTTCAAAGTTACTTGGCTAATAGGAAGGAAAGCTTGGGCTTAAACTCATTTCTCTTACTTCAAGCCTTCTCCATTTTGGTGAAAACTGGGAGCTTGTGCTTAATACATACGACACATTCTTACTAACTAGAATACTTAATAATTCTAGAACAAGCAATCTCAGTAGAGTGTGGGGATGAACTGTATCTCATATGGTGGAATGCAGTGGGTATTCAAATACTCATTGACAATAATAATATCATCTACTATGCTTTCTAAATCAACTTGTCCCAAAGATATATATCTTATAATGTTCCTCAAATATGTTAAAATTTAATATTTTTAAATTTAATATTGATAATAATGTTCATATTTCAGTTTTCCAACACTGGGTTTGGGGCTCCATACTCTTAGTTATGGAGGGTGGTCTTGCCAGTTTGATCTCATGGAATTTGCAGACAGCATCTACGTCTGCAGAAACAGAATGGTGCTGGCTGATAGAGAGGGTGGGTATGGAGCAAGTGTGGCATGAAATGGACTATTTGTTTTTTTCCACCGTCTGCTGATTCAACCTGCAAACCCATTCCCCAACACCATGAGCAAAACCTTTAAAAACACAGGGGCCTCCATAAAGATGACTCTGACATTTGCAACTGGAGAGATCTTTGACGTTGAGAGAGCCCAGTTCTATACTTATTATTTGGGTCTGGATATTTTTGGTTCCAGTACTTGTTCCTGATTATAAAGTTAAAAACAAGGATTTAAACACTCTTCACGTCGATAGTGAAAAACATGTTCACTTTTTTCAGTGACCCTGGAAACAGAGGGGGAATTCTTATAAATCACAAAGGAAAATAAATAACTTCACCCATGGAGGGAAAGAGACAGCTTGAGAAAAGGGACTTTGGAAAAAGGCTGTCTCTAGACAGCAGTCTTGTGGTAAGTACTAAATATTCATTTACCACTCTATATGTTTTGGCTGAAAATGCATTATTCTTTGACTGTTATTTCCTGAACCCTGTGCTTTTGAAACCTCTATTTCAGTTACCCCATTAGCAATATCCCCTGGGATTTTGTTTCATTTATTTTTTACTGAGTCAAAAGCCTGTAAATTATTGGAATGTTTGTATAGTGTCTTAATAGGCAAATGTCATAATCTGTTAACATTATATATAATTACATTAATTCCAGCTGAAGTAGACTTTAACCTATACAAAAACACTACTACTATACAGCTGATGCCAAATGCTGAGCCTATATATAGTTGTTCCATCACCCATTTATCTTAACTTTGGGGATAAGTTGAACAAGAATTCAATAGAAGCGCGAAGAAACTCTGAGAACTTCTTAGGTATGTAAATGAGTTTAATTGCCCACAAACTTTCTTCTAAATGCTTTAATGATGATGAGCATCATTCTTAACCATATGGTTGTGTTTGCTTTTGTGTATGAGAATCTGGTTAGTTCAAGGAAGTAGACTACGTCCCTGATTTCTGAAGTTTGGCCACTCTTTAGCCTTTGAGCTCAAATGTGAGGGACACCTCTTCCATTCTATAATGCATATGAACAGGGCAAGAAATCAAAGCTGGCAAGTCACTCCTTCCCTTTTTGCTCATGTACTCAGATAGAAGCTAGTTTGGTTCCTTCATTTGCTTATTGTATAGGGATGTGCTTTCTTGATTGTATACTCCCAGCAGCTGGTCCAGACTTTGGATCAGAGTTGGCATCCCATAAAATACTGGTTGAATTGATTTATCAGTTGCACTTCTCCAACTATGCTGCTGTAGATCTTACTCTGTCATTGTACAAATTAACCCCATAACTGCTGAGGTTTCATATCACAAACTATTCGCAGATGTGAGTGTCTGGGGATTGAGGAACTTTTGGGGCTAGTTCTTTCATTATTCAATGTAACTTCTGTATCTCTGAGGGCTGTGCACTGAGCAGCAGACCTTCAGAGGCTAAAAACTTCAATAGTATTTTAAGTTCAACTCCTAATGGTTATGTCCTCTCCTTATCTCTAGTGTCTTCTATCTCTAGGTAAAATATAGTGAAAATTGTGTGTGTGTGTGTGTGTGTGTGTTTATGTCTATTCCTTTTGCAACTTATGGGGAATTAGGATAAAAAGATAATTTCTTTGCCTCTCCTTTGACAAAGAAAACACTTCTTTTATATCAGGCTGCCTCTGTGGTCTGTCTTATGCCCAGGCAGGGACAGAAATGCTCATATTCTGTGATATGAGATGCGCAGGAAAGATTCTTTTAACACCAAAATATTATCCTTGTTGATTAGTCCCTAAAGCCCCAATTCTGCCATAGATCCCAGAGAGTATGCAATGACCATAACAAAGCAAGCATGCTAAACTATTGTCTTTCAGTAACTCACAGTAGCACTTACTAATAAAGGTCTTGGATCATTCCCAGGTATCATCAGATGAGCAGAGTTTTGTAGAGGGAATTGGTAAACAAGAGGGGACAGAATATAGAGAGCTGAAATGCAGGGCTGGGTTGGGGCAAGTAGGGAAGGGGGAGTGGATTAGGGGGGAGGACTGAGTCTCTGAACATCAGAGAAAGAGGAAATAGTCTAAATGAAATGTTTGGCCACATTTATATTTTGCTCAGTGATAGGTTGGACTGTGAGCATAAATCAGAGCCTGTCACATTACTAGTGCTAGCGGGAAGCCCCAAACTAAGCTTGTGTTCCCGTTGGTATATGGCGCTACCTCAAGTCTTGTGGGGGCTATGAATCTGTGTTTTAACTAAAAGAACACTGTGAAAATGAGAACTTGTTGCCTGGACCACTAAGAAATTTAATCCTGTTCAATCTCCCTAAATGATGCTTGGGAGAATTTTTACTCCAGTGAAATACCTTTCTTGTTTCCTAGAGGCAGATTAAGTGTTACATCTGCATGTGTATATTGGAAAATCCTGACAAAGGATGTTGTCATCTGTGACTACATGGGGTGCTTGCCTGCTGTTCAGTGTTATACTATTAGGCTGGGAGATTGTACTTTTCCCTTCTGTTTTAGTGTTGTGTTCCTTCCTCATATAAGATACTGCTGCTGGGATAATGACACCAAGAATATTCTGACTTCGTTCTTTGAGCATAAGACCCACTGAAAGCCCCTTGGATGAAATTTATTGTGACTGTCAAGAAGAGGTAGGAGGGGTTGAGATCAAAACCCACTGGCCTTCTAGCCCTGACCAGTGTTGCTCACTGGTTAGAACATTGACCCACACATAGAAGGGTTAGGGTTTGATTCCAAATCAAGGGCACGTGTCTGAGTTGTAGCTTTGGTCCCTGGGTCCCTGGCCCTGGAGCATGCCAGAAGCAACTGATGGATGTATCTCTCTCACATCTCTATATTTTTCTCTCTCGCTCTCTCCCTCCCTTCTACTCTCTCTAGAAATCAATGGGAAAAAATATCCTTGGGTGAGAATTATTAAAAAGAAAAAAAGACAAAACAAAAAATAATTCACTGGGCTATAAAGGATTTGAATCTAAGACATGGCCCTCTAGGATCCATGCTGAAATCATATAAATAACTAGGCAAGGAATACACAGGGATAATTCTAGGAAAGGGTGGCTGGGAAATATATGAGAGGAAAAAAAGAGGAAACACATCATATAATTCCCAAAGCATGTTTATTTTATGATATTTTAATAATATTTTTTTATTTTTAGAGAGGTACGAAGAGATGAAGGGAAGAGAGAAAAAGAGAGAGAGAGAGAGAGAGAGAGAGAGAGAGAGAGAGAGAGAGAAAGAAACATGAACATGAGAGAGACTAAATTGGGAATGGTTTACCTAGTCCCCTCACTTTGCTGAAGGAGTAGTTAATACCCAGCAAAGTTCAATGTTTTTTCTGAGGTCCTACAACTAGGATACAACCAGGAGTAGAATGGCAGTTTCGTGCCTGTTTCTTCAGGCCTTTGTTTCTCACTGTATGTTACCCCAGTAAGAGGAGAGGTCCTTTTGGAAAACTGACCAGATGAAGAGAAACATTAAATCCTTTAGCCTTGAAACCCCCCACGTGTGATGGTGAGCTGTGTGTTGGACAGTTAGCAGGCCCAGAGGTAATTTCCAGTTTCCACTTTTGCAAGAAAAAATTCCTCATAATGGACTGTGATAGTAAGGTACTATTAACTTCATTACACTCTTTATTTTACATCTTTATTTTCAATCAAATCATGAATTATGGAGTAGAAATTATAGCTCCCTTGCAGCAAGTTACCATTTTTAGGCTGGAGAAACCACAGAGTGCAGAGACTCACACTCAGATTCTAAAACAAACCTCCAGGGGGGGAAGTGAGTTTGTGGTTCTTAGTCACAATTTTGTTTTCAGAGCATGATACAGGGGAGGGTGTGAGTGAGTGTCTGTGTGTGTGTGTGTGTGTGTGTGTGTGTGTGTGTACTCTGGTAATGCTGAACTATTCTTTGGTGTTGATAATTTTTACTTGATAAATCATTCCTTTTAAGAAGAAAGTGACAGGTAAGTGAAACTGAAATGAGAAATTTGTTTCAATGTGGGGGGTAAAGACCCGAGAGCAAGACAAGTGACTATAAGTGAACCTGCCCAGTGGGAGTGTGCGAGCAGCTGCATGTCCTCCTGAGTAGTCTTCTCTCTGAAAACAATGAAATCACCCTAGAAATCGAGGTCTCCCTTGACCCCAAGCTGTTCTGCTCACCTCAGGATGATTTTTGATCAGAAAAAGTCTGCATTTCACACTGTGCTCTTTTATTTGCAGGAATCCCTCCAGGCTTCCTATGCAGCTATTTGACACATCTCTGTGATAAAGTAACTGCTGAGAAGACTGGGGAGTATGTTATCTTTTTTACCAGCTCTTGTTTCAATGGCAAACATCCTCTTTTAATTTGGGGAAACATTACCTTTTGCTTCTGGGCACTAATGACTTCGGGTAGCAGTTTCTCTTATGAATGATGAATTCTCTCCTGGTGTCCCCATTCCTTTCTCACCCACTGAAAAGAAAACATTGGCCATGTGTGATCCTCAGCTATATATTGCAGGGCCGGTTGATGGACTTCCAGAAGCAGGAAAGGCCCCAATTAGGCCCTTCAGTTCATCCTTCATCCTCCTGACATGCAAATCATTAGAGTAATTAGGCCTTCCACAGCACACATTAATTAGACCAATCAGCACGCATCTTTGAAAGTCTGCTTTATATTGAGGTGCTTTCATATCTGTGGGATGTGCTGGATAGTTGTCACTCTCTCCTCCAGATACACCCCATTCCCTTTTCCTGGCTGTGCTCCCCTGGAGGAGGTAGCACAGGGATCTTGTCAAAAGGATATCTGGGTTTGTGGCATCTGGTTGGGTTTGGCCAGTGGAAGGACCTATCATTGGCTTGGAGGTGAAAGAGATCAAGGTCACTGTTTTCCTGCTCTCTGACTGCCGGGGTGTAGACCACAGTGACTGGACTCCTCTGCCTGTGGTCACAGTGTTTGTTGGGCGACTCCCTGGCATAGCCTTAGCTGTAACCATCACCAGCCCCTTTTGTGTTCTGGCCCTTCTGCCTCCTCATGAGCCTCAGGCTTCTGGGCACTAATGACTTCAAGTGCTACCAGCCCGTCTCATGTTGGTTTGCTTTAGGTCTGTACACCTTTATTGAACAATTCCTTACTGATTCTCCTCAACTAGATGCATTGAGTGGCCATCTCATTCCTTCAGGGTTCCTCTGACTGATAACAAGAAATATCCCCAGGGTATGGAAACTGGCCCAATAAGCAGAAAAAGTAGTATATAACATGGAGGAGGCAAATTGTGTTGCTGACAGGTTTAGGAGCCGGGATCATGGTGGGAGGCAGCGAGAAGGCTCCATGGAGGAGCTGTCATTAAAGCTGTGCTTTGGAGCAATGGAGAGAATTTGGTAGGGGAGGTTTGGGATGGAAGAGAAGATGCAACCCAAGGATATTATCATTTATCCCTGGTGACAACTAATTTTATTATCCAATTATATTTTTCCCAGGGAAACATCCTCCTTATATCAAATTGTGGTGGTTAGTATAGGTCAACGTGATAGCCAGGTGGCTGTCAGAATGTTCTGTTGGGGGCGTCTGGAAGGCGTTTCTAAAGGAGAGTAGCATAGACTGAGTAAAGATGGCCCTCACCTATGTGGGTGGGCACCATCTCATCTGTGAGGGCTTACATAAAGCAAACAGGCAGACGAGGGCAAATTTGCTCTCTGCATGAGCTCCCACATCTCCTGCCCTCAGACATTGGTTCTCCTGGTGCTTGGGCCTTTGGACTTGGACTGGACTTACACCTGGTTCTTAGGCCTTTGTATTTGGACCGGAATATACCACCAGCTTTCCTGGGCTTGCAGCTCACAGGCAGATTATGGGACTTCTCAGCCTTTCTAATCATTTAAGTCAATATCAAAGCAAGGGTCAGCAATATCTGTAACAGGCCAGACAGTAAATATTCTAGGCTCTGGAGGTCAAAACAGCTACTCAACTCTGTTCTTGTAGAGAAAAGCAGCCATAGACAGTTCATGAATAAATGGATGTGACTTATGTTCTAATAAATCTTTATTTACCAAGGCAGGCAACATGCTGGATTCTAAGAGCTCTGCTCACAGGAGGAAATGGGAAACTCGATAGTGCACTTTTCCTGAGAGTTGACTCTGAGCCATGGCTTGTGCCCACCCTCAGGACATGCAATCTGTTCAGGCAGGCCAAGGAACAGGCTTGGGCTGTTTCACAAATATGCATGGACCCAAGTCGCAAGAGGTTGAGCAAAGGGAAATAGTTTAGAAAGCTTAAAACTCATGGAAGCTTTTTCTAAACACAAAATAGGGGCATGGTGAGTATTACTCTGTGCAGCCAGTAGATTATGAAAAGTAATGGGGAAAAAAAATCTAAGTTTTGTAGTACTTCAGGCATGCTGTATGTAGCTTTTTCTCTCTGGTGCTGCATTTAGACTACCCTCACCATAAGGATGCTTGATGGAGCACAGACTACAGCTTGCTAGGTGAGGTGTCTAGCTATCAAATCCTAGCTGCCCTAAGCCCTTTCTTATACTTTGCCCATTTCTTCTTTGTTAGATTATAAGAGGTTCCTTTTATTCCAGGGGGAATAGTATCATAATAATTAACCTGGTAAATAATTAACAGGGAAGGAACAAAGGGAGGAACAAATAGATACATGCCCAGTAAAGTCTGGGTGACATAGGAAAGATACATACCTGTCAGTCACATGTGGGAGCAGCTCATTGGCCAGAATAGGTGTGACCACTGCAAAAGCATGAAATCCGAGCTATATAAGCTCCTGAGCAAAGGAATTCCCTCTCTTCCTCTTGGTTTCCTTGTTTCAGGGATGTGCTCTCACATGCCTGCATTTGCCCACATGGCTCATAGCCGTGTTGACTCCACACACAGTGGAGTTATGGATTGTGACTAGCCTAATGCTACACAGGAGTCAGCTCCACCAGAGAACGGACACTCTGGACAATGGCTTTGCTTTTAGCTCACCGCATCCCCGGCTGCACTTTTTCTAGGACTGGCTTAAGGGGAACTGGATTTTGCAACCCAAGGATGTAAATCTACACAAATAAAGCTTTCTACCCCATCTCATAATCCCATGGGGGCCTCTGGAAATTCTTTAAAATATATTTTTTATTGATTTTTTGAGAACGAAAGAGAGAAAGAAAAAGAGAGAGAAATATCACTGTTAGAGAGAAACAGCAATCGGCTGCTTTCCACATGCACCCTGTTCAGGATTAGTGTCCTGACCAGGAACCCTTTGGTGCATGGGACAATGCCCAACCAATTAGTCACACTGGCCAAGGTCCCCCGGGAATTTTTATTTCAGCAGCACCCCAAAAACCCCACTCCCACTAGCCATGGATAAGTTCTACCTGCGCAATTGTCTGATAACATTACTACATAGAGTCTGGTGTACTCAGTGCCCTGACTCTTGGACAGCTGACCTGTGCAAAGCCTGGCCTTCATCCTCTGGTGTCAGAGTTGAGATTTCCCAAGGAAGCATCAAGGGGAGGAGGGTCAGGAACCAGAGGGAGCTGCTTATCCTACACTGTGTCACTGCCCCTGTCAGGCTGCTAGCCCAGCTGTTCCCTACAAACCCTAAGAGGAACAGAAACCTTGCCCTGGAGAGAGGGGTTGGGAGGTGTGGTAATGTTTGAGGATCCAGCCAAGGACCCTTTGGATAAAAGCAGCAAGTGAGAGCAGACTCACTTTAGCCTGTGCTAGCAACCTTCCCAAAGTGACACGCTGAATCTTTCTTGTTCTCCCCATGAAGTGGAAGTGGCAGAGTTAGAACTAAGTGTCTGATTCCTAAGTGCATGATTACCCAGTGAATCCACCCACAAGCTTATCTGAGCCCATCATGGCAAGTCAGAAAAATGCTGGAGAAATGCCCTCTAGCAGCACAGGTCCCTGGGGACTACAGATGGCGTTGGGGCAAGTGGGCTGACAGAAGGCAGGAGAAGCTTGACCAGATGGGCAGGGCCCACAGTACCTGGTTGCTAAGAGTCGTAATGGGGCTCTGGACAAGCAGGGAGAGACCAGAATCCAAGAAGAACAGTGCTAGGAGGTGTGAGCAGCACCGAGCACTTCCACTAAGGCCAGAGACTGATGAGGGCAGGCCAGAGGAGCAGAAGCAGAACACATCCAAACGGTGAGCTTGGAGAAGGTCAGCAATAGGGCTAACAGTATAACATTGAAGCCATTTTAGCAGATAGCTTAGTATGTTCAGGCAGAGAATCCAGCATTGAGGTTAGCCAAGAAGGCTTCCTTCCCTGAGAATGTATTGAGGTTTGCTCTGTGCCAGGCACTCTACTCCAGGCACTCTGCTCCATGTGTTAGATGGAAATTGTCACTTAATACTTATGACAGCCCTGTGAGGTGGAATTCTGTTCCTATTTTACAAAGGAGAAATCTAAGCTTAACAAATTAATAACTTCCCCAAGCCTATAGAACTGGTGAGTGATAGAGCTGGGATTTCAAGGCGGGTCTGGTTTCATAACACGCTGAGAATGCCCAGGTAGCAGCATGGAGGCAGAAACTTTTTCATTCCAGTAACGGGAGCTCCTCGCATGGTGCTTCCCAGTCTCGGATCAGCATGGTGGCTGTGCCCAGCTTACCGATGAAAGAGACCAGGCCTGATTTCCCAGAATAATTTCAAGGAGGTAAGAGAGGAAGGCTTTACAAAGAAGAAAGATTATACATGTTGGAACTTGGTCTAGGCCTGATTTCTGGTCCTGTGCTTTTTTTCTTATTAACCAGGTCTTGAAACCAACTTCTATAGAGATTCAAGGTTATAATAATAGCATATACATTATATATATATATATATATATATATATATATATATATACATACAGTCTGTAATTATATATTTTTACCCACATGAGGACTGATTGTATGAGGTGGGATTATTGACTAGAGTGGGAGTAGAGTGGGGTGTGTGTGGCACATCCAGAGTATGGCTAGATGTCCCCCAGCATGTACTTTGGCTTATCACTTGAGTGATGGTCTTGACCAGGCCATGGGCAACAGAAGTGGGTAAGGAGCCAGCATCATTTCCCAGGAGGAGATTCTCTCCAAATGGCCATTTGTTTGCTCACCACTTGTAACTGGTGCTCCCTCCTTTGATGTTGCCTGAAGGAATGTCTGCCTGCATTGTGGTGATGGCTTTCCCCAATGACGCTTCTCTCCCCTTCTTTCTTCCTTCCTCTCATCATTGAAAATAAGCCAGCCTGCCATCATAACCATATCTCCCTGAGTTCTGATTACAATGCCCTTTTCTATTCTGGGCTTTGTCACTGCATGTAACACTGTCATACCTATCTAGAGCAATTTCTCAATCAATGCACTCTTGACTTTCTGAACCCTATATTTATTTATTTATTATTTATTATTATTATTATTATTATTATTATTATTATTATTATTTGTAAGAGGACTGTCCTGTGCATTGTGGGATGTTTGGCATCATCCGGGGCTCTACCTACTGGGTGCCATTATCACCCTTCCCTAGTTGTGACAACCAAAAACCTGTCTCCAGACACTGCCAGATGTCCCTTGGAAGGCAGCATCAGTCCCAGCTGAACTGAACTGTATATTCCCAGAGGACATGAGCCATGTCAGACTCACATTTGTGTCCCTAAAGTCTGACCCATAGAAAACACTCAGTGAAATGAATAGATGAGGAGTGAACTGAGCAGTGAGTTCATGAGCTGAGTACATACTAGCAGGTGGCACTCGATATGGAGTGAGGGGAACTACCTGGAGAAGGTACCAGTGGCTTGTTGGGAAGGTTGGAGGGGGTAGATGACATCCTGCTCTTTGGCTTTGTCCAAGGATGATTCTAGTGTGTATGTAGACTTTTATATCAGAGATTATTAACATGATATCTGGATCCTCTTGAGTCCCAAGGTGTTTGATATATTTATTAAAAGACTCCAGAGGTTTTGACTTCTCTGAAACATATTGTATTAGATATTTTTGTATGCATGTGTGCATTTTTATGGGGTTCAAGTGCATAGGTACAAGCAGATTCTCAAAGGTGTCTTTGACCCACCAATGGTTAGGTAGCTTTACCTTCCATTATCTAAGAAGCCCGGCCCATAGCACCTGCACACAGATGACTTCCCTTGCCCAGGTCACAGGCCAGGGTCTCTGCAGCACCTGCTCATCTGTGTTCATGTGGCTGCAGTGAGTGCTGTCACCAGCCTCAGGTGCAGCTCTGTGCACATGTTAGGTCTCATAAATCAAAATAGGAACTGGAAACATTTTGCAAGCCTTTTGAAAATGCTGTTATTGATTAGAGATGAAATGATGTTGCTTCTGTAGCAGAAGTAGGTACAAATGAGCAGAGATATTTTCTTGGCATGTTCTGTGTTTTCTTAGGGCTCAGAGATCAGAGATCTGCTTGGCATTCTCCTGGTACCTCACCACTTTTCAACCATGGGAATCTTCAGATCATACAATTTTCCATGGCAACTAAATTTCTTGCATCATCCTCTGGCTGTCTAAGATTGTTCCGTGGCAGCCTTTCTAGTGCTTTGTCCATAACAACAGGTAGAGTTTTCATCGATTTCTTGAAAGCTGCTCCTTTAATCCAGTTGACACTTAGGTGTTCTCACTGATGGGTGCCTTCTCTTCTTTCTGGAGTTCCTAACTGGTCAGCTCAGGAACTGAGCACCTATGAAGTTTAAAGCCCTGTGAAGTGCTAAGAGTGAAGATCTAAGTGAGTGCTGAGAAATGCGAAACATGATTTCTGCTTTCCAAAGCTTTTAAAAATGTGGTGACACGTTCACAAATAATGGTACTACAACACCAGCAGGTACACAGTGGTGCAAATAAGAATGATGGGATTTATAAAAAGGAGATTGCTCTCTGGCTGTATTGATCAGGGAGGGCTTTCCCAAGGAGGGAAGCTTTCAGAGCCCCCTCTAGGAAATTGGTCCAGATTTAATCTATGGTGCCCCTGCATTCCCTGAAGCAGAACTTTATTGAGAAAACCACGGTGTCTTAAAAGAACAGTGTATGACTCCAAGGTGCTGGATTTATATTCGAGGAATTGCTGAGACCCTAAGAAGGCTCCACTGAAATCCTGAATTATCATCTTAACTTTCCTCTTGTCCCTTGTAGTCACCCCTCCCCACCTTCTGTTAATGTTCTTACCCATGCCTCCCGGTGCATGGCAGTTTGTGTCACAAAGCTAAATCATGTTGATTTCTTTTCTTCTCCTTCATTCATCAGTGTGTGATAGACCAGTGGTGTGTGTGTGTGTGTGTGTGTGTGTGTGTGTGTGTGTGTGTGTACACATATTAGCTGTATTTCAGCAGCCTGTCTTACACTAATTTACCAGCCGCTACTGTAGTTCATCATTACTAATTAATATTTATTAAGCATCCACAGGGTTAAGGCTGTGAACCAGGCCGTATTTTCATTACTTTCTTTTGAATTGCCATCTTCTGTTGCCTAGGCTCAGCTGAGCCAGTATTTAGGATCTTTTTGCCAGTTTTCTATTCATGTGACAGTTCTCACATTCATCCCAACGTCAATTAATATTTCATGAGTACATCCAGGGACCATTGCATTAAAACGCTTCACTTAACCCCAGATGCACTGCCTCCATTCTGTCCCTTTCATGTTCTAATTCTGCAGATCTCTTAACACAAAATCCCATTTGTCAGGGATGCTCTCTACAAGACCAAACCGTGGTTCCTCCTGGTTCCTTCACATGCCAGACAGTTCCAGACATTTCTTCCTCCTGAATCTCAGTTCCCTAATGAGGCTTAATGAATCATAATTGTCCGTTTCCAAAGATGCCTCCGAGGACTGCCTGCCTTCTGTCTTTCAGCACCTTTTTGCTTCTTAGTTATCAGCATTTGCCTTCAGATTGGTAGGTTTCTTAATACAAATTAATTGATGGACTGCTCTTATGCACATAGATGTGTAGAGGAAATGAAATCATTTGGTGTGATAAATTCTGGGACCCATCTATCAGAGCCAGCAGAAGGGCTGTTTTCCAGGGCCTGGCATCCCCCAAAATGGGAAGGCCATGAAGGCTGGCTATAATACACCAGGGGTGGGCATGGACTGAGCATGATGTCCCGAAGGCATCAACCCAATATGATGACCCTGGCTCATGCTGTCCTTCCCTCCTCACTGGAGATCTCCTGGGCTAACGTTGGGTTCTGCTGGTAGGTACTTGAGGCAGACTGTCTGACCTAATTCCTACCTGGTGAGGTGTAGCCAGAGGAAGTGAAGGCAAAAGAGAGTTGGGTCTATTGTGGTTGGCATGCCTCATCCTCTTAGCACCACCTGCATAACCTCCCATAGTTTTGCCTACAAAGACTACATCAGTGATATTGCTTCCCTACTTCCTGCATCAATAGAAGCCTTGGAAGGAAACAGGCACAGAGACACTACATTAGCTCCCAGTGTGTATTTAAGTAAGGTGATGGACAGGAGCTTACCAAAGGGCCTCTTATAAAGGGAGGGCAGGATGTAAGGAACTCAAGGTAACAGTGCAGCACCCTGAGGCTAAAATGTGGGTCCAATGCCATTGCTGTGCATGAAAGGGTGAGGAGATGGTGGCCACAGAACCATGTGGTGACAGGAGAGAGCCATTTGGCAGGAAATGTCGCCTTAGGTGAAGGATGCAGTCAACCAGTGTTGCCCAGCAGTGGGGAATAAGGCCCTGAAAACTCCCTCTGCACTCCCCTCCCACTCTCTAGGGTCCTGCTGCCACCTTCCATTCGCTGAACCTAACTGGAAGCCAGAAGGACAGGTGCCCACTTAGCATCCTGGGACCCAGAGCAGGATAGAGAAGGATGGGGTGTGCCTGTGTAGGGGCCACAGACTGTGTCCAGCCCCTGATTCTGTATAACATACATCCCGCCTACCCTCTCTTCCCTCATTTTGAGAATGATAAAAAAACACGATCCTAAGTCAGACTAGTTTAGTATTTATATATTGTTAGACATGGATTCCTTTGTGTCGCTTTGGTTTGACCAGAACAATATTCTGTGCCACCTTTGCAGCATAAGTTCTCTGTGGCCAGTGACATGGTCTTCTCCCAGGGATCCTAGTGAGAAAGCCCAGGGCAAGGTTGTGTGTGGTCGGTGGCTGGAGTGTCCAAGGTGCATATGTCCTGCATTGGATTTCAAGTGTGCACATTTGGACTTGACATTAACCCTTTAGCAGATACAGAGCCTCAAGAAGTTTCTTAAACTCTGAACCTTCATGTCCTCTGAAATGAGCTAACCATGAGGGTGAAGGGAAATAAGGACCAAGAAGTTGTTGTGGACACTTTTGGACTCTATGCAAAGGAAAGATCCTGATATTATGGCAGTGATGCAGTTCTCCCTGCTAACCTTTATAAAAAATACAGCAATAGTGGCAGCCCTAGGAAAAAACAGGGACCGAGAGCATACTGTGTCCCGATAGCCTACTGTGTACAGCACACTCATGTGAAGGCTGCAAGGGAGGTGGATTCCGTGGATGCATGATTGGAAGTCAGTGTAACAGTACTGCCTTGCCTGTGTGAGCCTGGCCAGGACATTGTACCCTGTCTTCACCTCCTCGTCTCTTCTCTGTGAGGAGGTGATCCTGTCTTACTCAGAGGGCTGTGGGAAGGTAGGAAAGGATTCTGTTAGAGCGCACGGAGTCTGCCTGGCTCACAGTCCCGGCCTCCACACCGAAAAGCCGTGGAGCCGTGGATGTGGTGACCCAGATGGCAGCTTTCTTTGTCTGCAGGTGGCAGGAGACATTCAGCAAAAAATATTATTGAATGGTAGGTTTGCATATATTTGTATATGATGTTTAAAAATTGAAAGGTATAGCATGATGCCAGAATGTTCGCCAGGTGTTAACTCCGGGTTGTTTGATTCCTTTCTTCTTCCAAACCTTTTGATTTCTTTCTTCTTCCAGTTGCTCAGTAGTTGCCCGTTAAAGAGTTGTGCTCCAGACTTTCTTAGGTGGGGCATTATACTCTTCTGGAACGGCTGGCCTCCTGCTCTCACTCTTGAAGCCCAGCCAATGTCTATTTATAACAGCCAGTTTTATTCCAAAGCTTCCGAAGTGCCCAGAGCCTTCCAAGCAAGTGCACAATGACGCCCTGTGCACAGGGCTTGCTGGGTCTTGGCCACCGGCCTGTGCCCCGATAGAATCAAGCTAGAGACTGGGCCGCAGAGCCCTCCTTTGTTTGTCTTAAGCCTTCAGTTGCTTTGAGCTGTGCCAGCTTGGAGCAGCAGGAGATGAGATCTGGGGAAGGGGCTGGGGATCACTTCCCATGTGACTCCCTCTCTTTGCTGCAATGGGGAAGACAGACTCCAAGGGGTCGATGCGGGAGAGATTTCCCACTACATAAAAAGAATGAAAGAGGAAGCAGGGTCCCAGTGGCCTCTTGCCAGGCTCCAGGAATGCGCCAACCCTGGGAATTGGCCTCTGGCCAAACTCCACAGGGGCTGCTGACTTGGGAAACTGGCTTTCTGGAGGTTGCCAAGAATACAGACAATGGTCTTTTGGGTCATTCACTTTTGAAAGTTAGACTTTTGTTTTATTATCACCAAAGGTAACATTTATTGGGCACCTATGTATGCATGCCAAAAGATAAAATGCATGATTGGAAGTCAGTGTAACTTAAACTGAGCAGAAACACTAGGTCTTTCTATAGTATTTTCAGCCTGCTTCTAATTAGGGCTTAATCCTTTGGTTAGGTAAGTTGTTACCTTAGATTTGAGCACAAGTGGTGCTGAACTTCTAGAATTAAAATTAGTTCTTAAGTGCTTAAGTGAGCTGTATTATGTCACCTGAAAGGGCTGGCATAAATGGGACAAGCTTATTCCATTGTCATTTGGTTGAGAAAGGAGTTTGAAAGCATGAAGTTCAGAGCTGATATCCTCTGGGAAGGGAAGAGACCAAGACCCAGCCACTGTTTCAGCATAGAGTAGCCCTGACAGGTATAAACACTGAATTTTGGGGTGGAAAAGGGGGACCAATTATACACTCCTTCAATGTGTCATCATTTAGTGTGAGATGATGATGATGGCATTATTGAGATATCAGATGACCTTAAAATATTCCATATGGTTTTTTAAAGAAATATGTTTTCATTGATTTTAGAAGAGGAGAAAGGAGAGGAAGAGAGAACTTGAAACATGAATAAGGAAAACTTCTCCTGCACACCCACTACTAGAGATTGAGCCTGCAGCCCAGGCCTGTGCCCTGACCTGGAATTGAACCAGTGACCTCTAGGTGTATTGGATGATGCTCAACCAACTGAGCCACACTAGCCAGGGCTCCATGTTGTTGTTTTGTTGTTGTTGTTGTTTCCATTTGAATAAGTGCTACTGACAATAACAATAATAGCAACTAACATTTTAGAATATTTACTGTATCCTTGGTACTGGACTTAAATATTTATATCAGCTTATTTAATTTTCACAACTTTACAGGGAGGTACTATACTATAATATTCCCATTATACAGATGAAGAAACTGAGGCTCAGAAATTAAATAATTTGTCCAAAATCACATGACTGGTAAATACCACACCTGCACCATCACCATGTATCTTCAGCTCATTTCACAATGGAGAAGAGCATGCATCTCTGTGCTTTAATCAGTGAAGTTTCTGCCTTCCCTTTCCCATGCGATGGGGTGGCTACTCCCAGCATGCCATCTTCTTTAGGGTTCAGTGCCATGGCTTCAGTGGCCATTTATAATGGCTCTTCTCACAGTGGATAGTTCCCCTCAGCTTGGAGCCCTTTGTTCAAATAACAGTGTGGCCTCCCCCTTGCGCAGATACCTTCCTTTGCTCTGTGCTGAGGGGTTCTGGCAGGGCTCTGAACAGGGGAGAGTGGGGACTCTGAAGCAGTTCAGGGAGCATGCAGGCCTGACCTGGAGGATGACACCCGCATGCCCTGTTTTAAGAAAGTCCTACTTGTGAATCCAGATTGATATAAGAGACGCATCAGGGATTGCTTTCCCTCTTTCCAGAGAGATTCCTCATATGACAAAGGGCTTGCCAGAGAGTTCTTGAAATAGACTTTAATGCATTTTTAATTGAATTAAGTTTCAAAATTCAATTCGTGGTAGTAGTTTCCCATGGAGCTAAATTTCCAACATCTGACTTTTCCCCCCTGTGATGGAAAACAGATCACCGATGATATTTTGGGTTGAAGTGCTTTACCCGGGAGCACTGAGGGGCTGGGGAGCTGTCAGGGGCATGGAGGGAGTTTGCACTCAGGGGACGAAGGTGAGTATCACAGCCAGACTCCCAGGCCTCTGTTCCTCCCTGGAGGTGCCTTTTCCCCCTTTCTTCACTAATTGTTTAATTATATCTGACATTCAATGTTATTTTATATTAGTTTCAGGTATACAACACAGTGGTTAGACAATGCTATAACTTACACAGTAATCCCCTAATAATTCTAGTCCCCACCTGGCACCCTGCAGTTATTACACAAAATCTTTCTTCACCCTGGGCAGCTCGGGTGGGGGATCCAAAAGTGTGCTCTGTAATAAAGAGAGGTGCACCCTACAGGTAATCCAGAGTGACTCACACATCATACCTCACTGGCACATCTCTGAAGGACTGGCATGTGAGTCCATAAAATAAGTTCTCTAATTGCTAATTATATCCATTAAGCATTTATTTATATATATATAATAGTCTAAATCTTCTGAGTAGATGAAACAGAAAGTATGAGGGGAAGGAAATTAACTTAGATTACTAGCCATTGGTGATATGCTAGGCACTATATAGATCCATTATACATATATTAAATTATCCTTTATTAAAAAATATTTATTGTGCTTAATTCTCCACAGAATTCTGTGGTGAACAAGATATCTGATGTCCTTCTCTCCTGAAGCTAACATTCAAATAATCCTCACAATCTGTGGTTTATGGATCATGATTCTCATTTTAGAGATGTGGACACTGAGGCTCTAAGTCACATAAGTTGGTAAGAGTTGGTACTGAGTTTCTGAATCAAAACCAAATTTGACCCAAAGCCAGTTTCTTGATTTTTCTATAGAAAAACTATTTGCAGCACTGAATTAAGGACCAGATCTCTATTACTTTGGTAATTGAATATTGTCTGAAAATAAAGAAAAAGAATGTTTTAAATGAGGAGTTAACTAGAATGGGTCTTAGTATACTATGAGCACAAGGATAGTTCATCCTTTTTCCTATGTGATTCCCAGGCCCCAATGGAAAATTAGGAAAGGAAAAACACTGGTTTTAAGTGAAGCATCACCATGCAAGTCACGTATTTGGTGTTCAGAGGCCTTTGCTTTGAGAGATCCAGCTAAAGATTACTGCCCCTGTTGATGAGCATGTTGCTCAGGGCTCCTGAGAAAGGGAAATGAAATTGGCTAATAGAAATGACGTGCAATTCTTAGCGCCATAAAGCACGTAAGAGCCAGCCCTGCATTGGTTATCTATGTGTCCTTCACAAATCTGCTAGCCCAGTGGTTCCCAATGTGGGGCACACACCCCACAGGGGGGGGGACAATTTGATTTTTAAGGGGGGCAATTCGAGAATGAGTTATTAAAAGTGATTTTTTTTGCATTTCCTATGGTTTCAGGGGCCTCATCTACAGTATGTAAATATACATTGTGACATATTTATGCATTTCTGTTCTCTATTATATGTTTTTAAAACTTTATTTGCTATTGTTTCATTTCATATTATATTATTTTCTTAATGATTTCTTAGTGAGTTCTTCCTCATTACTTCAACTATTTTTCCATTCTTTTTTTTTTTCTCTTTCATGGATGCCATGTTCTTTGGAAGCCTGTTTAGACAAAGTTAATGGTCTTTTAGTCTTCTCCCATGTAAATAGGAGTTCATTTTTTGAATAATAAGAATTATATGTCACGGGGGAGGTGGACATCAGGAATTAGAGATGCTTAGGTGGGGCATGGCCAAGAAAAGGTGGGGAATCACTGCTCTAGCCTTTTCTGAGCCTCCACTCTCTACTTCCTTCTGGACTTTTATAAAGATCAAGTGACATGACAACAACAAAACATTGTTTGGGAAGGCTAAAAATTATATCCCAGTAGCAGTGAGAACTGTGATCATTATAGAACGGGCTTTGACTTGTTCACAGTTACACCCCAGTGCCTGGTAGAGGGGAACATTCAGCCATGTTGCATGATGCTAGGAGGAAGAAATGAATTGTGACAGTCACTCTATAAAAGTAAGAACAGGTGAAAGAAAGGTGAATGACAGCAGTCACTCTGTTGAAGTGAAAAGTATTATTGCTGGAGGCACTGGCTTTGTTCCTTCTATGCATCTCTTTAGCACTAAGTAAAATTGTATTTGAGAGAATATTGTGAGTGGTCCACATGCGCTTGATTAACCACGGGCAGCTGGCTCCTGGGAGCTGGAGGGGCTCCTGTCCTCTCTCAGTTGGAAGGAAGCAGGCTTATTCACCTGAGTGGTTTCTCAGGACATTCCCAATGAGGCCACCTTCACTTAAGGCCCCAGCTCCACGGCAGAGCTTCAGTATTTTTCAGACAGAGTTGGAAGCTTAGTATTCATTCACTGATTAATCAAATATCATGGAGCACATTATGTACAAGGCACTATGATCCCATTAAGATATTTAAAAATACAGCTATTTTTAAGATTTAGTATATTTTTCTTTGAATTTTTGCAGCACCTTCCTCAGAGCTCTGGGGGAAGCTATCCTGATGAAAATCAGAGAGGCTCGAGGTGTGTGCTTGCAGAGCTGAATTCAGGACTGTTTTCCTGCATGGTCCATGTGAATACCAGGTATAATGTGGATGTAAAGCAGAGAGAGGGTAGAGGACTGAGTCCATCTTGAAACTGGAATAAATGTCTAGAGACAGGCAGTGACTCTCTGGCCAAAGGAAAACGACTAGAAAAAATGAGAAAATGAACAACAACAGAACTCTCTCTCTCTCTCTCTCTCTCTCTCTCTCTCTCTCTCTCTCTCTCTC
>JAAGEH010000393.1:51711057-51852462 GCA_011751065.1 Lasiurus cinereus
CTCTCTCTCTCTCTCTCTCTCTCTCTCTCTCTCTCTCTCTCTCTCTCATACACACACACACACACACACACACACACACACACACACACACACACAATTGCATCCCAATAAATGGGTCTAATTTCTTTTCTGTCCTCTCAGCCCTCAGAAATCCCAGCACTTATGAGACTCCCCAGAGTGAAAAAGGACCATAACCCATAATGCCCGTGTGGATGAGGGTTAGCACAAGGCCATTGAAATGGCAGATTGCAAACCAAGCATTATGTTTTCTGCCCATTTCTCAAACTGAGTAAATCCAGTGTATTTGGGAAGAGGCACATAGGAACCAGATGAAGGTATGCACAGGTGACCAGATGAAGCCATGGTGGAGTGCTGATATGTCAGGAAACCAAAGCCAGTTACCACACCCATGTGTGGTGAATGGGCCTTAGAAATTTGGGGATGCTCCATGCCAAGTATTGGCTGTTAATGCCACTTTCTTATCAGATTTTGTAGTTAGTGTTCTCGTCATATTTTTCAGATATTCCCAGGAGGAGTGGAAAATGAGAAGGTGCCGCATAACGGAATTTCTTGAAAGTAATTATCTGAGAGAATTCATAGAAAATTGAATAGACTAAGTTTCACACTTAAATAAGATTCACCATCATCCATAACAATGTACAAATTTATCTGTTAGAAAAGTTAATAACTTAGCTATTGCTAATACTAACCAGTTAGGTCTGAAAGTCAGAACTAATCAAATCAAGATTTCTGTGTCTATATTCTTTTTATACACACCGAATACATTGTCTAAATAAATGAATAAACAACTTTAATCTTTAGAATATAATTAATATGCTTGAACTCTCTATTTTTACTCGATAAATAAAGTTTCATTAGTAAAGTTAAAATTGAATTGGCTGGAATCTCAGTTAAAAACCTTTCTGTGGAATCTAAGTTCTAGTACTTGTTTATAGAAATTCTCAATGTAATTAATTTTTATATCTCAATTACTAAGTTCCTTTGATTGAATCAACAAGGGTTAAGGACTCAACTTCTATAATTATAATTAAATAGGTTGTGTTGTGCTAGAGCTTTTTATTTTCTCTTAAATCAAATTTTGACCATGCTTTATCCTTGAATATAGATGAAGCATGTCTGATATTTGGAAAATAAATGTGTCAAATTTTCAATGCTAATCTTTTAAAATTGGTATTTTCCTTACCTCCATTCTGTGTTCTGTAACCCTATCCATCTGTACAGGGCTTGGTTTCCATGGGAATCCACTTTGCACACTCATTCAACAAAGTCTGCATTAATCCAGTAGGCTCTGGCTCTCCTGATGCTCATTGCTGAGCAGTTCTTCCAATGATTGGAAATATTGCCTGTGTTGCTCTGATAGATAAACAGTCCCCATTTTGCTCATGTTTGTTTCTTTTTCAGATGTCTAATATCACTAGGCCTATTTTCTGGAAGAAGTGGTTCTTTACAAAGAAAATTGCATTTACTAAACTTCTTTGAATCCATCATAAGAACCTTGATCTTTCCTTCTTCTTAAACTGGTCACACTTTTCCAAATAGATGCAGTCTTATAACCTAATACAGTCATTCTCTAACTTGATACTACTTCAAAATTCTATGGAGAGCTAGCTCATTAAAACTTAGATTCCTGGTCCTGCCCCCAGAGTTTGATTCAGCAGGTCTGGAGGGGGCCATGATTTGCATTTCTAACAATTTCCAGATGATGCTGACTCCAATGGACTGGGGAGGGCCCATACCTTAGGAACACAAGCATCTTCAATGTTGAATTGCCACAAAAGAACCACAAAGTAGTTGCTATGTGCTTCCTTAGCACTGCCCCTAAAGGTTCATATTCATTCCTACTGTGGTGATTATGTTTAAGTTACATGCAAAATCAAGAGGACTAGTCCAGGAAAGAGAGATGAACTGGAGCTGAACTTTGGAGAAGATATTGGACTGGAACTGACCGTGGAGCATGCAGAAAATTTGATTTTTATAAAGCAGGTTATTTCCCTCAAAAATGAACAAGTTATCAAGGTATGCCCTCTATGTCACCTTCAAGGTTAAGTGTTTCCCAGATGTGCAGAATTTCCCCTTCCACATGGCTTCCTCCTGCAGTAAACAATCAGGAGTTCAACTAAGATTTAACAAGGCTGCTTTGCTAAGTGAGTAACCTCTGCTTGTCTATACAATGTCAAAAAGTTGATCTTGTTTGCTAATAGCAACTCCAAACACATTGTTAGATACGTTTGACTGAAATACTGGTTAACAAGTATTTTGTGGCCTTGAATTTTGTTGGAGTTTTTGCGTGTTCCTGGTTTACATGACCTGAATAAACATGCTCTGTCAAAGCAAGTGTGTTATTTAATTTAATTGAAGTCTTGAGACATCTTGACACCAGCTGGGGTGAGGCAGCCATACTATTTGCCTGAGAGTAAGCAGCAAAGAAATGCCTTACTTTTGTTCATTTAAATGTAATTGTAGCTGGTAATTTTACTCTGGTTTACTGTTTAAAATGCCTGGATAAATCAGTATGTTTATTGCTAGGTGTGACTAATTGAGCCCCCCACCTTCCCGCCCATCCATGCCCATGCCTCTGGACCACATCTTTGACAGCATCCTGTTACTCAGCAGTTGGGAGGTCTTTATCTGCACAAGTAACTACAGCCTGTCAGAAACAGTCTGTCAAGAAGCAGCAGGTGCCATAACTAAAGCTATTTTGTCTTTGGATTTTATAAAGCTTGGATGAATCTAAATCATAACTGTTCCTGGCAGGTAGCAGCTGGTTATCAGCTCATTCTGAATGTGAAAATCTACTTGCTTTTTGCTTGGTTGAGCCTTCATGTCAGCCGCACTAAAGGTGGGTGTATTTCCGGTTTGCTCATAGCTGGTCCTTGATGGCTAGCATACCAGGCATCCTATTGTAGGTCTGTGTCTAAGATTGTGTTTTTCAGTTTCTCCTTTCAAATATAGTAACTGAATATTTGTTTTTTCCTTCCCACAGATCTGTAGCCCTCTCTGGGTACAACAGGAAGTATTTTCTATCCCTTCAGTCTCCCTAGTGTCATTAACAGCACAGGTGATTTTTTTCAAAGTACTCAATTGGCTGCTGTCTGGCATCTGGGAAAGCAGCAACTAAATTATTAGCAGGAAGGATGGAAGGATATATCTGAGAGACAGTGATGAATTTGTTTATTTTTTGGTCAGCAACCATAGTGATAATTAACTGTATGTTGAGAACTGTGTTCTCTGTGTGTGTTCACATAAATGAAACATACTCTTAACCTCAGAGAGAGGTGAGTAAACAAGTAATTTTTTAAAAATATTTTATTGATTTTTTAGAGAGGAAAGGAGAGAGATAAAAGTCAGAAACATCGATAAGAGAGACATTGATCAGCCGCCTCCTGCACACCCCACAGTGGAGATGTTCCCTCAAGCAAGGTACATGCCCCCAACCGGAATCGAACCTGGGACCTTTCAGTCTGCAAGCCAATGCTCTATCCACTGAGCCAAACCGGTCTCAGCTAAACAAGTAATTTTTAATTTAGTGTTATGGTTGCTACAGTAGAAAGAAGAGAAGGTAATGGGGAAACACAGAGGTGGGTTGGTTGGAGGTCTGCCTAAAGGAACTTGGGAAACCTACTGGAGTTTAGACTAGATTGAAACCTCCATTAGGTTTAAAAGAAGAGAGAGGAGATTGGAAGGCAGAGATGACAGAGAAAAGGATATTTTATACAGAGAACTGTGTAGGAAAAGGCACAGTAGTCTGAGAGAACAAGAATATTTCAGGAATGGCAAGTGGATGAGTAGAGTTGGTAGGCAGATTGTTACCAGAAGAGAGGTTGAATATAAGGCTGGAGGGAATGAGCTGAGCCATATCATGATGGGTCTTAAATTCTGTGCTAAGGAAATGGTTTTCCAATACATTGGCATGTAACTAGGCATGCCATTCAAAATCATATCTGAGATGGAAGTATGGAAAATGGACTGAAGGGGTTTATGACTTGAGGCATTCAGACTGATAGGAAATATTTGTTAGTTTAGGGAAAACCCAAGAAAAAGTTGCGCCAAGGCCATGCAAAGAAGAAGGTTGTATGAGAAAGAAAGTTGAGACATGTTAGTGTGCCAGGGGTAGAAATAAGGGAAAAACCCTAGCTCTGAGAGGCCCTATTGACAAACTTGTGGCAAGACTCTCTGGCTTCTAGTCTGGTGGAGATGGACAGTTAATGTGCAATGAAGAATCAGTCTTAAAGTGCAGGGGTAAGTGTATGGCTCTAATGCTAAAAAGAAATAGAAAGGGACTCTATATGGGCCTCTTCATTCCCATTCCATTATGGTCTGTAGCATTGTCTCTCAACAGTAAGTCCAGCCAAAGAATGCACGTAGAATCAGCAAAAGGACTACCAATATATTCTCCTAAACCCACCCTTCCCTGATTTTAGAATGGATTCTTAGGTAAGTAAGAAAAACGTTACCTCTATTTCTCTGCTATATTGCTTCCCAGAAAATGAGCGTTGTTCAGGTGATGGAGGACAGGGGAGCTAGCTGAGCCTAGACCTTCTAGGTACTCTCTTTTGTCACTGTTTTTCTATCTGCCATCAATCATATCTATTCAGTTTATTCACTTTATTTCAGTGGCACCACACTTTCTAATTTATTTTTCATCTTTGTACTATACACATGTGGTAGAGTTAGCTATCCTATATAATAAAAGGCTAATTGCTCCCTCAACTGGGAGTTCCACCAGGAACTTCCACCAGGAGGCAAGGCTGGCCTGCCAACAATCCATGGTCCCTCTCTCCAACCAGCACCATCCCTGATTATCCCTCCCCCATCCTGCCAACCTCCCACATCCCTTACCCTCTCCACCCCCACTAGCCCAGCCAGATCAGCCCCCATTGAGGCTGGCCAGCTGGATCCCACCTGTGCACTAATTTGTACACCAAACTTCTAGTATAAAAGTTGGAAAGTTCTTAACTATTCAAGAGGATGATGCTTTGTAACAATCTAAAACACCCTAGAAGTCCATTAGGAACCTCCAAACCAAGATTCTCATTCATTTATTCGTGTTGTTGTTCAATATTATCGAGCACCTACTATGTGCCAGGTATCATTTTCAGTGTTTGAGACCCATCTGTAAACAAACCATATAAAATCCTTGCTCTCCTAGCATCCACAGATTTTGTTTATAAAATATTTTAGTAGTGTCCATACTGTTACTAGATACATAAGCTTGCCAAAGTCATAGTGAGGATAATATGATAGTCTTGAATAAGAATAGGTATGGAGGTATTTGGGCATTAGCTAATTATAATTTTTACTTTCAGCTATTTTTTTCCTATCCCCAGACTGGTTTCTTCCTGTCCTATGGACCTGTATTGTCATTCATGGCTGCCTCATTTTTCAACTGCTATACATTGGGGTTTTCTACAACTTATTGAGGTGTATCAGCAAAATGTAAATTTCATCAAGGTCAGAGTATCATTTAGAACTTCAAAATGTTGGATAGGTCTGTTAGGGCAACTTGACCTTCCCTCGCTATACCCAACATTACACTGCCTCTTGGTGAGGTACTTATTATAGCATCACATGATTGCTTCAGGTGGAGGAACTTAAGCTGAAATAAATAGAAAGCAATTTGTCAGAATGACCAGCACACAGTCCATTAATGACCTTCGCCTTGGAAGGAAACACATCAGATTCTGAGAGCCATGAGCTGAGTCACATGTACCTTATGCATTGTCCCCTCTCCTTGTGACTTCTGGTCTGGGCAGCAGCAGGATCGCCTCTGACCACTCCCTGCTCTTTCAGTCTGGAAAGGAGTTGACAGTGACAGAGACTTAGTCTGTGGGTTCCTTTTTAAAGGAATTGTGGGTTAATGGAACTGGATTTTATATTAAATCAGCAAGAGTAAGGAGCCACATATTATCTCATGGATTATATCTAACATCTCTGTAAGGTTGGCATGAATATTCCTAATATATAGATGAGGAAATGGAGGTGTGGTGGAGTTAAGTGATTTTTGTCTCGGTCATAAAGCCAGTAAGTGATAGAACCTGGAAAAAAATCTATGCCTGATAGTCCTAATCCAGTGCCTTTTGGAGCAGGTTATGCTACCTTCAGGGATCATTAATAGGGAGCATATTATATTATAGGCACTGTAGTATGTAATTGAAAATCAGAGGCATAAACTCCTTTCCCCAGGAACTTTCATACGTGCTGGACCCACCTCCATAATGGTGGTACTGAGTCCTCCTTTATACTGTGCCTGCTTTACCACCACACTGCAAGTAAATTCCTGCCACTGCATCCCATTTTACAGTGGAGATGGAGAAATTAGTTTACAACTAGTGAGTGGCAGGCTTGGAATTAGAATTCACATCTTCCCTGACTCCAAAGCCCATGTTTTTACTGAGGCCTCCAGCAATGCTGTGGACCTATACGAGATCCCACATCTAGTGCTGGTGGAGCAGTAGAGTCAGAATGAGAGAGACTCAGGGAAAGCAGCAGGCATTCTGGCCTGAAGTAGCTGGGAAGGCTTTCCCCGGAAATGACATAAAGAAAAAATAGAAAAATAGCCCTCCTACAGTCTGAGCCCTCCCCAGAAAATTAATCACATTTACAAAGGAAACATTAACTTTTACTAGCCCTTAATGAACAGACAGAAGAAATTGCAGAACTATATGTGGCAAATGATATTCTTGACTCCTCACTTGACAGGCCCTACTTGGGGAAGTGATTACATTGTTTCTGCTTCCACCTAGCTCGGCCCAGTTGGCTTTAGTTGTGTTTTCATTCAGAGCAATTGTCATTACCTGGCATTAATTGCAAGCTTATTTATGTGTGTACTGCCCTTCTTGAGGCTTAAACTATGCTAATGCATCTGGGGAAATGCTCATTAATTCTTCCCATCTTGTCCAAACTTCATCCCTCACTTTATAGAGACCTCTGTTCAACTGCAACCTTGTAAGAGCCTTCCCTGACTGCCTTGTCTAAAATAGCTCATGCCAAGCACCCAGGAACCCCAGTTTCTGCCTGCTATGTTTTCATTCATAGCAATTGTCATTACCTGGTATTAATTGCATTGTTATTTATGTATGGATAGCCCCTCTCCTATGCCTGCTGGCAAAATCCACAAGAATAGCATTTTATTTCTATTTCTCTGGTGCCAAAAACAGGGTCTGACGTATCATAAATGTCCAATATTTTAGTGAATGAACACATGCATGAATGAATATGGAACAATAAAGATAAAAAAATCTTAGGTGAATGTGAGATGAGCTGGAGAATTTCTTTTCTCTGTCTTTCAATATTAGATTCTGTTATTTCCCATTCCCCAATTTGATGCTTCCAGGGTATCTTCTGATTCTTTGGCAAGCAAGCAGGCTCTCTTTGAGGAGCACTCAAAGAAACCATAAAACAAAATTGCGAACTCAGCAAATACAAAGCAAGCAGCTTGAACTCCAGTCCACAAAGAAGACTTGGCCTAAAAGGCACATTTCCTTGGAGTCATGCTCCAGAAACATTTGTAGTCAACTGTGTCCATTCTGTTTTCTTAGGCTAGCAACCTGAGTCTGACTGGTTATGTCCAATGGCATTAAAAATATTGCCTAATGCTGGATGATGATATGTAAACTGTCACCTCCCCGTGGCCTCACTTGACTTTTCTTCTGAGCAAACCCTAGTCTCTTGGCTGTAGACCCTGTCTTCATTATGCTGATGGTGCAGAGCATCCTCTGAGTCATAGGGATGGTGTTTTGAAATATTTTTGTTGATAATCCTCACCTGGGGATATTTTTCCCAGTGTTTTTAGAGAAAGTGGAAAGGATGAGAGTAGTGGAGACAGAGAAACAATGATGTGAGAGAACCACATCAATTGGTTGCCAAGAATTGAACCTGCAACCCTTAGGTGAGTGGGCAGATGACACTCAAATCCCTCAGCCATGATGGCCAGGGTTGTTTTGAATTTTTGATGGGACCGTTTGCATTTGCCATTCTTCATCTTCCCCACCTGGCTCCATTTGCTCAGAGATGCTCTTAGATTCAACCATATCCTTGGTGATTCTCTTGGATCGCTCTGTATACACCATTGCTGCCCTGGGGCAGGTCTTGATTGCTCACTCAATAGGCCTGAGAAATCTAAAGAGTGTTGTTTTTTTTCTTTTTTTTTTTTGTGTGTGTGTGTTTAAAATATTTTTTTATTGTTGAAAGCATTACAGATGTCCCCTTCTTTTTCTCAGTTGACCCCTTCCACCCACACCTGTCCCCCCAGGCCTACTGCACTATTGTCTGTGTCCATGAGTTATGCATAGTTTTTTGGTTTATCTCTTCACTTGTGTTGCTTTCTGGACTAGTTTTGGAATCACTCTCAGTGCTCTAGAGAAACTGCTATACTCCATGGCCTTCTGCCTGGCTGTAGATTGATGTCTCAGACAGACTCCACTCGGGAAATAGGAGTTAGGGCTGCTTTAGCATCTGGACTGCCTAACTCCAGGATGTAGGCATTGATGCCAGGCAGAGAGAGATTTGTCAGAACTCGAAACTTGGACATTAGGGAAACTGTTACATTACAAGGACAAGATTGCCAAGGGGAGGTCCTTGACCACAGGTGCTGATTCCCTGTCTCTAAGACTCCCTGGCTCCTAATCTGCCAGCATCCTGAGCCTACTTCTCCCATCTCCTTCATAGCCACCTTTACCTAGTACCCTGGAAATACCCACTTTGGAGCCTGCTTTGTTTTATGTGAAAACTATAGGTTAAAAGAGTTGATTGTTAACAATTTTCACTCCTTAGATCAAATCTCTGATTTTCTGGGTATTACGTTTTTCTTGGTAGGTCCTAACACATATCTTTGCTGCCACATCCATTTCAAATTAATAGCTCTAGTGTCCAGGGCCTTGGACATTTGGACAGATTTACTGTGGTCAGCAAAAAATAAAATAAAAATCCAAAGCCACCTGTTGTATGTAATTTCTTGGGCTGCGATTCAGGTCATTTGAAATCTACTTTAAAATACAGACAAGTAATTATTTGGGCAAATAAAAGGAAGGGAAGCAACTAAAGGTTGTATAAGATCTCTTGCTGCTTTAAAATTCTGATTCTATTTTGCTGTGAGAAAATATGTTGATAAGAGTTAGAAGTGAAAATTACTAGAAAATATAGTTCTCTCAAAGTGTTTACTTTCATATAGGAAACCTGGCTGGGAGATTGTCCATATTCCAAGTTCTACCAGGAAAGATCCCTTATGTAATCCATTTGTAAGTGTTAACCTACCTGAATATTAACTAGTTTCTAAGTGTGTTCTTCTCTCACTTGAGATGAATTGTTATATGCGGGCTGTTCAGATGAGCTCCTCCCATGTCTACAGGAAAGGCTAACGTGAAGGTCAGATACTTGCTTTGGATAAGCACATACACCTGCAGTTCCCATTTATCATTGGCTGGTTTCTCAGCCCTGTTCTACCATAGCTAAGCCAGAGGAAACATCCCATCATGAGATTGCCAAAATGAAGGTGTGCTACATTCCTTTTCTTGAGGAGGTGAGTTGTAAGAAAACCCTCGGCATATCTAGGAACTCCAACTATAAAATTGGAGCCCCGTTTTTAAATGTTCAGCTTGACTCCCTAATGGTTGCACATTAGGGGCTTCAGCCTGCTTAAGAGAGCTTGAATCAATGTGCTATGAGCTGCTATTTGAACATGCCATGTTGGAAGGGTCAAGTTTTTTTTTTTTCATTAAACATGATAGAATTATTGCGTAGATGGACAAACAAAATATATGTCACCATGCTAAGCAAGTAAAACACTTCATGAAAATAACATTAACAAATAATAGTAAAGTGTATTGAGTGCTTATTCTGTCTCATGCACTTTGATAACATTTAATATCAGAACTGCATTTCTGTCTTCATTTTGGGAAATTAAGGAAAAAGCAACAATGATTGAAGATCAGAGAAATATTAAGAAATTTCCAACGGTAATGAATTTGATACTCAACCAAGTGGAGAATATAGGTATTTCCTACTCCAGTGCCTGCGCTCTTTACCCAAATGTTGTGGCCTCTAGTCAGGGGCTGTGTCTCCACCATCTTGAATCTGTGAGTGTTAGGAAAGACCTCCATGTTGACACCAGGAAAGACAGGAGGAGATTTTATTCTTGAGGGTCTCTGAGAATTGGACCCTGTCGCTTTCTGGGCACAGCTGCTATGGTGTGCGGATGAGAACAGTATTTTCACCATACCCAAGCAGCCCTGGGGAAGAAGGGGCATGCAACTGAGATGCTTCATTTGGCCTCACCTTCAAACCCATTAGTACCCTTCTGTAAGGAACTGGAGCCTAAACATTTGAAGGGTAAATTCAGTATTCCTCCCAACTCGTCTACTGTCCACATTCTCTATACTTTTGTGCAATGTAACATTGTCAGAATTAGAGGGGAATTTTAGAGACAGACTAGCTGTGTTTCTCCACCCTCTTCCCATTTTGTGAAAGAAGGCTGGAGAGGTTCAGGGCCAGGCCCATGAGAGCCTGGATAATTGGGGCCAGGTTTAACAGAAACCAGAGAGTGCCCTTTTCTCTCCACCGTATCCCTTCTGAGAAGCAACCTTTACAAATCCTATCCTTTCTTTCTTGCCTTCCTGCTTATTTTAAATTTCTCATTGTTTAAAAGTATCTCCTCCCTCCTCTCTCTACTCCTCCTAAATTTTCCTCATTTTTCTCTTCATTGTGTCTATGACTCTTCCTGTGCTATTTTTGAAGGCGCATTGATGTTGAATAATGTCCATTCCTATAGCCGGTGCTAGTTTGTATTTTCTTTGTGGTGGGAAGGGAAGTATGAAAGAAATGTGGGCTATGAACAGCTGTCACTAAGTTCTCCAAACAGGAAAGTACCCAGGGCTATTTTTAAGCTATGCTTTCCAAGATGCAGGACTGGACACTGCTTTTCACCCCTGTAGCATGCAGGGCTTTCCAGGGTGTAGTTCAGAAAACCTGTGGCTATTGTTTCTTCAAGCGTTTGCCTTCCCCAAAGAGGGTTCTAGCCAATGACTGTCCTTGTGGGAAAGTGTGGGAAGTATGAATTACAGAAAATACAATGCCTGTTGAATGAACTGGTGTCTATCAATGATTCTAGTGAGTAGATTACTAATTATTTTTATCAAAACAAAAACAATAAGGAGCTCTTCGACATGCCTGACCATACTTAGCAAGATCAAAATTGTGACTTTTTGCATAATTTCTAAGATGAAGGGATTTTTAAAATGTTCACTACTCAACCAGTTATGGAATCTAAATTTTTGATCACCTGGTGTTGAATGCTAACACATCTATATTACAGTCTCTGATTTGGTTTCAGACTGTATGTTCAATAATTTTTATACTTTAATTTTCAAATAAGCATATGAGGGATTACCAACAATGTACCTCAGAGGACTGAAAAAGTGTTTGTCTTCATTGTTATGTCACATTTATAGAGTTTGAGTCTCTCTGACCCCCCCAAAAATAATAAAAATTATGATGGTGATACTATTGCTGATAAAAATTTCAAATGAAGCTAAACCAATAACTTAGGGGTCTTGTCCAACATATTTTTTCTTTAAAATCAAATATGTAAACACAACATGACATCTACCTACTTTGGCATCTAATATAGTCACTGACAACTCAGCTTTCTGAGAAAGAATGCAAAGGACTTTTATAGGACAGTCAGAGACTAGCTGTCGTCTGTTCTCTACTAGCAGTTTTCAACCTGAGAACCGCTGCTGTAGAGCCTAAGACCACCGGAAAACATAGATATTTATATTATGATTCATAACAGTAGCAAAATTACAGTAATGAAGTAGCAACAAAAATAATTTTATGGTTGAGGGTCACCAAAACATGAGAAACTGTATTAAAGTATCACGGTATTAGAAAGTTTGAGAACCAGTGGCCTAAACTGATGACTTTGACATTTTCAATAGTTCCTAGCTAAGTGATAATGCTGACAGGTACATCTCTTTAGTCTCTAAAGTTTGGACACTCTATTATTTTACTTGGAAGATGTTTATATAGTTCTGCAAGCACATGTAGATGTTTCCTCACAAATAGGGTCATCTGTGAGCTTCCAATTTCTAAGAAGATTGATAAATTTCATGCTAATGGGTAAATTAGTTCATTAGGAGAGTTCTTGGAACGTACCTGCCCTATGCCTTTCTACACGTCAGTGATTTAGAGGGCCAGGTGTGCACCAGGTGTGGTCTCCTGGAGGAAGGATTGCAGCCTAAAGGCTTCCTTTAGATTATAGAAATTTCAGGAAACACATGGCCTGTCTTTTTTCCCACTACAAAATAATATCAGTGTAATAACATATTTATTGTTTGTTCATTATTTGTCTCTTTTTCTTATAAGTTATTTGTGGTCAGGGCATATGTTTGACTTATTCCCTAATGTTACCAAGCATGTAGCTCCTTAAGTGGTACATTAAAGGCCTCCATGAGTGAGTAAATTCATGATGGAATAATAGACATATACAACATCAAGCCAGGAAGGGATCTCTTCAATTTGCAAATGAAGAAACAAAGCACAGAATACTAATGATTTTGTACAATCTGTTAATGGCAGTGTTGGGACTACCGCCTAGATTTCTCCATTAAGTCTACAGTTCTTTTCATGATATCATGCATCTATTAGGATTACAGTCTATCCTTTCATATTATTTTAAATGTAACTTCGTGGTCCTAGGGAATAAATTAGGTGTGGAAAATGTCATTTTCCCCTGCATTGGGTATCAGGTGGTCCTAAGGAAGAATTTACTCACTATGGAGATATTGAAAGAGCAGCAGTGGAACTCTTCCTACCCCATGAAGACAGGGATGAAGCCAGGTGGGCTCTTGGTCCTCTCCAGCTTTTGGACTGAAGCCATTGTCAGTCAGAGTAGAAACAACTTCCTATCTGACCCCCAGCTTGTCCATTTAGAGGTGCAGTTCTGACAGAGCACTATCAGAACCACAGCAATAAAGGGCCAGAGGTTGGTGGGAAAATCCATCATTTGAAGGTCTCGTTAAACTTTTTGAAGGGCTCGCCAAAAATGGGGGATTTGAACAAAATAATGATCAAATGATTCTCCATCAAGGCTTTTATTCCAAAGAATAAATTCAAAGGAAATGACTATAATAAAATTCTAATTGCAGACTCTAAAATTTTAAGTGCTAAAGTGACATTTAACATTCAGACACTAGACTCTAGCCATGGTTTTCAAATTTGGCTGGATATCAGAATCACCAGGGAAACCTGGCCCTACCCACCAGAAATTCTGCTTTACTAGTTTGCAAGTGGGACTCTGGAATCTTTATTTTATCAACAGGTGATTCTCCTATAGACTGCATTTTGGAATTCCATTCTAGAAAATATAAAGAAACATTCCAACTGGCAAGTTCTATTATTGTACTCATTGTTCAAAAGCAAACCTGTTGTTTTAGAACCTATTTTAGGAGATAAAAAGCCCATTTCTTTGTAAATTATTAGTATAGTTCTCAAAAACTTACTAATTTAGAGTAAAATGCTGAATTTTCCTTAGCATTATTTTTTAAATAAACCCAACAGAGTGTAAACCATATAAACCCAGTGGGGTTGGGGAATCTTGACCTTATTTGCAAGTTTCTAGTTGAGAGGATTTTTATGACCTTGGCATTTGGTCAGCTAGTCTTAGACTGCTCCTGTGTGGAGAAAATTCGGAAATCCACAGCGTTTCAACTTTGTTTCAACAATTTTTTAGTGTAGTTTGTATAAAATATCAACTTATTAGGTAGATCACACATCTACAGAAATCATGAAAGTAAAATATACAACATATTAAGAATTAACAAGTACCAGATATACTATAATAATGTAATTTTTACTTGCAATTTTAGTTGCAAATTTTAGAAAAATGGCCACTTTTTAGGGCTATATTTATATATGTGGAGCCACTCATCAAATATATTGGTAGAGGGAAAGAAAGATGAAAGATATACAGATAGATGAAAGGTGAATAGATATATATTCTTGGACTCAATAGGATTTTATCCCATTTGTTTGAAATGACAATGGAAAGCCATATTATTTACTAGTAGTGGCTAACCAGTTTCTTGGGAAACTTGCATCAGTTTTTCAATTCCTCACCTGGAGAAACAGAAAACAAATTTGTGTTTTCCTCTAAGGATTACCCAATCACAGACGTGGTCCTTATGTGAGAAACAGCAAGGTAATGAGTTCAGCGAGGTGGTAGGTGAGCTAATATAGAAGTTATGAAATTATAGGGCGTATTCTTCTTAGATGCCCAGACAGTTATCCAGGAAGTGTTGGATTTTAGCACTTGATCATGCCTGGTGTGGGCATTGGCAGAAACACCATGAAACACTGCCAGATTACTGTACAGCCATCTATAATGTCAGTTTTCTAAGGGCTGTCTAATAATACTGTCAGTGTTTCAGAATCTTTTGCCATCTAGAGCAACAACTACATTGATCATCAGCAAGATATTTATATTTGCATATATGGGAAACTTCTCTTGTCAAATGACATAATATGGGTCCACATGAAATAAAACTATAAATCAGGGTAGTAAAGAACATAAATGGATTCCAGCTGATATAAGTGAAGCAAGGGAATATTTTAGAATAGTAGAGGACAGATCAATATCCAAGAAAAAGCTGAAAAATCTTACCTTGGGAAGGATGGGCAGAGTGCAGTGTGGGAATCTCAGCATGAACTGTCTCAACATAGGTTTGTGTCAAGTCAGATCCTAAGTCAAGGGCTTGGAGCAGATAGTTCATTTGGGAAATAATTCCAGGGAATAAGAGTAGGGGAAAAGCAAGAATCAATTAGAGAAGAAGGTGAAAACCATCTAAAAATGCACTATTGAAATGGCCATCACTATGGGCACCTGCTGGTCAATCAATCTGGTACCTTCTGAAGAGCGGAATTGTCTGCCCAAAGGACTGAATGGACACACTATGCCTGTTAACTATGTGGGTTAACTCCCTCTCACTTCCAGGTTCAGCGTGTCTGAGAGTACCCTGTGCAAGTGCTCAAGCTACAGCATTAAGGAAGCTGCAGGGCAGATTAATGGCAGGGCAATTCCCCAAGGGAAAGGCAGCAAAAGGTGCTGCCGCCAAAAAATGCAGGAACATGGAATCAAGCAAAACCAATAGATATTCCTCAGATGAAGCTGGGGTGTTTGTTAGAAAGAGGGAGAGGAAAAAGGAGTTTATTAGGACCTGGCACGTTTCTCATGTTCACCCAAGCTTTCATTTCCACTGTTCCACCTACTTTTCCATTTGTCCAAATCTTAACTCACCCAAGGCCCACACCCTCCACTAAGTCCTGCAGGGTAATATACTCCTCACCAGTGCATTCCTTTCATTGTCACTATCACCCAAATTAAACTTTGACTGTTCTCTAGGTCTTTAATGTTGGAGTCAGTGCCTTTCCATAGCAGAGAAACTTGAATTTTGATCTGAATTGAAATTATTATTCCACCGTTTACTGGTTATTCCATGTTCCCTTGGAAAAATTATTCCTATACTTCGATTACTTCATCAGTAAGAGGGATATAGTAGTAATTACCTTATAAGTTCATAAGGGTTACATTAACCCTTCAAAGTAACTGGATAAATTTTAGGTACTTAATAATTACTAGTTCTTCTTTGATAAGAGTTACCATGCGTTATACCTCATTTGAATGTGTTACCCTTAAGACCTGGTTCAGAATCATTTCTCGCGAGGGCTTAGGAATGCTTGCTGATCATTCATACAAAGTCAGCTGTTGAAAACTTTGAGCCAGAGGTTGCAAATTGCTCTTATGGAGCCTATTTATTAATGTTGTAAAGGCATATTTATTTTCAGAACTGAATTAAAGTCCAGCAACCTAACAATGTAGATATTTCACTTAAAAATGCAAATTGCTGCTTTTCTTGAAATACTTGCCTCACCTTTTGGCATGATGCAGTAAATGGGACCTGTTGCCAGCTCCCTGTTGCAGACAAGACTTGGTTCTCCAGTTTGCCACAATCCATAGCCTGCCTTAACAAACCTCATGCCAGCTCTCCTTCACACATGTCTAGTACCTCGCTGGACCTTATGCCTTTGTGTTTAAGATTTGAGCTTCTTCATGAGGATAAGAAAGAGGTCAAACTTAAAATGCCTTTTAGTTGACTCTTGTAAGAGTGGAAAAACCACTGTTCTGCCTGTCTTACACATTCTCTGTTTTTTCTGTCAGCAGTATTTGCTGGGTGTTATTGTGAGAGCATCTGAATGAGCCTTGGAAGTTTACAAAGTGCTCTGGCAGACTATCATTTTTTGATATTCACCCACATTTCTGGGTGGCAGGGCAGGAGGCATGATTATCCTTATTTAATAATTGAAAACCAAGCCCCTGAGAAATGAACAGAAAGGCTCAAGATCCCAGTACTAGTAAATGATAGAGTTATTGACTCCAAAACTAAGAGCCAGTGCCTTTGTCTTTTGAAGGAAATATTAAAGAAAGCAAATGTAATCACCCTTAAAGAGGTCATTAGTAAATAAGTTGTTTTTAGGAAAATGCAAGGAAACCTGTCAGGAATTTATATTGGGAATATACACCGAGTGACCATATTATTATGATCTCTGAACACATAATAACCTGGCCTTATATGGGGCCCAGTGCATGAATTCATGCATGGGTGGGGTCCAGCCAGCCTGGCCAGGGGTAGGGGATATGGGCAGTTGGCCTGCCTGCCTGCTGGTCGAACTCCTGGTCGAGGGAACAACTTGCAAATTAGTCTTTTATTATATAGGATATACACTGAGTGGCCAGATTATTATGCATTCAGAGATCAATAGTAGCTGCTGGAATGAAGAAAATGCAGGATGAATGATGACATGATCAAAGCTGTGAGGTTTGTGGAGAGAAACTTGAAACAGAAAATGAGTTTGAAGCCAGATTCTGAAGTTGTTTTTGTTTTTTGTTTGTTTATTTATTTTTGTAGGGTTTTATATGTTCTCTATTTTTTTAAACTTATATGTGAAAATGAATAACAAGAAAGTGTTTATAGGAGACACTGTCTTGTGAAAGTCCTGTAAAAGTAAGTAATTAAGTGGAAAACATGTAAAAGTCATGGGCAAGGCACCAGAAGCACCCTAATCTTCCTGGAGCTGGTGGAAAGAATGTCCCAGCTGAAATAAATCAGCCAAGAAGGTCTTATCCAGGGAAGGAAGTGCAGCTCTCCATTGCATGTAAGGACAATGGTCACACTCCACTCACCTTGAACCTACAGCCGAAGTAGCAGCTAGTCAGGACACTGGATTAGGATGCCTGGATTCAAAGTTTATGCTCTCCTTTATTTTTCTTCTTCTAAGACAGTAAAATTAGGGTAATATTGCTCAATAGTTTTGGCAAAAGTGTTTAATTGCTATCTAGTATAGTTCAGACCAACTTTAAGTTTTCTCCATAAGGGAGAAACCATGATTAGAAATATGTTTTGTGAAAGAATATTAAAGCAGTCCTACAAAAGGGGAAGTGAAAGAAGGAAAGATTGCACACAGCAAGGCTGGATAGATTCTGTTGTGGTAGATAGCCTGGCTATTTCAAATGGGGGACCATGACCTGGATTCTAGTCTGACCTCTAGCTCATGATAGAAATATATTCAGAAAGAGAAGGTATAATTATAGCATCATCATCAGCAATTACCTTATTGATTTAGACACTATATATGGAAGATCTGGGAAATCATATATATAGATAGATATAGATATAGATATAGATATAGATAGGCTATTACATGCTGCTTGAGGATTTACCCACCATTGATAAGGGCTCTGGAAATTGAAAAATGTCAGCAGAATCAAATCAACGGCTTTAATTACATAAGCATGAGCCTCTCCAATGCCAGGTTGCCCCAATTAGAAATGATGAAACTTGGTTAGTAAAAGCTTTACAGATTATGAAGTTACTAGAGGACTGATGCATGAAATTCATGCATGGGGGGAAGGGGTGCCCCTCAACCCAGCCTGCACCCTCTCCAATCTGGGATTCTGCTCACAATCCAGGACCGCTAGCTCCCAACTGCTCACCTATCTGTTTTCCTGATTATACCTAACCACTTCTGCCTGCCAGCCTGATTACCTCCTAACCACTCCCCTGCCACCCTGATTGATACCTAACTTCTCCACTGCCAGCCTGTTTGCCCCTAACTGCCCTTCTCTTCAGGCCTGGTTACCCGTAACTGCCCTCCCTTGCAGGCCTGGCACTACCCCCCAACTGCTCTCTCCTACAGGTCTGGTCACCCAAAACTTCCCTCCTCTGCCAGCCTGGTCACCCCTGCAGGCTTGATCACCCCCAACTGTCCTCCCTTGCAGGCCTGGTCCCTCCCAACTGTCCTACTGGTCATCTTGTGGTGGCCATCTTGTGTCCACATGGAGGCAGGATCTTTGACCACATGAGAATAGCCATCTTATGTGTTGGAGTGATGGGCAATCTGCTTATTACTCTTTTATTAGATAGGATAGAGGCCTGGTGCATGGGTGGGGGCCAGCTGGTTTGCCCTGAAGGGTTTCCAATATCAGGGTGGGAGTACCCTTGGAGCATGGGGCAGCCTGGGTGAGGGGCCTATGGTGGTTTGCAGGCCAGTCACGCTCCCCGGAGATCCAAGTGGAGGTCCTGGAATCTGGGATTTATTTATCTTCTACAATTGAAACTTTGTAGCCTTAAGCAGAGGCCAAGACAAGCAAGGACTGAAGAAGCTTGGCTTTCTCCATCATTGAGGGCAACCCTAGACTCCTGCTCTCTCCAGCTCCATGGCTGCCACCATTTCTGTTGGGATTTATTTATCTTCTATAATTGAAACTTTGTAGCCTGGAGTGGAGGCCTGGGCCCACCAGGGTGTGTGGAAAGCTTGGTTTCCTTCATTGTCGAGGAAACCCAAGCCTCCCTCCTGCTCATTCCATTGCCACAGCCCTGTTGGGGTTAATTTTCATACTCGCTCCTGATTGGTTGGTGGGCATGGTTGGTGGTCATGGCTTGCGGGTGTAACTGAGTGATGGTTAATTTGCATATTACTCTTTTATTAGATAGGATATTTAAAAGTGAAGCAAGTTGTTATCTTAAAGTGCCCCACCCCCCAGGCTTTACTGCTTAGTAAATGATGAAAAGGAAATCCACTGTGAGTATTATTTATACTGAAAAAAAAATGAATTGAAGGTCACCATCCACAGTATCTTTTTTCTTTTTTTAAAAAAACATATGTTTTTATTGATTTCAGAGGGGGAGGGAGAGAGATAGAAGCATCAATGATGAGAGAGGATCATTGATTGGCTACCTCCTGCATGTCCCCCAGGGGGGATTGAGCCCACAACCCAGGCATATGCCCTTGACTGGAATTGAGTCTGGGACCCTTCAGTTCACAGACCAACTGAGCCAAACCAGCTAGGACAGACAGTATCTTTTTCTTATTAGGAAAGGCCTGCAGGATTTAGAAAACCCTTTGGTTAATTTAAGCTTTAGTTTTATATTTGGCAGTTTTCAAATCACAAATAGGCCAAGGAGGCTGGACAACTCCAGGAGTAAAGAAAGTCATGGATGGAAAATAAAGAAGAATTTTCTCATTTGACTTCCTCTCTGTCAGGCACAGTACTGATTTTTTTCTTTTTGGATTAAATAGGTGGGAGACAGTTGGCTCTGGGGTTGATGCATAAATCTTCTCATTTCTAACTGTTGTGATTAATTGCATTCATATGAAAGATTACCTGGAGTTATGATAAGGAAATACTGATGCCTTTAGTCATTGTCATCAATCACACCCATCATTTCCCTCTTGAAAGACAGGCCAAGATAATGCTGCTTGATCCAAATACTTCCAGTATTTATGTTAGATTGCTTGCACCAACATTTTTCTGTACATCTGTTGAAAGCATGGCTGAAATCTGGATGTTTCATTGTTGGGAAATCTAACATGTCACCGAGGAAGTCCAAATGAAGGGCAGTTATGATGTGTGGGGCAAAACACTGCATGTCATGTTATAAAAGGGTAGCTGGCCTTCATTTGCCCATTCAGTCAATCATCCTTCCTTCTACCCTCAACAAAAGTTTGTTGGGTACACTACATTTGGAAAAAAAATATAAATAATTATAAGACTTAATTTTTGCTCTTGAGCTTCTCACTTTGTGGTAGGAGTAACACTTATGTAATTGAAATAAATGCTTTGATACACATTTTCACAAAGTGCCATAGGAACAGAGCAATGCATTGAGCCTTCTGTATGTGCAGTGTGTGTGTGTGTGTGTGTATGCACACATTGTGTGTACAGTTGGGGCACTGCCTTCGGAAAGTTTCACTGAGGAACAAATAGTGAACTTAGTTCTGAGAAAACCAAGTTGAAAATTAATGAGTCTTGGGCTAAATTTAGCCAGCATATGGTTTCATGCTTTCAAAAAATTTTAATTCATTACTAATATCTAAGAATCTGGAGATTTTGTTTAAAAATATGGAATATTGGCTTTTTTTTAAAGTAACAGTTGGCAATAGCCTCAGAAGGATGACAGGTAGAACTTAATAGAGGCTATTTCTTTAAACAGAGCTCTCTATGTTGTTGTTCTCTTGCTTTATGCATTTTTACTACCTACTTGATCTAGGTACATATTGAGTTTGTGATTTTGTAATACTTGTTTCCCAATATAAAAAGAAAATTTGGATGCCAGGGCTATTCTGTAGCCATATACAATGAGGAATAATTCTGAAGGCAGCCAGGAACTGAGCCTAGTTGGCAATTTAGCAAGTTCTAGAAAGTAAATCTGGAAGAGTAAACTGAATCCAGAGTTTAAAAAGTGTACACAATTAGAAATTAAAATATTACCTTATAGACTAACTTGTTAGAAATGCCAATTGTCTGGCCCCATCCCAGACCCACTGAATCAGAGACTCATAAATTGCCAGCTGAGAAGACCAAAGCCTCCAGTGACCCAGAACCCATGAATGGGCACTGAGCAATGCAGGTTCAACAGTGTCTTTGCAGTCACTCCATGTGATGATGCTGAGCTGAAATCTCCAAGTTTGGTCCAAAGGGTTGCTCCCTGAAACATATGGTTAACAGGAAGAAGAGATTGGATTATAAATCTTTGGAAGTAAGCCTTCTGAGATGATATCTGATTCAGGAACCTCAAGGGAAACTAAATTCTTTAATCGATTGAAAACCTGCCTCACAAAAGCTTTTAAACCTTTAAACACCATCATATAAATCAAGTTAGAAACATCCCACCAAGGAATAAAAGAGTTCTTGCCATGTAAAATATTAATTTCTCTTTTCAAGGTAGAACAAACACTTCATTTGGACAGGCAAGAGGTGGTGGAGAAAGCAGGGCATGGGGAATGAACTCATTGCCTTGGTCTTCAATGCCCACTGAAACATCTCGGGTCTCAGCTTTTTCTCATGCTGAAAAGTTTGGGCCCTTTAATACTAACACTTGGTTCAAGTGTATTTTACACCAAGTCATTCTCATGTCTTTGATTTTATGACAATTGTTTTCCAACTATTTATTGAAAAATGATCTACAGTTGAATAGTTGACTTCAGCCTGGAATTTAATAGATATGTTCCTGGGATTGCAAAGGGATGGAGTAACACTGGATTTTAAAATACAGTTGTTCTGCAAAAACAGCTATTGATGAATCACAAAAGAGCAAACATGTACTACATGGCCATTTTTTTCATTTGCTAAAATATAGTTGCACCAGGAGTAACACTAAAGCCAGCCTGGGAGACTACCAGAAAGGAAACTGTATGATTAGCAAAACTAAAACCTGATTTGCATCTAAAATATGTTTTGTGTGCTCCTTTAGGTGCAACTCTAATGGGAAAAGGCTGTGGGTAAAGTGGCTGAAGCCTAAACAAAATAAACACTTAATTTTCTTTTATTGTACCCTGTGACTATTAATAATATTATGCTAGCAAGTTAGAAACATTAAGCCAAGCAGGGGAGCAATAAATGTTCCTAGACCGTGCACCACTGTTGATATTAGCAACTAATCACTCCAGAGATCACATAACATGCAGGTGGAAGTACAAGGAAGGTATTCCATGCAGGCAGCAGTGGGTCGAACTGTGCATAAGTGAAACCAATAGCCGGAGGGCCCGCTCAGCAGGGCCAGGACCTGGGGAAGATACCAAGAAAAGGGCTTTGTAAATCACTGCCGGTTAGTCTGTCTGAACCTATTGGCATATGGTTGTTTTTAAGCTTATAGGGTTCTTGGTCTTGTTTCCAAACTGCCAACACTGTTTGAGAATTTTCTAAGCTCCTCATTCAATCATTATCCTGAGACACTGAGATGGGTAAGATGGCTATTGTTCTTCCCATTTTTCAGATGGAGAAGTCATAGTTCTGAGTATATCACATAACAGATAAGGCTCGGAGTGAAACTCTAGGCTTATGATTCCAGTGTTCATGTATTTTGTTGATCTTTCTTTAATTGTTATACATATATGTCTGTCTGCCTGTCACATAAAATGGTATTTGGGACTTTCATCTCTGATACTAACTTAAATGGGAAACCCCAAATAATCTTCCCTATAATAAAATGAAATTGCTTGTTAAAATACAAAACAAAGAGAAAAGACACAAAAAATGTCATCATTTTAAATATATTGCAAAGTTGGCACAAAAGCAAAGAATCAGCAGAGGTAATAATAATAATAATAATAATAATAATAGTAACAACAACAACAAGAATTTAGGAAGGAAGTGGGCACTGACACCCCTGAGGGTGTCTGCCCATCCATTAACTGTTGCTGTGATGGCCTCATGGTGAGATGTGATCTGCAGAGAGAGCCCAGGGCCTTCCATGGTGAAACCATAAGGGCTACATCTCAGGATGGTCAGAGCTGGAAACAAGTGTGTTGCCCAGAGGAGAGCAACAAGAACACTTACCTGTGAGGACTAACTACAGCGTGAGCAGAGAATTCCGTTAAAAAGTGCTCAGGATTGGAAGGCAAAAGAAAATACATTTACTTCCTGGAAAAATGCAACTTCAACCTGGGTCAGAGTCTTCCTACATGAAATTACAGTCAAAATTACAAAATGCAAAAGGAAGTGAGCCATAAGAAGTGAAAAGCAGAAGATGTGGTGGATAGCAGGATCAGACCTGTAGACACTTCGATGTTGCCTTTATTGGCATATTAGATGAAATCTTTGCTTTGTGTTGTGGTTGAGATGGCTATATATTCATAAAACTGAGTTCACCTACTCCATAGTAATAGGAGTACATAGTTACTCCTGATACAAACTAGCTTGACTATGTTCCCCCATTACTTTTGAGCTCAGGTGTGACCATGTCATTAGGTTCTCACAAATAGAATATCAGCAGAAGTGATGTGTGCCACTGTCCCTCTTGCTCCTTTGCACTTGGTGGGAGCTTAGATTGGTGGCTACCCAGCCTTAATCTGAGGGTTTAGGCTGAACTGAGAGGGACACACCCCTTCAGCAGTTGGCAGTATCCTAGGAATGGAGGAGCACTGTCTTGAACAGGACCTGAGTGTCTGAATGGGCACATCAGGCCTGGACCATTCACACTGGGATCAGGTGAAAGATAAGCCCCCTGGTTCTCTAAGTCTCTATATTGTATTATTGAAGCTATAGTGTTACCATTCCTAATATTCATCTGTTAAAAAAAATTATAGAGAAACTTGAAAATATAATCAAACTGCAAAAAAAGTATTTTTAAAATAGTAAGGAGATTTGAAAAAAAGAATGTAATAGAACATCTAGAAAAAAAGATAATTTCCATTCAGTTTAGAAAATTCATAAAATACAAGAACATAGAGGTAAATGGAAAAAATTATCTATATTTATATTTTCTAAAGGTAAATAATGTTTAGAGTTGGAGGTTCTTCTTTAAAATGTACATGGTGTGAAGATTGCTAAAGACCAGGACTCATAGTCCCTTTATTCTCCATTGACTGGCCCCATTGCATCTCTATTTATCCTTTTAGCTGCAGTGAAATTTAGTGCTTTGTGTCACTTGAGCAGAAAGAGCATAATTCTGATTTTGTATTTACCAACAGAAGAATCATGCATTCCTCTTTTTAAAACTCAGTTTGGAAAAACAGATAATATATATATTTTTTTACCATATCAAAAGAGGTGGCTTTGTTTTTCTCTGAGACTTACAAATAATGTCCTGATTTAGCTTCAGTATTGTATGAAGTCTATATTTTGGCTTAATTCTGAAATTTTATTAAAATTAAGTATTAGCTACTTTGTAAAGGAGATAATTTAAGTAGAAAATATCCACAAGGACTTTATTCCTTAACTAGAGGCCTGGAGCATGAAATTCATGCCTGGTGGGATCGGGCCTAAGTGGGCAGTCGGACATTCCTTTCACAATCCAGGACTGCTGGCTCCCAACTGCTCACCTGCCTACCTTCCTGATTGCCCCTAACTACTTCTACCTGCCAGTGTGATCACCCCCTAACCACTCACCTGCCAGCCTGATTGATGCCTAACTGCTCCCCTACCAACCTATTTGCCCCTAACTACCCTCCCCTGCAGGCCTGGTCACCCCCAACTGCCCTCCCCTGTTGGCCTGATTGCTCATATCTGCCCTTTCTTGCAGGCCTGGTCCCTCCCAACTGCCCTCACCTGCTGGCCATCTTGTGGTGGCCATCTTGTGTCCACATGGGGCAGGATCTTTGATCATATGAGGGCAGCCATCTTGTGTGTTGGAGTGATGGTAAATTTGCATATTATTATTTGATTAGATAGGATAGAGGCCTGGTGCATGGGTGAGGGCCAGCTGGTTTTCCCTAAAGGATGCCCTGGATCAGGGTAGGGGTTCCCTTGGGACATGGAGCAGCTTGGGTGAGGGGCTTGTGGTGGTTTACAGTAACCCAAATAGAGCTCTGGTGTCTGGAATTTATTTATCTTCTATAATTGAAACTTTGTAGCCTTGAGTGGAGGCCAAGGCAGGCCAGGGCAGGTGGAAAGCTTAGCTTTCTCCATTGCCTGGGAAACCAAAACCTCCTACTCTCTCTGTGGCTGCAGCCATCTTGGTTGTGTTAATTTGCATACTCACTCCTGGTTGGCTGGTGCACATGGCTTGTGGATATAGCAGAGTTATGGTCAATTTGCATATTACTCTTTTATTAGGTAGGATGAGATTATTTTTAACTATCATTGTATTTGGGTGCTATTTCTGCTGGTTAAAGGAAAAATAAAATTATGCCTATGGCTTTTATGTGATAATTCTGGTTAAAATTTAAATGACTTATTTCATACTTCTATAATCATTATATCCATCTGCTCATGTTCAGTGTTATTCTAATAAATGAGCTACAATTATTCTATGCTAAAAAGTTTAAGTTAAATTTTAATTTTGTTTAAAGTTCTAATATGAATTATGTTGGCGGATATTTCTGAACTTCCTTTGATACTTAGTAGCAAACTAGTGTTAAAATATATTGCTAAATTAGGTGATATGCATAAAATTAAAATATATTGGCTTTCTTCTTAAGATTTATTCTGCCGTTAACCCTCAAGTCAGGTAGCTCTCAGTAGACCTCCGACAATACAGTAATTTATTAATGGGTCTGTTTCAGCCTTACATGTGATTCAGCATAGTAAGTGAGCAATTTAGAACTTCTGCTGAATATCAAAGCAGAAGGGAGCCATGTTGGGTGAGCTAATTTTCCTGTTAGTTTTGGAAAGGTAAAAACAGGAACATGTAGTTAGCAGGCTCTTATTTAGCCATCCAATGGAGGCAATCACAATTTAACACCACAAAACTAAGCATTAGCCAAAAATAGCACTTTTTTCTAACTACTGATTGATTAATAAAGGGAAAATGAACTGATGTATTGAGTTTTATGTTTTCTCCATTTCTATGTGTCTTATTTTTTTCATCTACTAAGTGTTTTAAATGATCAAACATGCAATTCTGAATTTGATATTTGAAGCAAAAGAAACCATTTACTCTATATGGACCTATGTACATTTAAGTAATATTTCATGTAAAAGTGCTTCTTAATGAAAGTGTAAGCTTCACATTTTTGATGTTATATATTAGTTACTTATTATTATGTACTTATATACCTCTATAGGCCTTTGCAAGGTCAATGACAGAGGTCAACTGGGCCATTCCAGTTTTGAGGATACCATTAAGGTATATTAAAGAATGTAGATGTGCCAATCTGTAAGAATTTTAACAACTACAGTGAAATTATTTATGTGATACAGTTAAATTATTTATGTGGTAGTTTTTCAGTCCTTATAGTATGTCTCTCCATCCATAGGTATGATTTTATTTAGAGAGAACACCAGAAGTCTACATGTGAAACCCTTAGTGAAGAGGAGGCCTGATTTAGCGGCCTGTGGCTTCTTCTGTGACAGGCCCCAGGAACCCCATAAAGATGTTGTTCTAACACAAGACAGAGAGAAGCTTTTTGGCCCTGAAGCCTTGGGCTTTGCTGGGGCTCACATGTCATATGGAGAAATGTGTACACGTGTGTGGAATCGGGCCTTTTGAGGGAAACGCTGAGAGATCCTAACTGTCACATACCTGGTCTCAGTTGCTGCTGAGCAGGTCTTTCTGTTAGTTGTTCTCCTGTGCTTAGCCCTGGACTAACAGGCTAGACGCGGTCTGTAACAGACCAGACGTCGCTACATGTATGTTTACATTTCACCAGGCACGAAGTGACACACATTTTCTGTCAGGAAAGTCCTCCAATCCTGAGGATTTTTGTCAGCCTGTTCTCTAGCACCCAGGCCCTCCCCTGCAGTCCTGTTGTACCAGGATGATTCCTGCAGACATTTTCTAAAGGAGAACAAATAGCAATAGCAAAACAATAACAGAAAGGTTGCATTTCCTTTGTTGTGCACTTATTTTCTTCTGTGATGGTTTATCAAAGGTGACTCACAGAATGCAAAGGACTTGGTGTTATATTGTGGACCTAGAAGGTATGTGTTGTATGGGGGCAGGGAATAACCCTCCTCCCATTGCATATGTCATCTGTTTTGATCCGATGGCAGCCAGGATGTTATAGTGGCCAGCCCTTCCACTCCTCTGCCCTGGAAACTAATAAATTTTTACTAACCCAATAAATGTGACTCCAGCTAGTACTTGTCAGTATTTAGTCCAGTGGCAATGAGTGGGCCATCCAAAACTCAATACAGCTTCTTTTTAAAGTTATTTGTTTAGCTTAAAGTTCTAGTAAACAATCTGCATTGATGCTCATGGACTCAGAATGTTAATGGAGATACTAGGCATGTTGCACATGCCAGTCAAACTCATGATAGATTTATAGGGTCAGGGTGGGTGGACAGAGGCCTAGTATTAAGACAGAGCCCAGACAGTGGAGAATAAAGGTTGTTCAGGCTCACACTCATTAAAGCAAAGCAAAAGGGAGAAACTCCTATTTAATTTTTGTCCTAGCAAACTTGTCAGAAATTTCAAGGAATATAATTTTCTTTCTACAACTGATTGTTTTATAGAGCATGAAAAAATTGGAAAAATAATTAAGATTTACACACACACACAACATACACACAAACACATACATACATGCTCACACACAGGAGGAGAGAAACTGGCTCTTTAAGAATGGGCTTTTGCATTTCCTTTTTTAAATTACACAAATGGATGCTATTAAGTGGACTTATTGAGTTGCTTTACACCTCTTCCCACTTGGAAACTCATGAATGTTATATTTGATGTGTATTATTGATTGTTCTGGATGAAATAGTTTCCATAACATTTTGTTCCTTCAGGGTATCTAAAAATAATTACTTTAAAATTTATCTTCCCATCTTAAATATTTTATACTTGTCCCTGAGCCAGCTATAGGATCTTTAAAAAACATCCTGCTTTTTAATAAGAAGATTAAGACTGCATTACCGTTCTGCCCTGGACGTGGCACAGTGTCTCTATGAACATCTTTCCCTTCACATCTAATTGGACAGAATTCTCAGTGGCAGCATTTGATATCGGACCAAGGGAAGGAGTGGCTCTTTGAGGTCATATTTTAGCTTTGGCTCTGAAGACTCTAGAAGCCATTATCTTAAAATGATATAAATTCAGTTACAAAATGGAAAGATGATTACATGATTAATGGAGGTTAATAAATATTGAAATCTTAGCCTGGATGAGGCCATCAGAAATTATTTAATCCAATTTTCCCTGGCTCCAGGTAGACCACGTAGGAACCACTTTGTCAGACGGAATCTCTTCTCCTCATAACTCTCAGAGGAACTCGAGTCCCTTTTCATCATGTATGAGATATGATGCATCTGTGTCCTGCCCAACCCCTCACTCTTACCTGGGGATCTTTTGCTACCCATATTGCTCAATAGAGGTAAAGCTCATGGTGTGGAATAGCTGTGAAAGGAGCAGGCTGGATGTGTAGGAATTGAAATACAAAGATCTCCTGGCTCTCATGACACAGCCAACTGACCCAGTGAATCTAGTAAGCGTTTCTATGGCTGCTGAGAGAAATGTAGTTAAATTTATGGGGTTGATGCCTACATAGGCTGAAAAATTTTCCTCTCCTTTAGTTAAAAATATCTAAGAAATAAACAAAGAGGGCTGATTGAAAAAGTGTTTATTGTTATCCAACCTGTTTTCCCTGATAGAAAAACAACTTAACTCTAATGTGTTATTGATTTTGTGTATGCACCTTCATCAAACTCACTAATAATAATGCTATTGCATTAATTAGGGATTATGCACATCTCCAAGTAAGAAAACTAGCATGACTTAATCTGAATTCATTCTTCTCCTGTGCCACCTGAGTTCTGGAAGGGGGATCCAGTTGATGTTGGTGACTCATGGATATTATTAGGGGCCTCTCTATTCCTTTTATCTTCTGTTCCACTGATCTTCTCATGTAGATTTTATTTCCATGGTCCTTCAAGGCCACTTCTGGGCACATGGGAAGTCTAAGCAGGAAGAAGAGGGTGAGAGGAGGACAATAGGACAGCTGTCAACTCATACACCTGTAGAGGCTTTTCCTGGGAGCCCTTGTAGAAAGGCATTGCCTTCAGCTCATATCTCAGCTGTTACCCCTATCCTCAACTGAGCCTAAGAAGTATTCTTTCTTAGCTGGGTATATTGCTATTCTTGCAATATTGGGATTTTGTTAGTGAAGCATAAAACATCAAAAAGAGGTTTATGTTCTGTTTTTCTGGAAGGACAAAATTAACCTGGTTTCTCAATGTGCTAGGACTTTTTTAATTGAGGAGGCTTTGGTCAGAGGGTGTGGTAGTAAAACTGGTAGAAAAAGCATTTGGATATGAAGCTATCTTTTCTTCTGATCAGAATTTGAGCACAAAGTCAGTTGCATAAAATAAAGAAAAAGGAGAAACCTATTGTTCATTGGACCAATTAGAGATTTATCATTAGAAAGGACATAGATATAATAACGCCATTAGGTAGAACTTCCTGAGCAATGGATTGCTCTGTAGGGCCCATTGGTAAAAGTGTGGGATGATGGACTTGGAGTAATAGCGAAGAAATTTTGAAAAATTTGTCCCATGAAAATGACTAAAGCCATTTGTCTATGATAAAGCCTGGAAGGGGAAAAGCCATGATTTTAATATTCATAAAGGCATATCAACAATTGACCTTGAATTTAGGGAGGGAAGAGATGCACATGACCTGTATTAACATGTGTCATTTTAGACTTTACAAAATTTTTCTTAATTATCAAGACTTTAAGATACTATAATCATCCCATGAAAAATTGTGGAACCTTTCCCTTGCACTATCACAGTAAAGAATATCCTGTTCTTTTTTATATTGCTTGAAACAAACCCATCCTTGATTAAAATTTTGTTTCATCCTGTATATTAACAAAGATTCTGATACAAATCATCTGGAATTATCTTTTGAAAGCTGATACAGAGAGTTGTGTTCATGGGATCTGCAAAATGTCTTGGTTGTGAATAACTACTGTTAGCCCTCTGAAAGAGCGGTGGTCCGCAGGCCTGGATTGTTCTCATAGCTGTAGTGCCCTCTTCCATTGCCTTGAGTATAGACAGCTTTTGACCCAGTAAAGCTCAGTGGATGCTAACATCTTTTTAGTCATATTTTTCAGAGAAAATATGTTTACACCTTTCTCTTTAAACTCTGGAAGAAAGGCCCTTTTGAAAATTACTATTTGGCCCCTCAGTTCCAAGTGGAAACATTCTCTAAAGGAATCTGTCCTCGTCATGTATTTCAGGGTTGGCTTGTTGAACCAGCAAAGACATTTGGCTATATGCTTTCAAAATGTAAATATTTTCTTTATTGTACTTTCGATTGTGTTTTCTTTCATAAATCTCTTACAGAAGTTTCTACTACAGTTACTAAATGTTAGCTACGGCTCATATATTGATACTGAAAAACTTAGCTAGGACTTGCAATTTTTAAAGATAATTTAAATGTAAAATTAAACTCTTAGCCAATAATCTAATGTCATATGGTGTACTGTTTGGATATTGTATGGGCAGCTAAGAATTTCCCATTGCAGTGCCAGAGATCACTTGTTGCTCATGTTGTCTGTACAGTTGATATAAAATATTATGGTTGGGGCTTAACTTTGTGCTCAGGGTCCTGTTTCTAGGAAGCTTCTTTTCAGTTCCAAATGTTTTGTCAGCTCCAAATACAGTTTAGAAGATTAAAACATTTTTTTTTCATCCAAGCTCACTGAAGGTGAGTATCATGCTACATATTAGCCAATTCAGACTATTTGGGTAATAAAAGGTGACCATCTGTCCAGGTGTTTTGTCTGTGTGTTTCCAAATTTAATTGATTGGAAGTAAAAGACTATGTTGGGTTGTGCAAAGAGTCTTTATAATTCTAGATAAAAACATTTCAATCTATTTTAAAAAGTTAGAGACAAGACTAAAATCCTTGAAAATATGTAGGCCCACACAACAGCTCTGAAATTGTGAACCATCCATAAACTATAGAAATAATACTTAATTTGGCTTCAGGGCATAACAGGTGATTATTTTGAAATGTCCAAAGCCCTTGAGTTCCTTCAGAAGCTGAGATCTGAAATGCTGGGCAAACTCTTCACTGGGGCAGAGAAGGCCTTAAGTTTGCAAGTATGCTCTTTGATCTGCATTGTTTATAACCAATGCTGCACAAATGAATGTTTAATAGATATTGTGTGGTTGTATTGAATATTAATAATATGTCCTTCTCAGTGGAAATTAGAGCACTGCTAATATAGATTTCCAAAGCATTCCTCCACTTTCTGAAGTCTGTTCCTGATGACCCAATTCAGGTGACTAACACAGTACTTACCACTATCTTCAGAATGCTGATGTATAATTCTTTACCAAATTCTGATTTGCAAGTAGTTAGCAATGCTTTATGTATTTCCAGTTGCTCATTTCTTCTCCATCTCAGAGAACTGAAATATTAATGCAGTGGAGTGATCTGGGTATCTGTTTCAAGGAACTCATATTTAGATCATCTGTCCTAAGAATCCTATCTAATAAAGAGAGAATATTCTAATTGACTGTCACACCTGCACAAATATGGAAGCACCCACAGCCAATAAGAAGGAAATATGCTAATTGACTGTCACACCTTCAAAGATGGTGGTGCCCACAGCCACAAGATGATGGTGCCCAGTCCCCTGAGCCCTGCTGGAGCAGGAGGCATGCACCTGTCTCTGGAGTCCCCCTGTCGAGCCTCTAGTTTTAAATAGAATCCTTTCTTTTCTATGAAGTTTCTTCTCCTCTGCATTTGTTTGTGCAGTGCCCATGTAGCCCTCATTGTTCAGTGTTGTGTGAGGAGAGACTACCTCACAATTCTGTTTTAAAAGGGAAATGTTTCAAGTTCCCAACACTTATTTGGGTTGAGGAAATTTTTCCTCATTGGTACCTATGAGTCAAGTACCAACTGGCAAAGTCATATAGGTGCTTTAACACAGAGGCAGCTAAAGCCTTAATTCATTTTCAGGTCCAGGTTTCTGAGACTGGGGGTAACCTGGCACCACCATCGCCAGAAACTTGGGTCATCTGGTTGGTCGATGCCAATGTGGTCACTCTCTACCCTGATGGAAAGAGAAGGCTTTGCACAAAAATCAATGTGTTCTTAGTAAAGTGGATATGTTACCTTAGTGGGGAAAAAACTGCTGTGCTTTTGAGTGATTGTTACATGTCTGTGTGTGGCATTCCAGGAAAAAGATCCATTAAAAGACAGACAAGATATCACAGCTCACTTTTCAGCAGAAAATGACTTGGCTTTTTCTGATGAAGTCTATTACTGGAAAGGATATTCATATGCCACTGGGTTATAAGCTTTCTGATATGTGCACATGAATAGGTCTTGGCCCAGTTCACTGAAATTTTGGCCTTTTGTTTGTAATGTGAGGTGCAGAGAGGGTGAAGAAAGAGCTGGGGAACTTGCTTTGCACTAAATGAGCACTGCTGCTAGAAAGCACATAGTAAGATTATTGCCCATAGCATAAGGCTTTGAGGTCTTCCTTAAGTTTTCCTGATTGGGCCCTGCAGATTGCAAGCTGTCCTGCTTAGCGAGCAACCAATGATATGCAACAGTTTAGGTAGAGTGTATTTATACTATAGGAAGGGTCTTTGGTAGAACATTCACATATCATAATTAAGACTAGGATAACACAAAAGACCAGGAAAAAAAATGAAAGAAGAAAAACATATACTGTTATACATTTCAGATTCCAGGTGGACATGAATTTTAGTGGGACACTATTGAAACCGGCACACACAGGTTGAGTACTAATGCAATCATATATTTTTCTCTATCTTGTTATTTTAGCAAAACATTCATTTGGTTTTAGCATGTGGAAGGAAGATTTTCTCAAGGTTTCTCATTTTTCCCATGTGAAAAAGGTGGAGAAATGTGGTCTGGATATTAAAACACTATGTGGTGGATTATATCTTCATTGAATTATTGCCCCCAAAGGGATATTGATGTCAACCAGATTTTCATGGCCATGCTGCACATTTCTTTTATGGCCCTGGGTTTTGATCAGTGATGTGAATAAAGATAAAAGAAAGTATGTAATTCCCATTTCAGGATAGCATATAGTTAAATTTTTTTAACTATATTTTATTGATTTTTTACAGAGAGGAAGGGAGAGGGATAGAGAGTTAGAAACATCAATGAGAGAGAAACATCAATCATTTGCCTCTTGTACCCTGCAACCAAGTTACATGCCCCTGACCAGAATCAAACCTGGGATTTTTCAGTCTGCAGGCCGAGGCTCTATCAGTAGATGCCAAACCGGTTAGGGCACATAGTTAAACTTTTTCAAATTTTAGCCGAAGAGAGATGTTAATGTGTAAAGAAAGTTGGAAAAGGATATTTAATAGAAATAAATGTAAAGCTTGAGGTGGTTCTAAGAGCAAGTGTACAGTTGGATTATCAGAGGACTGTTGGCTCATTAACGATATGTATTTAAGTAGTAACAGGGATCTCAATGTGAATGGCTCCCAGGAAGGCAATGTGTAAGCCAGAGCCTGTATTAGTGGAATGAGGGAGCATTGTCTTCCTCTACTTTGGACTGGTCAGATTATACTGAAAATAATTGTGTTCAGTAGAAGTTACCAAATATTAAGAGAAATTTGATAGACATTTTGGAATGTATTACGAGAAGAATGTTCAAGATGACATTACTTGGGATAGATGGAACATGGAATGTTAGCCTAGAGAACAGATGGGCAGAATCAGACTGACCAAATAAGCTCTCTTTTAAATCTTCAAAGGTGTGTGTGTGTCTTTGGAAGAAGGGTTGCATTTTAGCCTGCATTTCCCCAAGAGGCCACATTTGGAAAAATCAATGAATGTTTCTGGGAGATATATCTTTGATACATTGTAACAGAACTCCTTTGGGGAGATGCATGGATTGCCTGAGAACTGTAGGTGATCAAGCATAGATAGGTGCATGGCCATTTGACAGAGTTGTTATGGCAATTCAATTAGTCAACGGCCTCTAACAGTTCTTATGTCTCTGAGTGTTATAACTTCTTTTGAAAGAAAATGCTATAAAACTCTGCAAGATTTGGATGAGGCATAATGATGCTAATTATATATTTTAACCTCCTATCGCTTAAATCAATATGGCATACAAAAGAGAGAAGATGGTAAAGTCAAGATGTTAAAATCTATGATCTCAACCTTGACATGAAATACATTTCAGAATGGCCCATAGATCTTGGAGAGGGAATGTTTGGGAAGTTGAGGAGTCATAGCATCAAAAGTAACTGCTATGCTTTGGGGAAACCATGTGGTTCCTGTTCAGAGAATTCTTAAGATTAGAAGGAACCTAAAAGTCCACCTATTTTAAATTTTAGAGGCATCTAGGTTTAGTATATCTGTCTTCGGGTGAATATATATTCCCTGTGATATATAAAATGCCATTCACATACTTTGATAATTTCTCATTTTTCTAATATATCATAAATTTTTTGAAATATTCTGAATATAAATAATTTCTAATCACTTTTGCCTAAGGCACAAGAATATTAAATCTTCAGGCTGAAGTTGGAAAACAAAGAGAACAAAAGCCAGTGGCAGAAACTCAGTTTGTAATACACATTAGAGTTGACAGCAGTTTAGGGAATATTCATTCATTTATTCATTCATGGATACCCAAAGACTCATAAGGCAGCTGCCCTGTGCCGGACAATAGGAGTGTAAAATGTAGCAGAAACCCTTCTTGATCTTGCACTTGCATAGAGCATAGTAAGTGCTCTTCTGGAGGCATATACAAAATAGGAAGAAGTATCAAGAAGCATCAAATCACAGCAGGAAGAAAGAAAGGCTATGAAAAACAGCCAGCATCTTTGTTTACATGTATATCTATTGTATGTCTGTAAGCATAGCCTCTTGTCTAGCTGTGCTGTTTTACAGAAAGGAAAGAGATGGCTAGAGAGATTAAGGTGCATGTAGCCTAAAAGGCTAAAATAGCTATAGAAATTTGGGTAACTCTCTTATCAATAGGCATTTTTAAAAGGGGTAAGTTCTTTAAGAAAAAGCTGCCTAAACATGTACTCCAGGTCAAGTTCAATTTGCAGCCTTTGGGGAAATCTTGAAGAAAACCAAATCAAGCACTTACATGTGCTATTTTTGTTTTAGATTTAGCAAGTCTTTCTACTTGACTGCTCAGGATAAACAATTGGATTACTTGACAGGATGCTGTACAGAATGGATTAGTTAGATTTGGGCTTGCTCTTCTCTCAAGTCAATGAAATGCATGAGCTTCTCCCAGCCAGCGTGGTTCAGAGGTTTGATTTGTGGCATTTTCTGGAAGCTTACAAATTGTGCCCCCCTTTTTTCCCCAGAGTAAATTGCAAATCTCTTCTTGGTAAGAATACTGACAAAGGGAGAATAAATTCAACAGGGAACCAATATTTGTTTTCATTTCAGAAGTTATCATAATCAAAATACTATAAAGGAATACATTTGAAGTTTAAATTTTAAGTGTATGGACTTACACACTGGTCTGCCAACCCACTTCTGCTTCGTCCTGTTGTTGTGCCTGTTGCTTTATCTAGGCTTATTTACTAGTGTAATATGTTCACTAGGTGTGTTTGGTTTATTCTGATGAATATTCTCAACAGTGAGCTGAGGGCTGTATAAGCCAAATAGACCACATGTGGGCAGACCATTGGCATGCTTCTGGAGGCATGTGTCACCTGTGGAATCTGTCAGAAGGCTGGACACAGACTGGTTATTCTTTAGGGCACCATATGAGGTGTAAGATGCCATTGCCTTGAGACTGTGCATTTCCCTCCACTTAAAATAAAGAAACTGACTTAAAAAATAAGTTACTAAAATTAATTTTGAGTTTATTATTTACATAAAAAGACTATTTTACTAAAAAATGTCTTCAGTGACCTTGCCATTTCTGAATTAACATGTATCTCAGCAAAAACGCAAATGGAGTTTTCTCTTACATATTGTGTTTCTCTTGGATCTGTGACAAATTGCATGCCATTAATGGCACGGCTCGGGGAAGGCACGGTGTGGATGTAGAGGGGGTTGGAGTTTGAAGTTGCACTGTGAGAGTGCCCCACTTTGGTGCTTCAGACCATGAAGCCATGAACTTTGCCCTCATCCCATGAAGAATCATCAGCTCAGCTTCACCAGTGACCATTGTCTCCTTGCCTAACTGATCTTGCACATTTTATATTATTGATATTATGCTTGAAACAGGGGTCTTCCTTCCTTGACTGTGCTCTTTTAGCCTCTCTGTTTCCTCTTCTTTCTCACCCATTACATAGCTACATTTCCAAATTGTGTTCTCTGTATCTCTCCCATCTCTGCTTTTCCTTCGTCTTCACTCTGCCTTGGGCTCCCTCCTCCCCTTCACATTTTGCTGCCCCTTCCTATCCCCTGCCTGTTCCTTTGGTCATCTCATCCTCCCACAAGGCCAGCTGTCCCCTGAAGGCAGCTGCTGCATGGTGGTCAAGGGCATAGACTCTGGAGTCAGGCTGCCTGGTCCACCTCCTTTCTGTCTCCCTTAGTTAGTAGGGCAGTGATCTTGGCACAAGATGTTTTAACTTTCTTTGTCTCAGTATCTTTATCATTAAAATAGGTATAAGAAAGCAGCCTAGCTCAAACAGGTGAGCATGAAATGAGTTATTATACATAATGGTCTTGGAAATGCCTGCTACCCAGGATATGCCTGAGTATGTGTTCACTGTTTTTACTGTCTTTATTGTCCTTTATCCTTTGAAATCTCCAGGCTCCTGAAAACTTTTCTTCTTTAGGATCATATGTATTTGTAGTATCAATCTATCTCTTAGTTATCCAACTTGAACCATAGGGCTTACATTCTTCTCTCTCCTTCAGCCATCTATAAATTGTTAGGCCTTTTAGATTTTCTAGTTATTATGTTTAATTTCTCTGTCCCTTCTTTTTTCCACAATCACTGCACTAATTCTTCCATGGGCCCCTGAGAGAACTTCCCACTTTGTGTTCTGCAACCGGTTGGTCCTTGCCTCCTCTCTTTGCAGGTCTGTCTGGCATGAAGACAAGGCTGGTTTCCCTGAAACACAATGCCATCTTCAGCTGAAACCACCACAGTGCTCTGCCACAGCACTCACATGCTGGACACTGAATGGCATCTGAATCCTCAGCCTGGTCTTGGCGCCCATCAGCTGCCTCTGACCATTGCTCTTCCATGGCTTTCTCAGGAGCTCTGTTTTGCAGCATGCTATGCCAGTTGCTGTTTCCTGAAATTGTTTAGCTTCCTTTTGCCTCTGTGCTTCTGTTCCTTTACATCCCTGTCCTTTCCCTGAACTCTCCCTCACTCCCTCTCCCTCACTCTCCTGTGCTGTCAAAATCCTGTCTGTCATCAGGAACCAAGGAGAGTAGCCACTCACACTCCTGTACCGTTGGATCATTGCAGTCGGAAGGGATTGCTTCTGGGAGAAACAAGTAGCACCTCGTGGTTGCTCCTCTGAGGGCACTTTCTTCCTGCAGATACAAGGTCCAAGCGTTGTCTAATGAGAAGGACTGGGAATATGAATTTAGGCCTGGAATTTTAACCCAAGGTCTGGCAAAGTGAGCCTCCATTTTCTCATTTGTAATAGCATCAATATGTAAATCACAGTCTTTTTTGAGAATTAAGTCAAATATATATATTTTTAAAACCAGCCTTAAAAAAAAAAAACTAGTTTCAATTAAAAACTAGTTGCCTTGTGTTTTATTTTTAACATCTTTATATCTTCCATAACACCTCTTACAATGTTGGCTTTTCAGAATTGGTGCTGAAAATTGCTTGTGTATAAATCCAGAGATTCAACTTGCAAAACATTCTTACCATGAGTCCCTTCTTTTCAAAATCTCATTCCTGCTATTTGTTGAGACCTACCTAGATTTGGGAGCTGTTTCAAGGCAGTACAACATGAGAGATGAAGTTACATATCTAACACTTTTTCAGCCTTGCCTTCTTGTGTAAGGATAATGGCCTTTTAATGAACAATTTCCTTTTCTAAATCCATCAGTCGATCACAGAAAATGCCTAGTGGCCTCATGTAAATTAACAAAATAGGCTGAGAAATTATTTTTTATTGTCACGTAGCATCAATTCTGGACTCTTGACATTTTAAAGGGCAAACCATTAGTCACATCATCCACGGGGCCTCTTAGTGAGGGAAAGTCCAAGAAGCCATCGAGGAAGAACGTTGTAGGACAGATGGATTCAGAGGAGCAAGGAGTCCACCATGGGCTCAGGTGCCAGGACCTGGGCTCAGAGGTGCTAGCAACCGATGGGGAGAGAACTTGTAGTCTTCTCTGCTTGAGTCAGTGAAATAGGAAAGCAAAGGTCAGAGTGCAAGGGAGGCATCGGAACCCGGGCACAGCCCACAGATAACACCACAGCTTGGGGGGCTGCTGATAGTCTCTGGTTTAGGTTAGTGCCTCACATCAGTTAGCTCACCATATTCTCTTAACACCTGATGGAATAGGGAAGGCAGGGCCCCTTGTCCTCCTGTGTGACAGGAAAGAGAGAAAATGATGTGAGGCCTCTTCTTCCCTCTGGTGCATTGAGCAGGTATATCCAAGCAGCATGGGAGATGGTTTTCTTCTTAAATAGCTTTTACAACTTGGTGATGTTTATGGGCTCCTCATGCCCTTATCGATTGGTTTCATTGCTCTTAAACAGTACTAAAATGCAGCCACGACTTCTCTAGATCACAGGCACTGGTCCTTCATTTTTTCCAGTCTCCTCTCTCCTGGTCTCCAGAATGGGCCACACTGCCAGTCCTGGATGCCGGCCCGCTCTTCTAAAGCTGTATTAGGTCAGTGGAGAGCTGGGAACACGTGTGAGTTGCAGTTTTTATTTTTAAATTGATATATTATTCACGTATGACATGATGTTAGTTCCAGGTATACAGCAAGAGTCAATATTTGTACATAATAATCACCACAATAGGTCTATTTAACATCTGTCACCATACAGAGCAGAGCTATAGTTTTTTTCTTGTAGTTAGAACTTTTAAGACCTCTGCTATTGGTAACTTTCAAATATACAATACAGCGTTAACTATAGCCACCATGCTGTAATTACCTCCCCAGGACTTTCCTATTCTATACCTGCAAGTTTGTGCTTTTTTACTCCTTTTGCCCTTTTTGGCCCCTCCTACCTCCCCACCCCTCAACCCCTGCCTCTAGCAATCACCAATCTGTGTTTATAAGTGTGGCTTTCTTGTTTTTCTTTAGCTCCCACGTATAACTGAGATCGCACAGCATTTGTCTTTCTCTCTGACTTATTTCTCTGAGTGTAATATTTCCAAGCTCCATCCATGTTGTCATAAAGGCAATATATCCTGTTTACACATCTTGTTCATTCCTCATCAATGGCCATTCTGGTGCTCTCCATGCCTAGGCAAATGGGGATACTGCTTCAGTGCACCCAGTGCATAAGAAGGGGAACATTTTGGAGAATGTAGTAGACTAAAAAACGCATAGGCCATTTTTAGAAACAATATTAGATACTTTAAAATACTATTTGAAACATTAAAAATCACTTAATATGAATTGGAATATTACAAAATCCTATACTTGATAAGTTTTTCCTGTGCATTGATTAATAGTTTTACATGCAATTAGGAGCTGCCAGGTGCCCTGGACAGGAGTGTTGAAAATGCTCTGAAACATATCAATGAATAAGCTGGTGAGAATCTTGACTGCCAGGTTCAAAAGGGAACTGTCAGGTCAAGGACAGAAAAGACCTCCAGGAGAACACAGATAGGCCAGCAGGTGCCCTTCCTTTACCTCCCTTCCTTCCCCTCTCCTCCTTCCCTTCCTCTAGTAGAAACCCACTGTGAGGTCTCAAGAGGAAAGAATAGGTTTGAGGTGGAAGCAGGAGACTCAGGCAATGTGCTGGGGCAGCAGCTGATGGAAGCTGCTTGGAGTTTGAAGACCGGAGGTAAGTATGACTGTGCAGAGGTATGGCTGGGTGAGGGTGCAGCCACCTCCTGGCACATGCTCTGGCTGTGCAGTATATCTGAAAGGGCAGCAGGGTGATTCATGCCAGAGATGCTTCAGTCAGCTCAGAGGTCTGAGGAAATTCCTGAAGTTAGAGTCCCGAGGTGAGCTTCCTGAGCAAGAGGGCCCAGGGATTTTTATCAAGAAAGGGTGTTGGATTTTGTCAAATGCTTTTTCTGTGTCAATTGATATGACTATGAGATTTCCCCCTCAATTTATTTATATGATGTATCACATTTATTGATTTGTGGATATTGTACCATCATTGCATCCCTGAGATAAATCCTGCATGGACATGGTGTATGATCTTTCTGATGGACTGTTGGATCCAATTTGCTAGAATTTTGTTGAGAATTTTGGCATCTATGTTCATGAGGGATATTGGCCTATAATTCTCTTTCATTGTGTTGTCTTTATCTGGCTTTGGGATCAGGGTGATGCTGGATTCATAGAATGAGCTAGGAAGTGTTCTTTCCCCTTGAATTTTTTGGAATAGTCTGAGGAGGATAGGTTTTAGTTCTTCCTTGAATGTTTGGTATAACTCTCTTGTGAAGCTGTCTGGCCCTAGGCTTTTGTTTGCTGGAAGCTTTTTGATGACTGCTTCAATTTCTTCCATAGTTATCAGCCTATTGAGATTTTTAGAATCTTCCTGACTGAGTTTTGGAAGCTTGTGTTTTTCTAGGAATATGTTCATTTCCTCTAGACTGTCTAGTTTGTTGAATAGAATTGTTCATAGTATTTTTTTTAGCAATCCTTTGTATTTTTCTGGGGTCTATTGTTATTTCACCTCTATCACTTCTGATTTTGTTTACTTGGGTCCTCTCTTTTTGCTTTTTGGTGAGCCTGGCTAGAGTTTCATCAATCTTGTTTATCCCTTCAAGAACCAGCTCTTGGTTTTATTGATCTTTCATGTTATTTTTTTGGTCTCTATGTCATTTATTTCTGCTCTAATTTTTATTATCTCCTTCCTTCTTCTCACTCTGGGCTTTTCTTGTTGCTCTCTTTCTAATTCTTTGAGTTATAGCATTAGATTATTTACTACCATTTTTTCTTGTTTTGTGAGGGAGGCCTGCAGAGCTATAAACTTCCCTTTCAGGACTGCTTTCATTATGTCCCATAGGTTTTGGATTGTTGTGTTTTTATTGTCATTAGTTTCCAATGTTTTAGAAGAATCATACCTCAACATTATAAAAGCCATATATGACAAACCCATAGCCGGCATCACACTCAATGGACAAAAACTAAAACCATTTCCCCTAAGAACAGGAACAAGACAGGGATGTGCACTCTCACCACTCCTGGTTGACATAGTACTGGAAGTACTAGCCATTGCTATCAGATAAGAAGAATAAATAAAAGGCACCCAAATTGGAAAAGAAGAAGTAAAGCTGTCCTTATTAGCAGATGACATGATCCTATATATAGAAAACCCTAAAAACTCCATCATAAAATTACTAGAGTTAATAAATGAATTTGGCAAGGTAGCAGGATACAAAATTAATGCCATAAATCTATGGAATTCTATATAACAATAGTGAATTTACAGAAAGACTAGAAAAGCAACCCCATTTATATCATACCAAAAAAATTAAAATATTTAGGAATAAACTTAACTAAAGAGGTAAAAGAACTATATGCAAAAAAACTACAGGACAATGAAAAAAGAGATAGAGGAAGATATAAACAGATGGAAGAACATACTGTGTTCATGGATTGGTAGAATCAACATCATCAAAATGTCCATACTACCCAAAGCCATCTATAGATTCAATGCAATCCCCATTAAAATACCAACAGCATATTTCACAGACTTAGAACAAACTCTCCAAAAATTCATCTGAAATAAAAAGACCCCAAATAGCTGCAGCAATCCTGAGAAAGAAGAACAAAGTAGATGGGATCTCAATACCAGATATCAAGCTGTATTACAAAGCCACTATTCTCAAAACAGCCTGGTCAAGAACAGACATAAAGGTTAATGAAATAGAATAGAGAACCTGGAAATTGACCCAAACCACTATGCCCAATTAATATTTAACAAAGCAGGCATGAACATACAATGAAGTCAAGATAGTCTCTTAATAAATGGTGTTGGAAAAATTGGAATGATACATGCAAAAAAAAAGTAACTAGACCACCAACTTATGCCATACCCAAAAATAAACTCAAAATGGATAAAGGATTTAAACATAAGACGGGAAACTATAAAATACTAGAGGAATCCACAGGCAGTAAAATGTCAGACATATGGTAAAGCAATTTCTTCCCTGATACTGCTCCTAGGGCAATGGAAACTAAAGAGAAAATAAACAAATGGTACAAACATCAAAATAAAAAGCTTTTGTACAGCAAAAGAAACCATCAACAAAACAACAAGAAAGACCACTACATGGGAGAACATATTTGCCAATGTTATCATCAATAAGGGTTTAATCTCCAACATTTACAGGGAACTCAGACAAGTTAACAAATAATCCAATCAAGAAATTGGCAATGGACCTAATAAAATCTTTTCTAAAGAAGACAGAAGGAAGGCCAAGAAACATATGAAAACATGATTGAAGTCACTGATTATTTGAGAGATGCGAATCAAAACAACAATGCAGTACCTTCTCACACCTATTGGAATGGCTATCATCAACCAATCAATAAGCGACAAATGTTGGCGATGATGCAGAGAAAAAGGAACCCTGTGAACTGCTGGTGAGAATGCAGATTGGTGCAACCACTTCTGAGAACAGTATGAAGTTTTCTCAAAAAACTAACTCTCATTTAACCCAGTAATACCACTTCTAGGGATATATCCCAAGAAGCTAGAAACATATCAGAAAGGATATATGCAACCTATGTTCATAGCAGCACAATTTAGCAGAGCTAAGATTTGGAAACAGCCTAAGTGCCCATCAGCAGATGAGTGGATTAAAAAACTGTGGAATACTATACTGCACTAAAAAAGAAGGAATTTCTATGATTTGCAACAACTTGGACGGAACTGGAGAGCACTATGCTAAGTGAAATAAGTCAGTCAGAGAAAGATAAATATCACATGATCTATGGGAAATAATGAACAACATAAACTGATGAACAAAAGCAGATCCAGAGACAGGGAAGCATCGATCAGACTATCAAACCTCAGGGGAATGGTAGGGAAGGTTGGGGGAAAGGGAGAGAAATCAACCAAAGGACTTGTATGCATGCATATAAGCCTAACCAGTGGACAAAGACAACAGGGGGTTGAGGTCATGAGTGGGGGTGTGGGAAGGTAATGGGGAAATGAGGACAAATATGTAATACTTCAATAAAGAAATTTAAGAGAGAGAGAGAGAGAGAGAGAGAGAGAGAGAGAGAGAGAGAGTAGCAGAGTGTCAGAGTGCAGCCAGGGTCCACCGGGGGTGACTTGTACTTCAGTGCTGTTCGTGCCAGAGAGTTTGAGTGGGAATTACGGGATCTTGCAGAATAGCAAGGGGCCATCACTGGTGAGCACAGTTGTTTGCTTTTGCTGAAGCCTGGATTAGAAGAGAGCCATCTAAAATGAAGGCCAATACTGAACCCTGAACCAGGAGAGAGCAAGGCCCTGCTGTGGACTCGCTCTTCCCCTCTCTCCTGTAAGGGCATGCATGGGAAGCTCACCAGCTAGGCAGGGCAAGGAGACATGACAAGCATCATCATGCCAAACATGAGCCCTCTAAACTGGAATCCCTGAGGAGATGGCTTAAGAAAATACTGGAGTGAACAGTTTAAGATTTTGTTTTGTGCCATCAGATAGGATAGGCAGAGAAGGAAAAGATACTGTGCAATTCACACCACTTAAAAACATGCCATCAGAGGCAGTCTAAGTGTCTTTCATCTTTATTACAAATGAGTGCTCTGAAAGTGGCATGCAGTTGATGGGTTGATGGCAGGGATACTTGTGGCTGCCTCTTTCTCATGTGGAAGTGCCTTTGAGCCTGCAGACTGTGCCATCAGAGCAAAGATCTGAGATGTCCAGACCTGAGGCTGTCCTGCTTTTTGGCTGCACTGGCTGGGAATTGGCTTGTGAACCATGCTTTGGCCAGTCTCTGAGGGGAACGGTCTTCCCTTTCAGTAGTTCAAAAACACTTGGCAAGCATATAGTGTGTGCCTAGAACTTCACATGGTCCTGGTGGACTACAGGTGAGTGATGCATGGCCACAGTGCCAGCGAGCGGCTGCCACAGCTCAGTGCGGCCATAGCTTTGCAACCATCCTTCATGAAGCAGGATGATAGGAGGCCCACACTCCAGGGGCCAGGCGGTCGGAGGGGCCTTTTGGAGGCTTTATGGTAGAGCTGATGCTGCAAAACATCCGGGGGGAGGTTAGGCCAGTAGTGAAATCATAAATGTGCTTTTCCTGGAGAGAAAGATGGGCTGGGAAAGAGAGACTGAGAGAGGGCTATCTGTGCTTAGTGAAAGCCTCAAAAAGTCCAAGTGCACGTGAAGTAACTTCCCAGGGAAGGACAAGCAGAGACTCCGCAGCAGATAGAGTCAGAAAGATCTGTTTTTACCTGGTTTGTACAGCATTGCCCTTTTTCTCTAACTTATGTTTAAAAGCATCATTTAAAAGTGGAAATGCCCATTTTTTTCAACGTTTTCTATCACTGACTATGGGCTGTCACTAGGCAGCCTAGCGGCCACCTCTTCATTCCTAGCTGACATACTTCTGGCCCAGGTCACCTGAGCTGTATACCCTTTGTCTGTCGGTCAGATGGGGGTGAGGCTTGTGTCATGCCATTCTATGCCCAGCAATATTGGGCAATAATGCTGCCAAGAGGTGACAGCCTTGAGTTATAGGAAAACAAGCATATCTGTCTTTGTTCTTCTCCCACACACTTTACTTGCTTTGTGCAGGACACTGTGCCCAGAATGCTGGCTGATGACATAAGGTGTCAGATGTGGTCCATGCCCTAAAGTTTCTTACACTTTGAACAGAGAGTCAAGATATACACTGATAAAATAGAACTAGCATTCAAAGCCATAAGGATTTGGGGTGCAGATGAGATTTTTCAACCTCAGCACTATGACGTCTGTGCTGTGGGGTTGTCCTGTGCTTTGTAGAATCCTCAGTGACATCCCCTTCTCCACCCAGTAGCATTCTCCCAGTTTTAACAACCAAAATGTTTGTAGATATTGCCAGATGTCCTTGGGGTGGGGGCCAAAATCACCCCCAGTTGAGAAGCACTTATGCAAATACTAAGTACTTAAGATGTCAGAGTGGGATGCTGGGTGGCTTCTAATAGTGGCAGGATCTCAGCAATGACTCAGAGGTGGGTAAGGTTTTGATGGGTATGAAGGAGTGGGGGGAATCTTTTCAGAGGAGGGTTCTCTCTGCTGTAACCTGCCCACCTACTCCATTTGGATAGCTCTGTGTAGAGTCATTAATTCATCCCAATTACTGTAAGTCTTTATTTTATTTCCTCTCTGCCTCTTCTCTTCCTGCCTGCCTTCCTATCTACGGACTCCTTTTCTTTCCCTGAACAGAGCTCAGGTGTGAGACAATACCTGCCCTTTCAAAATACCAGAATAGCTGCCTTTGTGTCCAGTTCTTCTAACAGGGACTCTGGTTTCATCTGACATCACCCGACACTCCTGCAGAGCCACAGATAACTCCCGGGCCAGGCGGGCTGCCTTCCTCTGCTCGGCTTGGGTCTCCTGTGAAATGGCATTGTCTTCTTTTTTCCGTGGGTCCTTTTTGTCATTACATTTTGCTCCCTTCTGAAAGCACAGAGGGCGCAGCTCTCATTTCCCCCAAGTTTGAAGTGTATTTGAATCATATTTGGGAATCAGAAAAAGAATGGTACCTGGCAGTTTTTAAGGCACAGATGGAGAGAAGAAGATTGATACAGAGAAGACTCTATAAGCATATAAATAAAAATCTTGGACATGGTATTAATTTCCCCTGAGTTTGTTTGGGAAATAGTTAAAGCAACCCGGATATCCTCTGAAGATTACATTTAAAAGGAATGGGGCCTAGTGAGGGGAGGCAGAGGCGGGGGCAGAGTCTTGTGGATGGTGATTATAGAGGAGGTCTGTTTCAAAGAATTTAAACACTGAATCAGTCACAGAGCTAGTTTAGTATATTAGTTCATTGATCATCTGGATGCTGAGCTGGGTCTGTCCTGTTTCTTTAAAAATTCCCAAATTATTTTGCAGACTGTGAATTCCCTGGCAGGCGATTGTGTTGGCAATTGGTGCCTAGTCTTTCTGGGCAAAGTGATGCGCCTCCTGCTGACTGGCCAGGCTGCTGGAGAAGCCTGAATGTTTAGTTTTACCTTTTTTTTTTAAATTGACTTTATTAGGGTTACATTGGTCAACATGAGCATATGGGTTTCAAGGGTGGGTTTCTGTGTTGTTTGAATGTTCAGACATTGATGAATTCTATCCAAAGGTTCCTTGAGAGTCCAGTTCAGCTCAGACTCCCAGTCCAGGCCTCTCTCCTCAGGCATCTGTTTTAGAGAAGTCACTTGTAGCTCTCCAGTCAGAGCATCCCTGGAGAAGGTGGGTATTCTGATAAGCGATCTTTCAAACTCAGTACCAGGTGTGGCTTCACTTTCCCATCCAGGCCCCACTTTATAGCTTACGGTGGCAGGTCATAAACTGGTTAGATCTTCAGACTGCAGGGAGCAGATGTGCAGATTGTGAAGAGGAAGGAAAAAATGTTAAACATTCAACGGAGACAACTTGTATGTGTGTGTGTGTGTGCACGTGCATGTGTGTGTGGCAAGAGTGCATATTTTTTCTTCACAGAACTGTAGATCCAGAGTTTTCAAAGACCTTTAAAATTAACCTAGTTTATGTGTGCATCTTAAATAGGTTCTTTGTTAAAAATACTAAAGCCAGACACCTGTGTGTGTCAGGTACTCAGATGTATCTGTGTTATCTTAGTTATCCCTTATAGTCTTGGGAGGTAAAGACCATTAGTATCCATATTCACAGCTGCAGAAACTGAAGTACAGAGATATGAAGCAGGTGGCCCAGAACACACAACCAGAAGGTTTAGGCTTAGGTTTGAACTTAAGCAGTATGATCTGTATTCCCTGCTCCCTTTCTCAGGCTAGTGTTTCTGTTCAACCAGGAATGAGTGCAGATTAATTTATGCTGTGTGCATTGTGCAGGTGTCGTATAACATCATCACCGTGTGTGTGTTAGTATGTATTATGCCCTCCCTACAAATGTGGAAACTTACTCAGGTTCACACAGATGCCAAGTCAGAGCTAGGATGAAAATTTCAGATTCTGTCTCCCAAACTTGTACCACCCTCTGTGCATACATGTACACACATACAAGAAACACATACACATACAAGAAACACACACACACCAGCTGCAGTTAGACACAGGTTGACTATGCTGCCACTATGTGTTTGTATTGTGTGAACATTAAAGAATAGAAGGGCTGGTCAGTTGCCCTTGAATTTTACTCATCACTATGCAGGTAATATACAAATAGAGATGTGAGACAGCAAAAAGTGTGAAGTTCTGTTGTGCTAAAATGCCAGTCTCTAAAATATCAAGAAAAAATACCTCCAGGAAAGTGAATAAAGAGTTTTATGGAGACAATACTGATAAGAATTGTACTCCTGGACAGCCACAGTTTTATAACATTTGAATTAATTGTGCTGTTTACTTGTCAGATCTCCCATTCCAGTTATTAGTCCATAAAACATTTGTTCGTTACTAGTACTGCATACAGGAGCATGAGGAAAAGCATTTTGAACCTGCACTGTGGTGGCTGGGAAGTGATGCATGATAGCTGTGCATCAGCAAGGACAAGGGTCAGGGTGTACTTGGTGGTTAGTCAGGGGAGAGGCAGCTCAGAGTGGCATGTCTGGATTACTCTTTGCAACATTTGTAAGTTTATTTTCCTCCATAGGTGATGCTCAGTATCACTTAGCTTCCCACTCCAGCCTGGAGAAGGTCAACAGCATCGCCCAGCCTGCTCCAGGATCACAGAAATAAATGACATTGAAATCATTCTTTGTTTCTGCATATGCCTAGCCCTTTAAGTGTTGAATTGGCACCATGGCCCCCTATATTTTTTTGTAGCTTTGTTAATCATATGAGCAGCTTCTGCAAAGAGCAATATATCAAAGTACAATTATTAACTGAATATGATTCAATCCCATCCCATCTTTACTAAGAAACCAAAGAAGAAAATTCAATTACTCTCACCCTTTCCATTTCTAAAGTTCAAGTCTTCCCCTTGCACAGTGAAAATTATGAAAGATTATCTGCTTAGTAGAAGGTTACAGGAAAATTTGGATTCCTGTCAAATATTTAGTGTAATATCCCAGGATCGAGATTAATAAAGCCTTTCAGCAGCTTGCTCTGAATGTCTGTCGATATAATCTCTTTTGGAAGCTTTTGAATAAAAGGAATTCTATCCTCTTGCATGACTCAAAGTACTCAGCAGAATGGTAGCAAGATGAAACAGTTTTAGGACAAGTTATCATGCCTGCCGGTCATGAAAATGTAGACACCTCTATCTCATTTCACAGCTTCTCTAACTCCTTAGAGAAAATTTACTTTATGAAAGCCAGGGTTTAAGTCTATGTGAATATTACAAACAGCAGCAGAAGTAAAAGCCAAAATAAAATTTAATAAAATATAACATAATCATTCTTTGGAAGAATTGTTTCAAATACCCCTAGAGAATAACATTATTAATAATTACTATGAATATTGCTTATGAGAGTTAAGATTTATTGCATCTATCCTAAGTTTCAGACACTCTAAGTGCTTTATTTTCTCAGACCTATGTCTGTTTGACTCCAGCGGTGTTGGCTATAAGCCTTGGACTAAAATCCCCATATTACATTGCCTTTCCCACCCTCCACGATGAGTCTGCTTTGCCAAGACTGAAATATCTCCTGTTATGCTTTATGCAAAGTTATCTACAAATCCGCGTTGGGAATGAGAGTTATGTGTAAATAACTGGGATTATTTTGTCCTCCCAAGCTTCATTTTGCAGTCTGATTGTATGGTGTGCTACAAGTATAACCATAAAAGAGAGTATTTATGTAAAGCTTTCCACATAGTTGCAATGAGTTCTGCCTCAAAGCCCTGTTCAAACAGAAACCCTAGTGTCCCTTGGTGTTCCAGCTAAAAAGGTAAATATTTGTAATAGGCACACTGCAGTCATATTCCCATCATTGGCAGGACCATTCATTTCTTTTCATGCCATGCTGCCAGGAGCTGGCACTCACTCGCATCTGTGGCTCACACTGAAATCTGAGACTTGGGGTGGTATTTTCTTTTCACTCACGGACTCTAGCTCAGCACAGGAGGTGTGGACCACAGTCTCTGCATTGCAGGAGGAGAAATAACATTGGCTCCATTAGCAACTGGAGTTACAAAGACCCGGAGAGAGGAGGGGCTCAGGTCTTTGCAGCCACAGCACTCTAGAATGCTATACTCACAACAAATTTTTCAATGCAGGCAGATCCCTTCTTTAAATGAAATATTATTTGTAAGTCCAGCAGGTAAAATAGACACTATAATGAGGACTCTTGCTTATTTAGGGTGTTCTCAGTGACGGGCACTGTGTTCAACAACCTGCATAATTTTTCTAATTTAATTCTTGTACAGACTACTTGGGGTAGGCAGATTAAGGTTCTCCATTCTGAAGCTGTCTTAGAGAGTTTAATAACTTTCCAAATTCCTGTGTGCTAGTGGAAGGCACTGTTTAACACAGGCAGGCAGTCTTACACCAGAGCCTGGATTCTTGGTCATGAAAACCAGACCTGTCCTGGTGAGAGCAGCCATGTGCTGAGATTGTTCCAGAAATTATGTAAACTCTGGTCCTCACCCACCTGATAGTCACATGGAACTTATCTAACATCCCTAAGGCCCCAAGGACACACAGAAGTATAGCAAGTGATATTAAGCTAAGAGAAAAACTTAAGCTTACTTTCTAAAAGGAGTAGATTTGTTTCTTTGTTTAGTTTTGAAAATTTTCAATCAAATCTTTTTTTCCAAACTTTATTGAGATATAATTGACAAATACAATTTGTATATATTTATGGTATTCGATATGGTGCTTTGATATGCATATGCATTGTAACAGATAATCACAATCAAATTAATTTAACTTATCCATCACCTCCCATAGCTGTATTAGTGTGTGTGTGTGTGTGTGTGTGTATGTGTGTGTATTTGTGTTGTGAAAACAGGTGAGACCTGCTTTCTTAGCAAATTTCAGATATAAATGTGTGTTAATATCTGTAATATTCATGCTGTACATTAGCCATCCAGTCCTAACTCATGATGCATAACTAAAAATTTTCTCCCTTTGACCAAAATCTCCCTTTTTCCCCCCACCTTCAGTCCCTGGCAATTACCATTCTACTCTCTGTGTATGTGATTTTTTTTTACATTTCACATATAAGTGAGATCGTTTAGTATTTATCTTTCTATGTCTGGCTTATTTCACTTAGCATAATGTTCTCCAGGATCACCCATGTTTTCATAAATAACAGGATTTACTTCTTTTTAAAGGCAGAATGACATTCCATTGTATGTATATATAGCACATTTTCTTTTTTCATCCATGGAGGGACACTTAGGTTGATTCCAGATCTTGGCTATTGTAAATAATGCCTCAGTGAGCATGGGAATATAGATAATCTCTTTGAGGTACAATTTTGTTTAATTTTTAAAATAGATCTTCTTAAAGGTTGCTTCTGAAGATAATGTAGTTTGTCAGCTACATACTTCCATCATTTTTGAGGAAATTAATCTGTACCAAATTTTGAGAGCTTTCTTAGTCATTGAAATTACAATAAAGAACATGACAGTGATTTTGGTCTCAATGATCTCACAGGTAGGGTGACCACCAATTTATTATCCATGTTAGGACATCTTTGAAATAAATGGGGGCACAATTAATAATTAAAAGGGGACCACAGGACTAAGCCCTGAGTATTGTAAGAAAATTGGCTCATAGAGGAGTGGAGGATCAATATAGTTATGATGTCTTATAAATATACTTTAGAGCTAGGCACAGGATGTGCTGTGCACAGAGGAGTGGTACCCAAGAAAGTCAGGACAAAGCAGATTTCTTAGAATAGTGATGCTGAAGCTGAGTCTTTAAGGGTGAGTAAGCATTCCCAGGTGAAAAGTGGGGAGGAGTACGGTGGGCAAAGAAGAGGGCATAAGTACAGGTATGAAGTGGCAGGTTGTAGGCATAAAGCAAGTGACTAGTGCAAAAGATGTGAGATGGAGAATGTCAAGAAGTGAGGAGAAAGGCTAGAAAAGTTAAGGAATCTAGATTTCATTTTCTAGATGCTAGGCCATCATGGATGGGTGTAAGTGGCGTGGACTGATGGGCACTTTAGAGAGAGTGGCTGGTGATTCTCCAGGTGTGGCCATAGGAGGCAGAAGAAGACCAGAGAGGTAAGCAAGAAGAGTGGTTCTCAAGGCTGACTGCATAAGAAATAATGGTCAGAGGTTAAAAATACTGTGCCTGCCCCCACCCCAGCTGGGAAAACACATTTCTGGGGTGGATCCAGGCACTGGTCATCTTCTCAGTTCTCCATGGGATTCTGCTGGGAAGCAAGGACTGAGAATCCCTGAGCTAGAGGAATGTAATTCAAGACAGAAAAGAGAGGATGATTTGGGGGTAGACAATGCTTGTTAGGGTAAAAGGGTAGATTAGAAAAAAAACTGGAAGGTAAATATCACTATAGCAAGAACTGGTGATGAATTGGCTGAGGGTGGAGGAACGGAGGTGAGCTGCTAAGGATGGTTCCCTACTGGGGGTCCAGGAGGATCATAGTGCCTGGACCCAAAATAATACATCCCTGGAGGGTAGCTGTTTCAGACAGGAAGACAGAGGTAGGTGTTGGAAATATAGCATGTGAGGTGTCTTGAGGAAAGCATGGAGTCACCAAAGTGGGGGGGGGTTAGTGTGGCACCCTCATATTTAAGTAGCAGTGAGAGAAAAGAACACCATGAAGGAGAGAGAAAAAGAATAGAGATGACAAAGGGACTTTTCTAGTCCTCACTGCTTGATATGGTGGCCACTAGCTACATGCTGACATTTAAAATGAAATTCATGCTTTGGCAGATTTTATTAATGGGAAAGGCCCTGCTTATTTCGACTAAATTTGTTTATGCCAGTGCCTTTTCTAGCTTCATTGTATCTGTTCATGTACTCATTCACTCATTATCTCACTCATTCCTTACCCACTCTCTTACCCCCTTTCTGCCCAAAGAGAAAATTGGGTGATGCCATGTCCAGAAGAAGTGAGCGTGTAGAGTTTTGCTGTGGTCCAACTTGGTAAAGCCAGTCTGTCTCCATTTTCAGTGGCGTGAGCTATGTCTAGTCATCTTTTATCTGTGGTATCTATAAAACATATTGCTATCTCTGACTCCAGAAACTAGAACTGGCTTTCAGTGGTGAGTAATGTGACTACTGAATACTTGGATTAAAAAAATGTTAAATGACTCTGGGATTTTCCAAGATAAGAATTAGTTACAGATATTGTGTTGTTTCAGATGTCTTAAAGGCCTGGGTATTTTTGTTATTGGTAAATTTGTGTCATTTGAATATCTTTCTCTGAAACTTTCCTACCTGCTCTTCAGCCCCCACATGAATCATCCTGACCCATCCCAGAGGGTATCAGACTCCTGGCTTGTCAGTAAAGTGTAGAAGGCAGGCCAGGCTACTCAAGAAGTAGTACTTGCATCAACACAGAATGATTTGGATTTGCATTAAGACATTTACGTGTCTTTAATATTGTTTATTGCTCCCCCATTATTCATTGTATACAATGGTAAATTCCATGTATGCTGCAGCCTGAAATTGTTTCTGAAATTGCCTCTTAGTTCTGTATTAATTTGTAATGCTTTGAAGATACAAGAAAACGTGGTCCTTTAAAGAAATCCTGGCAGAAAACCCGTTAGAATCTACCATTCATTCAACAATTATTTACTGATCCCATACTATGTTCTGGAGTGATGTTGGGTGCTGAATAATACAGTTAGATAAACTATATTTTTGGTATCACTTCTCAAGCCTTGGGATAAGATCAGGTATACTTTGGGATGTTCATAATCTCATATTGGAAAATAAATGATGCTATATGTTGGACACTGTACTATAATATTTTTACATATTTAACTCAGTTCATCCTCACATCAACACTATGAGGTAGGTGTTGTCATTATCAACCCCATTTTGCAGATGAAGAAACTGAAGAATATAGAATTTAAGAACACATCACAAATCATACACTAAAGGAAGGCAGAACTGAGATTCAACTGAGGCTAATTCCAGTCTATTATTAACTACTATGCTTACTTCCTATCCTCCACTCAACTATGATTTCCTGTGGGAGACAAAAGGAAAACTTCCTTTGAAATTATCTTATTTATAGAATGCAATTTATTAGTTTATCTGTGGTTTACATCTAGCTCTCTATATATTAATGATATTTAAAAAGGAACATTTTTAAAGATACAAATGCTTTTTCTTCCTATTAAGCAGAGCTCAGCCAAATAGAAATGAAGGAAAAGGTAAACATTTAGTTCACCTTGCATACCTTGGATTATCTTTGAGGATTTTTGAACTCTTCAATCTAAAATATTTTTATAGGTATTCTTGGAATCCTTCTTTCATTCCAAGTGTTTAAGCAGTAGAGTGTCTAGAACAATGATAAAATGTGTTGTTTTAGAAGTCATATATAAATATTTACAATAACATTCACCTTTGCTGGGCTACACAAGCCATATTCCACCTTGGGTTCTATTTGGAGTTGCCCAGATGCCTACACATTCATAAATGTCTCTGGTACCCACCAAACATCCTTGAGCCTTAGGAACATAAAGACATTACATAAAAAGCACTTACAGAGCTATTTTATTAAGACTTGGGTTTCTGGGATAGTTTCATTTTATCACTCAGCTATTTTCTTAAATCTCCCATTCACTCAAAGGTTTTTGTTGTACTTAATTCAATTCTCTTCCTTCTGGACTATCAGTGTTTTATTGAGCACCTTTTTAACTAGATCAACAACAGGATTTGGTAACAGAGTTAAATTATATTACCACTGAAACTGATATAGGTATAGGATTTCTTTGTGTTGGCTGGGCCCTGGCTATGACTTATTTAGGCTTTTACTTAATGCCCCTTAAATTGACCTGACTCACTAATTCTTCCAGAGCACAGACCTCTAAAGGTGCTCATGTAAATAACCTAGGTACCACCTGAGATCTCCCATCATACTATAAATGCCTGTGGTGAAGAGATTCCTGGACATTGGAAGTACAATGTGCCCCCCTACTCGAAAGTGGAGCATTTCTATGAAACCTTTCCTAAGCCAAGATAGGTAAAGAGAAAAAGTAATCATCAATAGTTTATATGTCTTTATTTTGTTCACTATAATTGAAAATTTAATAGTTTTACACTAAGCACAACACTGATGCTTAAAGACATATCTTGCTGATGGATATACAGGATATCTATAATAATCCTATTTAATAAAAGAGTAATATGCAAATTAACCATCACTACATTACACCCACAAGTCACACCCCACAGCTAATCAGGAGTCAGTATGCAAATTAATCCAACCAAGATGGCTGCGGCCACAGAGAGAGCAGGAGGGAGGCTTGGGTTTCCCAAGTGATGGAGGAAGCCAAGCTTTCTGCATACCCTGGCCAGCCCAGGCCTCTACTCCAGGCTACAAAGTTTCAATTATGGAAGATAAATAAATCCCAACAAAAATGGCAGTAGCCATGGAGCTGGAGAGAGCAGGAGGCTAGAGTTTCCCGCAGCAATGGAGGAAGCCATGCTTTCCACACACCCTGGTCAGCCCAGGCCTCAACTCCAGGCTACAAACTTTCAATTATAGAAGATAAGTAAATCCCAATAGAAATGGCTGCTGCCACAGAGCAAGCAGAAAACTTGGCTCCACCCCCGTCTACAAAGTTCCAATTGTAGAAAATAAATAAATCCCAGATACCAGAGCCTCCACTTGGGTCACTGTGGGGCATGACCAGCCAGCAAACCACCACAGGCCCCTTGCCCAGGCCATTCCACACCTCAAGGGAATCCTTACCCTGATCTGGGACACCCTTCAGGGAAAACCAGCTGCCCCCCACCCATGCACCAGGCCTCTATCCTATCTAATAAAAGAGTAATATGCAAATTGACCATCACTCCAACACACAAAATGTCTGCCCCCATGTGGTCAAAGATCTTGCCCCCATGTGGACACAAGATGGCCACCACAAGATGGCCATCAGGAGAACACAATTGGCAGGGACCAGGCCTGCAAGGGAGGGCAGTTGTGGGAGATCAGGACAGCAGGGGAGGGCAGTTGGGGATGACCAGGGGTTAATGGGCAGTTAAACATCCCTCGAGGGGTTCTAGATTGGAGAGAGTACAGGCTGGGCTGAGTGACACTTCCCACCACCCCCGTGCACAATTTTCAAGCACTGGGCCTCTAATAAGTGCATAATATGTAAATTGACCAAATTACTGAATTACCATTTGGACAACCACACTATGACACGCACTGACTTCAGACCAGCCAAGTCAGGTGTGATGTAATTGGTTGGGGGGAGGAAGGTTTACCATCATTGCCCCATAGTGGGAGGCCAAGACCACCAGTTGATGGGGCGATAAATCAAGGGGGGGGGCCTCCATGATTGCCCCAAAGCAGGAGGCCCAAGTCCCTGGCCAGTGCTGCTGCGGCAGGTGGGCAGCAATCATGGGCTCTTACACTGTTAGAGGATGCACGCCAGGCTGGGAACCCCCTCCCTCAAGTGCATAAATTTTATGTACTGGGACTCTAGTATGGAAAAAAGCCTGATGGTCACAGACACTGGTGAGCTCTGGCTATCGATGCTGAGCTGCTGGGTGTGGGTCCCAGGAAGGACCTCCCTATGGGGATGCATGCTGCCTCTATAAAGGCTCGGGCAAAACAAACAAACTTTAAATGCTATTTTCTCTTTTCACATCTATAATAATAGAAGGGCAATATGCTAATTAGACCAGATGTCCTTCTGGACAAAGCTGGGGCTGGAGGGAAACCACCCACATCCCTGATAACCTGCAGGCAGGGTTGGAGGGAAGCCCGGGTCCTGGGTACCAGAGGGAAGCCAATGCCAGCAGCCAGGGGGAGGAAGGCCTACTCTTAAATGGATTTTCATGCATTAGGCCTCTAGTTTTTTTCATAAAAGCAAAAATCCTATTTGGATTTATTTTGATTAGCAAAACCAGGTTCTAGGTAAGTCTTTCATATAAGCACAGTAGCATAACATGAACTTTAGGAAAGTGGGGAATACCTGCATCGCCCCAACTGTAGCCTTCATAGCTCCTGGCACACTATGGAGAAGGTGTGCCCCGAGTAAAGGAAGCACATTGGCAAAGAAATTGTTGTGCCAAGGTTTCTCTAAGTATCCGAGAAAGGCTCCAGTGGACAGAGGGGTGGCCCTGCTGCCTACTCCTTGGTAGATGTAAAAGGAGAAAATACAAGGAGTTAAATAAACAGTAAAATTTTTGATTTGACAAATGAATGACATTTAAATTACAGCAAAGTGTGAGATATCGATCCAATTTTTCCTCGTTATTCATGCTTAAAAAATTAATAGCTGATCTGCATGGGCAAGTGGTAAAATATGTTTCCATATTTTATTTGTGACATTATTCATCCATAGGGTATTTGGCACTGTATTTTAATGTTCTGATTCTTTAAGCCATTAATTCTCCTTGGAAATTCAAAATGTAGAGAAATCATGTGAATACATATATTCATGACAATAATTTACCCTTCTATAATATAAGAATGAATGTGAATGCCTAGCAATGTAAAAATGACTACAGAAATTATAATATCCCCATTTTACAGATGCATAAAGTGGAGAGACTTTTATCATATCATCTATTCAACATACATATTTGTCTATTGTATTCCAGGCACTCTTCCAGATTCTGAGATTATACTGGTGAGAAAAATAATTGCCATTCCCTATCAGGGGCATTAGATGTTAGTGAAATTAACATGCCACCTTCCTGGCCAGCTACTTAGGGGACAGTTTATTATTATTATTATATCTTTATTATTCAGATTATTACTTGTGTTTCTCTTTTTTCCCCTCCATAGCTCCCTTCCACCTGGCTCCCATCCCTCCCTTTACCCTTACCTCCCCTCCCCCATTAATCTCATCCATAGGTGTATTATTTTTGTCCAGTCTCTCCCTGCACCCCCCTCACCCCTTTCCTCCTGAGAATTATCAGTCCACTCCCTTTCTGTGCTCCTGATTCTATTATATTCACCAGTTTATTCTGTTCATCAAATTGTCAATTCACTTGAATTTTAGATTCACTTGTTGATAGATATATATTTGTTGTTCATAATTTTTATCTATTACTTTTTTCTTCTTCCTCTTCTTAAAGAGTACCTTTCAACATTTCATAGAATACTGGTTTGGAATTGATGAACTCCTTTAGCTTTTTCTTATCTGTGAAGCTCTTTATCTGTCCTTCAATTCCTCTTGAAACACTTATATATGGAGCTGACTCAGTTGGTGTGCAGAACAAAACCTTGTTGGTGTGTCTGTCAGTGTCTTAATAGCAATAACAACCCCTGGGATCTTCTGAGCAGCACGTAGGAAGGGGCTGTGGAACTCTCACAGCACTCAAGCGTTCAGTGCTATTAGGAGATATGAAATCTAATGTTAAGCTGAGTTGACCTAACTAAATGTTCAGCATTTCTTGCTTCTCTTGTGTATGTTTTTTTTTAAATCCTCTGTCCTGAAAACAAAATATGAATAATGAATGTATCTCATGGAACTATAATGATGCCGAGCTTGTTGCATGATACGGATAATGTATAGTCATATCAGTCCTGCAGTTTGACTGTAAACTGTGAAGTTCACTCTTCAAAATTTAATGAGCTCTTGCTGTGACAAAGGGCAACATTAGGCACTTAAAGAAAATTTACATTTCAACAAAATTTGCAGATATTGAAGCAAAAGCTAAGGCAGAATATAATGATGATGATTTGGGGATTTCTTTGGCAACTGTCCATATTTCAGAGGGAAACAAATTTTTATATCTTCAACACAGAAGTCTTCTCATATGGTTGATTTTACAGAGTTATAAATTACTAACAACCCTTGGGTTCTTGGCTTGCATTTCTCCATTTTATTTTCACATATGTGCATTTGATTCTTCTCATTCACATTGCATGTTTCTTGTTTTAGTGAAAAAGAAAATTGATATATTCCCCTCACTTTCTTCTTAGCATCACCTTCACCCTTACCCTCCCCATTTGATTGCACTGTCATGAAGAATCATTTGTTTTGAGGTTAAGATATCATTGTTACTTATATAAAATAAAATAATCCTCTCATATACACACAAATGGCAAATGTGTTCTGCTATGAAAAAATACACTCAACATGCCAGGTCAATTGGTGCTCTGTGCCCCTGTGTCCACAGGCAGGCATGTAAAGCAGCGAGTTATTATTTGCCAGTGCAGAGGTCCCAGCCATCTTTCCAATAACTTGAGAATGTTTCTCCCAGGATGAGCCAGTGAGACATAAGAGCCCCATCAAGCAGCAGCCTCCAGGGCTTCCGCACTGTGCACCTTGGAAATAGGTCTCCACCTCTTCTTCCAGGGCTAAAAGGCTAGTGGTGGCAGAATGTCACACCAACAGACAGTAATTACTTCTATGCTGGAAGTGCTGGCCTGAAGAGTGGGGCTGAGCAAATTGGCACAAAGCCGGGTTCTGTGGGTACTTACCTTCTGGGGAATTATTTTAATATTTTGAGGTTCTCTCAAATGCATTACTAGTTGCATATGTGTCTTGTCAGTGGCACTTGGACATCAAGGCAGAACGATTCCCAATCCCTCTAAAAAAAAAGAATTAAAATAGTTTTGATATTTTTATCTTAATTATCTTTCCTGTTATTACATGTTATAAATAAGTGTATTGTTTTTTATGTTTCTTATTTTCAGTTGCCTTAATATAGTCTCTGATTTTTAAAAAGACTTTATTTCTGAATGTTCTAAATATGCATGATTCCATGGGTAATTATTGTTTTTACTAGAGGCCCAGTGAACGAAATTCTTGCAAGGAGGGGGAGAAAAGGGGTATCCTTCAGCCCAGCCTGCTCCCTCTCCAATCTGGGATGCCCTCTCCTGTGTGCCTGGTCAACCATAACTGCCCTCCCCTATAGGCTTGATGACCCACAACTGCCCTCCATTGCAGGCCTGGTCCCTCCCAACTGCCTTCCCCTGCTGTCCTGATCACCCACAACTGCCCTTCCTTGCAGGCCTGGTCCCTGCCAACTGCCCTCTCCTGCTGGCCATTTTCTGGTAGCCATCTTGTGTACACATGGGGGAAGGATCTTTTGACCACATAGGGGCAGTCATCTTGTATGTTGGAGTGATGGGCAATCTGCATATTACTCTTTTATTAGAGAGGATAAAGGCCTGGTGCATGGGTGGGGGGCAGCTGGTTTTCCCTGAAGGGTGTCCTGGATCAGGGTGGGTGTTCCTTTGGGGCATGGGGTGGCCTGGCCAAGGGGTCTATGGTGGTTTGCAGGTTGGCCACACACCCCAGGGACCCAAGTGGAGGCCCTGGTATCTGGGATTTATTTATCTTCTACAATTAAAACTTTGTAGCCTGGAGTGGAGCCAAGCCTTCTGCTCACACAGCCATTGAAACTTTGTTGCCTTAAGCTGAGGCCTCCATGGGCCAGGGTGTGTGGAAAGCTTGGCTTCTTCCATCACCAGGGGCAACCTCTCTCCTGCTCTCTCTGTGGCCATAGCCATCTTGGTTGGGTTAATTTGCATACTTGATCTGATTGGCTGGTGGGCGTGGCTGGTTGGTGTGTGTGGCTGGTGGGTGTAGCAGAGATACTGTCAATTTGCATATTACTCTTTTATTAGATAGGATATATTATTTTATGATATTTATAATAATGTATTTCATTTTCACATCTTATATCAGCTAATTGCTCTAATGCTGAAATGTGTAACAGTAGTAGAAGACATCCTTATCTTTTTAAAATATATTCTATTTATTTATTACAGAGAGTAAGAAAGAGGGAGAGAGAGTTAGAATCATTGATGAGAGAGAAACATTTATTAGCTACCTCCTGCACACTTCCTACTGGGGATGTGCCCGCAGCAAAGGTACATGCCCTTGACTGGAACAGAACCTGGGACTTTTCAGTCCACAGGCCAAACAAAGCTCTATCACTGAGCCAAACTGGTTAGGGTTAATCCTTATCTTTTGTATGACTTTAATATGAATATATTTTGTATTGGTTTCTGGCAAATATTTTTCAGACTTCCTTTGATGTTTATTTCACTTAAAGTCAAGAGTTCCTATAAAATTATAGTAAATCATTTTTAGCACCTATTATAATCACATATTTTTCTTTAATTTGTTAATAAGAATTCAAGTGTAATGTTAATTTGCCCTTACATAACTAAAATACATATACATAGTTATAGTTAATTTTATTATAAAGCTGAATAAATTTTGCTAACATTTTATTTAAAATGCATTTAATTTTATAGATGAATTAAAGTGTTTTGTTTTTTTTTCTATGCTAGATCAATAAGACTTTAGTACTAGGATATGCTGGATTAGGTAGAGTTAATTGTAAAACTTTCATTTTTTCCTTCTCTGGGACAATTTAAACCAGCGGTCGCCAACATTTCAGAACTCACAGACCATGAGTGGTCTGCAGATCACTGGTTGGTGACCCCTAATTAAACTGTGTTCATAGCAACATTATTTACAATAGCTAAGATTTGGAAACAGCCAAGTGCCCATCAGTAGGTGAATGTATAAAAAAGCTGTGGGAGCCCTAGCCAGTTTGGCTCAATAGATAGAGCTTTAGCCTACAGACAGAAGGGTCCAGGGATCAATTCTGTCCAAGTGCACATGCCCAGATTATGGGCTCAATCCCCAGTAGGAGGCATGCAGGGACAGCTGATCAATGATTTTCTCGCATCATTGATGTTTCTTTCTCTCTCCCTCTCCCTTCCTCTCTGAAATATATATTAAATATATATATATATATATATATATATATATGGTGTGTGTGTGTGTGTGTGTGTGTGTGTAAATAACGAGGTGTACAGGTTAATAATGACAGATTTTGTAATCAAAGAAAATACAATAATTTCAAGAGAAACATCAAAAGTGTTTTATTCAAAGTAATGTCCATCACTAGCTACAGATTTCCTCATCTTTCAGATAATTTGTGGATACTGTCCCACTAGAACTTTTCTTGTTTTGAGGCAAATCATTCAGAGACCCGATTTTCCACTTCTTCATATGTTTTAAAGTGCTGCTCAGAAAGTGCGTGTGGTATCAATTAGAACAAATGGTAATCTGAAGGAGCAAGGTCTGATGAATGTAGCGGGTGGGTTAATACTTCCCAGTGGCAGATCTTTTAATGGGTCATTAACTGGTTTTGAAATGTGTGACTTTGTGTCATCATGAAGCAAAATTCTTTGCCATGTCTTCTGGCACATTCTGGTCATTTCATGATCAAAGCATGGTTCAAATTGATTATTTGTTGTCTGTAGTGATCAGTATTAATGGTTTCACCTGGTTTTGGAAGCTCATAATACACCACACTTTCCTGATCCCACCAAACGCAGAGCATTGTCTTCTTTGTGAAGCAATTTGGCCTTGCAATCAATCTTGATGGTTGACCTGGACCAACCTATGAGTTTGTGCATTTGGGATTTTCAAAATAAATCTACTTTTCATCACCAGTCACAATTCTATGCAAAAAAAAAACCAACCAACTTTCTTTTGTGCCATTGAAGCAACATTTTACTGATGACTTTTCAGTATTCTATTTGTCTTTTGTTCAGTTGATGGGCGCTCATTTCCTTCCTTTAAAATACTTCCCATTGCTTGTAAATAATCAGAAATTGTTTCATGAACAGCGTTTAATCTTTCTGCAAGTATTTTTTTTAGTTTGACAGGCATCTTATCCAATAATGGTCTTCAAACGTCTTCGGTTGACCTGGACATTCTTTGTCTTTCACATCAAAATCATCACTTTTAAAGCATTTAAACCAGAGTTCACACATATCTTGAGATGGAGCATGTTCACATAACTTCCCAAAGTAGTCAGCAGCACCTTTACTTAAAATAAAGTAAGAATTATAACTTCCTACAAATCCTCCTTTTTTTTTTGGCATGAAATTGACATTTTTAAATATAAAAATATCTATGATGTTAACACCTTCAGAAAATTTGACATATGAAGTTTTGAAGCTTGTCAATACAACAAAATAGCATACATATCAAATCACATATATATCAACATATGTATAACTCCATCTATTGAAAAAACTCTGCATTATTAACCAGTACACTTAGTATGTCCTATATAATAAAAGCCTAATATGCTAAGTGGCTGGTGGGACAGTTATAAGCATAATATTATGAAACATAATACTATGCTAATGATAAACTAAGGCTGCAGTGACCACCAGGGGGCAGGTGCTCTGACTAGGTTAGCGTGCTGCTGGAGTCTGGCTGATCAGGACTTAGCAAGATGGCTGACCAAGCTCCCATGTCCTTCTCCAGCCCTGATTGCGCACTCATGAGATTCCTCCACATAGCCTGCATCCTCTCACAATCCAGGCTGAGGGACCCTCCCCCACCCAATGAGTGCTGTGGGCCATTTCCACAATGGAATACCATACAGCTGTAAAAAAGGAGGGATTTCTGTGGGACAGCATGGATGGACCTGGAGATTAATATGCTAAGTGAAATAAGCTAAGCTGAGAAAGACAAATATCACATGATTTCACTTTTTTGTGAAATCTAATGATCAAAATCTGATTAACAAAATTGGTCTATAAGCATGGATATAAGGAAACAGACTGACATACCTTTATGTGGGAGTGGTGGGATGAGAAGAGAAAAACCAAAGAACTTATATATTAAATAGAGGCCCGGTGCATAATATTCATGCACTGGGCGGGGAGGGGGCAGCTCTCAGCCTGGCCTGCACCCTTTGGAGGGACCCATTAGGGCACATCCGACTGCTGGCTTATCCCTATGGCAGTCAGATATCCCCCGAAGGGTCCTTAGCGGGAGAGCCACCAACACCACTGGACTCCTCAGCCATGGGGCCTGCTTCTGGCTGAGTAGTGCTCTCCCTGTGAGAGTACACTGATAACCAGTGGGCAGCTCCTGCATTGAGCATCTGCTCCTTGGTGGTTAGTGAGCATCATAGCAACTGGTCATTTTATGGTTTGGTAGATTTGCATATTATCCTATCTAATAAAAGAGTATTATGCAAATTGACCATCACTCCAATACACAAGATGGCTGCCCCCATGTGGTCAAAGATGGCTGCTGCCATGTGGACACAAGATGGTCACCACAAGATGGCCAGCAGGAGAGGGAAGTTGGGAGGGACCAGGCCTGCAAGGGAGGGCAGTTGGGGGCAATCAAGCCTGTAGAGGAGGGCAATTAGGGGTGACTAGGCTGGCAGAGGAAGGAATTTGGGGGCAACCTGGCCTGCAGGGAAGGGCAGTGGGGCAGGGGGACTTAGGCCTGCAGGGGAGAGCAGTTGAGGGGTACCAGGCCTGCAGGAGAGGGAAGTTATAGGCAATCAGGCTGGCAGGTGAGTGGTTAGGGGTGATCAGGCTGACAGGCAGAAGCAGTTGGGGGCAATCAGGAAGGCAGGCAAGTGAGCAGTTGGGAACCAGTAGTCCTGGATTGTGGAAGGGATGTCCTACTGCCCATTTAGATTGGGCCTAAACTGGCAGTTGGACATCCCTTGAGGGGTCCCAGATTGGAGAGGGTTCAGGCTGGGCTGAGGGACACACATCCTTGCACGAATTTCATGCACTGAGCTTCTAGTTATATATGATATACATAGCCCATGGATATGGGCTATAGTATTGTGAAGACTTTGGGGGAGGGTGGGAACTGGGCAGAAGGGGGTAAAGAGGTGATGGGAGACGTCTGTAATACTATCAACCATAAAACATATAAAAATAATGATTATTACTTAAAATTTAGAAAAATATTTAACTGTGATACAATACTTACATTAAAACAATAGTTCTGTAATAGTAATATTTATTTTCTTTGGTTTTCTTTATTCTTATACTTCTTATATTATTTTTAGTCATTTATATATTGCTTGAAAAGTATACTGTTCCTAATGTAATGTCAGTGAGTGGTTCAAAAATTTTTTATTTCTTAAATTCTTTTCCTATTCATCCATGTTTTATTTCTTAGTTTTCATTTGTTGTGTGCTTTTATCCTTTTTCCTTAACCAGGATGCTAGAATCTGCTATTTTATTTGTCTTCTTAAATGACCTCCCATTTAATTTTCCCTTTGTAAGCTTTTATCTTTTGATGGCCCTCTCTCTGGAACATCTTCCCTGGGATATTCATGTGGCTCTCCTTTCCTCATTACAAAAATCTTTCCTCTAACCTGTCCTGTCCATCTCCCACCCCAAGATATCCTTTTTTCACAATTGTTTTTTATATTCTTTATAACTTGTTTCACTATCTGAAACCATCCATTTATTTTTTTAAATTTCAAATAAACTTAATCTGCTAAAACAGTTTAGATAGACATGACAAATGAGAAGATAGTAGAAAGTTCCCATATATTCCACACCTGGTTTCTACCATGATATATTAATGTGATACATTGTTCATAATTAACGAGATGGTATTATTCACTAAAGTTCATGCTTTTTCTGAATTTTCTTTGTTTTACCTAATATCCTTTTTCTGGTCCAAGATCACATCCAGATTGCTACATTTGTATTTAGCTTTTATGACTCCATAGGCTCCTCTTGGTTACCACAATTTTTCAGTCTTTCCATACTTTTGATGACCTTGACAGTTTTGAATTGTATTGGTCACGTAATTTGTAAAATGCCCCTTTATTGACACTTGCCTGATTTTTCTTCTCATGATTACACTGGGATTATCGGTGTTTAGGAAGAAGATTGCAGAGGTAAAGAGTACCATTTTACCAGGTGATACGAAGGGTACCTACTCTGAATAGGACATGTCACTTTTTATGTTGATCTTGATCACCTGGCTGTGGTACTGTTTGTTAGGTTTCTCTGTAGTAATATTACTATTTTCCACTCTTTCCTTATTGTATTTAAAGAGGGAGATGTGCTACTCTTCTTCCTTAATGGTGGGATGTCTATGTACATGACTTACCTATTATTGTGTTTGTTTAGTTATTATAGGTTATCATTCACTCTAATACTCACTGAATCTAGAAAAGTAATCCTATATAATAAACAGGTATTATTTGACCAAACTGCAGAACAAGCAGTCATTGTGACATGCACTGACCACCAGAAGGCAGACACTCACTTCAGGAGCTGCCCCAGCCTGCAGGCCTCGATCGACTGCTGGCCAATTTCCTGGTCCCTTCTCCCAGCCAACAGGCTCTGATCACCTGATGGTGAACAGGGAACTGGGGGTGGATGGCAGCAGAAGATGGGGCCAGCGAGCAGGCAGGAACTGCCAACCTCTCCTACCACCCCCCCTACTCCAGCTCTGATCACTTGATGGTGAATGGGGAACCGAGTGTGGATGGTGGTGGACTTGGGCTGTGCCAGGCCAATGCCCCCGCCCTGCCAGTCACCCCACACACAGAGGGAGACCTGGGTAGGGGGACTGGGACAGCAAGCAAGGGGGGGGATGACAAACCTCTTGATAATTCCCCTCAGCTGGCAGGCTCTAATCGCCCAATGGCAAATGGGGAACCAGGAGTGGGTGGCAGTGGGGGGGCAAGTCCAGCTGCTGGCAGCCAGGGAAGATGGTCCTGATTGCAGTTCAGACCTAGGGACTGTACCCATGCACAAATTTCATGCACCGGGCCTCTAGCAAGCAATAAAAAACAACTCGTGGTCACTGTTCAATAGATGTTTATTGAATCAATTAATGTATAAATTGATTACTTGACAGTTTATTTTAGTTTTTTTATATCCTCTTTAAAATTCTTTTTACAAGTTCTTTAATTTTTTAGGATGAATATTTAAGTTATTTACTTTAATCTTCCTTTTAAATATAAAAATATTTAACTATGTATTTTCTTCTGAGTTAACCTGCATCCTAGTTTGATACGAAGTTTTTTTATTGTACTTATTCTAAATAACTAGTACTTCGTAATTTTAGTACATTTCTTATCCTTGATTCAATCAGAAGACTATTATTTAATATGAAGGCATTTAGATTTTTTTTTGGGGGGGAGGTTTTCTTTTTTAATTTTGTTTTTATCCTTTCTTCATTCACTTCAAGGAATTTTAGTGTTTTCTGTCTGGTCACATATATAATTATTTTCTGTAAATTCACATCCAGGATCATTAAAATAAGTCTAATGCATTTTATGTTCATAGCATACACATTACCCACTTATCCCACACAAACAGAAACTTTTTTTCAATCTTCTCTGGCTCGTCACTGGAAATATTTGAATATTGGTGACAGACTGGGATTCACGATTATAATGTGCATCTTCTGTTTAAAAAATAAAGTTCTTAAACCTTTATATTATTGGAACTCACTATATATTATTGTCATCCCTTTAGATTTCAGTTTTAGTTATTTTTGCCCCCCCCTTTTTTTTTTTGATTTGCCCTTTTATGCCACAGGACATTAGTTTCCTTTACCCTTTAGTCCTGAAAATCTTTCTCCTATAAAAATCTCATATCTCCTTATAATCCGATACCATCTCTATGCTGACAACTTTCAAAATTATTTTACAAAAAGGAATTAAATATATACTGTTTTGTTACTTGCTTCACCCAAGACTAGTATATCCAAACACCAACTTCATCTCCACATAGTCTTTATTAGGCCTCTCAAACTCTCATTCCAGATATACTTGCTCTCCTGCCATTGATGTTTCCGTGGTAAATCTACAACCCAGGAGGCATCGAGGGTCCAACCCACACTCAAAGCCCTGTTAGGAATGAGGGTGGTAACCAGTTGTGCATGGGGGAGACCCACACACTTCACTCTGCCTTTGAAGTAGATCCCACAAGGCCCAGAAAACACAACTTACAGTAGTGCCTTTCATTTTCTTGGTCAAAATGCTTTGAGTTGTAGGAATGTTTTTATTTGTATGACTCTAGCAAATGTTTTTAAGGGGATCTGTTCCCTCTTATCCCAGGCTTAAGTAAATTCTAAAACAGGCCTGTTCACACTGGCACTTGCTCAGAACCAACAGAGACTATGGAAATACAGGTACTGACCCAGCAGGTCTACAGTGGGTCCGATTTGCACATTTCTGACACACTCCAGTGCTGCCAATGTGGCTAGTCCTTTGGACCACACTTGGAGTAGCAAGGTTATTAAGTTCTGGATTTTTTAAAATTTTGTTTTTGGATTTAGTTTTGAACCCCTCAAAAAAAAACACACAAACATCTCTATAATTGATTGACATGTTTAATTTTTATAGCAAAGTTTTTATCCACCTTTAAATACATATTATTTAACTAGAGGCGCAGTGCACGGCATTCATGCACTGGGGGCAAGGGGGAGTTCCTCAGTCCAGCCTGCACCCTATAGCAGTCTGGGAGCCCTCAGAGGATGTCCCACTGACAGCTTAGGAAGTGGGCGTAAGCCACAGGCAGACATTCTAGTGCTGCCTGGGAGGTGGAAGAGGCTCCCACCACTGCTACTGTGCTCACCAGCTGTCAGCCTGGCTTATGGCTGAGTGGCACTCTGCCTGTGGGAGTGCACTGACCACCAGGGGGCAGCACCTGCTTTGAATGTCTGCCCCCAGGTAGTCATTATGTGTCATAGCAATTGCTTATTCAGCTTGTTGATTTGCATATTAGCTTTTTATTAAATAGGATAGGCCTGTGTACAAATGATATTTGCAAAAAAAATCAACTGAATTCTTAAGTATCATAATTTGTTGGCCTAGACAAGATGTAAAGTAATTTATCATGTAACAGGAAATCATCTCCCAGAACATTGTTCTAACATGATCTATGTAATAGCAAGTTGCTCACCCAACCTGTGGTCAGTCCAGGACTATCCTGGGTTTAGCTCTGAAACTCACTGTGCTTAAGACACCCTCCAGTCCTCGGCAAACTGGGAGAGTTAACAGCATTAGAAGGATGGTTCTATGACCTTGAACACAGCCTTTGCTCCCAAAGTGATTGTTTTAGGAGGCACAGTGCTCCTTGACACACATGAGTTTTAGAGTGGAGCTTGAACTTCCAACCACTCACCCTTAATTATTCTTCATAACTGGTAGGTGGGACAAGCTTCAGTTCTCATCACGGATGAAGTGCCATGTCCAGGGCCACATACTATGGACTGAGACTTTAGGTTCTCTGTCTATACTCTTCCTTCTCTATGAGTACACAGGGTTCCTTGCTCTCTAAATTAGAAGAATAGTTATGAAATTGGCTTTTGGGGCAATTAGTTTGACTTTGGACCTATTTAAGAGGACTTGTTTTTAAAAAAAGACAGAAATTATCTTTCCTATATTCTGAAAAGCTAGGTCCACAACTGATAAACAGCATACATTTTAAATATTATATATATATGTAATTGTTTTTTTACAGAGGGGAAGGAAGAGGGATAGAGAGTTAGAAACATTGATCAGCTACCTCCTACACTGATCCCCCTACTGGGGATGTTCCAGCAACCAAGGTACATGCCCTTGACCAGAATCAAACCTGGGACCCTTCAGTCCACAGGCCAATGCTCTATCCACTGAGCCAAACTAGTTTTGGCAATATTCTGTATTTGAAAACCAAAGTTTTTTGTGGTTTACATCTAGATATATTAGTCATGTTTGCTCATTATTTTCCTGGAATGTTAGCTATTTCTCTTGCCAATCACTATATTAATTATATTATTTGTAAATAATTACCTCACATTTGCTAAAATTACTTTTAAAAACAAATGAAGGTCATATAGCACTTCTTCCTTCTAGGAGGATTGCAAGATAAACAACACAAATGCATTCTAATTAAATCCAGAAATCCCTGGGCATTTAGCAATTAGCAGTAACAATTGTTCCATCAATAACGTATAATATTCCTAATGCCAAATGCGTTATGTGTCATTAAGCAAAAGGTTCTGAAAAAATCTGAATTTGAATAAAGAGCAAGCTCGAGTGTGGTAAAACTGCAGTCCAGTTTGTGGTGACTCAACACGCCATGTGGATTTATTAAAGACTGGACTTAAACCAGCTTCCAAGATGCACGAGAGGGGCTGAAGCCATGTGCTGCTTATAATCACTGACTGGCTGAAAATACCTTCAGCAGCAACCACATCGTTGGCATTAGATATGGGTCATGCATTCCAATTGGAATGGTGGCAGTGTCCGTTAGTATTTGTCAAAATCCTAAATACCCTGCAGTAAAATATTGCAACAGACTGTAAATGTTCACCTTGGACACACTGGGGAGTGTCCATGTGGAACTGGAAAATTGCCTGAGAACCTGACTAATAGAGCTGCTTCCATGCAGAGATGCTCCACAGCTTGGAACACATCCCAAATCAGATGTATGGAGATCCCCAGGCTGCGTTTTGCAATTCAAATAATCCAGTGCTTTCTCCAGCAGCCTCTTGGCTCCCCTATGGTGGGGTTCTTTGAATGTTCACACATAAATGGGGGATTTTGTTCTCTGGAGTATGAAGCTGAAGTACGTTTTGCTGAAAGAGGATTGTGTGGGCATATTTGAGAGCTATGCTTGGTAGTAAATTTAGACTTTGAAAAAATCCCAATGTGAGTAGCTTTTGAGCCTTCTGATCACAGATGGAGTTAAAGACAACAGCTTAGTATTGCTCTGGGGCTCTGCCAATCTGTTTATATTATTTAAAAGAGCCATCAGCTGTTCATTAAGCTTCAGGAAATTTTGTGTTGGGAGAGTCATGGAAAGATTAGAAGGGTTTGTAGCAGATCCTTGATTACCTGTGGTCAAGCCATTATGCTCCAGGTTAATTCTTTTTATCAGGGAGGAATATTACTCTGTTACATGAATTCTTCTTTCCCTCGTCTTGAAAAGGGGTCCCAGGTAATTGTCTTTACTCACTAGGGGTCTGTAGCTGCAGTCAGCTTCCATTCTTGAGACATCTTTGTTCAAAATTCAGGCTTAGAAACAGCTGATGATGCACTCCTCAAGAAGACAAATGAGAAATGGCTTAATATTCTATACTTTACCTGGACACATAAGTAATCCTGTTAGTCTATAGAACAAGAAACCCCCTGTGTTGACTCCAAGCTCCTTGAGGACAGAGTCCATGTATTTGTAATTCCCGAGTCTTCCCAGATTGGGCTTGGTTCACTAGCAATGTCACTGACGGTCACCATTGGGAAGTCTCTTGTCATATTCACTCCATCTCTCCTACATGTTGTGCTGCATCACACACCACAGTGCCTGTCTCCTCAACTTGACTCAGGGGGTCAGGCTTTTCATTTCTCTGTCCCAGCAGGCACTCAGCACTTGCTGAAAGAGATGAATGAGTGGAAGGCACTCGATAAAGGGTAGTTGAGTTGAACTGACTAGAGCAGGCACACCCTCTAGCTATCGATGGGGTGGGATTTAATGCAGGTGATGTAATGTAACTTGACAGGGTAGTTAAATATTGACAGGCAGGAGGAAGCATACTGGCACTGCTGAGAAAGAGGAAAGGCAGGTCTGACCTTGGCTGTCAGATCAGAGAGCAGAGGCTGTAAGGGGTCAAAGTGAGTGGTTGCAGTGGTCCTAATAACCTTGCAAGGTCACTTGCTGGTCCACCTGCCTTTTGCTTCAGTGGAGGTAAGATTGGAGCCTGGCTGGGAAGATAATGGGTTGTGAAGTGAGTAAATGCAGACTGAGCCTGTGGCTTGGAGATAGCTGGCATCCTAGATGCTCTGCTTCCTGCCCATTCATAATAGCTGGGGCTGATCCTCATTGAGGGCAAAACGCCTGACCTCTATTTGAACCTGTCTCCCCTCTCCTCACCTTTCCACACTCCCAAATGATTTGTGCTTAATATAGCCCCTTAAGGCAATTGGGATTGGATTCTGGTGCATGTGTTCAGACTGTTTACTTGGGAAATGTGTCATATGATTCATTTATAAGTACTTTTTGATGTTAACGAGTAGGGACATGCATAGCAATATAATTAGGATGGCAGGAACATGTTCAGTGCTACCTGCATGTTGCTTTATATATACAGTGGTACCTCGAGATACAAGTTTAATAAGTTCTGTAACCTTGCTCTTATATCAAGTTGCTTAAATCTCAAAGCAAATTTCCCCATTGAAATCAATTGAAATGCCATTAATCCATTCCAGCCCCCCAAATGCCACCCCAGTTGTTTCTTGTTACGTGTTTTTGAATAAGAAAAATATATTTATAAATGACAAATATTGTATAAAAACGTAATAAAAGAGAATGTAAAGGAATAAACTGGTTTTATAAAGTGTTTATTTACCTACTCGTTACACTCTTAATGCTACACTTTATTCCTAAACTGAGTGTAACTTAACTAATCTTCACTGAACTTAATTGCTACTGGTCTTTGCATTTTTGGCCGATTTAAAAAAAAAACATGTCCAACGAGGTTTGCCTCTTCCTCCCTTTCAGAATGTTTCTGAAATGGGTGAGACAAGTTTCATTGAACAACTCCGATGCAGGACCAGAGCAACTTTTTCGGGGTGTTTCTTTTCCACAAAGTGTGACACCCTCTCCCATATTCCTAAGACCTCCTTTATCTCACTTGTAGAGATCTCTTCCACCTCTGGCTCTTCCTCGAAACCAATTTCTTGGAGAACCTCTGCATGTTGCTGAGACTGCAACTCTTGTAACTCCTCCTTGGTGAGTTCCAGAGAGTGCTCTTCGACGAGCTCATTCACGTCTCTCTCATCCACCTCCAGGCCCATGGATTTTCCCAGAGACACTATCTCCTCCTCCACTGGCACCTCGGGTTCAAATCCTTCAAAGGTACTTTTGGCTACGGCCTCAGGCCACAGCTTCTTCCATCCAGAGGTCAAAGTCCTTCTTGTAACACCCAGCCAGGCCTGATCAATAATTCTGAGGCATATCACGATGTTAAAGTGTTTCTTCCAGAACTCTTGAAGGGTGAGGTTTGTGTTCTCCCTCACCTCAAAGCAGCGCCGGAACAGGTGCTTGATATACAGCTTTTTAAAATTAGAAATAACCTCCTGATCCATGGGCTGCAGGATAGGAGTGGTGTTGGGAGGTAGGTAGACAACCTTTATAAACTTGAACTCTTCGAGGAGTTCATCTTCGAGGTTCAGTGGGTGAGCAGGAGCATTGTGGAGGAAGAGGAGGGCTTGCATGGTTAGATTGTTTTCCTGTAGATATTTCTTAACAGAAGGGCTGAAAACCAGGTTTACCCACTCCACAAAGAACTGCCTGGTGACCCATGCCTTCGGGTTTGCCCTCCACATAACTTGCAGTTTAAAATCTTATGTGACTTAAAGACTCTGGGGTTTTCCAAATGGTATACGAGCAGAAGCTTGATCTTGGAGTTGCCACTCGCATTGGCACACAGTGCGAGAGTTAGCCTATCCTTCATGGGTTTGTGGCCTGGCATCGCCTTCTCCTCTGCCGTTATATAAGTCCTATTCGACATCTTCTTCTAGAAAAGCCCTGTCTCCTCACAGTTGAAGACTTGCTGGGGGATATATCCTTTGTCTTCTATCAGTTCGGAAAAAGTTTTGAGGTAATCCTCAGCTGCCTTCACATTCGAACTTGCTGCCTCACCATGCCTGACGATGGAGTGAATGCCGGACCTTTTCCTGAAGTTATCAAACCAGCCTCTACTGGCTTTAAATGAGTCTTTCAATGCTTCGTCCCTGGAAGTGTGTTGGGTCTGCTCCAGCAAATCACCGTAAATTGCTCACGCCTTCTCGCATATGATGCCCTGTGTTAATGTATCTCCTTTAAATTGCTTCTCCGTCACCCACACCATCAGTGGATTCTCCATCTTTTCATGGAGAGAGCTACGGAGCTTAGAAATTATTGTAACACCCTTAGCTGGGTGTTACACCTTTATCGACTCCTTTTGTTTAAGCACAGTGCATATAGTTGAAGTACTATGCCCATATTGCCTTGCCAAGTCAGCCACTCGCACACCTTGCTCATATTTTTCTATGATTTCATGCTTTAATTCAATAGACATCATCCTCTTCTGAGCACTGACCTTTCCACTCGCTTTCTTCGAACCCATGGTTATAAAAAGAAATGTGATAAAGTATGTAAATACACAAAAGATGCTTCGACAAGAGGGAAACAAGCACACTGACTGAGGCGTGGGAAACTATGAGACGCTCGAGTCGCGGTAAACTGGTGGGTCCTGTGCAGCCGGCCTATCCGCGTGATTACTCGTATCTCAAATGTTGCTCGTATTTCAAAGCAAAAAATCGCTTGCTTGACGGCTCATATCTCAAAAATCTTGTATGTTAGTGCACTCGTATCTCGAGGTATCACTGTACAGGGGGGGTGGAATGGGAAGGGAGAGGTAATTAGTGTTTTTAACTCTAATATTAAATGATGGAACAACACTGAGGTGAGTTCAAGGAGAATATTAGGTAGTGAGAAAATGCCATCAGATGGCAGAAAAATGATTCAGACAGGTCTCCATTTGAGAAGGACACATGTCATCTTGAGGGGGGGAAAAGCCCCATTTGACTTTTGAAAGATTGTTTAATTACCTGACATGTCTCAGGTTAGTTTTTAAGAAAAGAAAGCTAGTGTCTTACTCAAAATTAAATAGTCCTATGCAAAAATAGGAAATAGACAAGGCAAGTAGTCTCAAGTTCCTTTACTAGGACTTAGAGAAGGAGAAAATGGTGGGTGAGCAACATGGGCTCAAATCTCAGCTTAGCGGAGTTAAGGCAGCCTGAGAGCTTCTATTTCATCTGTGAAATGGATAGAGTGAAACCTACTGGCAGGTTGCCATAGGCTTGAATAAAATTATGTATATAACATTTATGACATACTGTAATCTGCCTGGCCAGGCCAGATTTCTCCAAATAATTATTCCCTTTTTATTCCAATTTCAAAAGGATTATTATGTAAATAACAGATTTATTGAGATATAGTTCATAAACCATAATACCAAGTTATTTCAAGTACTTTTCAGTTGTTTTTAGGATATTTATATAGTTGTGCAACTGTCACCAGAGTCAATTTTGGAACATTTTCATTACCACGAAAAGGATCCTCATACCTACTGGTGGTCGTTTCCCATTTCCTTTCAATGTCTCCTGTCCTAAACAATACTGATCTGCTTGCTGTCTCTATAGATTTTGCCTATTCTGGATATTTTATATTATATAATATGTTACTTTTTGTGACTGTCTTCTCATTGTAATATTTTGAGCGGTCGTGCATGCTATACTATATACCAATGCTTCATGTTTTAATTATCAAATTATATCCTATGGATATAAAATATTTTATTTATCCATTTATTAGTTGATGGAAATTTAGGTTGTTTCTATTTTTGGACTACTATGAATAATACTATTATAATATTCACATACAAGTTTTTATGTGGACAATCTGTCTTATTTTTAAATATATTTCTTCATTGATTTAAGAGAGGAAGGGAGAAGGAGAAAGAGATAGAAACCTCAATGATAAGAGAGAATCATTGATTGGCTGTCTCCTGCACAGCCACTATTGGGGTTTGAACCTGCAACCCAGGCATGTACCCTGGGCCAGAATTGAACCCAGGACCCTTCAGTCTGCAGGCCGACACTCTAGCCACTGAGCAAAACTGGGTAGGGTCTATCTTATATTTTTAATATAATTATAAAACTAGATTCTTTCACACCATATTTCTGAGAAGTTATGAGAAATCATATTAGAAAATGGGGAAGTCTACCTTTTACCCCACAGAAGTGGAAGATAATGACAAAATTGTCAGCACTCTCCAGAATATTGCAATACAACAAGTAGGTCTTTGGTCATGTGTTAAGTCTTATGCAAAAGTAAATAATATAAGCTGGCCTCCTGTACTAGCTTATGTGAATTTATGTATGTCTTTTCTTATCCTTATGTAATGATATGTTTATTGATTTTAGAAAGAGAGACAGGGAGAGAGAGAGAAAGAGAGAGAGAGAGAGAGAGAGAGAGAGAGAGAAACATCAATGTGAGAAACATTAGATTGGCTGCCTTCCACATGTGCCCTGATAGGAGATCAAACCTGCAACCTTTTTGGTGTACAGATTGACACTCCAACCAACTGAGCCACCCATCTGGGCAACTGTGTGTCTTGATTTCCATACACATAATCACTGTAGGATCAACTGTGTCATTATGTGTGTAGACATCATGGTTTTTATTTGTTCTTTACAGAAATAATCATGAATGGTTTTAATGATTAGGAAAATAGAAGCAGCATATGGAAGGGAAGGAATGCCAAGTCACATGTTCACATGGCCCAGGAAAACAAGATAACTGAATTAAATGGATGGTTAGGTTAAGCAACTCTTTGAGCATGATGATTCATTCTAAGTCACCTATAAACCGTTGTCATGGAGACATGAGGGCATGATGATGACTATGGCAAAGTAGAGATTATAGTCTCACACTGCTTAATGACAGGGATATATTCTGGGAAATTCATTTTAGGTAATTTTGTCTTTGTGTGAACATCATAGAATACATTTATACAAACCTAGATGGTATAGCCTACAACACACCTAGGCTACACGGTATACTACCATCTTATATGCAGTCCAACATTGACCAAAATGTCATTATGTGGTATATGACAGTATATATCCAATCTAAAAGGGTCAGACAGTGTTGGGGCTCTAGCTGATTATGGCTGCATAGGTACATGAGCTCATTTGAAAACACCTTCTTTCAAGGCAATTAATTTTAATTTTTTTTAAATCTACTTTGTGGACCAAATGCAATATACCCATGAACTACATTTATCTTGCTGGAGATCTGTCTGTAACCTTTCAGGAGGAGTAAATCCTATTACATGTAACCACAACATTTTGGGCCAGTTTCAGTGTTGTCCCCATAGGAATCACATTATTCTTGGTCTGTCCCTGTTTCTTGGACCCTCTGCTTTCTTTTTGGAAAAGAAGGAATTTGAAGAAATGTGCTCAGTTGGCCTTCTTGCCTCTGATGTCTGGAGTTGCATAAGGACTGCCCAGTTCAGGGTCTGGCTCTGACGGCAGTGGAATGGAAGGCCTTATGGACAGAAGCCCAGTGTTCCACTGATGAGGGCCTGGAGGGCAGGGGGTGCTCTAAATGACCCCCTCCACATCTCTTGGAATATGGATCTGCTTGTGACAAAATCTCCCTGCTTTTGGCTGAAAAGATCCTTTACCTTAATTTTGAAGGTTGTTTTCTCTGTTGATAAATTCTAGATGGACAAGTTTTAGTGTTTTCTTTTTTTCATTGTGATCAAATATGTGCTCAGCCTGAAGCCACTCTAGGGGTAAAAAAATTCTGTCACTTTATTACTATGCTAAACACTTACATTTACTTATTCATTTATTTTTATTTATTTAAAACTTACCTATTACAGGAACCAGGGCAATGGAGTTCTCTAGTTCTGATATTTAAGGATTTTGTGGAGAAATATTTCCAGTTTTATTGCCCACACATTACGGGCCACAGCCCTGTAATGAAAGCACTGTGTGTGGGGAGCTTGCCTTGCACTGCTCCCGCCTGGCTGTGCCTGATGTTGGGCAACAGACCTGGGAGGGCAGGAATGAGACAGCAGCCTAGTTACCAGCTGGGGCTGTGATGCTGAGTTCTCTGTCAGTCCTTCTGATCCTCCTTTCCCTTACATCCTGGGGGAATGGGAGTAATTCATTAAAACAGCATTTTTCTATCTGAGAGGTGCCCTAAGGTCTGAACAGTCTAATTGTGACAGACTTGTGTTAATGGAAAAAAACAAAACAAAACAAAAAAAAACATTGAAATAATTTTTGTGAGTTTATTTGAGCCAAACTGCCGACATATGCCGGGAAGCAGAATCTCAATGAATTGAGATAATGCTCTAGAGAGTGGAGGGTTACATCTGTATTTGCACATTGCAATGAAAGGAAAGGGATGTAGGTGGGTTACATGAAATTCATTCATTGGTGGGATTAGGGAGGTGGGATAAAGCAAAGCAGGGAAACTCTGGGATAGGGTAAAAAGGGAAATGATGGATATGTGCTTCTTTTACAGAGATGGATACAGGATACTTTACCGTAATTAACAGTTGACAATTAACTTGATTACAATAACAATGAGAGAATGTCCTGGTACCATTTGTTGTGCCCTAAAAGGTCCAGGGTAAAAAGGAAGTTACAAGATACCCAGACATCTCCCAGATATGTTATCTTAGAGGCAAAAAGGCAAATAGGCTCAGTAAAGAAGATTTAAGTTGATCTTTGTTAGGGAAAATATCGGCCTAGGACATGTCTATGCACTATAACCTGTTTGTAGTTAAATATTTAATTTTCAAACCATCTTTTGTGGTTATTTTAGGTCTCTGAGTTTGCAAGACTGCCACACAGGCCTCCCCTGAGCTTGTCAGGTTAGCATGTGGCTCCTTTCGTCCAAACTTGGGTTCAGTGTGCTTTTCATTCCTTTTAGTATAATGTGTCCCTCTGAGCCCTGCTGGGAGGTAGAATAGAGCTGTTGTCCCTATTGGACAGTTGAGGACACGAAGGTTCAGTGCTGTTGAAAGTCTCAAGAGTCCATTAGCAGCTCACAAAAATCAGGAGCCCGTCACCCGATATTTGTCAGTCCCTTGGCCATGAAGACCATTCTGATCTCGGCTAATGAAGTCTTTAAAGCAGGGTCCTAAAATGCCCTGCACAGCAGCCCCTAGCACTGTAATCTGAGATGTGAGCTGCAAGAGCTGTTGCTGAAGGCCAGACTCCTTCGTTGTCCATATTTATTTCTGTAAAGTGGGCTTTCAGGTTTCTTCCTATCTGCCCCTGCATTTAGGTACATTTGTCTTTAAAACTCTTGACTGAAAAATCTTAGTTTTAAAGAAAGAAATGTTTTCCCCTATCACCAATGCTAGTGTTTAGCAGCCCTCATTGTTTGCTTTTTTTCTTTTTTTAAAATAAATTAAAAATGTCTCACTTTTTTATTCATTTTCTCCCACTCCTTTTCTTCTCACTCCAAATGTTGAGCAGCTGGCCACACTGACAACACAATAGCTCTCTACCATTATCACCCAGATCCAGCCCACCTCCAGCTTTCCCTTCTCCAGGCAAAATAACAGCAGGGCCCTTTAGCCTTTGCTCCCAGGTCCCATTTTACCATCTTTTTGATCTATACTGTGATTCTCCTGTGAATCCTCTCAGAGGCCCAGCAGGACAATAGCTGCATCTTGTAAAAAGTGCACTGAGGCCTCTCAAGTTAGAGGTTACAAGCCTGGGGCTCTCAACCCAACCCCTGGGATTAGCATAGTTCCCACACTATGTGCTACAGCCTCAGCTCTCAGCTGGAGGGACACCTGTCACCATTCAGGCAGCCTGATGACTCCCAAGGTCAACTTGGGAAAGTGAATCAGAGGCTGGATACATACTATGAGGTCTTTGGGAGTGTTGAGAGCTCACCTTGTGTGAGAGAAGTCCATGCCTTCGGAGGAATGGCAAGGGGGGGTTAATGGGAAATTGCCATTTGGGGTCATCACAAATCATGAGCTATGGGGAGAGCTGATTCTTCTGGATCCGCTGGGACACTTTGAGCAAAGTGCCAGCTGTTGGAACCCGATAATTGGAAAAACCAGATGAGCCAAATGGAAGAGAATGTGGTCTTCAAAAGAAGCAAAAACCAAAAGAAAGCAATATGTCTTTTTTTACTTTAATTTATAGTCTTTGAGGCAAAAAGAAAGATACTTTTATTATTCACATATAAGCATAAGAAAAAGATGTTTTTCATTTTAAGCTATATTTTTCTCTTTCTTTTAAAAATCTTTATTGTTGAAGTATTACATAGGTCCTCCTTTTCCCCCGATTAACCTCTTCCAGTCTGCTCCCTCTTTCCCAGCCCCTCAACGCCCCATTATCTATGTCTAAGGGTTATGCATATATGCATACAAGTTCATTGGTTGATCTCTTCCCACCCTGTCCCCTGCATTTCCTCTGAGGTTCAATAGTTTGTTCATGCATCTGTGTCTCTGGGTCTATTTTTGATCATCAGTTTATTTGGTTCATTAGATTCTACATATGAATGAGATCATGTGATACTTGTCTTTCTCTGGCTGGCCTTACCATTTGCAATAGCATGGATAGACCTGGAGAGTATTAAGCTATACTTTTAAGGCAGGGTATCTGCAACCTTTTCACTGAAACTTGTATTTCTCATTCTAATTCTCAACATTTCCCCACCCTTACTTAGATGCTTGTAAAACCAAATGTTTGGCAGGGAAAGGAATTCTGCAAAAAGATGCTGCACTTGGAGGCCTCTGTTTCTTAAACTTGAGAATTGCATGTTGCTTTAAAACTAGAGCTGTTCCCAGGATAAACTCATTGGGTCCAGGGTGTGTTTCTCACTCTAAGCTTAGAATGGTGGGTCTGGGTTGACTCAAAATTCTACTGAGTGATCAAAACAGAAAATCAGCCTGTAAAAATCCTGTTGGATGTGGCTATTTCAGTAAAATACCAAACTAACTTTTTTAGACAATGCCAAAGCAGATTACTTTCAATGGCAACTTGGATGTTAGCCCAGTGGTCCGTAAACTCATTAATCAACAGAGTGGCAAACCGCGGCTTGCGAGCTGCATATGGCTCGAGAGCCGCAGTTTGTGGACCACTGCACCCCTTTTGCCTAAGCCCAGTTCAGCAGTGGAGGGACCCACATCTTCCAAATGAAGCCTGTAGTTTCCATTTACTGTGATCCTTCTCATCAACACAGCACAGAGCATGATTTTATTCTCTTCGCAAGATGCCACAATCTCAGAAGTTCTGAGGCTTTTTGCAAATGTGAAAAATGTTGCAGAGAATGTTTCTTTCTCTATCATCTGGTGATTTCTGATAAACAAATCCAAACGTCATCTCGGTTGAGCCTGTTTGGGAAATTTCCCACGTCTTAGAATTTAGAAAACAAACTATATAAGCTTTGTTGAGAAAGGATGACTAGAAGGACATTTCCACTAGTTTCTTCCTATGAAAGAAGGGACCTCATCTGTCTTGTTCCTCAATAGATTCAGGGCTCCCAGCAAACCTTGCCCAGAGGAGCGTGTCCCACAGATACTTATCTCTAATGGATAATAACATGCCACATTACAAAGAGGTAGGAGAGATTGAGGTTTATCAGGGTTAAACAGAAATCTGAAATCTCTCAGTTGCAGTGAGGACTGGCACTAGTGACAAATAGAAATATTTTACTCGATGTGATTGTTGGTCTAACACACTTATTCTCAAAATCAAACCAAGTTGCTTGCAGTTTACAATTCACACTGATGTTTTACTTTTGCTCAGATAAACTTCTTTGAAATTCAAAACCATATTTGATCAATATCTAGGTACAAGTATGTCTATATATCCATTCGAAATAAATGCCTAATTTCAAAAATGATAAGAGGAAACATTTTTGTTTTTTGCTTTTTCAAAAGCCTCAAAAAGAGAACCTTTGTATACATGTGTACTTGCAAAAAATATTTGAATAAGAAATAAATATACCATTTTAAGATGGACTTCTATTTTGGGAATTAGAATTTATCTTAATTAAGGAAGCTACAACTTATTTGCATGTTCTGCTGCTCAGTAGTCAATGGAACCCTGGTGACCAAACACACTTGTTCAAAGTGAGAGCCAAGGTTCTTTGACCTTTAGTGCATTGTCTGAGGGAGTGATGGTCAGCTGGCTCCCACTGTGAATGGGCCTGCAGCTGCTCTGCCAGCTGGCTGTCACACGGACGCAGCAAAAAACTTGGAGGGACTCATGGCCTCGCCAGATGCCTCATAGTAGGGTCTAGCTGATGCCGCACACAGCTCAAACCAGCTCCATATTTCATAGAAAAATGTCTTCCTTTGCATATCACAGATGACACTTTCCATTCAGTACAGTGGGCACCTCACATTTATAGTTTAGTGTCCAAATGCTCGAGCTATGTCAGATCCACAGTCACTGGCAACAGCCAAATCACAGACTTTAAGGTATATTGCAAGGAATTTCAGGTATACAATCTCTTTGGCTGTGTATGAGTTGGAACAAATGGCAACATTAACAGCCCACGTCTGCCAGTTTGAACTGAGGCAGCATTAGTGGGGACTCTCGGGTTGAATTAACCTTTATAACCAAACTGAATAAATTTGAGGACATAAGGACGAAGCAGCTTGGTCTGTGTATTTAGCCATTTGGAAAATGGCTAAGCATAAAGGGAGCATACTGGGGGGTTAAAGTTCAGCACCAAGGAGGAATAAGAGAATCCTATCAGTGAATGCTTGACACAGCAGGCCACTTGAGTGACCATTAACCAGGACCTACATCTGCCCCTGATTTTTAAATGCAATTTAATCTCTTAATAAGTTTACTCATGTGTTAAAGGAAATGTAAAAATATCATGCTTTCTGCCTGTTGTTCATGTTTGTGCTATAATATTCCTCCCGTAAGAGACTCCTGTGGAAGAGATCTGGTTTTCATAGCTAAAACTGTGAGGGCACATTCCTATTAGAACATGCAAACCAGGAAAAACTGCAACCTCTGTGCTTAGTGAGGAGATGGTGCTCCCAAGAGGGACTGTATATTGAACACACTAAAGATTATATGAAGTTTCTTTTATTAAACACAAAGATGGACCTACGTTTGTGAGTCAGTTGCATGCTTTTTTTGTACATCAAGGAATGACCTCAATTCATCCTCCCTGTCTTTACCCCTTTGGCTCTTTTGCCCTTTGCTGCTTAATGGGAGCATTGCATTGCCTTTGGGAAAAATAATTCCACTTCAGCAATTTACCATGTGGAAACCAAAGAGGACATATTTTTTATATGGAAAATGTTTTAACCTCAGAAAACTAAAGAGACTCAATGTAGAGTGACACTGTGTCTTTCAATCATAGAGTGTACATATATGGAGAGTTCCAATTAAACCATGTGTCTAGATAGTTTCCATTTTGGTAAATTGGTCCTTGCCTAATTCCCATTTCATAAATAATTCCAAAGCATTTGTGACTTTAAGAACTCACTAGGTTTTATATGGCTTCTGAGTTATGACAGAAATTGCTATACCATGACATTTAGTATGTCATTGATTTTTCTTGGAACCCATCCTAAGTGCTTCTGTGACTTTAAAGAATACTGTAATGATACCTATTATGTACACAGCCCCAAGGGGACCAGAACAGTGAGGTATCTTTGTGTTCCCATTCATGTTGCAGTATTAAATTCAAGACAAACTCAGATGACCTCCTGGATGGTCCAGCCTTTAACTCCATCACTGTGTGGAAGAGTGGGCAAATCTAGTGTCCATTGGGACCAGACAAATAACATAAATTAACAAAGCAGGCTTGGGGGAGAGTGAGGCAAAGTGAAGATTTTAATACCTGTCTTGAGGAAACAAACAGTATTCTAATTACTCCTGATACCATTGCAATTAACTAGTTATTAATAACAAAAAGGAGCAAAGGGAAGGCCAGACATGATAGGCATGTTCCCTATAAAATATTAGGATAAGGAGACTGGACAAAGGGAAGATAGATGCATGCCCAGTGAAGGTGGGGTGACAGAGAAAGTATTCCCTATCAGTCACACCTGGGAATAGAAGTCTTTGGCCAGAATCAGCATAGCCATTGCACATAGAGGAGATTTGTGATATGTAACCCCCTAAACAAAGACGTTTGCTGTCTTGGTTCTCGTGTGACTCTGAGCTTGTGGGCCTTCTTTGCTCCAACTTCCCTGCATTCGCCCTTATGGCCTGCACACACAATGGATTGATGGGTTGCAACTAGCCTGATGATGAGCTGGGCCCAGCTCCAACATAGAAAGGAAGCTCTGGACACTATCTTTGCTTTTAGCTTTAGGAAACCCCTGCTATACTTCTTCTATGATTGGACTAAGGGAAATGGGACTTTGGAAACCCAGGGGTATAATTTCACAGAAATAAAGCTTGTGGTCATATCCTATCCTCCTGTGGGGGCCTCTAGAAATGCTTCTTCCAGTGGTACCTCAAGAACTCCACTTCTACCAGTAACACTTTGATTGTTATTATGGGAACATGGTTACTGTGCTATTGTGGGAATATGGTTATTGTGAGAAAATGTTGCCAGGTCTTCTAACTTTTCAAGAACAACTGGAAAAGAGGATTTTTACATGAAGTCTTGTGATTTATAAAGGTTAGCTCATTTTCTAAAACTTTTTGTTTTGAGATAATTATAGATTTGTATGCAGTTGTGAGAAATAATACAGAGAGAATGAGTACAGCCACCCTACTCCCTGCCCCCCTAATGATAGCATCTTATATAACTGCAGTGTATCACAGCCCGGAAATTGACAACTCAATGAACTTTTAAACTCTATACGTAATCAACGCACATTTGAGGGACAGAGTTAGCCTGTCTAGCTACATCTGTTTACAACCTCTGTATATTACAATCTTGCTAGATTTGGGGGACTAGCTCATGCATCTGGTCCCCATCACTGAATCTAGAAAAGCTGTTCAGACCTTGTTAGAAGATAGATCTCTCCCAACCATTGTTCCTAAATGCTTTATAGGCTTCCAATGGGGATGACATGCCCTCACTGCCTTAGTATGTGACCCACGGGGCTGTGCTCCTATGTTTGCACCATCTGTCCCCACTGTGCATGTCCAAAGGCTGGCCTCTGCTCCCATTTAAACTTGGTCAGCTCTGCATGTGTCCTTCAGGCAGGCCTGTCCCTGCAGGCTCTGGCCTCACACATGCCCTCTGGCCTCACAGGCATCTCATATTTGTTTCTTTCAAATTCCTTTCCACTCCTCCTTTTCTCTCTCCCCACTGAAGGCAAACACTTCAAGATGGTGGATATCCAAAGTATTTGTTTGTGCTGGAATTTTTAAATCTCAAATATTTATTTAAATAAAGTGAGTCATAATTTGGGGGTTATAGTTATGGGTTGTTTTGTTTCTATAGTATTTATCATAAAAAGCCAGTTTTCTTCTGTAAATGGCTTTAAGATCTCTGTGATAGTGAAAAAATGTAAATAAAGTCTGAGAGTCTTGGAGATAAAAATATGATTCTAAACCTCCATTTTATAATAAGTGAAGGAAAAATAGGCTTTACTTTTATGCAATTAACTGAGTGTTTCTGATTGTTCTCAGTGACGTTGGTACCTTTTCTAACCTTAGTATAGGAGTAATTCCCATGACTCAGTGTAGTCCTTCCTGGTCACTGTGACAGAAGGAGGAAAATGGTGTTGCTGGAGAAGAAGGCATGCTAAATGGAACCTGGAACTTTCTCACTGCCAAGGCCACAGTCAGAAAAAGGGGTTCAGATTGGGAGGACATGTCAGGGAAGAAAAGCGGGGACAGAGCCTCATGTCCACAGGAGCACATGGTGACCATTATGAACAATTACCACTTAACATATGGAGGAAACTGAACCTCAGAGAGGTTAAATCTGTGCCTCCGAACTGTGATATATGGGGGAGTAACAGGGATTATGAAAACCACACAGTGAATAGCATTTAACTTCTTGGGCCATGAATTTCATTGGTTTCAACTACACTCCTTGCTGAACGGTCTTGAACAGTGCAAGGGGGAAATTTCCCATTACCTGTGCATTGATTATCTTTACTTTGATACATATTCTAGCCCAATGGAGCCAACAAGCAACAGTAAATATAATATCACGCTATATATTCTGCCTATTCTATTTTATACTTGACACAAAGAGGCAAATGAAGATGAAAGCAAGGCATGGGAGTCGTTATTATTACCCATGGACATTGTCACACATCAAAGCAACCTTGATCCTTGCTTTCCTGGATCTGTGATTGACATATCATGGAAAATAAAAGGAGCTTCCTTCATTATAACATCTCTAGTACCATTTTTATTAGTCGCTAGTCCTGTTGTTTAGGAACTAAAACTCTAGGACATTTATTAAAAAAACTCTTACCTTATTTTAGTTATTATATCTAAACCTTTTTTGATCATTTTGATAAAAGTCTATTTTTATCTGTTCTACACTTCGATCTTCCATAGCAAAGTTTCAGTAAGTGGATTTATTATAAGTTTTCTCACAGACATGCATTTTTTTTTACCCTTTTGGAGTCATGGACTTCTTTATGAATCTGATGAAGAATATAGAATTTTTCTGGAACAGTCCCCAACCTCCCCCCCCATACACGCACGCGCGCACACACACACACACACACACACACACACACACACACAGGCGCGCGCGTGAGCATGCACACAGGGACTTGCTTTCCAGAGCTTTCACAGACCACTCCCTTCATGTCTCCAGGCCAGGGGCCCAGACAGAAACTGGCCCAGGTCTGTAAGCTTCTCTACAACAAGGTCCCTGTCTTATCTAAACTTGCATCTTTGGTATCTAGTTCACTGCCTGGCTGGGATGATAATCAGTGTCAGAAAATGAATAATTTCTAAAGACTGATGGAGTAGGAAATGTGTTTGAGCTTCTGTAGTTATTGGGATGCAGGTGTTGTGTTTATGACAGCAGGTTAGGTAGGGCATCACAGACTTGAGGAGATACCCAGACCTGGGCTGGCTGCCCAGCATGGGGAATACAGAGCATTTCCTGTGCTTGACTTGTGACTGTGAATGCTTGCTACTCTGGCTTGGGCCATCAAAGCCTCCTTCTTATTATCTTCTTTTTCTTTCATGATTTTTACTATTGTTTTAGCTTGAGGTGTCAATCCCTAAGCTGTTTTCCACAAAGTGCCTAAGGAGGGAAAGCCATAACCCGTGGTAAGGAAGGCTGGTATTTTAGTGGGTGGAACAGGGAGAGTAAGCTCCATATTATGATATCTGTAGTATTTCAAAATACTTTAGATAAGTGTGATTTTAAGTATGTGCTGGCTGGTTTAAGTTTCCACTTCAGGAGAGAGCATTACTCTACAGGGCAGCTGCTGCAAGATTACAGCCAGATGTGCCCGTTAATACCTGAGGTTCTGTGAATGTCAGAAATTGTTTATTTTTGTGAAATTAGTGAATTGCTGATTGGCTTAATGAGTATTAGAAATGGTCTCATCGATGATGTTCAGGGAATTAGCTATTTGACACTATGGGTTATTTGCATATAGATGTGGAGAACTCACCACTGAGGCAAGGCCTATAGCTTACTCTGCCAGGGGTGGCTCTGCAGCTTCTGTCCAGCTGCCTGCTGCCTGCTGAAAAAGCAGCATCCTCCCAGGGGAGTCGGGGGTGGGGCAGGAGGGAGAGGGGCGTCTGCCTCTAGGAACCTTCTGTGACAGGTGAGGGAACACCACCGGGGCAGGACTGGGGTTTTCTTGGAGCTTGCAAAGCAGATTCTGGGACCGTTTCTATGGCTGCTTGCTAATGCGTGTTTATTTAATAAATGTTTACATCTTGGTAGGAATATCTGACCTGAGGTTTGCTCTTATAAGTCAGAAGCCAGGTCAATCTGCTTCAGTGTATGTTGTTATTACCTACCAAAAGAAACCTCAGTGTTTTGTGTGACCAAATTGGCTGAGTACCATGCACAGTATTATGGAGAATTTGCTTCCAAGGAGAGATTCCATATATTACCTTCTACTATGATAACAGCCCAGAAAAAAAATGCAGTGGCTGCAATACCCACATGTATTTCTCAGACTGGCTCTCTGGGTTGGCTGTGGCTTGACCCCAGGTTGCAGGGTGGGGTTGGGTCTGCTGTTCAAGGACATGCTCTCAATGTTGGCTCACAAGCACAAGAGGGGCAGACAGAGAGGCTGTGCTGGGAACTGTCACATGTGGCCTCTTCAGATTTCAGTGGTTAAAGTCAGTTCCATGGCAAATCCCAGTCAGTGGGGGTGGGAGATGCTTTATGCATCCCCACCAGCAGGATTGGGGAGACAATGAAATACACACCTCCATTCAGCAGTGGGAAGAAAATAGAAAATATATTAGAAGGCCAGACCTGAGCCTTGCTATTCAATGGGCTGCACAGCTCTAGGCAAACCATTTAAGTTTTCAGTTTCCTTGGATTTTTCACTGATGAAACAGGCCCTGTAGACTAGAGCTTATGAAGTCTGTGACCCCAAAAAGAGGTATGATGTTTTCTATGGGTTACCTTTGGCCAGGGTCCCCTCCCATTTGGGCACTTAAGGATTATGAAACTGTTCCCAGAGTCTAATGCTGGCTGATCTTGATCCCTTAATACTTTTGTTTATCAAAGGTCAACTATAAAATCAGTCTCACTTGTGTATGAGCACAGGGTTTGTCTGTTTTTGAATGTATATTCCAACCCCAGACTTTTTCTCCATTGCTATATGATTTGAAGTTTAGGACACATTAGTTGCAATGGGTTCTGTGCCCTATACCATCAGGGGTAGCACTGATTTCTATCTTTGCTTAGGAGTCGCAGTGAGACTCAGATTTCAAGACAGCTGGCTCGGGAGTTTGAGGGATGCTCATTCATGACCTTGGATTCTTTTAAATACAGCCTCAGCTTGTGCAGTGGACAACCCAGTCACCTCACTGCATGAAGGGGACACAGAAAATGTGATTCATCATCTCCTCTTATCCCTACTCCACACCTCTCCCAGCCCCAGCTCTATCCCATGGCAGCTTCCTTCCTAGGCTTGCTAAATTGTTTTTGAATGCTGTAGCAAATGGATTATTCTTAAGTGTAAACCTGGGAAAATCTGGTTTGGACTGGAAACCACTCAATGGTTTAAAAGAAGCCAATGAGGAGAGACTGGGATCTATTTGTTTTCTTGGTTTTTGTGGTGCATAGACAAGCCGAAAGGAAAACTACACTTATCCTGAGAGCAAACACTCGTGTTTCTAAAAAAACGTGAAAACTGACACAGATCAACACCTGAACAACAGAATCTCCTAACTTGTATGTGAAGGTGAAATGCCTGGAGCTCTCATTTCATCTTCAGTCCCTGGCAGATAAGCATTCCTTACAGCTGGGCTCAGCCTCCTTCAGACCCTTCTGTGTAAGGTCACCTCTTTGGCAAAACAGGTGTGGCTAGAGTCAAGTAGGAACTTGTGGTGCAGAAATGCAGTTTCCCCTCTGAGGAATATTTCCTAAGTCCTCTTCATGTTGAATCTGAAAAGCTCAGGACTTGTGAGACAGGTTGGATTCATACAAACAGTGCCAAGGCCCGAAGCCTGTCCCACCCTCAAGGAGAGAAGAGTTTGGGAGTGAGAAAAACAATGCAAAGGCCATTCAAGGCTCGGCCAGGTGCAGAGGGATGTAGACTTTGCCTCTTTGCTTTGAGGTTCAGGAGATGAACTGGTCTGAGGTGGTATCTCTGGAATGAGGCAATGCAGTCAGTGTCTGCTCAGGTCCCTGAGTGAATTGAGTTTAGTCAGTAGAAAGCCATATCTGCATTCCTACCACAAATGGATTCCGGACTTTGATCTTTTATTAACTTAAATTAATCATTAAACTTGTTTTCATTAAATTCTTTTTCTTAACAGTTTTTCAGTTTCCTTTTCTCTCTTCCCCCTCCTACCCTTCCTTACTTTTTTTCCCCATTTTTATTGAGATTTATTTTTTTAAACATATTGGTAACATACCCAGAGGGTATGAGGCAAGCCCAATTTGGAATAACACTGGGAAATAGGGAGTTTGGTTTTAAGCCCCCCATCTCCCTTTCTTTCCTCCTGGTTTATTCTGTGTCCCTTCTCATCTATAGGGTTTAGTCCTTTCAGGCTGAATTCTACATTTGCAAAGTGTCTCTTCCCACACTCACCCACTCATCTTTTCTCCAGAAGCACTCCTCAAGACTCATCAAATTTTTCCTTTTTTGTGTGTGTTGTTAACATAAAAACATTCAAACCTGTTAAGATTTTTTGTGAGTTTATTTGAGCCAAACTGTGACAAATGTCTGGAAGCAGAACCTCCAGGGACTGAGATAATGCTCTAGAGAATGGCAGGCTACTTCTGTTTTTATGCATTTGCAATCAAAGGAAGGGATATAGGTGGGTTATATGAAATCCACTGGTGATAGATTAGAGGTGGGAGAAAGCAAAGCGGGGAAACCTCTGGGTTGGGATAAAAAGTAAAATTATAGACACACTAGAAGCCCAGTGCATGAAATTCATGCACGGGGGAGGGAGGTTGTCCCTCAGCCCAGCTTGTACCCTCTCCAATCTGGAATCTCTCTCACAATCCAGGACTGCTGGCTCCCAACTGCTCACCTGCCTATCTTCCTAATTGCCCCTCACCATTTCTGCCTGCCAGCCTGATCACCCCCTAACCATTCCCTTGCCAACCTTATTAATGCCTAACTGCTCCCCTGCTAGACTGTTTGCCCTAACTGCCCTCCTGTGCAGGCCTGGTCATCCCCATCTGCTCTCCCCTGTAGGCCTAAGTCCCCCGAACTGCCCTTCCCTGCAAGCCCAGTTACCACCAATTTTCCTCCTCTGCTGATCTGGTCACCCCTAACTGCCCTCCCCTGCAGGCCTGGTCCCTCTCAACTATCCTTCCCTGCTGGCCATCTTGTAGTGACTATCTTGTGTCCACATGGGGGCAGGATCTTTGACCACATAGGGGCAACCATCTTGTGTGTTGGAGTGATGGTCAATTTGCATAGTACTTTTTTATTAGATAGGATAGAGGCCTGGTGCATGGGTGGGGGCCAGCTGGTTTTCTCTGAAGTGTGTCCTGGATCAGGGTGGGGGTATCCTTGGGGTGTGGGGTGGCCTGGGTGAGGGGCCTGTGATGGTTTGCAGGCCAGCCATGTTCCCCAGTGTGACCCAAGTGGAGGCCCTAGTATCTGGGATTTATTTATCTTCTACAATTGAAACTTAGTAGCCTTGAGTGGAGTGCTGAGCCCACCAGGGTCTGTGGCAAGCTTGGCTTCTTCCATTGCTGGGGAAACCCATACCTCCCTCCTGCTCACTCTGTGGTCACCACCATCTTGGTTGGGGTTAATTTGCATACTTGCTCCTGATTGTCAGGTCGGTGTGGCTGGTGAGCATGACTTGTGGGTGTAGCAGAGTGATGGTTAATTTGCATATTACTCTTTTATTAGATAGAATACTTAGGTGGGTTCAGGAACACTTAACATGAAAACAATGAAGGAATTTGTGGTGTCTGTCCTGGTGCTCAGCACATTGGGTTGTGCCCCCAAATAACCCAGAAAAACGAAAGTTACAAGTTACCCAGACATTTTAAGGGTATGTTATCATAGATACAAAAAGACAAATAGGCATAGTTAAGGTAAAAGATGACCTTGTCAGAGAAGATACTGGCCTAGGATGTAACTACCCACCATAACTGCTTTTAGTTAAAGTTTAATTTCAGACCATCCTTTGTGGTTACTTTCGGTCTCTGAGTTTGCAAGACCACCATGCTAGCCTTCCCTGAGCTTGCCAGGTTAGCCTGTGGCCCCTTTCGTCCACAGTGTGCAAATCTACTTAGTTAAATGAGCAGAATGAGGGAATATTGTCTCCATTCATTTGGGGGATAAGAGAATAACAATTTATATCCATACTAAGGTAAAACTGCCTAAAATGCTCTCGCCTCTCAACATTTTGATGCCGCTTCTGATTTGAGATGCTGTTATTGATTTATCCATGACATGTGTGGTTATATACAGTCCTAATATGATGGAAAAGATGATGGGCTGGAGCTTTGTAGATAGAGCCTTTCAAAAGGAGTGAATTTTCTAATAAGGGATTTTATAATACTGTTTATTATTCCCCTGAAGATTGGATACCATCAAAGCCTGGCCTACAGTAACTATTTTGATAAAAAATGACATTGTATGAAAAAAATTGCCATTAGTTACTTTACTAAAGCAGCAAATATGTGTGATCACTTGCTATGTTGGTTTCTTTTGTAGATACTGAGGATACAGTGTTCAAGAAGAGAGACAAGGCTCTGCTTAAATGGGAGACAGCAGAAACATAGGGATACCTGGAAGAGGTGGATGCTAGGAAGGAAAGTAGGAAGAGGGATAGGATGAAGCTGGGCCAGGAGGAAACTGGTGATTTGTATGGAGAGGCCAGTGAAGACCCACAGGACAATAAAGACAATAAATATACTACTATAATGAAGAGCTGGGCCTTCAAAAATTTGGGGGAGTTACAATCTAGGCAGAGGGAACCGCAAGTGCAAAGGCATTATGGTAGAAATGAGCTTGGCATGCTGAGAAATAGAAGTGAGGGTAGTTTGCATAACAAACAAGGATATTTGTAGGAGATAAAGTAAGAAACATATGCAAGGTCCCATAGGTCATGCTAGAGAGTTTGAATCAAAGTTCTAGCTGAAGTAGGAAACCTTGAGATTGGGGGTAATATTTTATCTTGATAATTTGCATAATCTGGTTCCTTAAATGCTTCTGTAGAGTTGACAGAAGAGAGACAAACTGAAAGTCAGGTCTATAATCTAGGAGTAAAAGAATGGCCAAAGAGAAAAAGGCAAGGCTTCATCTGCAACTAATATCCTGTCTAATAAAGAAGGAATATGCTAACTGACCATCAAACCCTCACAAAGATGGTGGCACCCACAGCCACAAGATGGCGGTGCCCAGTCCCCTCAGCCCTGCCAGGGTGTCAGGCATGCAGTAAGGCCCTGCCCATCTCCAGGGATGTCCGGCCCTCTGAGCACCTGCCTCTGGAGTCCCCCAATCCTCTCAGCCCCCCAGCTGCCAAGGGCCAACCTGAGGTGCAGGCAGGCCTTGGATGGTGGCAGCCCAGCTGCCCAGGGCCGGCCCAAGGGATGACCAGATGGCTGAACAAGCAGGCTGTGTGGGGTGACAGGCTGGCAAGGGGATTAGTGAAGGAAGATTAAACGACTGGACAGCAGGCTGCGTGAGCAACCAGGCCGGCAGGGGTGACCAGGCTGACAGGGGGGCCGTGAGGGGCGATTAGGCTGGCGGAGGGGGGGCAGTGAGGGGTGACTAGGCTGGCAGGAGGGCAGTGAGGGGTGACTAGGCTGGCAGAGGGGGTTAGCTAGGGGTGACCAGGCTGGCAGAGGAGGCAGTTGGGGGCAACCAGGCCATCAGGGGGAGGCAGTAAGGGGATATCAGGTTGGCATTAGGGGAAAGTTAGAGGCAACCAGGAAGGCAAGCAGGTGAGCCATTAGGAGCCAGAGGTCCTGGATTTTGACCGGTAATTGGAAATCCTCTGAGGGGTCCCTGATTCGAGAAAGTTCAGGCTGGACTGAGGGGACCACCCTCCCCCATGCATGAATTTTGTGCATGAGGTCAATAGCCATTTACTAAAAGAAAAGATCTATTAACATCTCAAAAATGAAAGGAAAAGTCAATTGCAGAAAAGAAACGAATGACAAACTTCCCCTGACATAACATAAGCATGTATGGTATAGATTTTATGCTCTTTTTAAAAAAATATATTTCATTGATTTTTTACAGAGAGGAAGGGAGAGAGAGAGAAAGTCAGAAACATCGATGAGAGAGAGACATCGATCAGCTGCCTCCTGCAAGCCCCACAGTGGAGATGTGCCCACAAGCAAGGTACATGCCCCCAACCAGAATGAAACCTGGGACCCTTCAGTCCGCAAGCCAATGCTCTATCCACTGAGCCAAACCGGTCTCAGCAGATTTTATGCTCTTAAAATGAAAATGATAAACAAAGTTTTATTTCTTAAGATTGCTTTGCAGGTGATTGTGCTTTCCATATATGTTGCTCAATTTGGGGCTCTATTTCAAATGCTCAGTTGGACAGGGAACACAAATGTTCATTTTCCTTCCAGTCATAGTCAAAAAGTCGTTTCAGTTAAGTAGATTGACAACTGAGAGCCAAACTCTCAATTCATTCACTTCAGAATATTTGGGGGAAAGTGAGGGTATCTGAGGAAAAGCTCTGATACCTGACCCTGGAGAAAGCAGACTGCAGGCCACCTGGGCGCAGAGCAAGCCACAGAAGCCGTGGCCCTGAGCATCACAGTACAATCCCCAGGCACAGGTCTGACTAGGGACACTCACCTTATCACCCCCACTGCCTGGCCTGGCTGCAGGCAGCTGTGGGAGCCCCAGTGATTCAGCATGTCAGTTAGGCAGTTTCATCTTTGAAAGGTGGCATAAGAGTGAACCGAAATGCTGCAGGCCTTCTTTGTTCTCTTTTACTCGAAGGGGAATTTGGAGCTGGTGGACATGAGGGAATGTGTCCACAGAGGAGACCTTCTACAGGGCAACATTTTGCAAATAGGGTAGCAGGCAGGACCACAAAGACAAAAGCAGTTTGCATCATCCACTGGGACTAATGTCAGCTGGGAGTTCTTACAATGACCTAAGTACAAGGGCTTTCCTGAATACATAATACATTTCACTTGAAGGTGAAATGCCATCATTTTGAACCAAGAGCCTTATATTAAATGCTAGATATTCATGCTTTTTAAAACTCAGTAAAATATTGGTGGCTAGACTAAATACTTTCAGAACACATGTAAGAAATAACTTACCACACCATGTAGTCATACGTATCTGCAACAGGCCATTTACTTACTCTTATGAGGTGCTGACTAAAGTAAATTTAATCTCTATTTTTTAACAATGTGGAAACAAGAATTTTGTCACTAATAATTAGTGACTCGTGGCATTTTAATTATCTATTATTTCCTTTCTAAAACAAATTCCTTAATCTTAATGAATTTAGTTTTAGAAATTTGGTATAGAAATGAGTTTTTACAGACCCATTTTGTTAATAATGATCTAGGACAGTGGTAGGCAAACCTTGGCTTGCAAGCCACCTGTGGTTTTTGAGCCACGGTTTGCCACTCTGCTCTGGTGACTAATGAGTTTGCCAACCACTGGACTAGTCTAAAAGTTACCCTGTAATTGGAGGCTGTGAGGATTAGGCAATTGTGGCATATGGTGTGCAAAGAGGTAAAGGGTAGTAGATGTCTGAAGCAGAATCAACAAATCACATTACCACCTGATTTTTGTTTATTTTTTTCAGAGTTATTTAGACAGTGGTGTGCCACATTGGGCTTGGAAATCTTTTTCCATTGGGACATGAAAAATTAATTCTGGTTAGTGACTTCCACAACTAAAATAATTTTTCTTTTTCTTAAAATCCACTGGAAATTCATAGAGAAATATGACTGGGTGTGTAAATAAGGATACAGTACCACTGAAGCGCTTGGTCTTTCATTTTAGATTGCAATTATATCATCATTATGGGTGACCTCTGCTCTTCTCTCCTCTTGCAACTGCCTTATCTCTACAGCCTAAAGGGAAGTAAGTTTTCTCCATCAGTTACCAAACCCTACATCCCAACCCAAGTCCCTACTTCCCATCTCAGCTCCCTCTCATCTCTCCCCACCTTGGGATGGCAGGCACTTGGAGTCCAATTCCATGAGGCCTTTCTTGATGGGTCTGTCTTCCACACCCTCAGCCGGCTTGAGTGCGCCCAGTGCTTGTCTTTGACAACATCCAAATACATTCGACCTTCTTTAGGGCCTGGGGCCTCCTAACAGCCCAGGTTCCTGGTCCTTTCACTGTCTCTCCATCAGAAGTAACCTTCTCGATTGAATCTTAACTCAGATGCTCACAGATTATTAACTTGAAAGACAAAGGTGGAATGTGTCCCTGATGCAGATGCAGGGCCTGCAGCAGAGCTGGCAGGATGCACCCCGAAGTGTGTCAAGAATGCACATCTTCTTCCTTGAGCTGACTCCTGAGATCTCAGGGAAGGCAGGTTTGAAATCACTGAGATTAAACTCACTTGTGCAATTGGTCTACGAGAAGGCTGCAGGAGAGAAAGCTTGGGGAGGTGGGAAAGACCAAGGCTCCCCTTTCCTGGCTAAGGAGCTGATGGGCACAGGAGGCTTATGGAGTGAAAGGGAAAGAGGTTCTTAAAAGAGCCCATGTAAAAAAAAAATGAAACTGGACCACCAAATACAAAAATAAACTCAAAATGGATACAGGACTTAAACATTAGAAGGGAAACAATAAAATACTAGAGGAATCCACAGGCAGCACAATCTCAGACATATGCCAAAAGAACTTCTTTACTGATACTGGTCCAAAGGCATATGCCAAAAGACATATGTCAAAAGAACTTCTTTACTGATACTGGTCCAAAAAGAAAAAATAAACAAATGGGACTATATCAAAATAAAAAGCTTTTGCATAGCAAAAGAAACCATCAACAAAACAAGAAAGATCACTGTATGGGAGAACATATTTGCAAATGATATCACTGATAAAGGTTTTATCTCCAATATCTACAGCCAACTTATACAACTTAATAAAAGGAAGATAAACGATCCAATAAAAAAATGGGCAACAGACCTAAATAGAACCTTTTCGAAAGACGACAGAAGGAAGGCCAAGAGACACATGAAAACATGTTCAAAGTCACTAATCATCCGAGAGATGCAAATCAAAACGACAATGCGATACCATCTTACACTGGACAGAATGGCAATCATCAACAAATCAACAAACAACAAGTGTTGGTGAGGATGCGGAGAAAAAGGAACCCTTGTGCACTACTGTTGGTGGGAATGCAGACTGGTGCAGCCACTGTGGAGACAGTATGGAGTTTCCTCAAAAAACTAAAAATGGATCTCCCATTTGACCCTGTAATCCCACTCCTAGGAATTTATTCTAAGAAATTACAAACACCAATCAGAAAGGATTTATGCACCCCTATGTTCATAGCAGCACAATTTACAATAGCTACAATTTGGAAACAGCCTAGATGCCCATCAGCAGATGAGTGGATCAGAAAACTGTGGTAAATCTACACAATGGAATTCTATGCTGCCATTAAAAAGAAGGAATTCTTACCATTTGCAGCAACCTAGTTGGAACTGGAGAGCCTTATGCTTAGTGAAATAAGCCAGTCAATGAAGGAGAAGCATCACATGATCTCACTCATTTGTGGATAATAAAGAACATTGTAAACTGATGAACAAAAGGATAGATACAGAGGCAGTAAAGCTTCAGACTGTGAAATTGCAGCAAGAAGATTAAAGTTAGGTGAGGTAGATAAGAGATCAATCAAAGGACTTGTATGCATGCATATAAGCATAACCAATGAACATAGACACTGGGGGGTTGGGTTATGCCTGGGAGGGAGGCGGGGCAATGGGGAGATATGTATAAAAAATAAATAAATAATAAAAAAAGAGCCCATGTGAATCATGACATAAAAACCAGAATAGAGGGAACACACCATTAGTTATAGTTCTGTACTCCTAAAGCAGTGCTAACCCAGACCTCAGAGCTTCCCTGTCTCCTCTTTGAGAGATGCTTGCTGAGACCTCAGGTCTTATCCTGGCTTATGCCTCACTAGTGAGCCTCGCCAGCTTCAGTTGTGCCTTTCCAATAAACTTTGCCTCTTCTCCTATCGACCTATCAGTCTCCACTTCAAAGCTCTCCTCATTCTGGCCTGTGTCCTTCAATGAAGAGTCTGGAAGTTACTTCTGACCTAAAATCTGCACTGGGATCAAATCTTAAACTCCTTGGTTTATCATAGTTTAATCTTACTAAGTACCCGTTTTACATATCCACACAGAATGGCTACCTCAGTTAGACAACCCTGTCGCAAGACTACAGTGTTAATTCACATTGTACCAATGGGTAGGATGCATCACCAACCAGGCAGGGAGTGTTCCTGAGGCACAGCATGCCAAGCCAGTCACCTTGCAGATCTTCCAGGTCCCAGTCCCTCTGGGGACATTTGCATTTCATGGGGACAAAGGAATTCAACTCAAATAGTGACAGATTGTGCATTAGTGAACATGATAGGATGGGTAGTTCTGGATTTTATTGTTTGGTTTGTGCTCTGCTTGGGGTATGGATTATTTGGGGAATATATCTGTAAATTCTAGTTTTTTAAAGATTACTGAAGAACATATTTCTATCAGTTAAAATTAGCACTATCATTTTCCTCATTTAAAAATGTCTTACTGTGGAAAGGATGAGTAGACTTTCAACAACAATTGATTATATAATATTATATAGCAATCTGTCCAAAATTGCTCTAGATACTATCAGGATCATGCATGATGTAATTCTCAGAGAGAACTATTTAAATATTTCTCAGAGAATTATGCATGATTCTCAGAATTATTATGCAGTATTATGAGATTATACTGCAGTTAGGTATCCTGATTCTATCATTTCACCTTATTTCATGAGATTAAAATGTACAAGGATAAAAAATATATACAGGGATGGGCAAAAGTAGCTTTATAGTTATTCATGTGGAAGAATATATAATACCAGAATAAAATGTGTTTCACATACTCACTACTGTAAACCTTCTTTTGGTCATCCTTGTATTCAAGCACATTATTTTTACAACTGTAGGATATTATGTAACATATGTAGCCAACTGTTTTCCATGGACATTTAAATCTCTTCTAAATTTGAACAGAACTGCTTTTTATCTACAGCTGCAGATTGTATTGCCAAAGGATATATTCATAAACCTAAAATAAGTAATAAGTTTGATAATTGCCCAGCAACCTTAAATTAATTTCAAATATATCTTTTAAATATATATGCAGCATTCTATTAAGGTTTCTCAAATTTCATTAGCCAGGTTTTAAATCTGGGAACATGTTTTGTAGATTTTAGCAATGAATATTTATACTAGATATTTTTAGTTTAATTTTTTAGTTACAACATATATTATTAATTATAATCAGAATTACCGGGTGATACACTAATATTAAGATATCTCCTAAAACCACCAAGCATTATACTCCGAATATATAGTTAGCTTAGAAATTAAATAATTCGTTTGCATATCTATCCCCATAGTTAGAATAAATGCACCTTGATAGAAGGTGTGATTTCGTTGTGCCCAACACAATGCCTAACACATACTAGCAACTCAGAAGGTCTTTTAGAATTGAACTGTTACCAAAAGCATGGACATCATTATTTGTTATGCTTTTACTGGCTTCATTCAGCTCTTACCTTACAGAATATATCTTGCTGAATATTGAACTAGTGTTATTTTGTATGAGTTATAGATTTCATCCAAATATTGTGGTAACTAGTAAAATTAAACCATAAAGTAGAGTAATGTTTAAACACTACCACCATGTAAAACTGTTTTGCGATCTTTTTTCATTTAGCATTAGCTTTACTTTGGTTTCTGATTTTATTAATAACTAGAAGCCCAGTACACGAACTTTATGCATAGGGGAGAGGGGGTGTCCTTCAGCCCATCCTGCTCCCTCTCCAATATGGGACCCTTGAGAGATGTCTGACTGGATCAGGCCTAAACGGGCAGTTGGACATCTCTCTCACAATCCAGGACAGCTGGCTCCCAACTGGTCACCTGCCTGACTTCCTAATTGCTCCTAACCCCTTCTGCCTGCCAGCCTGATCACCCATTAACCCCTTCCCTGCCAGCCTGATTGATGCTTAACTGCTCCCCTGCCAGCCTGTTTGCCCCTAACTGCCCTCCCCTGAAGGCCTGGTCACCCCTAACTGCCCTCCCCAACAGGCCTGCCCCCCCCAACTGTCCTTCCCTGCAGGCCCAGTCACCTGCAACTTCCCTCCTCTGCCAGCCTGGTCACCCCTAACTACCCTCCCTTGTAGGCCTGATCACCCCCAATTGCCCTCCCTTGCTGGCCTGATTGCCCACAACTGCCCTCCCTTGCAGGCCTTGTCCATCCCAACTGCCCTTCCCTGCTGGCCATCTTGTGGTGTCCATCTTGTGTCCACATGGGAACAGGATTTTTTGACCACATGGGACTAGTCATCTTCTGTGTTGGATTGATGGTCAACTTGCATATTACTCTTTAGATAGAATAGAGGCCTGGTGCATGGTGAGGGCCAGCTGTTTTGCCCTGAAGGGTGTCCCAGATTAGGGTGAGGGTTCACTTGGGGTGTGGGGTGGCTTGAGAGAGGGCCTATGGTGGTTTGTAGGTCAGCCACACTATCTGGTGATTGAAGCAGAGGCCCTGGTGTCTGGGATTTCATTATCTTCTACAATTGAAACTTTGTAGCCTATAGCAGAGCCAAACCTTCTGCTCTGGTGGTGGCAGCCATTGAAACTTTGTTGCCTTAAGTGGAAGCCTGGGCCTGCCAGTGTGTGCAGAAAACTTGGCTTCCTCCATCAGCAGGGAAACTCAAGTCTGCCTCCTGCTCTCTCTCTGGCTGTAGCCATCTTGGTTGGGTTAATTTACATACTCACTCCTAATTGGCTGATAGGCATGGTTTGTGGCCGTGGCTTTTGGGTGTAGCTGAGGTATGGTCAATTTACATATTACTCTTTTATTAGATAGGATGATTTACTACAATATACTTGATTTTGGCTAAAAATCAGCATTTTATATGCATCACAACATTAATGAAAAGCAAAAAATAAAATAAAAATAAATGGATACCATTTAATCATTGTATTACTTTTCTAGAATTGCTGTAACAAATCCCCATATAGTTGACGGCTTAAAACAACAGATTTTTCTCTACCAATTCTGGAAGCGATACATTTGAAATCAGTCAGGGCCATGCTCTCTAGGCAGCCTCCCAGGAGATCCCTCCTTGCTTCTTCCAGCTTCTGTTGGCTTCCAGGCCTTCGTTGGCTTGTGGCCGCATCACTCCAATCTCTGCCTCCTTCTTTACATTGTCTTTTTCACCTTTCTTTCTTTATCTCTCCTCTTGTAAGTGTCACTTATAAAGACACTTGACATTGGATTTAGGGGCCACTGGATAATACAGGATCTTTTCACCCAGAGATCCTTAGCTTCAATGAACTCACAAAGACCCCTTTTTAGAAAAGGTCATCATCACAAGTTCCAGGGATTAGGATATGGGTATATCTTTTAGGGGGACCATAATTCAACCCACCACAATCATTGAACTTCAGATGTTGTTCCACTGACAAGTTGAAGCTGGATGTTAAGAGACTGAAAATTGCAATATTCATAATACCAAACTGTTTTATGTGTGAATCTATGAAGGAAAAAGATGAATAAATGTAAGGATGAGTAAGTTGAGTGGGGGTTAAAGGGTGAATGAGATACTTGGAACCCAAAGTAATTTTAAAATATTTGAGACTACTGGGTAAGGAAGATTGAGATTAAAAATGGAAAAACTGTTATTTGCCAAAACTATGTTTTTGCAGACATATAGTATTATGGACCTACTTTGTATATTTATGTAGCAATTTAATAGAAGCCAAAAGTGCGGTCAATATCAATGGGACTTTTCTGTTTTAAATTGGCATGACTTTAATGTGTAAACTGACCAGTTTTCACAGTTACTTAAGCATATTTAAATTGGGATAACTACTGAGACCCCTAAATCCCCCTTTTAAAATTAATTTTGATACACAAAAGTCTATCTGTACTGTGCCACATGGGCAGAAATGGAGCCCATACCGTTACTTGAAAATGTGATGAATGAGTCAAGTTAGTCTCTTACATGTATTTCTAAATATTATTGAAGGTTTCACACTGTCCCTTTTAATAATCTGAAAAAAGTGTTCTTATTGAAGGGGATTTCTCTTCAGTGGAAACATTACAGAAGGTAGGGGGTAGGCATTAAAAACCTCATATAAAATGCTGGAAAAAGAAATCCTGAGGTAGGATTTCCCAAAACAAATTCTTGCCTATCAGTATGTACCAGATCCCAGGAGAGCTCTTCCCTTTCTGCCACTGTCCACCCAGCTTTGTAATGATGGCTGATTTTCTAATGCTCAGGTCAATGACTCATTCACCTGCGCACTAGATCCTGGGACACTGGGGATCTGTGGGACATCCATTTCTCCGTGGCCTGATTTCCTCCTTCTGCCCACAGACACTTCCCCTGCTGCCCCCTCTGCCTGCTTAGCTTTTCTACTTCTCTGCTAGTATTCTGGTCATTTTTGTTACAAAGATTGTAAAAATATTTGTTCCAGGATTATAAGAAGATCCTCACTGAGGCTAGTTCAAATGAAGTGAAGATGCTATGTTGTGGCTCCAAGGTGCCCTCTAAAAGGAAGCTCACAGGCAGGCACTGAACATGGGGCCCAGGACACCTTAGTGAGCTGGGAAGCAGTCTTTGTGTTGATGTTTCTCTGATTTTCTGTGTGTTTCTTTATCTCTGCCTGGCTGCTCCTTTCTCTGATACTCTGAGAATTAGCCTCTACAGCAGAATCCTAGTTTATGTGACTTTCAAAGCCATTCATTATATCCTATGCTAATTTGCAGCCCAACGGCTTGTTATAAACTCGTGCCCATATTCTCATACACTCTGCTTCCTGATGCTTTTGATGGGCTGACTTTGAGTCAGGTTTACAAGACTTGTTTAATCACATCCATCACAAGGTACCCTGACCCCTCCTGCTGCAGGGGTTGTTATTTTGAGTTGCCTCCTTCTCTCTGTTCTGATTTTCACACACCTGTATCCTCTGGGCTCTGCTCCCAAACATCCCATACATTTTCCTCTAAGGAAGTCAGTGTTGATGCATCAGACAATTTTGCCAGCCCTGAAAACTGATTCTTGCTATTTTTCATATTCTCCAACTAGAATATGCATGTATTTAAAATGGCCACATTTTCTACTTCCATTGCTCATTTATTTTTCAAAATATGGTTAAGAGTAATTCCACTGACTAGACTTATTGATCCTATTGTTATTTTTGTATTGAGAGAATTTGGATAATTCAATAAAATACTCTTTTTTTGAGTAATAAAGTACACCAGTCAAGATATTTTTCATATATGTGTGCCAGATCACTACCAAAGATTACTGTACATTCAAGTTTCTAGTCTTGAGAGTTTCTTCTTGATGAGTTTGAGTCTTTTGTCCAAAAGAGTCAACTGTGATATGACTAAATAAGACAAATTTGTCAGTTCCCTGGGGAATACGTTTCTGTTCTTATGTAGGCAACAGAGTGTTGAACATTTGACAGAAAGATACTTGTACTTTAACTCCTCCATCTCTCTGGTGAGCAGCACCAAGTGCTGGCAGGACTCCACCTACCCAGGAGCCCCTTCTCATTAATAAAATTTTTCTCCATGAGCTGACATTGAGAGGGAGGCTGACCCTGATCTAGGATATGTTAGAAGATTCTCCCAAATCAACCCCTGTGATAACTGATGTTAGAAATCGCATAGAGCTCGCTTCCTTTGGCTTAGATTCCTTGCCTGAAATCTCCAAAGAGAGTCACATATAAGAATTACCAACAGCAAGGACAATGTTAGTCCATGCATTACCTTCATGAAAGTTAGGAATAGCATACTTTCTTGTACAGATTTAAATTTTTTATGATGTGCAGATTTATATGAAAACAAAAGTTATAATCATCTCCTAGAGAATTTTAACAAATACACAACTCATCAGCATTATATAGGAGCTTTCTTGTGCAGTTCACAACTCTGATATTATTTAGCAGCCCCAGATAACTCTATTGCTTAACCCTTTAAAATTCATTAGTATTTTTTCTATAAGCATATTTTGAGAGTCAGGATAGAAAAGGCAAAAAAATACCCCAATAAGTAGATAGACAGTTGATATCAAAGTTAAATAGAACAGACTGGAAACAAAGCTACCTTTTTCAGATGCACTAAATTTTAATTGCATTACGCAGAGAAGGTAGTTAACAAAAAGTCTGTTTTTGGAAAATATTTTTAGATATCATTGAATATACTGTTCTTCCATTTCAAGAGTTTGTAATCAAATGATCAGATGGAAAAGACAAGAATTGTTTTAGATTTTCTATAGAATTGAGTAAACAGCTATAAATAAGAAACCTTTTTAAAAATGATAGGAAGAAAGAGTGTTTACAAAGAGGTAAACATTTTAGAGATAAACAAAGATATTTGAAAGACTTATCGAATTATTTTTAAGAGTTTTCCTTTTTTGGAAGGAAGAAATAAGGAAACAAGTTTGATTTTGTTGTGTTGTGTTGCTTTTATTAGAAGAGTGGCCTGAGCTGGCATGGGTTATTCTGGTGATCTCTCATATGTAAGGTTCTGCCATTTTTTTCCTTACAGAGGTTGCTTTCTGCATTTGGTCCTCACACCATTCTCATATGGCAGGGGTTTTTCTCCATATGACATAGAGGGGAAACCCAGAGCATGTATGGCAGAGCTGAATTTCAATCTAAATCTGTCTAACTCTTTCCCATTATGATTGCTGCTCTGCAGACTCAGCTGAATAATAATGGTAGTTACTACTGTGTGTTGTGGATAGATGTGTATTCCCTAAAAATTCATATTATTTATAAGTGTTTCTCTGATTAAATTGAAGTTCTAACTCCCAGTACTTTAGAATGTGATTTTGTTGTGGAGAAAGGGTCTTTACATCGGTAATTTGTTTAAAATAAGGTCACTAGACAAGCCCAATCAAATATGAGTGGTGTCTTCCTAAAAAGGGGAAATTGGACAGACACACAAGAAGGTCACCTTGACAGAGATTGGGTGATGGTTGTGTCTACCAGCCAAGAATTCCAAGATGCCAGCCGACTGCCAGAAGCTAGAGGGGAGGTCTGAAGCAGACTCTCCCACATACCTCAGAAGGGACTAATCCTTCGGAGACCTGCACCTTTGTACTTCCAGCCTCAGGAACTGGGAGAAAGTAAATGTCTGTGGTTTTAGCCATTTAGTTTGAGGTACTTGGTTACTACTAACCTTTCAAATGGATAAATTATATTTCTTAACTCAGATGGGAGAAGCTACTTACCTGAATCCCATGTGGGCCTCTTAATATGATGTGAGAAGCAGATGGGGAACACGATGGGTTCTGAGAAAGCAAAGATCAGTATGGGATAATTTAGGGACAGCTTGGTTTGGAGAGCTGAGCTGGGATAAATGGGAGTCCCTGAAAATGTAAAAGCCTTGCCAACAATGGTGTTCAGTTAGCTGAAGCTTTGCTTTATGCTTACTAATTTTGTTTCTACTTTTATTGGAATGGAGAAAGTTCATTGAACTTTATGTACTTTGAATGTACTTTGATTAAACTCCAAGCAGAAATTTATGACATTCTTTAGCATACCAACTTTGCTGGCCATATTTATTGTATCTTACATGTCTCGGTGATTCAGTCCAGAATATTCTTGCAGACAGTATATGGAGAAGTTGAAAGAGAAAGAAAATTTGAGAGGGGGACACAGAGACTTATGAAAATGTAGTGGGATTGATTATCTTTGTTATGTATGTACCATATCTATCTGGGTCTTGAAAAGAATAGGTTTGTAGGTGAAAATAGGATAATTTTATGACCCAAACAAGCCTAAGATATTTTGTTTTCAAGCACATGTTGAGCATTGCATTACATGTGAGAAGAATCTTCCTCATAGTATTGAGGAATGTGCCTGTGAGTGGGTGTTTATTGGCAGCCTTGAGTTTTTTACAGAATCCTTCCAGCTCACCTGTCTGTCTTAGATGGACAATTCCATGAGGACAGAAGCAGGCAGGCCCTGGTAGGCATGTTCCTCACAACCCCAGCATGTGCTTTTGGGGTAACCTCTTTATGTGCTGGTCCAAACTGTGTATTTCTTAAGTAAGAAGTGCCTTTCCTATCTAGACTAATGTGTTACATTAGTTATTAAGCAGTTTCTCATAGAAAATAATGATAACGAACAGTAACAACAACAATAGCAGTTATATAGTAGGTATTTACTGTTGGCAGGCATACTGCTTATTATTTTATTTATCTCATTTAATATTTCAAAGAGAATAGGGGAAATGATCTCTTGTATTATTTCAAGACCAAGTAAATAAATCTGTCTTTTAATTATTTCTGTTCACTGAGGTTAGCCAGACCCTGGTGTAGGCATTTTCACATATGAATTAAAGTTTTGATCCTATCTTCCTGGATCTTCCTTGAGGCAAAGGATTTGTAAATTCTTTGGTCTGCTTTCTCCTCATGTCTTTCTGATGACTTGTTTGATGAATTGAGCTGCCTTTTCCCTTATATGAACTAATTCTGTGAAGAATCCTCTTTACTTATTTATAGAAATAATGTGAATAATGTTAATCATTTCCAAGCCCATACTGAAGTGTTCTAATGTCTCATGTTCCATTTGCCAACATAACTTGTGGGGTTCAAGACTATAATCCAATCTTTAGTCTTTATATTGTTACACAGCATATATTCTTGCTGGTTTCTAGTTCCTTGGTCTATGCCTCCCTCAGTCTACAGCCTCCACCCCCACACCCACCTGCTTCATCTGACTAATGCATATCCATTGTTGGCTCTTGCCTATGCTCCATCTCTTAAGAGTTTTCCTTGATGTTTATGTCTGAGTCAGAGGACCTTGCTAGATGTTCCTGTGTACTTGGCCTATCACAGGCTGATCTCATTATTTTGTAATTGGGCATTTACTCTCTGAATGCCTCCTACAAACAATTCAAAGGCAAGGACTGGATTTAGTTGACTATCACCCAATATAGTGTCTGACCTCTAAACATAAATCCAGAATTTTTGTTGCAAGAGTGAATGAAGAATGACTTTCTCTAGCCTCATATTTACCTAATTGTGTAGTTGCTTATGAAATTCCCCATTATACAGAGAATACCTCTGAAGAAGGTGGGACTCTTTCTAACAAATCTGAAAAGAAGTCAAGGACCTTTGTGTTCTGAGTAGAGTGTCTAGTACACCACCTAATGAAAAATAGGTGGAACATAAAGGACTTAAACTAGGACCGAGATGTCATCTTCCATCCTATTTCTTGGAAGCCAATGTCTAAGGGAAGGAGAAGCTCAGATGCTTGGATTGCTTCTTGATTCCTTCTTACCTTTATCGGCTTTAGACAAAGCAGAGCAAATTTCCTCCTGAGTATGTATAGCAGCAAATTCTCAGCAGTCTTTTGTTTTGCTTCATAAATAGGAAGATGACTTAGAGAAGAAAATATTCCCCATGGTGGGAAGGGTGAGTGAAGTTGCTGTTTATTTCTTTTAGAGGCTGGGTTACTCATGGTTCTGAAACAGGTGGTAGAACTAATATTTTTTATAAATATTTAAAAGTGTTGGCTTTATATATCAATCTATGATGCTGCACTAGTTCAACATGAAAGATGAATATATTTTATGTGTGCTTTTAAACAGCACCAGTTCCCAGATCCATTTTATAAAGTTTAAGCATGCTTGTTTTTTGCTTGTAATTAAAACTGCAAGAATTTTTTTTTGTTAACTACTGCTCGCACTTCAGTGGTTCTCTGACTATTTCTAGGGCCTCTGGTGATGACTACTGGGCAAGTGAAGATAAGCGTGAAATAATGTGCACATATAAGCATATTACAATGACCAAAAGCTTTTATGAGCTCAACTAAATTTTAAACAGTTTGGATGGAAAGAGGCAGAGGTAACAAATCCTAAAAATGCTATTGGATATAGAATTTTGAGGAGGTCAAATTGAGTTTATTTCTCAATGGCTTAGTGGTTTACACTAGAATTTCTAATGAAGTAACCATATGTATCATTCCTCCCTTTGAAAGCTCTGTCCACTCATTCATGTCCAGTTTCCAAAAAGAGCTGGTTGACTTCAAGGTGGGACTTTCAGTCAGTCAATAGTGTTTGAATCAGCCAATCAGCCTCACTCTTCATCTGATTGTGTGACTTCATTCCTGTGCAGACTCAGGTGTCTGCTGAAAACTTTTCTGCAAAGCAATCAAATTATCAGAAATTATAGGGTTAGATTTAGGCTGTTACTCCTAGTGGTGATGTTTTACATCATTCTTATGATTTAATAATATACAAGATCTTTCTATATTCTTAGAAGTTATAGTCAGCTAAATCCTCCTGATGATGAATTATCTTATTTGTATTTGGGTGTCATTGGTCTTTGGGATACATATTAAGAGTTTGGAAGAAAAGAAACTATTTGTGGACTTTGATAAATGAACAACAAAACTAAGCTAAATTTATTATATGTTAACTTCCTTAAGTGGAGGTATTCAGTCAATAGTGAGTACTTGAGATGTACCAGCAATTATGCTAGGTTTGGGAAATGTAAAGGAAAAAGGAACAGTAATAATACAGTCATAGTCAGTGTCTTTAGGGAGTTCATCATCTATTGAAGAAAACAGAAATAGTAGTGTCATACATGAGATATACAGTTAATATAAAGGCAGTACAATTAACCAGAGTGTGTGTGGGAGTGAGTTTTGAAGACAGAGATGACTGAGCAGAGTCATGGTGGTGGAGAAAGACCCCACCTGACATTGGAAGTTGTAAGACATTTTCTGTTGCTGTAGCCTTGATCGTGGGTTAGCAGTTCATCCTCATAGAGGCTGGAGAGTTGCACAGGCTCAGATCTTGGAGAGCATTGTTTGTTAGTTTAAGGATGAGACATTTCATTTGTAAGCATAGGAAAGCCAGTGAGTCCATTTAGATAGTTTACTCCAGTAATTCTGCTGAATATGGACTGTAATTGGCAAAATAGAGGGAGACCTATCAAGAGCCTTAGTGAGAGATGAAGAGGGATGAATTAGGTACTGTGTGGATATACACAATTTGAGAGACAGCAATAACTAATTTTGATTAAGAGGGCAGGCATGCAGGAGAGGGGGATGGAAAACAGGACTCCCAGGTTTGACACTTGAGTGACCAGATAATGATGGGGTCAAGAGGATGCAGAAGGAGGATAGGTTTAGTGGGAATTCAAAACATGTTTTAATCTGGGGAGTTTTACTTGTCCATGGGTCACTTGAACCAACATTTCTGTTGATAGCCTAGTCTGAATATCAGGATAGATGTCTGGACTAAATATTTAGACTTGGGAGCTCTCAGGAAGCAGCTGACACTTATGATAGAGGCAGAGAGCTTTCTGGGGGAGAGAGGAGAGAATACAGGTGAGAAGGACATAGAGATTGAGGATAGAAATATTATGAGCAGCAACAGAACAGGATATATCTATATATCCAGATATTTTTAGGACTCAGTACATTTCTTGGTGCATGTAAAATTATCAATAAATAAAATTTCATAAATTATCCATATATAAATTTTGAATGTGTAAATAAATTAAAATATTACAATTAAGTAAACATATTTTGAGGTAGTAGTTCCCACCCTGAGTATACAATGGAGTCACTGAAGAGTACTTAAAAATTATTGGTTACCAAATGCCACTCTCCAGAGAGCTGACAAAATTGTTGTGGGGTGGGATTTAGACACTTTCACAGGCACATGTGTGTATGTATTAGGTCTAAAAATGATTCCAATGTGCAGCCAAGGATAAGAACTATTCTAGATGAAATAAGAGTCATATGGGAAGGATAATTGGGAGGAGGAAGTCCTAGCTGGGGAAATGGGAAGGGAGCCTCAAGGAAACAAGAAATGCTGTGGTTTCAGGAAAAAGGGAAAATTAAAGTCAGAGGGAGCATTGTGTAAGAAACTAAACAAAGATCTTGGCCTAAGAAAGAATTAGATCTAGGGAGCTGGATTAAAAGAAGGAGCTAGTGTGGAAATGGGTTTATGTCTTTAGGCATCAGGCCATATGTAGGTAGCTTTAGATATTCTATGGCATGCACATAATAGTTGTTTTAAACTGGGAAGTCAAGGAGCTAGTCATCACTGACTGATGCTCAGGCCAGGAACTAACATAGTCTCCATTTGTAAAACAGAAGCTACTAGAAGCAGCCTTCCCTCCCTTGGGGCCTGAAGGGCACCAGGCATGGACTTGTCCTGCAACTGAGGTGTGTTTATACAGGTATTGACAATATGACTCTTATTTCAACTAGGACAATAATGGTCCTAGTTGCCAGGAAGTGCCCTCCACACAGCCTGATTTCTTTGCATATTTTTACTGATAGGCAGATGTCATTCTATGTATATTCCTCCCATTGTTAGTTGTGGGTATATGTTGGGGGTAAGGTTGAAGTCTGCTTTGGTGCTTCAAGTATTTTCCAAAGAGGGGAACTGTTTGAATCAAAATATTACTTAAATATTTCTTAGGTGACCTGGAAGCCATACTGTTGGATTCTAAGTTTCAGAATTATGTTGTTGAAGAAACAAGCCACTAGTTAGTCACAGAAAAAGCAAGGTAGTTTTGTGTGAAAATAATTTAGTTTATCACTCAACATGGGAGTTTTCTGGTAAATGAGGAGAGAGAGAGAGAGAGAGAGATAGAGAGAGAGAGAGAGAGAGAGAGAATGAGAATGAATGTGTACATGGTGGGTGGAAAAGAGAGAACCTGCTTCTCATGCATATATATGAGCAAGCACTCAACCACACATTATAATTGTTTTAACTCCCTTGAAAACACTTTGATCCAGTTGGCTGGGGCATACCTCAGAAATATGTGGATCATTTAAGATGGTTAATTAGCTTTGGGTGTTTGAAACTGCTTCAAGACTATGATATAGAGCAGGAGAACCTTGTGTTCTCTGTTGTCCTTCATGCCGAGTCTCTGATAAATACCAGGGCATTAGGAACTGCCCTCTGGTGTGTTCTGTTGTTGCCAGTTCCCTGGTTAATTATTGTTCCATGTCTGGGATTAACTTAGGGGACTATGTACTTGGCAGCTTTGCCTCAAATTATAAAGCAGACTCCTGGGTGGGAGTATCAGTCTGTGATGACAATATATAAGATATTACAGCTTTCATGTCTGAAGCCAGCGGAATGGCTTGGTTAGATCTTAGGACACACACACACAGCTCCCAAGATTAGGCCATTTTGCAGAAATATACTTGGGGACCTTTATGAATACTTTTATAGCTAAGGAACTACTTTCCCTCAAAAATCCTGGCATACATCACTCCCACATATGCCTGGAAGCTGTGAATGATTATTACACAGTTGCTTCATAAGCAGTGGTATAAGCTTAAACACGGAGTCTTCATTTTTTATTCATTCACTTATACAATATTTACTAGGTGTGGCCAATGAGGATAAAATGGTGAGTTTAAAAAGGACTCAGGCTTGTTCTCATGGAGTCTGCAGACTAGTGAGATCAAGGTGGTGGGTGAGCAGAAAGGCATTAATAAGATAATGCCCTAGTAAATGTATAAGTGTAAACTCATACTTATCCTTGAGAGTATATGGCAGAGCCATGTCCTGGGAATCCAAAAAAGCTTCTGAACAGCAGGGAACTGCAAGAGCATCAGCGTGCTGGCATGAGGGGACTTCTGGGTGAGGCAGGAAAGGTGGATAGGGTCAGATTGAATAAGGATTTATAGGTCATGTTATACCTCTGAGAAGGTGTTGCATGTTTTTAATTGGAGGTGAGTGACATTGTCAGAACTCTAATTTGAAAAAATCACTCTGGCCACTGTATAGTGAACAGATTGGGGGAAGGATGCAATAAATGTGAAAACCCAGATAATAAATTATTGCAGAAATCTAGACAAGAGATGACAATTTTTAAGAGAATGTAATTCCCAAGATGTTCAGGGATAAAATGGATGATGATGTTGATTGAATTTGTGATTAGGGAGAGGGAGGAGACAGGGGTGACTCTTAGTCTTAGACTTGCATAACTGTATGAATTGTGGTTTTGTTGACAGAGAGCTACTAGAAGAGGAGGTGATGTTTAATGGTGTTGCTTTGGAATGGGTCTACAGTGCAAATCATGAATTCAGTTTTTAATGTGTTAAACTTGAGTATCTTTGGGAGACCCAAGAGCAGATGTTCTACAAGTATAGCCTCAAAGCCGGCCTATGAAATTCCTTCCTGGCCTCCTCACATACAAGGGTTCCAGAAGTAGCTTACAGTGCACCCTAGAGGAACTTTCTCCTTGGTAGCTCCTCTCCCTCTCTGATGGCTGGTTATATAGCCTTGTACCAAGGAACACACACCACACCATGACATGAGTTTATTTTTGTTCCCTAGATCTATGGGATGATGTGGCTCTCTATCTCCAGATGTAGATGCATATCTGTACTCACTTTATCCCACCAGTGGCTACTGTGTGGCTTTAGCAGCCATTTGGTACAGTGGAGATGCCCTGGTTAGAGTGATTCCCAGTTGAGCTCTGTAATAACTAGCTATGTGCTTTGGACATTCTGATTTCTCTAGATCAGTATTTTTTTTCCTGTGTGACAGGAGTTGAACTGGATCTAGATCATCTATAAGAGCTTTTCTGTCTTTAATATTCAGTGATGCTAATTTTTAATCATAATATCTGCTAAGCAAATAGTTTGGGGAATGAGATTAATATGTTTCTAAATATAGGGAGTAATCTTTGGCCATATTTCAGAATCATTCACATTTGGTTCGCTCCCCATTTTTTTATTTATCATTTATTGATCAGGTTATTTAACATTTTTAGCGATGTTTAGATAGAGATTGAGAAATGTTTCTATTCAGATGCTGACTTTGATCCATGGGCATGGTTAACCGTGATGCTCTGTTGAGATAGATGCTGGTGTTGTGTCTTCATTGGGAGGAGAGAGTCGTAAGCAATTGGTGATGGTCCTCATGGGAATTAGTGGCACCATAAGTCTATGCCTTGCATCCCAGTTCTGAGATCAGGGGTATGTGTTTGCCCTGCCAATGTGTGACCACACTTAGTGTTTAAAGCAAGTAATTGCAGGATTACTATACCTTCTCAGACTTGTGCTGGAACTGAACCTTTCCACTATTGTTTATTATGTGGAGTTCTAATGTAATTTCAACAATTCAGTGGGATAATAGGGAAAGATGACTATATGTCTAGATAGTGTTATTTATTGGTTAGCACCATTTGGCACTTTCTGCAGAAAATATAAAGTGTCTACTTTTCTGTTTTTAAAAGTACAATCCTATATAATAAAAGCCTAATATGCATAGTGACCAGTGAAGTGACTGGTTGCTATAATACATACTGACCACCAGGGAACAGACACTCAATGTAAGAGCTGCCCCCTAGTGGCCAGTGTGCTCCCACAGGGGTGTGCCACTCAGCTAGAAATTGGGCTCATGGCTGGCGAGCACAATGGTGGTGGCTGGAGGCTTCCCACCTCTGCTGCAGGAATGTCCAACTGCCAGCTAGTTGATTAAGTTCTTCGGTTAATTGCATTCCAGACTATTAAAGTTTTATTGAGCTTCTAGAACACTCAATATAAACCACAAAATGTAATTATTTAATTGTAACTTCCTTTTTGCATTTTAGTTGTTTACACAAATGATACTTGCTCACTGTTAGAAACTAGAAACTGAGACAATGCTGAAATGCATAAAATAGAAAGTGAAGTCCTATCCTCTCCCAAACCCTATCCCATAGATTTAATATCATCATTAAATAGTTTGAATAGTTTAGTGTGACTATGTGGAGTTTTCCTGTGCTTGTGTAAATATTCTCTTTCTGTATATTCATATACATAAAAAAATAAGTAGTGTAGCGTTTTTTTTTTTGGGGGGGGGGTAATAAATCTCTTTCTCCCTTTCTAAAAGGGGGTAGTTCATTTTAGATCCCATAGGGTGAGATTCAAAGGGACCAAAAGTAAAGATTTTTTTCTCTCATATTTATGTAGGTTGCTTTTTTTAAAAAAATATATTTTATTGATTTTTTACAGAGAGGAAGGGAGAGGGATAGAGAGTTAGAAACATCGATGAGAGAGAGACATTGATCAGCCACCTCCTGCACGTCCCCTACTGGGGATGTGCCCGCAACCAAGGTACATGCCCTGACCGGAGTCGAACCTGGGACCTTTCAGTCTACAGGCTGATGCTCTATCCACTGAGTCAAACCAGTTTCGGCAAGGTTGCTTTTTTAAAATATATTTTTATTGGTTTTAGAGAGAAAGAGAGGGATAGAAACATCAATGATGAGAGAGAATCATTAATCAACTGCCTTCTGCATGCCTTCTACTAAGTATCGAACCCATAACCTGGGCATGTTTCCTGACCTAGAATAGAACTGTACCGTCCTGGTGGATAGGTTGATGCTCAACGGCTGAGTCTCAACAGCCAGGCAAGAAAGAATTATAGGCAGCAAGAGAAAAGCAATTTGTTACCTACAAAGGAGCTCCTATAAGGCTCTCAGCTGATTTTTCATCAGATACTCTATAGGCCAGAAGAAAATGGCAAGAAGTATTCATGGTAATGAAAAACTTACAGTTTGCTTTTGACACTTAAAATATAATATTTTAAACATATTTCCAAATAAATGTGTACATTTATTTGGTTGCCAGTGTTTTAAATGTGCTGGACTGCTTTTCATCTGACTATAAATCCCAATTTTTATTCTACATATCACAAAATATTTTATGTAGGGACGGGTATGGGATTCTTGGTGGGTAAGTATGTTTCACTGAACTTTGAAGTATCCTGACATCACAGTGGTTGATTTTCTCAGATTGGGGTTATAATATTCATAATACTTATTCATCTAGTTAGTAAGTATTTATTGAACACCTTCTATGCGCCAGTCACTGAGCATCTACCTGTACCAGATAATAAGGATACAGCAGTGAATAAATGAGAAGGCCATGGCTGCCAGCTGACAGTTCGAATAAAAAGAAAGAGCCTTAGCTATTTTACTTCAATTTTACTCTAGAACAATGAGACTTGGTATTTGTTGGTTTTAAAAGAGAACAAGAAATCCCTAGTAACTTTGCTCTCTTCATTTGACATGAAAAGATGAAACCAGCACTAGTCCTGAGATTTCTTCCCCAGCTTTGGCCAGAATCCAGTTGGTGAAAAACATTTGGAGGTCAGATGCAAGGTGGGGCAGTGCAGAGAATAATCTCTTCTCATGATGCTTCAAAGGACATGCAAGGGCAAGACTAAGAAGCTGATATTATTTTGAACCAAGAGAGATACATATGCACATTGGATTTATAGGAAAAATGGTGAGCTTTATTAACTTATTTGTTAGGGCAGTGGAATGTGAAATAATGTTGTGTGTTTTTATTGTTTTTTGACCAATGCAAAAGTGGAATAATAAATTCATACTGCAAATTCACTAATGTTATATGTAAGCCCTATTTTGCATTAGGCACCATTGGTGCATTGTGTGAATAGAGCTTTATCATTATACAAAGACCACCAGTATTGATGAGGCAGCTCTTAATAGCATGGTTACATTATCTGGATATCGAGAGGACCAGGATTTATTCTTCTGTGGCATAAGTTACTTTATTAACAGGATTTCTTATAAAACTCATTTATTGAAATAATTAGAAACCAATTGCTTACATCCGCATTGGTAGGATAAGCTCCTTAACAAATCACCACTCTACAATCATCCAAATTGGGCTTTTGGAAAAATACCCTTACAAACTTTTATCAGGAAGCATGAAGACTATATAGGTTTTAAATTTAATACTTGATAATCTTCTGACAACAGTTGAGCAGCATTTAGTGAGCTTAGCCTCTCTGCAATTAGGATGTTCAGAATCTGGTAGAGAAGGAATGGAGGGAGATTTATTCTTTTCAATTAATTTCCTAAGCCACCTATCCACTTTCTCTCTTACAATCTCTCCTGCCTGTGGGCTGTGCCCTGTGCTGGGACCATGGGCCTGGGAAGGAGGTCAGACAGATTAATAGTACCTGCTGCTCTTCAGTCTCATGCCCCATACCTATTTTGGAGGGAAATCATCCTTTCCAACCTGGCCTCAGGAAATTGGATGCAAACCTTGCAGATGGAAGCCAAGAAATTGGATTCAGATTCTCCAAACTGGTTATTCTGTCAAAATTTGAGAGTTTACATAAGAATTCAAATTATATTTTATAAGTTATATTTGTAATTTTATAAATTATGTGTACATTTATATAATTTTGTTATGCTTATATATTATATTATATTTATATATTAAACATATATGTATAATATATTTGTTATATTTATAAATTATATTCATATTTCATAGATTATATTTATAATTTATCTAAACAGCGGAAAAAAATCTGAAATTATCATTTTAATGTTAGCACTAAATTTTTTCAATCCACTGTCATGTCTTCTCTTACCTCTCTGGTTAAGTTCAGATTTTTCTAAATTTTAGCCACTTGGGTTTAACCTTCATGATTTTCAATGTCCTAGTAAGACCTGTGCTATAATGTTCTTTATTTATATTTTTCTTCATATCAATTTTAACTTAGCATAAAGATAAGCAATAATATTCAGATTATGAGGTTACCTAGTTTTATTTCTTTGCTTTTAATATATACAAAAACAAAGATGTAGCTACTAGAGGCTCGGTACATGAAATGAGTGCATGGTACGATCCCTAGGCGTGGCTGGCAATCAGTGTCGATCTGGGTCATCTGGCTGCTGGTCTGGGGCCTCCCTACCCCAGCTGCTACCGCCAGACTAGGCCTTCCTTCTTTAAGTACTGCCCCCTGGTGGTCAGAGCATGTCATAGAGAGAGATAGAACTCATCTGCAGGTTGAACTCCTACAGGAGTTTTGCATATTAGCCACACACACACACACACAGGCAAAAGTATATATTTCTGTGAACTGCAAGTAGTCATTCCATAAAACACCCCTGGTACCCACATTTCTCCATGGACAACCCTGCTTGCTCTCCTGTGCTTGCTGATATTTGGGGCCAGCTGTGAGAGCAACCCTGGCACTGGCTGATTGTCCTGCTCTCTGCCTGGGTCAGGGCTTTCACTTAATTCATGACACCAAGGCCAGCTGGAGGCCCAAACCTGACCAGCTCCATCAGAACTCAATCTAGCTCTCTCCTTCCCTTCTAAATACCCTGCCTCTCTCTTCCATGCCCCCTGATCTTTAGAACCAATATTGTTGTCTTTCTTATAACCCTCACCCTGCTTTGCACAGGGTGGGTAGTCTGTGAATTATTTCCAGGTAAATAAGAGGGGCACTGGATGCCTAGCCAGGCAGAAATCAAGGCTGCTTATTATACCCATGTTCTAACTTCTCTTTGCTCTACCTCGGACCTCTTTATGTGAAATGTTTTTTGTTGAGTCTTTTCTCCTCGATTTTCTCCCATTTTTGATCCAGATGAGGGATGGTAATGGGAATAATTTATTCCTTTTTACTTGCTCAGTGAATTTTAAATAGTATAGTTGGTGGCAAAATTCTTTGCAGCAGCATTCACCCAATTTAATAAGGTTGTTGCAACACTTTTCTTGTATTTATTTCAACTTGCATGCTTTTCAGAATCTATTGATACACTTAATAATTTGAAACTTTGGCTAATCCAAATAATTGATATATGACTTTGGAATTTATAGTGATGTTGGGTTTTGTGGCAGGTTTTCTATTTTGGTTATATATTATGTATTATATGGGCAGCATTAAGCTGAAATAAGGGTTATTAGAGATATGTGGGTTTCTGGTGGGTGGCCTTAGTTGCAATTCACCACTTCTGATACCTACCTCTTTGTAAATTAATTAATTCATTCATTTACATATCAAATGTTCATTGGATATTTATTACTAGTATGTGCCAGACTTGTGCTGATAGCAAAGTTCTGACCCCCTCTACTCACCCCTGTTGTACCTATGCCTGATTGCCCTGCCCAGTACTTCTTTGCCAGGATCACCACACTCCCTTAGAGGCCTAGCCAGGCCTCTTCCCTGAGGTGGTCTTAATGGAACACATTCGGAAATGCTGTATTTCCTATTGTGTTAGTCTTTCAGATATTAGGCCCAGTTCCCTTCTTAAACTTCCTGTATTCATGTACATGCCTACTATTAAAATAGTGATTTTCAGGTTATTATCCATTTCTTTCTCAGATATTGAAATATTTGCTAGATTAATTTCATTCGGCTCATTTCACAGTTCTGGTCACTCCTACTTTTGTCTTCTTACATTACTAATATCCTAGAAGAATACCAATAAAATAGCATGTTGAAACTTAAAAAATTATGAGGGGTAAGGTCTAAAATGCCAAGGACAGCATAAGATTATGGGCACAGTATGTTTCTAAATGAGTATCTACCACTTCAAATGACAGTACAATTGAAACTCCTTTTAGGGATTTGTCCCATTGTCAGATAGCTCTATTTATTTCTGCCTCCTGAATGACTGTGGCAGAATAACACTCCTCCCCCTAATTTTAGGAAGGGCATAGGTGAGCAAAATAAGCCAGTCAGAGAAAGCAAAAACCATATAATTTCACTTAGATGTGGAATCTAATGAGCAAAATAAACAAATAAAATAGAAATAGACTCATTCTGTATTAGTAGAATAGGGAATACAGTAAATAATATTGACATAACTACATACAGGGGTAGGCCACGTACTTGAAGCATCAGTGGCACCACTCTCTAAAGTACATAATTTTATAATGATTTTGCTGTATATCTGAAACTAATACAGAGTATTATTGAATATAAATTATAATTGGAAAAAATATTCTTTAATTCTAAAAACAAAAGTTAAAAGGAAGAGTATAGTACTGGAGAATGACTGAATTTATGTAGATGGAGTTTTCCCACTTAGGAGGGTTGGAACTCCAATTGTTGGAGTGCCATTGACTTTGGGATCTATCCTTAATAGATTCCATTGCTCTCAGAGTATTTCTGAACAGGAGAAACGTAGTGAATTTTGTCTGAAGCAGGAAGCCATGCATGTTTTCCTAAGGCTGGTTACTTCTTCAGTCTTGTGGCTCTTGTTATAGTGGACTCTGACGAAGGTTTCTTCCCTGCAGACCCACAGCACAGAGAAAAGTAGGTGTCATGCTTGTCATGTGATTGGCTTGCCACCTGATATTAGCTGGAGATGGATGTAGATGTGTGGTGGTGGACCAGGAATAGAAAAGAAGACAAGAAAGAAATTCTCAGCCATTGGAAAGCACCTAGAGTATGCTCAGTTAGGAAAGGTTTGAAAGCATGTAAAAGCTAATGAGGAGAATTTATGGAGATAAAAGAGACCTAAGAAAGATGGGTTGGTACAATAATTATAGAATTGACCTTAGAGGAATGCATAAATCTAGAAGAGCAGTGTATTGTTAAGAAGAAAATTCCTCCTTGAAATATATATGGCAACATAGCTGCATCCGAGCAGAAGAGACCTGTCCTCCTTCCATCTCAGGAGAAGAGGAAGCACAATGAGTGGCACCACTCTCTAAAGTACATGATTTTATAATGATTCTCTGGAAGGTCTCAGAGAATCAAAGACAACAACATTTTTATCCTTCCTCGCAACAAGGTGCCCAATTGATAGAGTATCCCAGTTATTCTATCAGCCTGAATTAGGTTGTGTCCTAAGGCAGTCCTCAGTATTGTTTAGGGGAAGGGCTTGCTAAAAGAGAAGACTTTCACAAGAGAAGGGAAGAATGGAGGTTGAAGTCTAAGAGGAATATTCTGTTCTCTTGGGAAAAGAAGTAACAGTGACAGACACCAGGGAATCTCATCCCTAACTTCTCACAAGACGCAACAGGGAAGGAGCAAACCTACCTCAAAGGCAAATTGTCTTTATTCCAGACCTGTGGGCAGAACCCCACATATGTTGCTTGGTGAGATTTTTAAAGGGAATGGGAAGACTGGGGTTTCTGAAAGGAAGAAGAGAGAGTTTAGTTGACACTGTTGAGAAGCTGGTACTGCATTTGCTCCTAACAAAATCTCTGCATCACTTTCTGGGGTTGTGACTGGGGAGCTGAGTCAGAGGATGAATGTGAGATAGTTTATTAAGCCTCTTACACAAGCCAGACCTTGTGAGATCAGAGGCCAGCCATCAGGTCCAAGTGGAGAACTTACCCTGCATGGCACCTAGAATTCTTTGCAGGGATGATAAACCCAAGGAGATAATGGGCACTGGTCTTGCTCAGGGATCCCTGAAGTTGCACTTCCTTTTGCCTTTGTTTATAAAAATAATCCATGTTTCTAATTCTAATCAGAAGAAAACTTTTTTCCTCCATCTTTAAGGATACTCTAAACATATTTACTAGTAAAGACAACTGATATTCTGCTTTTACTTTTATTAGTACTTATTTTATGCTGAATTTACTCCTGGGTCCTAAGTTTTTGTTTTTTCAGTTTCTTCTGGGATATATTTTCTTCAGTGCACCCTCTTCTTCTGGTTTAGAAACAATCTGCTCTTTTTTAGTAAGGATCACCTATATGTAGCAGGGAGAGTTTGTGTGGGGGTTAATCCGCTCATGCTCTGTTAGTTTTAGGCCACATTTTGGAAGCTTTGTTCACCTAGATGTGCTCAATGACCAGAGAAGCCACATCTAAACCCTAAAGCTCAGGATTAGTCTTTGCATTTTTAAGCATGTGCAGCAAAAGTTCAAACTTGTTTTGGGCCACCACCTTGCATCCAGTCCCAATGCTTGGTGCGGGCACACCTACCAATTCCACCATTGTAACAATGGAATAATACAAATTGCTTCTGTAAAGTAAAATCCTTCATGGACTTAGTGGGTTTTCAGATATGTATACCTTTGATGGCTTGGGCAATTTCACGAGTCTTCTTAAAATTAAAGCACACACAGAAAGAGAGAACTCATGGGCATGGACAACAGTGTGGTAATTGCAGGTGGGAGTGGTAGAAGAGGTAGAGAGGGGATAAATGATGGGAAATTTTAAATTAAATTAAAAATAGAAAAAAATGAAATCACACACACACACACACACACACACACACACACACATAAACAAGAAGATTTGAATTCTTGGTTTGTATGATTTTCTGTTTGTTTCCAGGTCAAGTAAATAGCAAACCATTTTCAGAGGTCACCTCAGGCTGCTTATGGAAAGAAGTGAATTTTCACTTTTATTCAGGAAACTAAGGCCACGTGCATTGTAGTAATTGGTTTGTAGTAATAATTTGTCATCTCCAGCACTTTCCTTTATAAACACATCTCTTTTGTTTTGCTTTTAATGGTGGCCATAGCATTTACTAATCATTGAAATTGGCATATGAAGTGGGGAAGAATAGACGGTGGGTACTTTTGTGGTATTTTGGGGAGAAAGAAGAAAAATGAAATCCAAGAACATTTCTTTTAGTAAATTTGAGTTTTTTTTTTTTTTTTTTTGTGGGTTTTTTTTTTTGGGGGGAGAGGGGCAGTGTAGAAACAAAATAAAATCCAAGAACATTTCTTTTAGTAAATTTGAGGGTTTTTTTGTGGTTTGTTTCGGGGAGAGGGGCAGTGTAGAAACAAAAAAGCTTGCTTAATTATTTTTTACTATTACATTTCTTTATTTGACTCATTTTCTAGAAACTATATGATTGAAAGGAAGGAAGCTATTTAATAGTTAATGTGCATCTTTCATTATAAGCTGCTACTCAGTTGTTTACTTTGTACAAAGTAAATACAATAATTTTCTATGTAGCCCTCAAACCAAAATATCATGTGCTGGTGCTTACATGATATTTATATATATGTGCATGTGTGTGGGCATCTATATTTAGTCCTCCATATGATTTAATCCCTGCATTATGAGTGTTGGTGATATTTCTCACTATATTACTACATTTTAAGACTGCTAAAATAATTTTGTTGGAAATAAAAAAAATTGGGGGGAGGGATTAAAACATATATTTCTTCCAAGGAGATGAAGATATTTCCTATGAAGTCCAGGTGGAGTCTGAAGGGGTCCTCACTTTGTCATCTTGAGTCCTCTCAGCCTGTGTGCACTTGTCTTTGTTAGATAAAATCCTGTTTTGCTTAGAAAGCTAATCTGGTTTACACAAGGCTCTGCCAAGGCAGGGCCAGTCCTGCCCCAAATTGTGACACAGGCCAGGTCTGTGGTCCATTTACCCTTAGCCTATCTTTTCTGTACATCTTTTGACGATTGACAATATTCTTTTTCCTACTTTTGATGTCCTGCACCTATAGTTCCTTTTTGCCATTTGTTTCCAACAATGTAAGGCTGGATACATGCCTTTATACCAGTGGTTGGCAAATTCATTAGTCAATAGAGCGACAAACCGTGGCTCGCGAATCGCATGTGGCTCAGAAGCTGCAGTTTGCCAACCACTGCTTTATACTAATACATAAGCATAAAAATACAATGGAATTCTAATGGTACCTAACATTGTTGAGTGACACACATCAGGCCCTTCAACAAATATGTGTATTAAATCATCTCAACAATACTATATTCTAGGAGTATTTTATCAATCCCATTTTATAGGATGAGGAAATTGAGACTTGAACAGGTTACGTAACACAACCCAAATCACATAAATTAAGCAGAAGAATTAGGACTGGAACCCAAGTAAATCTAATTCCAGAAAATTTTCTTTCAACTTATACTGTAGAATAAGTAACAGAGAAGTCTTAAAAGAGTTCTGGCAAGTGAAACATTTTAAAGCAGCAAATCCGAAGTCAGTTGAATGAATATTCATTCTATTTTGGAGCTTGGAGCTGAAACCACTCATAGTAGAGACATTTTAGATGCCCATTCAGTATAGTGCATTGGGCCAGGTGAGGAGAATGCTTTTGAAATCATAATATGGCTACTACTCACTTGCAAATTTGTATCATCCTGGACACTAGACTCTGAAAGAGATTGCAAAGAGGACTGTCTCAGGAGGTATCTTCATTGAGGAATTAGTTGCTTGGAGAGTGGCTTATCTAAGGAACCATGAATTGCTCCCAAGGACTTATAGACTGGCCTGGATCCACATGGTGTGGCTGAATCACTGGAACCTGATTTGAGTTCCCGAAAAGGTTTTTTCAACTATCTTCCCACCCTATTGGGAAAAAGTTTGCATCATCAGAATCACTACCACCAAGACATCTGGGTACCTCTGATCTGGACTACAATTATGTTTGGTTTCTCAGAGCCCAAGTAAGTTAGATGCTGGGTCTAGCTGGTATGGCTCAGTAGTTGAGTGGACAGGAGGTCTTGATTTGATTCCCAATCAGGGTGTATGTTTTGGTTGCAGGCTCAATCTTCAGTTGGGGGACATGAAGGAGGCAGCCAATCAATGATTCTCTCTAATCATTGATGATTCTATCTCTCGCTCCCTCTTTCTTCCTCTCTGAAATTAATAAAAATGTATTTTTTAAAAATAAGATGCTGGTATTGGAGGGAAAGATGCAACTCAGAAGGTGTCTGTGGTAGTAACTACTCAAGGATGAAGAAGTTATGAGATATGGTGATTGCATTGGATTTAAATGAAATAAAAAAATTGAAGGATATTTGGAAGGAAAGAGTAGCAAGGTTGAAAATTGTATTCACCTTATACAAAGGTAGTAATCTGGGTCTTTTCCTAGACCTATTCTAGACCAAGGTCTAGAAATATGTACTATGCAAAGCATCCCCAAGGACATTTTGGTCAACGGATCTTCAACTGGCATTGAAGTTAGAGACAAACATCAAAGATACTTCCAGGGAGAGGAGAAAATGGCGGCGGAGTAGACGGACGCGTCTGGATCTTTGTCGCTGGGCAGAGGGAGAGAGAGCTGCTGAGAGTTGCATTGGGAGTGTTTGTTGGCAAGCTAGGAGTCAGTTGTCCTCCAGGGGAAGGCGGAGAACTGCTGGAGGGGGCTCTCCCAGCCAGGCAGCCTCACTGCCACGGGGTTTTTGTCGGCCGGAGCCACCAGCTCGAACGCGGAGCCCGAGCCATCTTGCAGTGGGAGGTGGATGTCTGCGGCGGTCTGAAGCCTTCGGCTGGGCACCCATCGAGCAGCCAGGGACCCGGGGACCCAGAACTCCGCTCTCCAATCGGCGCAGACACGCGGCGGAATCAGAGATCCACAGAGCACACGGAAAGGTCAGATTGCGCCTGACTTAAGGGGGAGGTGGATGTCTGCCAAGGTCTGAAAGCTGCGGCTGACGGAGGCACCCACAGAGCAGCCAGGACCCAGAGCGCGGCTTCCCAGGCGGCAGAGACACGCAGGTGGAGGATTCAGAGATCCACACTGCGCGCGTGCGCGGAAGGGTCAGACTTAGCCTGGGCCAGGGTGCGGTCTCCTACCCCCGCAGGGCAGAGACGCGCACAGTGTGGAAGCTGGGCTGCGGGAAAGCTGCCTCTGGAGAGGTCCGCAGAGGTGGTCAGGGCGTGATCCCTGAGTGTTGACAGAGGAGAGCTCTGAGCTGTTGACAGAGGAGAGCTCTGGAAAATGACTCTTTTTTTTTTTTTTCTGGGGCAGAGGGACAGCCTGGGAGTTATTACAGTGTCCCAGCTGCAAAATCCCCACAAACTGGTTTTGAGAACCACAGAGTAGCAGGATCTGAGCACAGCCTAGAGAGGTCCTGTGCTTTGTCTCAGAGATCAATTCCGAAACACTGCCACCCAATGGATGACACACAAATTGACTCTCGCATAACCACAACAGAATAAAGAGATTAAAACACCAAGAGGGGAACACAGGGAACTGCAATACCTCCCCTACTGGGAAACAGGAGTGCCAAGCAGAATAATAGTGGAAGTGAAGGACCATTCTATTTTTCTTCTTTTTTTTAATTTTTCCTTTTTCCTTTTTTCTTTTTTTTAATTTTTAATTCTTTTTCCTTTTTTCTTTTTTTAATTTTTAATTCATTTTCACATATTTTAATTAAAATAATATTATTTTTTCTGCCTCAATTGATTTTACCTTTATAATGATTACATTTTTGTTTTAAACTAGTATTATTAATTACTACTAGTACTTTACCGTTTTAGGGAAAAAAAGTGTCATTTTGTTTTCTCTTTATTTTATTTTGGGATTAGAGTTCTACATTCTATTTTCATCTTTCCTTTAGCATAATTTTACTCCAACTCAACTCTACCTTTATGCCAACACTTTCCTCCTAACTTTCCCCATTTTGTTGTCTTGTTTCTCTTTTCCATTTCCAACGTTAGATTCTCCCTATTTTTCTCTTTACCTGGTTAAAATTTCACCCCATTTATATATCTAATTTCAAATCCCCTATTACAAGTCCACACAAACCTCTCTCCTCTTGTCTTCACTAGCCAAAAAGTTGTTTTTTCTCTATGTCCTTTTGTTGCTATTTGCCTGAAAAGTGATTATATCGATTTTTTGAAATTTTTTTTGTGAGATTGTTTTAGTTTATTCTACTTGTTTTATTTTGCTTTTTGCTTGCTTTGTTTTCTACCTCTCTTTTCCCTCACCTCCCTCGATACCAGTTGCTATTTGCAATTTGCCTTAATCTCTAGGTACTGGTTGCTGGCCTTTATTGGGATTAGTGACTGTTCTATTGGAGTTGTCTCCTGACATCTATATTTTGTTCCTCTTTTTTCTCTTATACACTTTCTTTTCTCTCTGAATTTTTTCTCTTCCTCTTTCCTTCTCCTTTTTTTCCTTTTTATTTTCTTATTGTATTTTATTTTATTGTTCATTTATTTATCTTTTTTTTCTCACTCTCCCAATTTGATTTTGGCACTTCTATTTTTTCTTTTTTCCTCATTTTCCTCTTCTTCTTTCTCTATTTACCCCTAATTTGTCCTTCATTGGTGGTCACCTTATTTGTGATTATTAACATCTTGAATACATTTCTACTCAGTGCCTTTTGTGCTGTACCTGGTCGTGTTGTAGTTTGTGCCTTTCAATCAACGTAGGAGAGAGAACTACATAACCAGACATCCAGAGAAGAAAGACCATGGGCAGAAAAAGAAACAGCCCACATAAGACAGAAAGGCAGGTTTCACCAGAAAAGGAAGTAAACGAAATAGAACCACAAATAAGCCTACCAGAGAAAGAGTTCAGAGAAATTATCATAATGTGATTGAAAAGACTGGAAGACAAATTTGACAATATGAGTAAGAGCCAAGAGGAAATAAAGAAGACACAAGAGGAGATGAAGAAGCAGCAAGAAGAAATGCAGAAGAACCTAGAGGAGGTGCAGAATAAACAAGAAGAAATGAAAAATGACATCACTGCTATAAAGAACTCAATAGAAAGCATCAAAAGTAGACTAGAAGAAGCAGAGGACCGCATCAGTGAGCTAAAAGACACGGAAGGAAAAATACCCAAGTACAGCAGCTTCTAGAAAAAAAAGTTAAAAAGCAAGAGGAGAGTCTAAGGGAACTTTGGGATAACATGAAACAAAATAACATCCGCATAATTGGGGTTCCAGAAAGAGTAGAAACTGAACAAGGATTAGAGAACATGTTTGAAGAAATAATGACAGAAAATTTCCCCATTATAGAAAAGAAAAACCCCACACAAATCCAAGAAGCTCACAGAGTCCCAAGCAAAATGAACCCCAACAAACCGACACCGAGGCAAATTATAATTAAATTGGCAAACACCGACGACAAAGTAAGAATCTTAAAAGCAGCCAGAGAGAAACAGAAAGTTACCTACAAAGGAACCCCCATAAGACTAGCTACTGACTTCTCAACAGAAACTGGTCAGGCCAGAAGGGAATGGAATGAAATATACAAAGTCATGCAAAGGAAGGGTCTGAATCCAAGAATACTGTACCCTGCAAGACTCTCAATTAAAATTGAAGGTGAAATCAAAAGCTTCACAGATAAAAAAGGACTAAGGGAATATATTACCACCAAACCAGCAATGCAAGAAATGTTAAAAGGTCTGCTGTAATAAAAAGAAAGAGGAAGCGAAGAAGGAACTCGGGGGTAAGGACTAAAAATGGCAACAGATAAGTACTTATCAATAATAACTTTAAATGTAAACGGATTAAATGCTCCAATCAAAAGATATAGGGTAACCGATTGGATAAGAAAACATGATCCATATATCTGCTGTCTTCAAGAAACCCACCTTAGGAAAAGAGATGCACACAGATTGAGGGTGAAGGGATGGAACATGGTATTTCAGGCAAATGGAAATGAAAAAAAAGCTGGGGTTGCAATACTTATATCTGACAAATTAGATCTCAAAGTGAAGGACATAACAAGAGATAAAGAAGGCCACTTCATAATACTAAAGGGAACAATCCAACTAGAAGAAATAACTCTGGTAAACATATATGCACCCAATATAGGAGCACCTAAATACATAAAAAAAACTCTTGGAGGATATTAAGGGAGAGATTGACAGCAATACAACCATAGTAGGAGACTTTAATACCCCACTGTCACCATTGGACAAATCCTCTAAACAAAAAATCAGCAAAGAAACATCAATCCTAAATGACTCACTAGACCAGATGGAATTAATTGACATCTTAAGAGCAATTCACCCCAAAGCCACAGAATATACACTCTTCTCCAGTGCACATGGGTCATTTTCAAAGATAGATCATATGTTGGGTCATAAGAAAAGTCTCTTCAAATTCAAGAAGATAGAAATCATATCAAGCATTTTCTCAGACCACAGTGGCATAAAACTGGAAATCAACTATAATAAAAACAATAGAAACCAAACAAATGAAGACTAAACAGCATGATATTAAACAACGACTGGGTAACCAGAGAGATCAAGGAAGAAATCAAAAACATCATGGAAACAAATGACAATGACATCACAACAATACAAAATTTATGGGACACAGTGAAAGTAGTCTTGAGAGGGAGGTTCATAGCCCTACAAGCCTACTGCAAAAAAACAGGAAACAATGGTAATAAATTACCTAAACCTACAACTCAAAGAGCTAGAATGAGAGCAACAAGAAAAGCCCAGTGTACTCAGAAGGAAGGAAACAGCGAAGATCAGAGCGGAGATAACCAACCTGGAGACCAAAGAAACAATTCAAAAAATCAACAAAACAAAGAGCTGGTTCTTTGAAAGGATAAACAAGATTGATGGACCCCTAGCCAGGCTCACCAAGAAGTAAAGAGAGACGACCCAAATAAGCAAAATCAGAAATGAAAGAGGAGAAATAACAACAGACCCTGTGGAAATACAAAGGATTGTTAAAAAATACTATGAACAACTCTATTCCAACAAATTGAACAACCTGCAAGAAATGGACATTTTCCTAGAAAAAATATAACCTCCCAAAACTCAATGAGGAGGAAGCTAAACATCTCAATAGTCCAATAACTATGGAAGAAATTGAAGCAGTAATCAAAAAGCTTACAGCAAATAAAAGCCCGGGTCCAGATGGCTACACAGGAGAGTTTTACCAAACATTCAAGGAAGAATTAAAACCTATCCTCCTCCGACTATTCAAAAACATTCAAGAAGAAGGAATACTACCAAACACCATCTATGAAGCCAGCATCACCCTAATACCAAAACCAGATAAAGACAACACAATGAAAGAGAATTATAGGCCAATATCTCTGATGAACATAGATGCCAAAATCCTCAACAAAATTCTAGCAAACCGGATCCAGCAGAACATCAGAAAGATCATACACCATGACCAAGCAGGATTCATCCCAGGAATGCAGGGATGGTTCACATCACATAGTCATATCAATTGATAGAGAAAAAGCATTTGACAAAATCCAACATGCTTTCTTGATAAAAACTCTCAGCAAAGTGGGAATAGAAAGATCATACCTTAACATCATAAAAGCCATATATGATAAACCCACAGCTAACATCAGACTCAGTGGGCAAAAACAAAACCATTTCCCCTAAGAACAGGAACAAGACAGGGATGCCCACTCTCACCTCTCCTGTTCGACATAGTACTGGAAGTATTAGCCATTGCAATTAGACAACAAGAAGAAATAAAAGGCATCCAAATTGGAAAAGAAGTAAAGCTCTCCTTATTTGCAGATGACATGATATTGTACATAAAAAACCCAAAGGACTCCATTCCAAAACTAATTGACTTAATTAATGAATTCGGCAATGTAGCAGGATACAATATTAATGCTAAGAAGTCTGTGGCATTTCTATACACTAACAGTGAAATTATAGAAAGAGAAACTAAAAAAGCAATCCCATTTACCATCGCACCAAAAAAATTAAGATACCTAGGAATAAAACTAAAGAGGTAAAAGACCTTTATGCAGAAAACTACAGGACACTGAAAAAAGAGATAGAAGAAGATGTTAACAGATGGAAGAGCATACCATGCTCATGGATTGGGAGAATCAACATCATTAAAATGTCCATACCACCCAAAGCAATCTACAGATTCAACGCACTACCCATTAAAATACCAACGACATATTTCACAGACCTACAAAGAATTCTTCATAGATTCATCTGGAACAAAAAAAGACCACGGATAGCTGCAGCAATTCTGAGAAAAAAGAATAAAGTAGGTGGGATCTCAATACCAGACTTCAAGCTATACTACAAAGCAACTGTTCTCAAAACAGCCTGGTACTGGCACAAGAACAGACATATGGATCAATGTAATAGTATAGAGAACCCAGATATCCACCCAAACCACTACGCTCAATTAATATTTGACAAAGGAGGCATGAACACACAATGGAGCCAAGATAGCCTCTTAATAAATGGTGTTGGTAAAATTGGACAGATACATGCAAAAAATTGAAACTGAACCACCAACTTACACCAAATACAAAAATAAACTCAAAATGGATACAGGACTTAAACATTAGAAGGGAAACCATAAAAATACTAGAGGAATCCACAGGCAGCACAATCGCAGATATATGCCGAAAGAACTTCTTCACTGATACTGCTCCAAAGGCAATGGAAGCTAAAGAAAAAATAAACAAATGGGACTACATCAAAATAAAAAGCTTTTGCACAGCAAAAGAAACCATCAACAAAACAACAAGAAAGATCAATGCATGGGAGAACATATTTGCAAATGCTATCACTGATAAAGGTTTAATCTCCAACATTTACAGCCAACTTATACAACTTAATAAAAGGAAGATGAAGGATCCAATAAAAAAATCGGCAACGGACCTAAATAGAACCTTTTCAAAAGACGACAGAAGGAAGGCCAAGAGACACATGAAAACATGTTCAAAGTCATTAATCATCTGAAAGATGCAAATCAAAACAACAATGCGATACCATCTTACACCTGTCAGAATGGCAATCATCAACAAATCAACAAACGACAAGTGTTGGCGAGGATGCGGAGAAAAAGGAACCCTTGTGCACTGTTGGTGGGAATGCAGACTGGTCCAGCCACTGTGGAGAACAGTATGGAGTTTCCTCAAAAAACTAAAAATGGATCTCCCATTTGACCCTGTAATCCCACTCTTAGGAATTTATCCTAAGAAATTACAAACACCAATCAGGAAGGATTTATGCACCCCTATGTTCATAGCAGCACAATTTACAATAGCTATAATTTGGAAACAGCCTAGGTGCCCATCAGCAGATGAGTGGATCAGAAAACTGTGGTACATCTACACAATGGAATTCTATGCTGCCATTAAAAAGAAGGAATTCTTACCATTTGCAGCAACCTGGTTGGAACTGGAGAGCTTTATGCTTAGTGAAATAAGCCAGTCAATGAAGGAGAAGCATCACATGATCACACTCATTGGGGGATAATATAAACTGATGAACATTATAAACTGATGAACAAAAGGATAGATACAGAGACAGTAAAGCTTTAAACAGACTGTGAAATTACAGCAGGAAGATTAAAGTTAGGTGAGGTAGATAAGAGATCAATCAAAGGACTTGTATGCATGCCTATAAGCATAACCAATGAACATAGAGACTGTGGGGTTGGGGTATGCCTGGGAGGGAGGGGGGCAATGGGGAGATATGTATAAAAAATTAATCAAAATTAAAAAAAAAGAAAGGGACAGAACCTATTTCAGCTCCTTGTCTGGGCTCCCAGGGTAAAAATGGATTGAGAGGGCACAGCCCAGTGCGTTTGGGGCACACTGTCTAGTAGGACTGAGCATGGCAAAGGGGTGAATCTCTTTGTACTTCTATTTAAGAGAATATATATAATGAATATTGGGAGTTGCTATGTCAAGGCTATGATATTCTTATAAGTAAAACATTTTTAATCATAAAAAAGGATACTTCCAACCTTTCAATACAAGAAGAATGTTATTGCCACTGACGTAAATGGCTGAGGTATTAAACCTGGGGAAAATAAACATGGGTTTTGTAATAAGCATGCAGGGATGAAATCTTGAGAAAGTAGTCCATAAGTCAAGAAGAAATAGGGAGCAGACCATTTTAATAAGTCTCTTCAATGCTTAAAATCCCACACAATTCCCCCCCCCTTTGTCTCCAAAAATAGGTCTACCTGCTTACTCATCATATCCTCCATTATTCCTATAATGAAACCCTTGTGGCAGACACAGCAGTTTCTTTCCTGACTCTAAGCAGCCATGTACTTTCCCATTCCCACCATCCTTGCTCATAATAGTTGTCCCTCCTGGTGCTCTCTCTCCCTGAGTTATCCATACATGAATCCTCTTCTTCATTGAAGGGTCAACTCTGATCTCATCCCCCTGACTAGCACCTACACATTTCTCTGTCCTCTCTGATTTTGATTCTACAGGGTCTGCTCACTCATTTGGCCTTGGGATAATTATTTAACCTTGAGTATGTGCATTCATTTCTTACTAAGCTCTATTGTAAACAGTAAGGAGGGAGACCTCAGATTAATCCACTCTTCACCCCTTACACAATCAAGTATAATAATAGGTTTGTAAATATTTAAGGGCAGGATTGCATAAAAGTATTTGTTGAAGCCCCCAAACTCAATGAATTTATGAGTAAATGTAAAAGAAAATGAGAGCAGCAACAAGTGATAGGAGGGAAAAACCCAATAAAGGAATACTCAGATTTGGAGGCAGGACCAGAAGAGGGCAGCACATTCGCAGCCCTGGGGCGGTGGTGGGGAGTGGAGGGGGGGAAGATGCTTGAGAGATTGGCTCTCAGTCTTTATTGCTTCAGAGGTGGAAGCAGATATGCATGAGAACATAGACTGTTTTTATAGTAACATAGAGGATGTACAGACGTTATGTAGCAGATTGTATATAAAAGAACTCACTCATTCAACTCTGAAGAAATATTTATTTATGCTTATTGTGTGCCAGACACTGCATGTTATCTACTAATATTATACCCAGACTTGTGCCTAACCCCTAAGCAGACATCTTTGCAGGCACCCTCCATGCCTGGTGCCGTTTGAAAGCCATGAGTTATGTTATTTCATGTTGCATTAAGGAGCACGTGGCATTCGTTTTCATGGAAATCTAACTAAGCACAGATGTCTGATTGTGCCTTCTCGCCTAGGGATTTAACCATAAAACAAGGACAACTTTTTTCCCCCACCTCCCACATGCTTTGATTATACACTTGAGTATTTAAGTTCTTTTTAAAATGATGGTTTAAAAGAATTCTAATGGCCAGAAGTCAGTGTCTGCTTTCTACTCTATGACTGATGGTATATTGCACACATATTTGTTGATACAAAACCAGTAGGTTTTTCTTTGTGCAGTCCCAGGGGTCTTGGCTGATTAGAGACAACCCCTTATATTTTGAAATACACAGAGAAGTTTTCAGATCCTGCTTCTTGTTTGCTACCTGAGACTATATTGAGAAGCAAGAAATTGATACTTTCCTAGTCTGGCAACTGAGAAGTGTGTCTCCATTGGGTTGGGAGGCATATAATGAGACTTGGCAAATCCACTTGAATGAATCTCACTTGTTACTTTCAGGTCAGTAAGCATCTTAAGCATCCTGAGGCCTGCTATTCTTTGTTGTATCCCATAACTTCTAAGCAGGGCTTCCCTAGAGAAGAGTTAACTAAGAGAAATGTAATCCTTTAAGTCTTACATAGGACATACTGAGTCAAAAAAAGAAAAGAAGAAAGCTAAAGAACGAATCCATTTTGATGATCAGGCTTTTTTTTTAATGCTAAAAATACATTAGCCACAGTTTTTATATTGACTTCATTAACTTTTTGAAATTGCATATACTTTAATAGGATTTTTATTATTCTTCCAATTTGTTTATACTAGGCTCTGAAAGGAGTCTGTCTTATTATTTTCTTGAGCCTAGAGATGCATTGGTGAGACTCATTAAGCATAATAGAATCTAGCCATTTGTCACTCAGATTAAAAGCCCTTTCCATTTAACCTCCAGTTACCCTTTCTTTTTAGAGGTAACTCCTTGGCATCAATTAGAGGTTTGGTGTGATTTTCCAGTTTTCTCTGTAGCGGAATCTCTATGTTAGATACATCCTCCCTTTCCTGCACGGCCCTTCCTCCTACCCACATTGGCATGATTCGAAAGTATTTTATTCAAGTGAAGTTGTTAAAAGTATACAGAGTTAAGCTGTTTGAATAAATGTAATCTTGCCTTTTCTATCATTTCTTTCCCAAACCTTTTCTGGTCATATTTCTTCACTTGAGCCTTGTTCTTTGGGGAACTAGCAGAATGCAATGCCCTTTACAAATGCTAAATGTCTCTTTCTTGTTATGAATGGAACATTAGCCAGCTAAGGTCTCTGTCTTCCCCCATCATGACTAATAGGATTGTAATTTCAGTACAGTCTCTGATGACATCAAAAACCATATCAGTGAAATGCTAAGTGGATTTGGATGTCACCTGATCACCAAGATGAAATTCAAAGCACTGTCTATGTAAAGGTTCAGAGGCAGTGGGTCTCCACTAGAGAGGCCACTCTTACTCAGTGGGGGAGTACCGGATGGGGCAGACTGGATGAAGATATCAAGCATTTCTTTAAAGCCACTTCAAACAAAACATAGAATACCTAAGCAAATATAGGGAAGACTACTGGAATTTTAGTCTATCCTCTACCTTTATAATCACTTCCTTCCCTTTTTCAAATAAATCAGAAGAAAACATTTAAAAGCTAAATATGCTATGTAAGATCCCATTCCAACATGTGAAAAAGTGCTGTTGATCTATTGTTCAGATTTTGAGAATTTTTGCTTGTTTTTTAATTGTTGTTTCCTTTTCATTGTCATTTTCAGCCTATCTCTGTGTTTATGATAGTGGCACAAAATAAGAAGGGCATGGTTTCAACTTCAGAACAGAATTAAACTGTATTGCAAATTGAAAGTTTAAACCTGACCCTGTAGCCTCAGTGCTCAAGTGTAAAATAGTTATGGTATAGTTTTAATGAACACTTGCACTTAAGGCTTCCTGTATTCTTTGCCCTTCCCTCTGAGTCAGTGAATGCCCCTTAAACAATCTTCCACTATCAGATCATTATTTTCAGAGACATTCACTCAATTCTGGGGATTTTTATAACTAACACTTGTGCTTCCACCCTTAAATCTGATCCTTTGTCAATTTTTGTGGCCCATCCTCACCTCCATAGCTCTGTGCCTGGCCTCTTGACTCCAGGCTACCCCTGTCTGTCCACTCTGTACACTGCTGGATGATGTGTGCCAGCTCGGAGGCTTCTGTCACAGGATAGCTTGATGAAAGCTCTCCCACATCAAATTTAAACCACTCTGTCCTTGGAAAGCTTTCATAATCTGGCCCCACTCCACCAGTCTCAGCCCCTACTCCCCAGCACTTACAACATCTGATATCCACTGACAAGCACTGGTCATGTTGTCTGGATATGTCCTTGGGGAAATGTCTTCCCTGACTTTAGCCTATTCAACGCATATCCAACTTTACCCACAAAGTCTTCCCTGGTCCATCTAAATCTCATCTTCTACTCCTCTGAATTCATAGGGATTTGTGATAGGTATGCTGCCATATTATACTTCATTCGCTTTCATTTCAGATTTATATGTGTCCTCACAATTTCCAAAAGGATTTGCATTGTGACTTACATAGACAAAATCTCATAATGTCTGACCACTGCTTCCTCCCTATATTTCTTATCGCTTCTACTTAGAAATTAGCTCTTTCAAGACAGAGATCATACATACCTCATGTTTCATTTTGAAATGTAGCATGAGAAAAAAGAGAGGATACAGGGCTAGGAGCCAAAGGACTTGAGTCCAATATAATTTTGCTGCAAATTAACAATGTGACTTTAGACAAATTCCTTGAACCTGAAGGGACTAATTATCTAAAAATTGCTAATAATTATATTTTTCATCAAAGAAAAAGAGATTTTGTCCTGTTCATGAAAATACTTTCTCATTCAAAAAACAATCAAATAATAGAGAATCACTTAAAGAAGAAATTTAAAATAAGCTGAATCTATGAAATAAACATTGTCAATATTTTGATATTTATCATTTCACATAGATTTTTTTAATGTACATGGAAGTATAAGAGGTCTCTCTATCTACCTATCTATCCATCTATCTATCTATCCTGATAATGAGGAAAAATGCTTGTCTCTTTGCAGCTTTTCCCTCTTAACAATACAAGATGAATAAATTTCACTTCACCAAATTATATGGTGCTATATGTATATTAAAGAACATATAGACTATTTTAGAGAATGACAGACAGACATATGGGCTGCTGAAAGATCTTACTATAATCTTCAGTTTGTCATCCTTGATGAGATATTTTTTCCCTCTATACAGAGCCTGTCCTTTTACTCTTTGCCTTCGTCATTGAACATTTGTTTGCTGGGTCTCATTCAGTGGGCGTCTGGGCTGAAGTCTCCACCTTCAGCTCCTCATGAACTCCAGCTCTGCCCCATCACTTGGGTACACAGTCCCTTAGACACCATCCCAGCATCCTAAAAGCTCCAAAAGTCAACTGTTTTCTTTTGTTTGGTTTTTAAAGGTTTGGCCCAACTCAGATGACAGAAAAATCTAATGTAATTTGTGAAGCAACTTATAGTTTGTGTTTAATTCATTTGGTATACACATTTATATGTTTTAGTTCACAAATATTAATGCACTATTAGGTGCTGCCCCCAGTTTTTATTGTGAGTGATGCACAATATCCTATCTAATAAAACAGTAATATGCAAATTAACCATCACTCTGCTATAACCACAAGCCACGCCCACCAGCCAATCAGGATCAAGTATGCAAATTAACCCAACCAAGATGGCTACGGCCTTGGAGTGAGCAGGAGGGAGGCTTAGGTTTCCCTGGCAATGGAGGAAGCCAAGCTTTCCACACCCAACTGCTTTCCCTTGTAGGCCTGGTCCCTCCCAACTGCCCACATGGTGGGCCCAGGCTTCCACTCAAGGCTACAAAGTTTCAATTATAGAAGACTAGAGGCCCAGTGCATGAAAATTATTGTGTCCCTCACCCCAGCCTGCCCTCTCTCGCAATCTAGGATCCCTCTGGCAGCCTAGAAGATGTCAGACTAATAGTGTAGACCTGGCCTAAGCCATTGGTCAGACATCCTTAGCACTGCTACAGAGGTGGGAGAGGCTCCTGCCACTGCAGCTGTGCTGGCCAGCTATGAGCCAGCTTCTGGCTGAGTGGTGCTTCCCCTGTGGAAGTGCACTGACCACAAGGGGAAAGCTCCTATGTTGAGCATCTTCCCCCTGTTGGTCAGTGCATGTCATAGCAACTAGTCATTCTAGTTCTTTCTGCAGTTAGGGTCAATTTGCATTTTACCCTTCTACTATATAGGATAAATAAATCCCAACAAAAATGGCAGCAGCCACAGAGCTGGAGAGAGCAGGAGGTTAGAGTTGCCCCTAGCAATGGAGGAAGCCAAGCTTCTGCAGCCTTGGCCAGTCTTGGCCTTTGCTTAAGGCTGCAAAGTTTCAATTATAAAAGATAGATAAATCCCAACAGAAATGGATGACACCACGGAGCAAGCAGGAGGCTTGGCTCTGTTTAAGGCTATAGAGTTTCAGTTGTAGAAGATAAATAAATCGCAGATCCCAGGGCCTCTGTTTGGATTACTGGGGGGTGGGGGGTGTGGCTGGCCTGTAAACCACCACAGGCCCTTCACCCAGGCTGTCCCATGCCCCAAGGGAACCCCCACCCTGATCTGGGACACCCTTCAGAGCAAAACAGCTGGCCCCCACCCATGCACCAAGCCTCTAACCTATCTATTAAAAGATCAATATGCAGATTGAAAGTAATATGCAGATTTACTATCACTCCAATGCACAAGATGGCTGTCCCCATGTGATCAAATATCCTGCCCCCATGTTGGGAGGGACTAGGCCTGCAAGGGAAGGCAGTTAGGGGCAAACAGGCTGGTAGAGGAGAAGTTAGGCATCAATCAGGCTGCCAGGGGAGTAGTTAGAGGGTGATTAGGCTAGCAGGCAGAAGCAGTTAGGGGCAATCAGGAAGGCAGGCAGGCGATCAGTTAGGAGTCAGCAGTCCTGGATTGTGAGAGGGATGTCCACTGTCCATTTAGGCCCAATTTCAAATAGGCAATCGGATATCCCACAAGGAATCTCATATTGGAGAGGGTGCAGGCTGGCTGAGGGACACACACCCTCCCCCTGTGCATGAATTTCGTGCACCAGACCCCTAATCAATCAATCTATCTATCTATCTATCTATCTATCTATCTAAAAGGCTAATATGCTAAGTATCCAATCATCCGACTGGTCACTGTGATACACACTGACCACTAGGAGGCAGACACTGAACACAGAAGCTGCCGAGCTGCAGTGATTAGGTAGTGGTGGTTCTCAGGTGGCACACCCTGAAACAAGAAAGGAAAGGGCCAGTTGCTCATGGGGCTGCGTGATTCCACTTTTGGCCATGGGTTATGCTGTTGCTGAGTAACTATTGGCCTGAATTTGGTTTACTGCACACTTGCATTTGCATTCCACACCCTATATGACAGCAACTTTGCAGAGTGCCCTCTCACACTCTGGGACCCCTTGGGAGATGTTGGAGAGCTGTTTCAGCCATATCCTCATAGGCCAGGCCAAGGGACCCCATCTGCCAGAGGGACTCCTGCTCACTCCACAGATGCCGGGGGAAGGACTGTAGGAGGTTGGTTGGCTCCAGGGCACGTCTGGCCCATCTCAGCCACCTTCTAATTAATGTCCTTTCAATGTGCACAAATCCATGCACTGGGTCACTGGTAGAATATATCTTCTCTATTATCTAATAAATGCAACTACTATGGTTCTCAAAATGCATGTTGTACAAAGGGTTTTGAGTAGGAGATATAGCCCTGTCTTAAATTTGAGATCTATAATCCGTGTAATTAAAATTCACACTTTTTTGGTTTTCATTCATTTTAAAAAGAGAGAATTGAACATTACCACAGTGGTTTTCAAACTTGTATTTTTTTTTTGGCGGGAGGGACGGGGGGAGACTTCAAAAAATATCTTCAAATAAAATCTTACCAAAGTGAAGATGAAGGTCAGGACTCTCTCCCTAAAGGAAGCCCAATTCTGAGGTTTGCTGGGTCACTCCTCCACCACCTGAGTCTCCTCTGCTCTGATCTGATGAAAAGAGATGAAGGGAAAACCCACAATTCCTCAGACCCGGGAGATGAAGGAGGGCAGGGCTGCCACCAGCACTGCAGTGACCTGAAACCCTGGCCAGGCAGGGAGTTCAGTCTTTCCAAAGGGTGGAAGGCTTTAGAGGTGGATGTATCTGTTTTTTTTTTTTTGTTCTGATTGTTTGTATTGCTCAGATGAACAAGAGCCCATATTCAGCACTCAGGAAGAATGGTAAGAAGGCTCCATGGAAGCCAAGTTATTTCAAAGTTGAACATAATGGAGTTGAGGACCACTTGACTTCAGATGTGTGAGCCAATCCCTATTCGGGCATTTATATCATTTTAATATAATAAACAAGACCTTGGTGAACATAAATACACTTACATTATTGTCTATTTGTATTGCCATGTTCTCCTGATAAATTTTGGGTATAGATGTGTTGTACATGCATTTTAAAATTTTGTACATAGTATCAGACTGTTTTCCATAAAGATCATACCAATTTATAATGCAAATCCTGACTTTAAGAGACACTAGATCAATAAGAAATGTTTAACTACAGTTTTTTAATGTTTTTCAGTTTCCAACAAATTGTAATTTTTAAGTGTCAAATGAATTTTTAAAAGGAGGTTTCATCAAAACAGAGGTTTCTTTAGTTGAGGTATTTAAAATCTTTGCTTTAGATGACCCTAGACAGTTTGGCTCAGTGCATAGAGCATAGGCCTGTGTACTGAAGGGTCCTGGGTTCTATTCCAGTTGCAGGTTCCCTGACCCTAGTGTGCAGGAGGCAACCAATCTATGTGTTCTCTCACATGGATGTTTCTCACTGTCTTTCCCCTTCCTTTCCTCTCCCTAAAAACCAATGGAAATATATCCTCAGGTGAGTATTAATAATAAAAGAATAATCTTAGATGTAAATTACCAATATTTTTTTAAAAGTAATAAATTTCGCCGAGACCGGTTTGGCTCAGTGGATAGAGTGTCGACTTGCGGACTGAAAGGTCCCAGGTTCAATTCCGGTTGGGGGCATGTACCTTGCTTGCGGGCACATCTCCACTGTGGGGTGTGCAGGAGGCAGCTGATCGATGTCTCTCTCTCATTGATGTTTCTGACTTTCTATCTCTCTCCCTTTCTCTCTGTAAAAAAATCAATAAAAATATATTTAAAGTAATAAATTTCTAACTCTATCTTCTTTACTATTTTACTCTTCATGAGACTTATAAAGAAGATTCACAGAAAGAAAATGTTACTTAAAATGGTAATCAAAAATTGTAAAACTAAATTATCAAAAACCACTTATCCATTAAACTGATTTTCCCTCTTCTGCAGGATTTTGTTTGTAAGATGAACCAATCCTTTTCCCTTCATTGATTTATTGTGTTTTAAATGCATGCCATCAGGAAAATGTCTATAGCTGAAATAATGAGAACATGTTGTTGAATAGACATTATCTATAGAAATACTGATGACTAACATCTTACAAGAGCATCTTGAGTGCCAGCAGGATACACCTCTGCTACTTGAATTATTAAAGGCTTTCCCCCCCTCACAGTGACTGAAATTGTATAGTGAACACATTTCAAATTTAATGAAGCTATAGTTTTCAGACGGCATAAATCTAACAAGAAAAATGAGAGAAAAATGTTGAAACCTAGGAAACATAGAAATCAGATCAATCAATAAAAAGAGAGACTCTTTATGGCCTCCACATGATGCCTTTGTGAGTAGGGATGGGTCTTCAGAGCGTTCACAGCAAGCTGTTCTTGTATGATGTTGTCGTTCTGAAGTTGACTAAGTTGCTGAGCAAGATGTTAGAAAATTAACTCCTGTTGCCTTCACGGAACTTATGTCTTTCAATCTAAATATGCAGCATGTAGATGTAGATATAGATGATAGATATAGATATAGGTATAGATATAGATATTGATAGATATTCTCTGTTGCCTTATAACCTATATATATGAATCAAGACATATATATAAAGGTGTCCCCAAAAATGTATGCACACACTTTGAATATCTATAAAGGTAGTGTTTATTATTTATTAAAATACATTTAATTTTCAAAATGGAGCTGTCAGCTATATCAGTGCATATATACTTTTTGGGATGCCCTGTATTTAATTTTATTTATTTTTTTATGTGCGGTAGGATTCTGAAAAATATATTTTTCTATGTAATGGGATTCAGGAAAATTAATTTTCGATGTGGTGGGATTTTGGAAAATTATTTTCTATGTGGTGGGATTTTGGAAATATCCTCCTCCTAATGCCCATCATCCAGTCAGTCTCATTCATAGGTACAATAGGCCATCAGGCTTGCCTGGAATCCTGGCACATAGTAGGTACTGAATGAGTATTTGGAGCATTACCCAAGTTGGCCTTGTCTTTTGGAGTTCGAATACACACACATTTAGAGTCCATTTCTGTGAGTCAGTATGCAGTTGAGATACAACACCTCCTTGTAGGGTTACTGTGAGCAATAAGAAGTAAATCTGGGCTGCTCATAGCTCAGTTCTTGTTCCAATAATCTAGCCATTGTTGAGAAAGGTGGAACAGAGATTACTTTTGCTAGAGGTTCTCAACAATTTCTTAATTAGAACAATCAAGAGATTTTGTGTGTGCAAATATGTTAATAACTTAGCTATATGTCAATTTGCTGAGAATGTAGTTTGTTACAACAAATAAGACATTGACAAAAAAAAAAAAGAAAAAAAGAAAAAAAAGAAGAAAAAAAAAGACATTGACATTGTGAACCCTGGCATGATACATGGAGAACACAGCCTAAGTCAAGTCATGAGGAAACAATCAGACAAACCCAACTGAGAGGCATTTGACAAATAACTGATAAATATTTTTTCTAAAGTGCCAAGAACATGACAGACAGGGTTACACTGAGAAACTGTTACTGACTGTCACCTAGCTAGGTGGGGTCCTCAATAGGATCCTGCTGCAGAAGAAGAACACAGACAGAAAACCTGGTAAAATTCAGCAAAATCTGTAGTTTAGAATTGTGCTAGTGTGAATCTCCTGCTTCTCAGCACTGTACTGTGTTTTCATTTATTGTTAGGGGAAGCTGGTTGAGGAATACAATGGTGTTCTGTGATATCTCCCAATTTTTAAGTCTAAAATTTGTTGAAAATAAAGTTTTCAAGAAACATTTTTCATAGAAACTGTTGTTAGCTTCCTTCAGATACTTCAGAGTTTATTTTGAAATTTTCCTATATGAGTTTACATTTACCTTTAATAAATTTAGGCTTGCTAATGTAAACCAATTGACCCAGAATATGATAGGTAGAACAGAAGTAGGAAGACTAAGTTTTGGTTCCTGCTCTGCCAGTTATCATATGTGTGACCTTGGGATGTTACTTAGCTTCTCTGGGCCTAATGTTATCATTTAAAAAAATGAGATGATGGTGATGGTGATGATGATGATACCAGCACTTCATGAAATAGATGAGAATATAAAATGAAATAACATTTATAAGTACTTAGCACAGTGGCTATAACATAGTAAATGCTTTATAAATATTAATTGTTGCTCCTGATATTATTATTATTATTATTATTATTATTATTATTTATATTTCTTTTCCTTTACTCAACAGAAAAGTGTAATGAATGTCTAGGTCTGTTACAAGGATGAAATGAGCTATTGTATCTAAAACACTATGAATCCCACACACAGTCACTGCTAAGGTGTAGTTATTCCTCTCATCCGTATACCCATCCTTGTATGTATTACCCATGAATGTAAAAGCCTACCAGGTATTTTTGAGGGTCTCCTGTGTATTGGAGATGAGCATGTCTTTATTGTGAAAAGCACTACTGTCAATCTTGAATAGGCAGAGTGAGCATAAGATATGCCTTCTATGTGTATAGCACATTACAATCCAGCAAGATCTTTCCTATACATTATTGAATTACATGCCTTTTGAAGTATTTGTTGCAGTGATCAGCTTCTAGGAATGAGCATGATGAAAATGAGTGCCAGAGAGGTTGTGATACATCCTAGCTGATATGATTAGTAGGCGTGGACATACTTTCTCTGTAAAGGGCCCAGTGGTAAATGTCTTAGTTCTGTGGGCCATATAGTCTTTGTCAAGGAAGCAGCCCTAGATGGTAGTGTGTTACTGCACTGATAAAACCTCATTTACAAAACCAAACAGTGAGCTGGCCTTGTGGACCCTGAATTGATCAGTGCATAGCAGCTCCTCAACTCGAGAGGCCTGGCTAAGTGCAGGTGTGTCATGATTCTCCGTGGCCTCATTTTAGCTTGTTGTGAGGCAAGAATACTACACTACAAATGTGCAGGTTCACTTAACGAAAATGATCATGGGACCTTTGTTTCTGTATCCTGCTTCCTGAGCATCAAGAAGTATTTTATTAAATCCTCAGCAGAAATCCAGATTCACTTTGCCTCTCGGTCTTGTTACTTTTTCCAAAAAGATATTAAGAGTTTTTTCAGGTAACCTCTATAATTCCTAGTGACCATTGCTTTCTTCTCTAATTGTCATATGCTCTTTTTAAAAAATATATATATCTTTCTTTTCTAATTGTCATATGCTCTTTTTAAAAAAGATATCAGTGATTCATGTTTTAGTAGCATGATGAACTTATT
>JAAGEH010000393.1:51852862-52036584 GCA_011751065.1 Lasiurus cinereus
ATATAGATATAGATATAGATATAGATATAGATATAGATATAGATATAGATATAGATATAGATATAGATATAGATTGTTGAAAGTATTATATATATCCCCTTTATTCACACATCAACTACATCCAGCCCGCCCTGACCCTGACCCCGGACCTAGGCCTTCATCACCATATTGTCTGTGTCCATGAGTTATGCATACAAGTTTTTTGGTTGATCTCTTCCCACCGACCCTACCCCCACTGGGTCCCCTCTGAGATTCTGCAGTCTGTTCTATGCTTCTATTTCTCTGGATATATATTTTTAATCAGTTTATTTTGTTCATTAGATTCTACATATGAGTGAGATCATGTGATGCTTGACTTCCTCTGACTGGCTTATTTTGCTTAGCATAATTCTCTCCAGGTCCCTTCATGCTATCTCAAAGAATAAGAGATCCTTCTTTTTTATAGCTGCATAGTATTCCATTGTGTAGCTGTACCACAGTTTTTTGTTTTGTTTGTTTTGTTTTTAATCCACTCATCTGCTTATGGGCACTTAGGCTGCTTCCAGATCTTAGCTATTGTAAATTGCAACTGCTATGAACAAAGGGATACACACATTCTTTCTGGTTAGTGTTTTGGGTCTCTTAGGATCTATGTCTAGAAGTGGGATCATGGTCAAATGGCAGTTCTGTACTTAATTTTTTGAGAAAAATCCATACTGATTTTCATAGTGGCTGCACCAATGTGCATTCTCACCAGCAATGTACTAGGGTTCCCTTCTCTCCACATCCTTGCCAGCACTTGTTATTTGTTGATAATAGCCATTGTGACAGGTTTGAGGTGATTACCTCATGATCATTTTAATTTGCATCTCTCTAATGATCAGTGACTTTGAGTATTTTTTCCATATGTCTATTGGCCATCTGTATGTCCACTTTGGAGAAGTATCTATTTAAGTCCTTTGCCCATTTTTTAATTAGATTGTTTATCTTCCTTTTGTTAAGTTGTATGCATTCCCTATATACTAGTATTTTGAATATTAACTTTTATCAGATGTATCACTGCCAAATATGTTCTCCCATACAGTGGGCTCCCTTTTCATTGTGTTGATGGTTTCTTTTGCGGTGTAGAAGCCTTTTATTTTTAATATAGTCTTTTAAAATACTACATTCTATAAATGTTGTGGGTTTTTTTTTGTGGTGGGTGATTATCAGTCTAAAACTTTTCTTTGATTTTGAAAATTTTAAAAAAGGCATTCTGAAATGTTTATTTCTTTCTTTTTTAAATAAATACATTGTCCTGGCCAGAGATTGAGCATCAACCAATTAAGCAAGAGGTCACAGTTCAGTTCCCAGTCAGGGTGAATGCCCACGTTGAGACTTAGATCCCTAGTATGGGGCATGCAGGAGGCAGCCAACTAATGCTTCTTTCTTTCCCTCTAGAGCCCTTCCTCTCTCTGAAATAAATAAAAATATAACACATATCAAATAAATAAATAATAGATAGATAGATAGTCCTCTCTGACTCATCTCGACTCCCAAGATTGTTAACAGTACTTCCACATCTCTCTTTAGGTCCCTTTATTTGCTGAGTGTAATCTATTGCTGAGACTTGAATTTATGCGAAGCAGCTGGCTGATCTCCCTTGGGTCTCTTTACTTACTTTGGACTTCATTTTTTCCTCTTCTTTTCAACTTGGAGAACTTATGCCTGGATAGCAAAGGTGGAAGTGTTTTAGGAAATGATGATTCTGCTTCTATCAGCATCACAGCATCTGCATTAATCAGTAAGTCAATCCCATCCTTGTTCTCATCTGACTCTCAGAGCAGGCTTACCTTAATATTCTTTGTAGGTCTCTTCAGGTTTTGTAAGCCATGTGACCCCATTTGTACAGACTTTTCTCTTTTTCCTTTGATTATATGTCCTTTCTTCCACACAGGCCAATGCTTAAACAGAGTCAAAATATATTTACAAATTTAAAACTATAAAATTAAAAAGTATAACATGAATTTAATATCATTGCTGTTTTTAACATTTGCTAGATTTGCAAATTGAATGTAGTTTTTTGTGTTTTTTCTGGTAGTAATAGGTTCTTTTTTTTTTAATCCTCATTTACAGATATGTTTTTATTGATTTGAGAGAGAAAGAAACATCATTTGATTGCCTCTCATATGAGCTTGACCTGGTGATCAAATCCATAACTCAGGTAGGTGCTCTGATTGGAAATCAAACCTGCAACCCACTTGTGCATGGGACAGTACTCCGGCCAACTGAGCCACCCAGCCAAGGCAGTAGTGGGTTCTTTTGAGTTGGGTTGCCCTGTGGTCTTGTAATGGTTCATGACTCAATTTTTATCCTTGGAGGTACCCAGTATTTATTATTTTATTGTGTGAGTGTATTCTCTTTGCCTTTACTTGTGACAGGATATGCCATGTATTAATTAATTCTACCTCTGTTCTCTCTTTATTAGCTTTTAACAAGAATATTGTGATCAAAAGTACAAAGATGACAATGGGCAACATGACAGTGTTTGTTCAGAAGTTGTATATTAATACATTCAGGGTAGAGTTAATATCCATCCTTTTTATACCACTTAAATGAGATACAAAGTTTAAAGGTATTCATTGAGATATTGTGGATTTATAAAAATATGACTGTATTCTGAGGAAATCTCTGAATCTATCTTTGTAGCTCTGCTTAAAGAATATTGACTGCGACAACCAAATCCTTTTGACTTTTTCTAAACATTCAGCTGTTTACTCCCCAAATTATCCTTCTCACTCACATAGCCCTTCTTAAAGTGGGCATGCCTACTTAGGCTCTCACATTCTTTAGCTTTCTGTGCAGCATTTCAAAGCCACTGGAGATCTCACACACGTTTCTCTGCTTTTATCATTGCTCTACCTGAATTGAAAGCTGGTTGTGTGTTGGTTGTGTGGTAGGTAAGGCTCTCCCTCTCATCTCTGATGCTTGCTTCAAGAAGAGACTCAGACCTTTGGTTAACCAAATGCTAGGGGTCTGTGGATACCTGTGGACCTCAACAAGAAGTCTCCAGGCACCAGAGTAGGTCCCTGCCTCTTGCTTGAGCTTAACTGTTGCTGTTTCACACTTGTCCTGTGAAATGTCTGTGCTTCCTTCCTCTGAGCTCCTGCTTTCTCCTTCCATGAGAATACCCCAGTGCCATCCAGCTCTATTTTGACTTGCTGTGATCTTCCACTCACTAGCCTTTGGAAAATTGTCTTATTTTCCAGTGACATCCTTATACAAGTTTCTTCCTTTTTTCCTCCATGAACAATCTTTTGTTATTTCTGGAAACTTAACTAGTTTGGGCACAGAGAACAATCCCCTGATTTTCACCACCTGCTCTGGTGCTTGTCTGACACTAATAGGCATGTCTGGTGTGGACAATTCTCAGACTCTGCAAAGGCACATTGTGGCATTACCATCAGGACAATGAAAAGAATCCCTTGCTATTTAGACTTACCTGGTACGTGACTAAACTGAAGTCCTTTAAAAAATTTTTATTGATTTCAGAGAGGAAGGGAGAGGGAGAGAGAGAGAGAAATATCAATAATGAGAGAGAATGACTGATTGGCTGCCTCCTGCATGCCCCCCACTGAGAATCAAGCCCACAACCCATGCATGTGCCCTTGACTGGAATCAAACCGTGAAACCCCCAGCCCACAGGCTGATGCTATATCCACTGAGCTAAATCAGCTAGGGCTAAACTGAAGTCCTTTATCAGCCTACCTAACATTCTTACAGAGCCCTGACAGGTAAACTTCTTCTTTGCTAAGGGTGTTTATTAAGGCTTCCTTTTTATACTTCTTTTATACAGTTTGGGTATATAAAAGCATTTGCATTATGTCTATCCTCATCTCTTTCTTCCTCTCTCTCTTTTCTGTTCTTTTTCCCTCAATTTTTTATGGGTTATTCACCAATCCTCTTTATACAAAGATACCAACTCTACCTTCCAGAGAAACACACAGATGGGCTCTGACCACTCTGTTTCCAAGATTCTTAGTCCATGTATCTTCTCCAGCTCCATGCATCTTCTTTTCCTGCTCACTAATTACTTCTGTTCTGATTGGATTGCTGTCTGGGAAACCCTGGTGTCAGATCATTCTGTGTTGACCATACTCTCTTTCTGGAATCAGTTGTCTGGGAAATTGGTAACTTGTTTGTGTTTTTGAACAAATTTTTTTTAGGAATTCTTTTCCTAATTGATCTGCATTAACTTGGAAATCTGACTCCTCTCACTTCTGTGTTTATCCTCAGAATGTCACTTTCCTGATGGCGAACAGCTATTCATTAACATTTTCTTTCCTCTGAGAAATGTTTCTCTCCAATAATCAACTGATCCTTCAGTCAGCTTTGCCAACCAGGGGACCAAGAGAGAAATACAAGTGACTTGTCTAAAGATAATCAACCTTATACATCAGGACCTTCCCCATCCTAAGCTGACTGTGGAGAGGTCAGACAAGAAAGATTAAATTTATGACCTTGTTGTGTGGTGTGAAGTTTGCTTTCTATTATTTAGCTCATAGTCCTTAGTCTGAATTGCCTTTCACTAATGTCAAATAATCAATTTTATCCATAGGTTTCATTTCCAAATAGTTTGTTTTTTAATTAGGTGGCTATATTTGTCCTTAATTATGTACAATAGTTTAACACACTCTCCAAAATTTTATCTTCTAAATTATGATATAGTATATAACTTTAAAATGTGTGTGTGTGTGTGTGTGTGTGTGTATACACACATACATACTTTGGGGTCATTTCCTAAAGAATGCAGGCAAGAGTTAGGCTGATATTTTAAAAAGTACCATGTCAGAAGTATTTCTAAGTCATGCCCTATAATTATGAAGGATAGTAACCTGACTGCCCTGAAATGCTTCATCTTCTTGGTGAATTCAGTAACTTTTTGGGTTGTGTTATTTATAAAATGGTTCTTGCTTATATATATTAAAATATATACAGTTGGTTATAATCCCAGAGAAAATAAGGGAAAAAATAGATTCCTGAGTCAGTCATTAGTATGAAGAATTATCTCAAACACAATAGATTTTCCTCATGTCAAATCACACAAAATCTCCATAGCAACTTCACATAATTATGCATAATATTTCAGTGTAGTAACATAACTAAGCCCAGGAGAAATTGTAAAGAATAGTAATATAGGGTGAGACAGGTATGTGGGTAGGTGGCACAAGGGAAAATTGAAGGGAGACAGGTCAAAGAAGTGAAAATTTCACAAAGGACCAAAAAGATTGCCTGCTTTGTGCTTTGGCAATACTGTTTAAGCCACTGTATTGTCTGTAAATTGGAGACTGGAGACAGTACTATCTATTGCTAATACTGAGGTGCCTGCTAGAACCTTCATTGTTAAAGGAATGTCAGCATTTCTATTATATTTTATGAGTTTATAACAATTATAAGGAAGTTTCTCTAGGCAATATGTTGGCATGCTAGCTTGAAATAGAAAAGTTATTTTATAATTATTTCTGAATTCATGAAACTTACTTGAGTTAAGTTATTAAGTTTAAAAAGAAAAAAATATATATAAAGGCACTCCAAATATGAAAATAACATCATTTAGTTACTATGAAACATCACTGAGATATTCTAACACTAACATCCCTTGCATTTTAAAATATTATTTTTTTGCCTGTCTGGTGTGGTCTTGTGGTTGAGTGTTAACCTATGAACCAGGAGATCAGGGTTGAATTCCTGGTCAGGGCACATGTTTGGGTTGAAGGCTCAATCCCCAAGGGCCTGCAGGAGGCACCTGATCTATGATTGATGTTTTTATCTCTCTCCCTCTCCCTTCCTCTCTGAAATCAATAAAATATATATTTTAAATAAAGATTTTTTTTGCAAATATTAGTACATAAAGGTAACTCATACTTGGCTATTTTCCCACCTGAGTTCCCAATATAAAGTTATTTACTTATAGATAAAAGTATTAGAATATGACTTTTGTTCAAAATCATTTAAAATGAGTATTGTTGCCCTATAATTTTGAAGGATAGTAACAGCTTAATTCAGAAATTTCTATCAAAAGGAGATGATAATTTCTGGAAATTCCAAGGTTTGCAGATGGGTAAAAGAACAAGATAGTGTTACATACTCAATTTGGTTTCACACACATCAGCTTGTTTGGTACTGTGACTCTGATTCCTAAATAAGTGCTGGAAGCATAAAGATGACTTTACATAGTTTGTGCTATGGGGATATTTGGAGTCTAGAGTAGAAAACAGACATGTAGCTTGTTAATTTCAATGTAACATGGTAAATACTGAGATCTGCTCAGGCTTATATTTAACTAAATAACTAGGCCTTTTTAACCTAACATCTCACAGAACAGACTTGGTAAGTTCTAAAGGGAGAAAGTGTCAACAAGGGGCAGAAGGTGAGGACAGCATTCAGACTAAGTGAATGGCATAAGCAAAAGCTCAGAGGCATGAACTCATGCAAAAGTTACCAGGGAGATCAACACTATATCTTCCATATTATGAGAGCATAGTGAAGAGTGGAGGGAAATGGGGTTGACTCTGTCAGAGGGACACAGCTCAGGTCAGGCCTTTTTTGCCAAGCAAGTGGCTAAAATAAGTTGCTTTTAGAGTGATGGAAACTACTGATATGGGAAAGTATTTAAAGAAAGCTAGCAACATGATGGGATTTGCATTTTAGATAGATACTGGAACTTCAATTTGGAAAGTGGAATTAGCAGGGAAAGATGAAAATCAAGGAGATTGTGTAAGAGGTCATTTTTGAAGCACAAATGTTTCCAGGGACCCATCCTTCCCCTTTGTCACAGAAGCAAGTACAGGCTACATGCAGGTCCATTAGTGCCTTCTCTAACCATGTGGATCTTTATGTAACTTCATTATTTTGAGAATGATCTTAGCTGGGCTTTTTTACCACTAAGATGTTAATTTAATTGGTTTAATTTTGTATTATTGAAACTGTCTCATTTTAAGGACAGGTTTAGTCCATTTCTTTGCTTTCAACATCTAGAATTTATGGACATATAAATTTATTCTGTTTTAAAGTCTTTAAGAAAAAATATATTTTCACAATAATCTCTCTGTATTTGTGTGTGTATGTATCATCCAAGTAATAGGAATAAATGTTGGGTGACTATAGTTTTGGAAGAATGAGCAAGGAATAGGACAATACCTAGGGTTGGAAAAGCATGGATTCATTAAATTTTATTCACCCATCTAACCAACATTTTTGAAGTTATACTAGGTGACAGGGACTGTTCTGAGCAAGAATGAAGCAATGATGTGCAAAATAGATGTGGGACTTGACATTGTGGAAATTAAGAGTCTAGCTGGAGTGACTGACATGGATCAAATAAGTATATTTGCCTTTAAACAGTTCATGCAAGTATATCTCATAATGCCCTCTATCCAAATTTTGCTTACAAATTGATCAAAATCTCAATTCCTTGGCATTTTTCAGCTGTCCACCTGTAGTCTTTGAATTGTATGAGAAGGGATGTTGACAATGAATATGGCTCCCTGAATTCCTCAGAAAATAGCTTAAAGGATCCCACCTTGTTATTACAATGCAAATGCTAACTTGTCTGTCAATCATAAGCATTTAGGTATTTCTCAATAAGCATAAATGTTTAATTTTGGCTCCAGGTTGAATAACTTCCTAATCTGTGGGTGTAGCACCTCCTTTAAATTTCAGCATACATAATTAAATTGCCCAATGTGCAATAATGTCATGATTAGGTGACATAGTCCTAAGATGTCCACACTTGTATCCTGCCCTTTAGTTCTTGTTGAAATGTGTGCTCCTTTAACTCTAGGGAGCTAGATGTGTTGGCCAGAAAAATCAGAGTTCAATCTTCACTGTTCATGCCCTTGTACTCTCCCATGTGCCTCTGAGAGCTCCAGGCAAAGAACTCCAGGCAAAGCTGTAGGGCAAAGTGGTGAAAATCATGATTAAATGCTTCCTTCTGTTCTTCCTTAAATAGGCTTATTTATCTTGTATGATTAACTCTGCTCTTATAGGGATAAAATATGCATAATATATTTTAATAGTTGTGCCACTGCACCAGGAGAGGTGGTTACTAAAATTAAAAGTCAAAGGTCTGAAACGGAATATGGGACACACAAACATTGCTTCTTCCAATGTAAAAGACAGAACGTTGGCTTTTCCTGTGGTACTTTCACTCAGAGATCTTAAAGAAGACAGTTTAAGAAAATAAAAAGGACAATGCAAACGTGTGACCTACAGTGATAATACTCCCAGTACAAAGCCTGTGGAAGCTCCTCCCTTTGCTCTGTAGATTCACAAAGCTTCTTGGAAAATCTAAGATGTCTTTTGCGGTACAGTATCTAGGATGAAGTTATTTTTCCAAGTGTATGGGCATTTGGAAAATAATTGAAGACAAGTCAAGGACCTAACAAAAAGGAAAATGTTTGATAAGAAATCACAATACTATAAAATCATTGGATTCAAAATAAAAGGCAGAGTGCACATCCCAAATCTCAGGTAGCTATGAGGAAAGCAAACATTTGCAACTGTGAATATTTTGAAAATAAAAATTCAAGAAATTACCTTTTGTTTGTGTGTGATATTAGCATCTCATGTTTTGAGAAGTTCTGTCTGTTAATATGAAGCATAATGTGATTATTTGTCAGTAGATATATTCAGGGCTTTCTATTCAAATCTCAGCACATTTTATTTTCACATAAAATGGCCCATTTATACTCAACAGTAACTAGCCCTGAAGGAGTGATATTTAATAGGAGAATACAATTATCTGTCAGGCCATAGACACTTTCTTTAGGGCAGTGGCTGCAGTTTAAGATAGCTTCATAATCACTCTCATGCAGTACCAAGCGATTACTACACTGAGCTAGAAAATAATTTAAGCCACAAAATTTTGTTATTTCGTGTGAATAAAATATCTGTTTTCACTTATCCACCATTTTAGGACTAATACACATAAAGGTCAATGAGCTATTAAGTTTTTATTCTTGACTCCATAGGAAGGTCCTAAACAATTATTTTAAATAGAAATACTAAGAACTGTAAATATTTTATTCTACACTATGTTACCTATCCAGAATTATTTTACTTTTCAGCTGCTATGATGACATTGCATGGAAACCAGTTAGAATAGATCTATTAATGATCTGGGACATTTAATGCATCCTCCTCAGGAGGTCTTAGTCTGTGCCTTACATATATTGCATTATTTTTACCAACCATTGTTTTCTTAGATTTTGGGACATGTTTCCTAGATAATTATAATGTCTCCATATTTTAGAGATCATATGTGGTCTTCCACACAAACTAGAAAAAAAAAGAAAAATTAACTTATTTTATCTCTCCTACTTTTGTAAGAGGTAGAAAGTGTTGGCTGTCAAATTGCTTCTATCATTAATAAGTTGGAAGATAATTGACTTACCTTCTATTTAACTTTATTATCTATTAGTTGACATATCAGGGCAAGTGCTAAGAATGGATCAGGCTAACACTATGGATATTGTGGTCCTTTACCCAACCTGTTGTGTAATGATAAAGCTTCAGTGAGTAGGTAGCAAGAATCAAAAAGAGAACTGAGATCACTGAGGTGGGGATAGTGCTGAACAAATAAAGAAAGAGCCTGAAGTGAGTGTTACATACTGAGTACAGGGAAGAATTGGCAAGTCAGAGAAATGTGAGAGCAGTCATAGCAAAGCCCTAATTTACCTTGTCTGGGCAGCTTGTAGGGAGAACTGTGGTCAGAAGTCTAGAGAAGGACTGATATGGGAAACAGACCAGAAAATCTCTGAAGTGCTTTTTACCATTAAAAACTATAAAGGTCTTCTCTCTTAGGTTATTGGGTAATAATCCAGTTTGTTTCTTCCACTGATGCACCATGGCTTTTGTTGACCATGATGCATAATTCAGACTTCAGATTTGCAAGCCTGTTTTACAAGGTCTCAGGACTAATGTTCTTGGTTGCTTTTTTGTTTGTTTGCTTGTTTTTTAATGGAGTTCACTTCCTTGAACTTATGCACAATTGCATTCTAATTGAGAATCTAGTGCTCTCTGCTGAGTCCAAGTTGGTTTAAATGTGATCCAAAGTTTCTTTCCAGGCCTGTTCACCCATAGTCTTAGCCCTGTCTTCAGCTTCTAACAAGACAAGCTTGTTTGTTTGGCAAAAGGCTGTGGAGCACAACACAGCCAGCAGACTTGAAATATTCCACTTTTGGCTTTTATTTTGCCAAGTTTGGACGATGGATCCTGAACTATTTTCTTAGCATATGTTCTTCTGGAAATTTCATTTAAATTGACAATGGTAAATTAAGGTGGTTAACACAAAACCTGCCTTATTTTGGCTTCCAACCCAATGAGATTTCCAGCCAGTCTTCTGTGGCAGACTTCTATCTGCCTGAGGCTAGGCAATCCCCATATAAATCACTGGTGGGCCCACACTATCAGACCATTCTTAGGATGGGAGCACAAGTACCCACCTTCTGCACTCAGCCACTCATCCTAAAGTAGCAAGGCTGGCATTACTACTGCCAACACACCACTTTCACCATGTGCTTAGGTGTCCCAACCCTCTTATCCTGGTTTCTGTCTAGCAATTTTTGACACAAGTTTGGTGCTCTAGTCTGTGCCCCATAACTTATGCTAAATTGTGTCTGGACAGCTCATGCCCAAAGAGCAGTGGTGCCTCATTCATTCATTTACACATTCATTCATCCATGTATTCTTTCAAGATCTGTTTATTATGCATGTAATACTTGTTACACATAATGTTGGATGCTAGGCAGACAACAGGGACAGAACAAATAAAAACTTCTACCCTTGTGGATTTTCCATTCTCATGAAGAGGACAGATTATAAAGAAAATAAGCAAAATGTATAGGAAGTGATGAATGCTGTGGAGAAATAGAAACAGAGGTGGTGGTTTTAAGTAAGGTGGAAAGAAATACTGTCTTTTGAGGGAAGATGTGAAAGGGGAAGAGAGGAGCCAGAATGAATTCAAGGGAGGCAGGTGGCAGGCATCCCACCAGAAGCACGCTGTGCTGTGTCCCATGGAGTGTCTTGCAGGGTCTGAGCAGAAGTGACCTGGCTTGACTTAATTATAACAGCATCATTCCAGCTGTTCTAAATATAGCACACGAGCAGAAGCAGGGAAACGTGTGTGGAGGCTATGCAGTAATCCAGGTGGGCCAGGGTTGTGGGAGTGGATATGGTGCAAGCAGTAAGATTCTGGATGTTGAAGAAAAAGCAGACAAGTTTGCCCAGTGGATGTGCTGTTTGGTAGAAATAAAGGAAAGAGTCAAAGAAGTCACCCATATGTGGCCTGAGACATAGCAGGATCACTTAGCATGTTTGAGGTAGTGGGGAGACGTGGTAGAGCAGGTGACAGTGCTGGTAAAGAGCACTAAGTCTTCACTGAATGTCTTTTATGGAACAAGGAAGCATCTTAGACCCGAGAAGCATGATTTCCCCAAGTAACTCTAGCCAAATAGTAAGGGTAATGGTCACCTAATGATGTCTGAGTGTTAAGCACTGTGTAATTCTTAACTTTGTTATTAATAATAATTATTATAAATTATATATTTAATTATTATAATTGTTCTATATATTATTATAATTATAGGGTAGATGACTTTATCATTACTTCACTGTAACATATATTAATTACATATTACTACTACTATTTACAGATGAAAAGAAATTGAGAGTCAAAGAAGTTAAATTACTAGCATAAAGTTCCTCGGTTTATGGGTACCAAGTTTTTAATTTGAGTTTGTCTCACTCCAAAGCTGGGTTTTTAAATGATAAACTGAGCCACATGGGCAACAACCAGCAAAGGTTATGCAGTTATTTTTGCTTTTGCTTTTTCCTGAGGCCATTAACCACCTTGCTTTTGTGGCTCATAAACCTGTCAGCTAAGCTCTGATCCATTCAGTCCACAGCAATGAAGTCATTGTCTCCAGCACAGCAAGTCCCACGCTGGTTCTGGGGATATGATGCTGTGCAAACAGAAATATGCCCCCCAACCTTCTTAGAGCTCATTCTTTATTTATGGAAACAAATATAAAATTACAACTGTGGTAAGCAGTTCAAAGAAAAAGTCAGGATGGGGTGAGGACATTTAATACAGGAATGGGACCCAGTCTGGGAAGGAGTGATGATTTAGCTGAGCACTAACTACACCAGAGGGTAGGGGTGGGAAGGGTGTTTTCCAAGCAGCAAGAATATATACAAGAGCCCTGTGGCAAGAAGAAATGTTGTGGATTCTGCATCCCATCCCTGAAGTCCCAGATGCTGTGTTATGGGGGCCCAGAAGCAGGAATTAGAGAGGTGCAAAACAAAAGCTAGAGGTTTCCACGGCAGGGGCAGACATACACAGCTCAGAGTGAGTGGTAGCATAATTTATCATCTAAACTGTCACACTCTTAAGTGTGCTACACACCAAATGAGGTAGTTTGTTGATGCTACGTATTAGCACCAGGTCTATTTTGGCCAAACAGAGTGGTGATCACTATTTATGGGTCAGTTTAAGGATCTTAGTCCTTATTGTAAGAGTTGATTGGAAGCCATTATAGGTTTTTCAAAGGAGGGTGAGTTAGCATGATCAGGTTTCATTTTTAAAAGATTACTCTGAATTAACAGTACAGCATCAACATCTATATCCTACATGTCATGCAAAATGTTATCATTGGGAAAGCTAGGTGAAGGTTACAGGGAACTCTCTGTTCTTATTTTGCAACTTGTGAGTCTACAATTATTTCAAAATAAAAAGATTTCTCTGGTTGCTGAGAACAGATAAGAGATAGGCCAATTTCTGGACTTTTTGTATTTTCCAAAATGCCTATGGAGATATTTAGTTCATAACAAATGGTCCTTGAATTCGATCCTGTCCAAAATGCCCATGTGAAAACATCTATAATGTTTGTATCTACTTTTTAGTTTATAGGATTAATACATGAAAAATACTATAAAATACTATTATGTTTTATTGGTCCACTAGAGGCTTGGTGCATGAAATTCATGTACTTGGGGGCATCCCTCAGCCAGTCCTGTGCCCTTTCACAGCCCAGGAGCCTTGGGGCATGTCCGACTGTCAAGGAGGTAGGTGAGGCTTCCACCACCACCACTGCACTTGCCCAGCCATTAACCTGGCTTCTGGCTGAGTGGCACTCCCCTGTGGGAGCACATTGAGCATCTGCCTCTTGGTGGTCAGTGCACATCATAGGGACTGGTCGTTTTGCTGTTTAGTCAATTTGCATATTAGCCTTTTTATTATATAGGATTATACATTGTATTATATAGGATTATAAATTGTGGCTGTATTGCCAATCCCAACCCTTTTTGCCTTAGTAGCCTAGCTGACACATGGGGTGAGATAGATGGGTCAGGGTTTGAATATTGCAGAAGTGCAGGATTTATATTAACTATGTGGATCAGATTTCTCCATGGATGTTTAAGTAGGACCAAATATCCTGCCAGTGATGGGCCAGTAGGAAACATAATATTCGGAGAGGAAGCTAGTTCACTATTCCATGTGATAGTTGAGGGCAAGAGAGTATGATGAAGTTGGAAAATGTGAATAGACTTGAGATATAATTGAGACATAAATGCTACCCAGGACATCTCATTTCTTTGTGCTTTCTGAGATCTCCTACCAAGAGGAACCCTAGAAGAGGAAGAGAATGTGGGAGCATTGGGAATGTCCTACTATGTAATGTAGTTTCTTCTGTTAACTGCAAACTCTCCTCCTCCGTGGGCAGTCAGAGTGGTGCCTGAGAAAAGCAAATTCATCCATCATGTTATCACTTCTTCACTTCTTTTGTAGGGAAACAGGATACCATTTCCCTAGAGCAAAAGAATGGGGATTAGAACGTCTGAATTTACCACTTATAACTAATTAAAATATACTCCTTCCCTTTTGGTGGGTAGAAAGTTGTGAAAAGGAAGAGTGAACAGGACATTTTTTAGATTAATGATAGAGAAGCACCTGTGCTCCAAGTAAATTGTCTTGGGAAAAAAAGGGCTTGAAAGTTATTTTTGAGAGAGCTGATTTTCTATGACTCAGCACAAGAGAGAAGATGCCAGTCCTGACAGACTTCTCACAGGAAATACTTTGGTATTTACTGATTTTTCCTTATTTGCTTACATATCATAAGGGATTTTCTAAACTTAAGTTCTTGTTGTGTGTCTTCTTATTCCTTGTCAGTCCTTCCCAATTGAGTAGAAGGTTATGGTCCTAATAAGATAAATCACCTTCTCCAGATGTTGAATTTCTTTCACTAGCCATCAGCAGAAAGTTGTTGCCTGCATTGTGTTGCACAGCACAGGGATGGCAAGGGCCAGAGAAAAAGAGGTTCCTTTGTTTTGAATAGTGCTTGGGCCTGTATTTACCATGATGGAGAGCATACAGATAGTAGTACTATATCTGAGTTAGTTGTGGCTGCAGTGGCAGTGGTAGGTATCTGTGGACATAGGAAGTGTTGGTATTAGCCCAGGGTTGCTATAATATTGTCCTTCATAGTTTCTGAGAACTCCCACCCAAAACTAAAATGCAGATTTTTTTTGTCACACTAGATAGCTGGATAAAATAAGTGGTTAGAGTTTTATAATATTGGAAGAATTTCTAATCAGTGTCCTTCAAATAAAAGTTTATATTAGAATAATCCTTGCTTATTAAATGGTAAAATTCTAAGTCACTTGTTTAAAACTTGAATTGATTGTTTCAGCTTTATTGAGGTATAATTGGCATATCAAACTTGTATATATTTATTTATGTGTGTTTATGAGGACACTTAAGCTCTACCCTCTTAGCAAATCTGAACGAAATTCTGTGACTTGTGAACCTATGGATGAACCTGGGAGGACATTATACTAAATGGAATAAAGCTGTCACAGAGACAAACACTGCATGATCTCATTACGTATGGGATCTAAAAAGTCAAGTTTCACACCCTGAGCAAGCATTCCCCAATGCCCTGGCCACTCCAATTACTTTACCTCCTGTATCCCCCTCAGCAATCTTTTGCTCTATTCGATCTCAACTCCCATATCACATCCTGAACCACCTTCAGAATCACAATGTAATCATCACACTCCAGACTGCAGCCTTCTCTCTCCCCGATGACTTGGCAAGCATCCCAGTTTTGCCAACTCCTTCAGTTCTTGGTTCCATCACAGCCTTTCTGTGCCTTGTCCAATTTAACTCCTTTAAAGATGAATCCATATCACCCACCACTACACAATAGTTAAGTAGGATTTCTTGAGATAGGACCCAGGTGTTAGTATATTTCAAAGCTCTTTGGTGACTATGTGTGGTTACATCTTCTGAACATCAGAACACCCAGTTCTCTAATTAAGTTTATAGGGAAGAAATCTCCTTGAGATTAAGTGTGGATTTGAACAGGATCTTTCTGAAAATAGAGTGTCCCTTAATAGCTGAAATTTCAGGAATGTGGAGAGCTCAGCAGAGGACACATCTCCCTATAAAAGGTTGCTTCCTTCCCAAGGAGCTTTTTAAAGACCGAGTGTCTGGCATTATTCTTTGAGACAGTGGTTTTTAAATGATGCTACAATGGCTTAATCACCCAGATCATTCATTCTTTCTTTAAAAATGTTTTTATTGATTTCAGAAAGAAGGGGAGAGGGAGAGAGATAGAAATATCAATGATGAACTATCATCATTGATCAGCTATCTCCTGCATGTCCCCTGGGGATTGAGCTTATAACTCTGGTAAGGTATGTGCCTTCACTGGGAATTCAGCTGTAACCTCCTGGTTCATAGGTCGATGCTTAACCACTGAACCATACTGGCCAGGCAAGATCACTCATTCTTGACCTCTTCCCTGAGCTACAGTCTTTGCATATTCTGCTGCCTCCTCGACACCTCTATTTAGATGCCAATAACTACCATATAAAATGACCAAAATTTAGCACTTGATTTTCCCTCTGCACCTTCTCCATCTCAGCCAATAGGGCCATGCAGTAGCAAAGTCTGTTATTCACATAGTAGCTAAACCTAAATAAGAAATGTTCATGAGATTGCCTTTGACTCCTCACTTGCCCCTTCTCATCCAATTCACAAATTACTTTGGTAGATCTCCCTGTCAATTATATTCCAAACTGAGCATTTTTCCTCCACCTCTACCACTCCACTCCTCTTTCCTAGATTACTACACCACTCTTCAAATTGGTCATTCTGTTTTCACCTTTGCAGAGCATTTTTGCTGCAGTTCAGTGTTTCCCTGCATAACAGCCAGAATAATTCTTTGAAAATATAAATAAGGTCATATCATTGATTCCCCATCTCATGCAGAAGCAATTTAAATACCTCCCATGCCAACAAAGCTGTATGTGACTTAACCCTTGCCTACTTCTCCTCTCACAGTGGCCTTTCTGTTCCTAAGACATACAAGATATTTCTTGCATCAGGGCCTTTGATCTAACTGTTTCTCCCCTAACACCTCATCCCCCATGTCTTTCTTCATAATTTTATGGCGTTTTTCCTCTTCATTTAAACTTCTGCTCAAATGTCATTAGCCTAAGGTTTACTCTGAGCATCTGTCTAAAAGATCCAGTTCCCTTTAGTATCTGGTCCCTAACTTCCTTTGCTTCTTCATCTCACATCCAGGCATGAGTTAAATTGCAGAGCCAATTGTACACAACACATTGTCACATTGATTATGACATCATGTTGGTAGCATGAATTATCCTGGGTAGGAGTATTCCACTATGTCAAAAGCTACAAATCCAGCAATCCTCCCCCCAAATTGTTTAAATGTCTGCACCGCTGTTCCTGACTACATGAATTCTGATTGTATTCTCCTGTGCTCTGGCCTGACTCCCTCAGTAGAATGTAAGTTCCATGAGCACACGGACTTTGTATGACTTTTGCATGTGATCATAGCCTGCCTATAATAGTACCTGGACATAGTTGGCATTCAAGCAACATTTCCTAGATGAATGAATGGATGTATGGATGGCAGGGTGGGTGGATATAAGTCATATTTTGGTGGTCTCATCCCAATTTTTAGAAATAATATTTTTCAAAAGGTGGACTATTTTATATTTTTTCCCTTATATTTTTCTTACACTATAGGTCTCAACAGTATTCCTCTGCTCAAAGCACTGGTGGAACAGGGTTTGTTTTCTTTTCTTTCTTCTCCTATGTGACTTTCTTTTGTAGATTTATCATATTTGTCATTTTCTGTTAATAAAAGTTGTCATCCTTTTATGCATTTGTTTAAATTAAACATTAATACTTTTAGTATTCTACATAGTAGCCATAAAATCTAGTGACTCTGGCAAGTATACAGAATGAGTAGTATATTGATACTATATCACACTGTGTGATATACTTGATGACATAGCATGATAAGTTCAATGTATGTCCCTTGTGAGTAGAGGCTAGTTCAAAGTAACAGGTGCAGTCATTAGCACAGCATGTTCATCCATCACTACACCTACATCTGTGATGCGTAGCCTTGCAGGATTGAAGTCTCTGATTTTCACTGAATAAACCTTCAACCTTTTTTCTACCTCAGGAGACAGAAGCTCAGATCTGGTGAACCAGTAGCCCACTTTCCAGGGTCACTTCCCTGGAGATCATCTTCTCACCTGCCTCTTACTGTTCTTATGTGAGATGGTGCACCATCCTGTGGGAACCACTCCGGTGACCTTCCCCTAGCCTGGCAGGTGTGGTCACCTAATTAATCATAATATGGTGTAATTTGTCCAAAAGTCCCTTAGGTTTAAGACTTTGAGGCCATTTGAACACAGTGACCTCTGGGTGCTTTTGTCTCTGAGCACACTAGAGGACACTTCTTTTAAAGGAGCTTGTTCAGTGATGCAGGGACTAAATGATTCTATCCCATGCATGTTCAGTGAAGACCAGGGTGGACTGGGGAGGCATTATTGAGTAAGAATCACAATACTGCTAGGGACTTTTCAAAGGACGAAATATCTTTAAAACAGCAAAATAGCTTAAGGTAGATGAGGACACCATCCAAACTGTCCAGGGCTCAGAGTTTCACTCACACAGTTGATTCTGGGTGGGACAAGGATAATCCACATGGCAAAGAGGAGCTGGAAGGCAGGTTTGTCTGTTTCCTAATTGATCAGAATCACATCCTACTCCATTTGTGTTCCAAAGGGTAGCGTTTGTCACAATGCAATCCATGTATCATCTGCATATTATTTGTGATACTAGTTATAATAGTGCCTAGGTCCCAAGCCAGACCCATTACATCAAAATCTCAGTAAATGTGAGGTTTTTTTTTCCTTCACTCCCTCTCCTTGAAGCCCTAAAGAATGTTTAGGCTCATCTTTTATTCTCCCATCAATCTGTCATTGCTTACAATGATTAGGTTGAATCTTACAAAATTGTCAAGATCTAGTCATGTTTAAGTGGCAAAAATGGTAATTTGATGTGATCTTAAATAATGCTGAATTTCAGGGCTGTACCAGGGACTGGACATGCTATGACAAAAACACAAACAGTCCTTGACCTCAGATGTTCAGTGTGAGTGGAAAGACAACCAGGAAAGAGATAGGGAGGGAGCTGCATGCTTGGGTGCAGTCAGTGCTCTGCTACCTAAGAGTTGGTAGGTTTTAAAGGGTGTTTGAACACGAGTATTGTAAAGTACAGATAAGTTGAAATTATTTAGATAAATTCTCAGGTGACAGATTTATTACAGGTTACTAAGAGAAGTTAATGTGATACGCATTGAACTTGATTTCAAGAAACGTGTTATGGTTAAGGGATCATTTTCAGTGGTGGATATCTAAGGATGGGGAGAATATGTAAACCAAGGTCACCTGAGGGTCTATTAAATTACATATTTTTCTTCCCATGGCAGCATCTGCTATATTACTTCAAGAAAGAGTGTTCATCCCCCCACTCTTCTTAGAAGCACTGCCTGCAAGAGGTCTTGTGCTTAGGGGCGTGGCTTAAAAAATTGAGAACTACTGCTCACTTCCAGAGTGATAAGTCAGAGATAGGTGCTAGATCTGACCAAGTTAATAAGTTATTATGTTGTTATTTTGAAATTTTTACAGCTATGTATAGACTCTAATAAATTGTTCCTTTAAGCGATATATGAGTTGTGGATGTAGGAAGTAACAAGGAATAGATTTTATTCAGTGGCCTTACTAATTTCATTCAGAAGTGGATAGTGCTTAAAGGAACTGACAGTGGTGACATGGGATAGAATCTACTGGTAAATAAAACAATTTTCAATGCTCCTTGAGATGTCAGCAACAGTGCAGCCCTGAGGGTGTATGAGACAAGGAGGAAAAGAGGAGAGCAGTAGGGTTGAAAAGTGGAATGCTTCTGTTCCTTCTGTTTTTCCAAATATACTTTTAATTAATGCCCTTCTTCTACAAAGAAATCCCCATCTCTCCATCACTGAACTCGTATGCCTTTACTATGTTATGGCACTCAACTTATGTTTATTAAGGCCTCTTATTATTGTCATTCATTACCTCTTTCTTGACGTCATCAACTAGACCATTAGTTCTCAACTAATGCCGCGACCCTTTAATACAGTTACTCATTTGTGGTGACCTCCAACCATAAAATTATTTTTGTTGCTACTTCATAACTGTAATTTTGCTACTGTTAATGAATCGAAATGTAAATATCTGAGTTTTCCAATGATCTTAGGTGACCCTGCTAGCGGTTCTCACCTGTGGGTCCTGACAACTCTGTTATCAATTGTAATATAAAAATCTGTGTTTTTCAATGGTCTTAAGCTCTATAGCAGTGGTTCTCAACCTGTGCATTGCAACTCACAGGTTGAGAACCGATAGCAGGGCTGCTTAATACCATCAGAAAACACAGATATTTACATTACGATTCATTAACAGTAGCAAAATTACAGTTATGAAGTAGCAACGAAAATAATTTTTGTGGTTGGGGGTCACCACACATGAGTTAACTGTATTAAAGGGTCATGGCATTAGAAAGGTTGAGAACCACTGAACTAGACTGTAAAGATCTTTGAGGGTAGGTACCATATCTTACTTGTCTTCTCTTTTCTCACATGGTGTCAAAAGATATCCAGAGTAATTTCTGTAAATCAAAACAGCTGAATTATATAGGATCCAACTTAATGCATGATAAAGTTATATCTTAAGAAATATTTGTGGACTGTAGAGAAGGGGAAGAAAAGAGAAAGGCCGAGATTCCCAGTGTTTAAAATATCATAAGCTCCTTTGCAGGGAAAACAGCCAGAGGGACGGGCTCTTGAGGGTAAATGAGTTCTCTGAATATTCTTTAAGGTAAAGGAAATTAAAAGTAGTTTTTAATTCCTAAAGCGATAGCTAGATTCTATTAACATCAATTTAAACAAAAATACATTTACTCCAAGCTATTAAAAAATCGCTCGTCTACTCTAGAGAGTAATGAACAGCTTGCTGGTACTGTGATGTGATGCGATGCTCTGCAGTTGCCCTTTGCCTCATGAAGCCAGTCTGTGTGTGTATCAGCTGGCATAATGAACAACAACAACAACAACAACAACACAGTAACTTTATGGCCAGAGAGTATGTATTGTGGGAAGTTCTGTAAATATAAAGCATGCAGGGCAGGGCTGGGGATTGGCTTTCTAACCCCAGATGATTTTCAGAAGTGGGCACTGTGTTTGCCTCAGAAACCAAACATTTAAAAACCAAGACTATGCTAAGAAGTGTAGTTGGTGTATACTGACACTCTTTTAACTGATTTGTTTTCCATAAACTTTATGGCCTACTTACCAGATGGAGCAGAAAGAGCAAATACCAGTGAAAGGCAGTTTTAAAAGAAAGTGAGATGAGTATCCTAGCTAATAAAAGAGCAACATGAAAATTGACTGTTACTCCAAGACACAAGATAGCCACCCCCATGTGGACACAAGATAGCCACCACAAGATGGCCTTCAGGGGAGGGCAGTTGTGGGCAGTTAGGGGTGACCAGGCAAGCAGAAGAGGTCAGTTGGGGTAGACCAGTTCAACAAGGGAGGGCAGTTGGAGGGGACCCAGGCCTGTAAGGGAGGGAAGTTGGGATTGACCAGGCCTGCAAGGGAAGGTAGTTGTGGGCGATCAGGCAAGCAGGGAGGGCAGTTAAGAGTGACTGGGCCAGCAGAGGAAGGCAGTTGAGAGAGATCAAGTCAGCAGGGGAGGGTAGTTGGGGGAGGACCAGGACCGTAGGGGAAGGTAATTTGGGGGAGACCTGGCCTGCAGTGGAGGACAGTTGGGGGGGATCCAGGCCTGCAGGAGAGGGAAGTTGGGGGGATCCAGACCAGCAGAGGAGAGAAGTTAGGAGCAACCAGGCTGGCAAGGGGGTACAGTTAAGAATGACCAGACCAGTAGGAGAGAGAAGTTGGAGGTGACCGTGCCAGCAGGGTAGGGCAATTGGGAGTGACCAGGCCTGCAGGGGAGGGCAGTTAGGGACAATTGGGCTGGCTGGGGAGCAGTTAGGTGTTGATCAGGTTGGCAGGGGAGTGGTTAGGGGGCAATAAAGCAGGCAGGCAGGTGAATGGTTGGGAGCCAGCAGTCTTGGATTGTGAGAGGAATGTCTGACCACCTGGTGGGATTGATACTAAATGGGCGGTCAGACATCCATCAAAGGGTCCCAGATTGGCGAAGGTGCAGGCTGGGCTGAGGGAATTTTGTGCATCGGCCCTCTAGTTTTTAAATAACCAACGATTCTTTTCCAGTTACTAATTACAAAGTGAAGAATTACCTTGTCAAAGATGGCCTATCTTTTTCACTCTGCCTCCAGGTTTTCTTAATTATTATTCCCCATCTAGCAGAAGGCTGTCTTAGAAGAAATGAATTATTGACTACTGGGGAGCATATTAGGGTGCTTGGTTAAAATACAGCTATTCCATCTCTGTTCTTAACAGCCACTATATCAATTAGTTCCACTTCACACGCATAAAGATTCTTATCCTGGCCCGGTGGTTCAGTTGGTTAGAGCATCATCCCCATACACCAAAGTTGCAGGTTCTATCCCCAGTCAGGGCACATACAAGAAGTAATGAAAGTATAAACAAGTGGAACATTAAATTGGTGTCTCTCTCTCTCTCTCTCTCTCTCTTTCTCTTTCTCTTTCTCTTTCTTCTTCCTCCCCCCTCTTTCTCCCTCCCTTTTTCTCTAAAATCAATCAATAGATAAAAAATTTAAAGATTCCCATATGTCAAAAGTCATGGAAATCTTCCTTCCTCCTGTTCTAAAGTTCAGGCTTCAAAGACCGAAGAAAGCCACTGTTTCTATGCATTATTAAAAATAGCTCAGGGGCATGGATACACGCCCAGGGGACCTGTTCTGTAGAACTTTTTTTTCTTAGTGTTCTTACTTTTGTGTTCTTTTTAAAGATCAAAAGAAAAAAAAGTTCTATAAACTTATCATTATTTCTAGAAGATTATTTCTTCTGGAAGATTCATTGAAAAAAAAAAAACACCATCAAGTATATACAACATAAGTTTCTCTCTGATGCTAAAGGGACTTAAGGAAAGAGAAACAAAGAAGATGGATAGTTAAATTTTCAAGAATTTATATTATATTAGTGACTTCCCTTTTTTCATGTAAACATAGCAGGATCATATAAAAAATGGGAGTTGACCTTCCATTTTAATGAAGCACATGCTTCCTTATGCCCTCTCTTGGAAAGAAGGAATACTTGGCTAAGGTGCAACAGAATTCTTGCATTCTCAGCTTGATGGCACCACTAAACATTTCACAGACACTTAGCCTCAGCAAGTCAGTTATGCCACAGTTTCCTTACCTGTGAAATAGGACCTGATCCTCATTGTGTTAACTTTGGAGACTTGCTGTATGGATGGAAAAAACTGATCTGTGACAGTGTGATAGGATTAATCTCTCAGCATTAGTGCTGTGCTTGGAAACTGGGGTGCTTTGTCCAGGTTGCTAGTATGTGAGTTCAGGCTTTGTTAGGCTGTGAATGCTTATGTTGTTTTCTCCATTGTCAATAAGTTGGAATGCAATGGTAGTCCCTGTGTGTGCACCTTTTCCCCAGGAGAATTTCATTCTCATTAGTAAGAGCTGCTGCGTTTTTATAGGACTCCCACATATTTGAACATCTATTAGTATCCTTAGAGAAGAGCATGTTGCTGTCACTTTGTGTCAAACTTCACTGTTTCCCACCATTAAAAACACCATTGCCTGTGATGATAAATTGTTGTATTTTTTCTTAACCAAATTATTAAATTTAGAAACAAATACAAATTCAATAAACCCATGTAATTTACCTTTTCTTTCAACCATGCTGAAAATCTATTATTATTAGCTAACTAGAGGCTCAGTGCACAAAATTCATGCATGGGGGGTATCCCTCAGCCCAGCCTGCACCCTGTTTATTCTGGGACCTCTCGAGGGATATCTGACTGCCCGTTTAGGCCTGATCCCAGTAGGGGAGGGAAGTTGGAAGGGACCCAGCCTGCAAGGGAGGGCCTAAATGGGCAGTCAGACGTTCCTTTCACAATCCAGGACTGCTGGCTCCCAACTGCTTGCCTGCCTACCTTCCTGATTGTCCCTAACTGCTTCTACCTGCCAGTCTCATAACTCCCTACCCACACTACTGCCAGTCTGATTGATGCCTAACTGCTACCCTGCCAGCTTGTTTGCTCCTAACTGCCCTCCTCTGCAGGCCTAGTCCCCCAGACTGCTCTCTCCAGTAGGCCTGGGTCCCCCCACCAACTGCCCTTCCCTGCAGGCCAGTTGCCCCCAACTTCCCTCCTCTGCTGGACTAGTCACCCCTAACTGCCCTCCCTTGCAGGCCTGGTTCCTTCCAACTGCCCTACCTTGCTAGTCATCTTGTGGCAGCCATCTTGTGTCCACATGGGGACAGCCATTTTGTGTGTTGGAGTGATGCTGAATTTGCATATTACTCTTTTATTACAGAGGATTATTAGATAGGATATAGGCCTGGTGCACAGGTAGGGCCCAACTGGTTTTCCCTGAAGGGTGTCTTGGATCAGGGTAGGAGTTCCCTTGGGGTGTGGGGCAGCCTGGGTGAGGGGCCTGTGGTTGTTTGCAGGTTGACCATGCCACCTGGAGACCCAAGCAGGGGCCCTGGTATCTGGGATTTATTTATCTTCTATAATTAAAACTTTGTAGCCTTGAGCGAAGCCAAGCCACTGCTTGCTCCGTGACTGCAGCCATTTTGGTTGAGATTTATTTATCTTCTATAATTGAGACGTTGTAGCCTTGAGTGGAGGCCTGGGCCTGCCAGGGTGTGCAGAAAGCTTGGCTTCTCCATTACCTGGGTTACCCAAGCCTCCTGCTTGCTCCTTGGCTGCAGCCATTTTGGTTGGAGTTAATTTGCATAAATGTTCCTGATTGTCTTGTGGGTGTAGCAGAGTGATGGTTAATTTGCATATTACTCTTTTACTAGATAGGATGTTAAAATCCACCCTTCCAGAAAATCTATTTCAAGCCCCTATACTTGATTGAATAAAATAAGTTTATAGATCTGAGTGTTTATAGCCTAAAGAATAAGTTACTGACTTTGAGGGCAAAATTGTTTAAGCTTAAGCATTTTCTGCTCTAGCATGAAGAATGGTTCATCAAGAGAATGGTTCATCCTCTCCAAGAAGGTTGAGGGTTGGTGAAATAAGTATGTTTGCTTGCTAGGGCTGCTATAATAAAGTATCACAGACTAAGTGACTTAAACAATAGAAATGTATTTGCTGGAGGCTGGAAGTCTGAGATCAAGATGTTGGCAGGTTTGGTTTCTTCTGCAGCATTCCTCTGCCTCCAGGGTGGCTGCCTCTGGCTGCGTGTTTACCTGGTTGTCTCTCTGTGTGTGCAAGTATCAGAGTTTCCTCTCAGTCTGTGTCTAATCTCTTTCTTTTCTTAAATTTATCTTTATTGTTAAAAGCATATGCATTCTCAGATGTAGCCTACACAGATGTAGCTTTTCCCCCATTAACCCTTTCTAGCCCATCCTCTCCCCAGGCCCAGGTCTTCACCACATTATTGTCTGTGTCCTTGGGTTATGCACATATGCATATACATTATTTTGTTAATATATTCCCACCCACCCATCCATTCCTGCTGGATTAGAGACTACCCTAACAATCCTATTTTAACTTTACCTCTTTAAAGGCTCCAATTCCAAATACAGCCCCATTTTGAGTTAATGGGGGTTAGTGCTAATTTTAGTGGGACACAGTTCACCCCAAAACAATGAGGACAATTCTTTCTACATCAGTCTGATTTGGACCATTCCTGTAATAGACACAGTTAGCAGAGCATTAATGCAGAACTCAGTTTTTAGCTATTCCTTCCACAAACCTTCATCATAAACTAAGTTTCCCTGGATTTGGATCATCAGGGACATGAGAAATGTCAAGCCATTGAGGACTCCAAGGCCAGAGAAGTTTAGGTGAAGTTCAAGGAGTGCAGCTAAACAATGGCCTACCTAGGTTTAAACCCAGGTATGCTGAGTATGGACTGAATGTGCCATGTGGAAAATAAAAATTGTTCATTGCATTGGCCTATTTGTAAGTCATATCCTTTACAATAATAAATTGAAGAAGACTGCAGGGGAAGCAGGGAGTGGGAGGTGGAGAGCACAGTGGAAACAGGCCAACATCTGGGCAGCCGCCTGAAGTTTGTTGATTTATGATGAAGCCTTTATAGGAATCTGACGATTGTAATGGTTTGGGTATTTATGACAACAGTGCCATTTATGTCTCTCTACAAGTATTATGGAGAAAAATCCAGGTGACATTAGTTAATGAATTTCTGGAGCAGTGGAATGAGGTAGGAATATACCTCTGCCTACCAGAGACCTGCTGCCTATCACTTTCAGAGGTGGAAGCAATATTATCAGCCATTTCCTCAGCACAAGAGAAGTTGTTACCTTAAAAGTATAACCTTTCATTCTACAAAGCAGCTATTTCAAGGCCAGTGTGATGGGGAACAGACTCAAATCTCCCAGTTTGTTATGACTTTATTTGGAATTATGATTACAGTTTGTCACATTGAGTGGTTCTTCCTTTCCTTCCAACTCACTACCTCCATTCATGTGTATGAAAATATTATTAATGCCTTTGCTTCTAATGCATTTTCTGTGGTTTTGGACATTTTCTCTATAATTTTCCTTAGTTAGTGTAAAACCAGGTAAGGTTTTTCATTTTGATTTGAAACATTATCAAGACAATCGTGCCAAAGGGCAAAGCCAACAGGAGACTCAGTCCTTTGTTGAAACATAGTCACATAAATTGTTGGCTTGGCATGGCTAAAGAACAGAAGAAAACATGGCCTTTTGAACCCACAGACCTGTGTTTGAGTGCCAGTTTAGCCACTCACCAGCTGTTTGATAGAGTATAAATTACATTCCTCATCTGAGTCCCTTTTCTTATCTGTAAGAGTGATAATAATAACGACCTCGCCAGATAACTGTTAGGAGTGGAGAAACTATGTTTTATTGAGGTTAATGCCAGATATACCTAAGACATTCAGCAAATGGTTCGTCTTTCTTTCTTTTTTTTTTTTTTCTGGAAGCTCTAAGAAATAATGGCCATTTTAGTAAATAGAAGGTAGAATTTCACAACCTTATATACTGGTCAAAGGCCTACACCTGTTTGTTCTTGGACTATAAGATACTTAAGCTATAAAATTGAGAAATTTTCAATTAAAGTGTTGACTTACAGGGTGGAGCAAAAGTAGGTTTACAGTTGTTCATATGGAAACTAATACAATAATTAATAAGTAATAATATGAGAATAAACTGTGCATTGCATACTCACAACTGTAAACCTACTTTTGCCTGACCCTGTATATAATAATCAGCAATGTCTTTTTAAGAGCAAAATGCCTTGAGAAGCACCCAATACTGTATAAAATATCAAACATGAAACTTGACTAGCCATTTATTTTGCTTTAAGAAATTTATATCCCGATATCTAAAATCAATTTTTTTAAATGAAATAGAAAATAAAATATCAGTTCTAATTACTTCATTTAGCAAAGTAATTCTTAAAGAAGGCAATGATTTTCATAATAGGCAATTGATTCAAAAGTAATGTGAGATGTGAATAATTTTTTAAACTCAGCTTTTAACAAGCCTTTTACGACAACACAGAATATGCAAAAGTAAAATAAGGATGCACAATTGATATATCATTAGTCTAAGATTTTTATTTAACTTTTTTATGGCTCCTTATTCTATGTGTTTTTATAGAACAAATGACAGATTTAATGAAGGAGATTTATAGTACAGGTAAACTATATACAGGATTAAGAGGCTATGTGTAATTGCTTTCCTTAGTAACACACCTAGCCCAACACCAAACTGATCCCTAGCTCTATCTCTACATAAATTACAATATTCACAGCATTTGCTTGCATTTGTCCAGCAAAACAAAAGGAAAGACATATACTAAGCCCATTCAAAGGACCAATTAGTAGTCAAACAGGAAAAATTACACTTTACCCTTCAACTATGCAATGGTTAGGGATGCCAACCCCTAAACAGTTGATAATCCACATATAATTTTTGATTCCCCAATGACTTAACTACTAACAGCTTAGTTAGTGGATTGGAAGCCTTACTGAAAATGCAGACAGTCAATTAATACATTTTTATGTTATATGTATCACATACTGTATTATTGCAATAAAGTAAGCTAGAGAAAATGTTATTAAGAAAATGATAATGAAGAGAAAATACATCTACAATATTTATTGAATAAAATCCATGTGTAAGTGGATCCTTGTGGTTCAAATTTGTGTTTTTTCCAGATTTCTAGGAAATAGGATTTGGGTTATGTTATGAAGATAGAAGTTTGCTTGTTTGAAGTTTGCTTAAGAGTGATAGAGGAAAATGCCTTGGCCAGGTAGTTCAGTTGTTAGAGCATTGTCAGAGCATTGTCCTGATATACTAAGATTGTGAGTTCAGTCCCTGGTCAGGGAATATATAAGAATCAACCAATAAATAAGAAGAGTAACAAATCTCTCTCTCTCTTCTCCTTTCTCTCCCATCTCTCTCTCTATCTCTCTCTCTCTCTCCCCCACCCTCTCTCTCTCTCTCTCTCTTTCTCTCTCTCTCTTTTTTTCTTTCTTCTCCTCCCTCTCTCTCTAAAATCAAACAATAAAATTATTTTTAAAAGAGTGATAGAGGAAGGAACTATATATATATATATCACAGCGATTATAACTTGCAAAGCTGGTTTCCTACATTTTTATCCCAGTTCCACTGAGACATTCCTCAGTTACCTTGAAAAGTTGGGCAAGTTCCTTTTCCCCTCTGCACCTAGGTTTGATTATTTGTAAAATGGTATGATGATGGTGCTTATATCACTGGGCCACATGAAACTTAAGGTAGATGCCTTCTATAAAACACTTAGCACAATGCATACCACCTAATTACCACTCAGCAAATGTTGCCATTATTAAAGGAGGTAGTGAAACACCACAAGATTTGAGATGTTCTTGGACTTCTATATATTTCCATTCACAGCAGAGTAACAGCTCAGCCAGGGTTTAAAGGAGCTGATTCCTCTAACCAAGATGAAAAATCTAACATCAATAAGCTATTTTCTGCAATAGTGTGAGGGGCACCCCAATTGAGAAATTTTCCTAATTACTTTCTGGCAAGGTATCTGGTGCTGTGTACATTATTTGGCATGCACTGTTTCACTTTTAGAATAGGCAGCAGCCCTCTTAAAGGGAACAGTTATAAATGGAAAACAGCTAGATAACAAAGCCAAACCTCCATGCACTCATTGAAGGGTTTTTTTTTGTTTTGTTTTGTTTTGTTTTTGTTTTGTTTTTTATGAGCAAATATGGAGAAATAGTATAAGTCAATGGAGAGTGATAGGAGGAGTATAGACTTGGGAGCTAGACAATCATGGGATTAGATCTCTACTCTGCCACTCACTGCCTGTGACCTCAGACAAGTTGTTCAACTTTTGTGAGTAATCACTTATGAATGGGGATAATAGTATCTACTTGCTGGGAAGATTTAATAAAATAAGCTTAGGAACATCAGGTGCCTGAGCTGGCATTTGTCACAAGGTGTGCTCTCTAACCATGACTGCCATGATGATGGCACTCTGCTGTGCCAATTCAGTTCTAAGGTGGAATCGTTAGCCCTTACAGAGTCAGCTGTTCAAGTATTAATACATATGATTCTCTTACAACCCATGTGAATTAGGAATCAACATTAGCATTATCCCCATTTTACAGATGAGGAAAGTGAGACATAAAGTGGCTGAGAGCCTTAACCAAAGGTTGAACAACCAGGGAGTTTTAGAACCAGGCTTTGTGCCCAAGCTGGGTGATTAACACTTAGAAATAAGCCATCTCTCCAGGGATTAAAGACTGGCTTCTCTCCCCTGCCTCTCCTTCTCATGGGAAATTGGGTCCCTTTTTATAGCACTTATCACACTGCCTTGTACCATCTATACATATAAAAGCTCAGCAACCATTATGGCGGAATGACCAAAATGACCAGAACAACTGGTGGTTATGATATGAACTGCAACAGTCAACCAGCCTAATCCAGGCCACAATCACCACCACCACCCCAGCTGGCCATGCCCCCAGTTGGCCCCCATACCCCTACATCACTGCCTGGCTTCCTAGTGCATGTACATTTAGTAGAAGCACAATAAATTAATTATCAGTCTCTTCTGTCCTCAACCAGAGTCTCCAGAGGGCTCTGCTAATCCTGCAGCCAAGGTGTGAAATTCTCTCTCCACAGCCTGAAGCCCCAGGAGACCTTCCAAGTTAGCCAACAAGGCGATCTAAGCATTTATGGGGTAGTGGCCCTTTGCTGACAGATATAGAGAGGCTGGGTGGGATTTTGTGAAATTTCGGTGCCTTGCGGTTTAGCTGAGCTTTTAATCTCTCTTTAAAAGGGGTGGTGAAGAGGACCTGCAGGCAGATAGGAGAAACAATGAAGGGTAGGCACTTCAAAAATAGAAAAACTTTTAAACAAGCAGACATGAAGATCATGAGAGCAGAGCCCCAGGAAGAACATAAAAATCACTAAAGGGCCATTATCCTTCTTAATATACATTTGCAAACAACACATAAACACTTCATCCCATGGTACCTGAAATGTATAACAGTTTTGTTGTGGGTTTTCTTTTGGCCATCCTTAAAGTATAATTAGATCTAGCTGGGGTAAAGCTATAGCTTCCAGCATTAGACCCCATGGCTGGCACTGCCCAATGGGCCCCCTTCGGGGTGGGCTGGCCAGACCCTACATGTACACGAATTCATGCACCAGGTTTCTAGTGTTCACATATGTACATGCCTACCTGCTTTGTGTCTTCATCATTTTCAGTTCCTCAAGGTATCTGATGGCTCCCCACTCTATGTAGGTGAGCAACAAATAGCATAAAAAATGAGGCTAAGATTTGAGAAGTTCTCCCTGGAAAAGTCTTGCCACCTGGTGTATAGCAATGCAGACTGATCAATCAGAGCTTTTTCAGGCATGACTGTGGGAAGGGCTGACAGAAGGTGGGATGGTGCTAGGTTGCCAACACTCCCAACTCTCCTATTAATGGTGTTGAAATGGTGACAGTGGAAAGTAGTGGTGGAAATGAATGACCACTGAATATTTGTGTGACTTCACTTCCACTCTATTTGTTGAGTTCCTCAAGACCATGGATAATGTGTTAAGTGCTGAGTGGGCCTCAAACTCAGGCCAAAGGACTCTATTGCCTGTGCTCTTCCAGTGCAGCACGTGCTCAGCAGTGATCTCTTCAAACCCCAAGACCTAAGCTTTATCTTAAAAGAAAATATAAATAACAATCAACCCCTGCATTTGGGCAGAGGAGGGGGGTTTACTTAGAATAACTCTGAAATGAATTGTTCCAGAGTTGTTCTAGATCTCCTATCACCTACAGACTGCTGCGGCTGCTAGTCAGAGCAATGGAAATTGTACTTTCTGAACTAACCCTGTTAATTTGTAGAGGCTTTGTGTTCATTCTGCCTGTGAACATTATAGGAAAATTCAGAGAACCAATAGCAAATTTTAGACTTATAATTATTCTGAAAAGAACTGGATTGTTGGATAATAGCAGCTCTGTTTTTGTTTTTGTTTTTGTTTTTTTAAACCAGAATTTCCTCTCAAAAGAGAATCTTTTAATGATGCAGTTTCAAGTGGTGCACCTCTGTGGTGATGGATTTACACAGGAGAACCTGGGCCCACCACTCATAAGTCTAACACGCATTGGGTATCAGCATGCTGTCTAACTGAGCAAGTCATGTAACCTCCCACCTTGGGTCACCCAGCTGTGAAGTGAAGAAAAGGTTACAGTTATCTCCAAAAGTAAAACAAATAGCAGGGTAAAGGAAACACTTAAAAATTGTATGTTAGTCCAGACTAGTGTAGCTCAAGGTTTGAACATCAAACTAAGAACCAGGAGATCATGGTTCAATGCTCAGTCAGGGCACATGCCCAAGTTTCGGGCTTGATCCCAAGTAAGGGAGCATGCAGCAGGCAGCCATTCAATGATTCTCTCTCATCATTGATGTTTCTGAAATCAATAAAAAAATATTTTTAAAATGTATTTTAGAATACTAGAGTCCAAGGGTTTATGCATACATAATCATTTCTGTTTACTTTATTGTTACTAACCTCAAAATTCTTTTAAGAATTTTTTGTTCAATGACATGACATTTTTTTCTGAAATGTTCATGTCATAGCCACAAGCATTTCACTAATTATGTCTTTGCATAATGACTGTGGGAGCAAATTTTAAAACCCATTCTCTATATCAGAAGCTAGATAGAGACTGGATCAAAGAACTGACTCCAAGAAAACTCTGAAATTTGTGTCTTTGGCTGAAATGAGAATCTGCTCTTGAGTATTGATTCTTTCTTTTAAAAATGGGGTATTAAACCTGATTCTTGTTAATTAGGTGCACCAGGTCACTGGGGGCTGGTTGATAGAGGCTTGTTATATGTATTTAGAACTAGAGGCTTAGTACATGAAAATTCATGTACTGGAAAGGGGGGGTGTCTCTCCAGCCTGCCCTGCCCCCCTCAAAGTCCGGGAGCCCTCAGGGGCAGGAGGTGACCCAGGTGATCAGGGAAAGGCAATGCCCCCATCATACCTCTGCTGCTGCCACTGCCGGCAGCGCAAACCTTCCTGGCCCTGGTTACCTGAACTTTGGGCCTGCCCTGGGTGGCTGGACAGCTGCCATCTGAGGCTTGCCTGTGCCTTGGACCCACCCTATTTGCCTGAACCTCAGTCAGTGCGGGGAGGGGGTGTGCAAGAGGACCTAAGGCCCCTGGAAGGCCTTAGGGGAGTCTGTCAGCAGACGCTTGGAGCAGCCAACCCCGCCCCCACTGTGGGTACCACCATCTTGTGATGGTCAATTTACATATTACCTCTTTATTATATAAGATGGAGTGTTTCCTTTGGTGTTTGACAGTGTGTGCAAGGCAATTTCTGTAGCACAGAAAGGCAAGGTGTCTTAGAAAGTACCTCCGAAGACATGTTCTGTTGAGCATGTTGTCAGGGCACTTGACTCCTCAGCTTAGAAACAATTAAGACTCCCCATTAGATGCCGAGCTCACTCTACAGTGTTCCTAAGGACACACGTTTCTCTATCACTTCCAATCTCAGCTGTTGCCTATCCAGAGCAGGCAGAATTAGATGAGAACTGACACACATGTGACACATGCGTGAACTAACACAGCTGCCTGGGAAAGAAAGCTATAGGTCCCGACAGTTGTGTAACTAGCACCCCCTCCCACAGCTAGAAAACCATCAGAAACAGCCCCACCTCCACTCCTGGGTCACTGACTGGGTCACTGTCCTCAAATCAAGGGAGCAGGAAATGAAAGGGAATATGTTTTCTTCCCAGCCATTGTTTGTCACTGTATGTGTGGGAATGTGGTATGTGCTTTCCCTTGAGGGACAGCTGGTGGTTACGGAAAGGGCACTTGTGTCTGGCAGCTTTCCATACCCTTAATGGTACCACAGGTGACATCAACCTGCAGGCCAGCTGCTGTTACTGAGGTTCAGCCACTTAAAGCCAAGAATGGGTTGACTGTTTATGCACCTAAAAGGAAAAGCAGTCCCCAAGTTGTCCCCGAGATTTAGTGAGGACACAATAATTGCTTTCCTTTCAACAGCTGGTGATGCATTTGCCTCTGTGGAGTGTGACATGCCGCTGTGCTCAGTCATAACAGGAGCAACGAGAGAGAAACGCAGGAGCAAATAGAAAATGTCAGAGAACTCAGGGATGGAAATTGCATCTTGCAGATGCCATTAAGCTCTGTCAGGAAAGAAGATGAAAATGCTAATTGGCAGATTAAGTTATATTTTATTTTCTGCAAGTTGCTGAGTAAGTCATCAGATGATGCTGTTTAATCATTAATGTAAAACTTTAGAGAAATCCTTCAATTGTTTGCTGTTTACCTTTTACCCCCTCCATAAAGGTGTCTTAAAGTACAATACCTTGCCAGCAGGAAAAGGAAAAAAAGAGTGTAAATATTTATACTCATCCCAGTAACATATAAATTAATCTGCATGGCACAAGAATATTAATTATAGTGCAAAATACTCAAGATATCAATTAAGGACAGTTAAGATATCATTTGTACTTTATCTAAAAGTACACACATGTAAACAAATGCAATTTTGTACATATATCCACCTAGAGTTTCTTCATCTGTAAAATAAGTATAATAACAGCATATACCACATTGGGGTGTGTGTGTGTGTGTGTGTGCGCATTTGGATCCAGTGTGTGGGGTGCTGTCTTAGCTTGTTAGGGCTGCCATAACCAACTACTGCGGTTACCATAGGTGGTTAAAGGACAGACCTTTATTTTCTCATAGTTCTGAAAGTTTGACGTTCAAGATGAAGGTGTTGTCAGGATTGGTTTCATTCTAAGGCCGCTCTGCTCAGATTGTAAGTGACCGTCTTTTCCCATCTTTCCATCTGGTCTTTCCTCTATGCCTGTCTGTGTCCTAATTTTCTCTTCTTGCAAGAACATTAGTCATATTGGATTAGATCCCACCCAAAGACATTATTTAATATTAATTATCTCTTTAAAGGCCATATCTTCCAGTACTTTTACATACTGAGGTACTGGGGGTTAGGATTTAAGCATATGAATTTGTGGTGGGAGACAGAATTCAGCCCATAGCAGGATTTTGTTTGTTTGTTTGTTGTCTTATTTAGTGTATCTGAAATTCTAGGACATTCAGGCAGAGTATACCCCATCTATCTCAGCATCAGCTTTAATGAATACATTAATCAATAGAGTAATCATTTAATGTGTCATTGACAAATATTCTCTCATATCTTACCAGAATTTTGACAATTTGATGGGTTTATCTTATTACCATTGTTCAACCCATCCTCCTCTTCCATTTATCTCCAAAAGCTTTGTCCATTTCTCACCTCTGTCTTTTGTTGGAGTGACTCTCCTTTTTCTTCATAAGACTTGGCTGTTCTTTATTGAAACTGATGGTGTCTTCAGGAGGTAAATTCCACCTAGGGTTCCTCTCTTACATGTTTTTCTTTTCCTAAATCAACTAGGAAGCTGTGAAGTATTTGAGGCATATCTGGTATTCCCTCTTGTTTTTAAGTGCTGTCCCTACCTCCTCCTCCCTTGCCCACTTGTTACTTGGCTATTCCATGCTTGCTTGTGTCCATCCCAGACCTGTGGACACAGGAGAGGGAGTGACTAGTGAGGCGAGACAGGACGGCAGAAGCAATCCTAAGGCTCTCTCAGTGTAGCCCCTGTTCGAACAGCCCAAATGTTCCCCTTCTCAGGCTTCTTCAACAATTTAATGAAAAACTTGATTCTATTTTCTGAAAGCTTAATGAAAAAAATTTAATAGCTGATATATGTGGGTAAAGGAAATACTTAAAGGGAACTTTAAATGCTTCCTTAAAATGATTCCTTTTTGTCTTACTTTTTTCTTTATAATAAGAGGTTCATAGTAACTACAGGGCATTTCCACATAAAGGGTATATTTAATCATTTGTCTGATGATTATGGACACCCTAGGGCAATAAAATCTTAATATTATGATTGCTGTAATGTGTTTTTTTTTCCATGAAAGTTCCCAGCATTTTATGATATTTTAGTACTGCTCATCTGAGCTTGAAATGCAAGTTTATTTAAAATAAATATATGCCATGCCTCATTCATATATACTTTTTTTTTTATTTGCAGATGGACCTATAGACTCACTGGATGAGTTGGTTGCTTTTACATCTTGTTACCAATACATCATAATTGATTGCACCCCATGTTTCTATTCCATGTTCATTTTTTAATGCTCTTAAATATTTAACATTTTGCTGTCAAAATTGGTCAAGTATTGCCCAGGTGGGGAAACTACAGAAGCTGTATCTGGGGGCAAGAGAAGCCAGAAAATGTTAATCACTTTCAACTTATTTTTAGTTCTGTCTCAATCCTTGATTCCTGGTCTAAGCACATACCCAGGTTGGGGGTTTAATCCCCAGCTGGGGCACATGTGGGAGGCAACCTATCTCTCTCACATCCATCCCTCTTTGTCTCTCTTCCCTATTCTCTCTAAAATTAATTTAATTTTTTTTTAATTTTACATTTTCCCTTGGAAACACTAAGGCCTTTAAACATCACTGGGCATTGAGCTGTGGCTATTAACATCTCTTTGCAAAGTAATGAGATTTAATGCTTCTGAGGTTCTTTCTCATTTAAATATACAGGAAAGTAAAACAACAACAACAATAGCAGATGCTAAAAATATAGCATTTGGTGCAAGTTTTTGGGAGGGATAAACAATAGCCAGGTGGGAGCAGCAGTGTTTCCATCTGCTAAAGACCAATGGGGCAGGGTAAGAGCTGGCAGTGGGGGGCACAGCCTGGCACTCTTAAGTTCTGTTCCCTGAGTTTCCCCTGGTGCCTGCCATTGAGAATCAACTAGGTTGCCTGGCAACCTCCCAGGTTCTTTATGGAGGTTCTGATTCAGAAGGTTTGAGGTTTTGCCAGAAATGGGTAATTTTAAGAAGCTCCCCAGGTGAACTTATGAGCAAGTATGATTAGGAAACACTGAAATCTAAACCCTCCCTACTCAGAATATGACCCACAGGCCAGCAGCAGCACCTGGGAGTTTGTTAGGATCAGATTTGGAGCAGTAGGTCAGAGTTGGGGCCTAAGATTGCACTTCTAATCATACCCAGGAGATGTGGTGCTTCAGGCTTGTGCAGGCACCTTAAGTGAGATCCTGGTGGGCAGGAGGGGTACTAAGGGGTGGATGAATCACTATTAATCCCACTCTGTGGGTGATGTCTGCTCCCATGGACAGGCAGTTGGAAGTGGGGTAGAGGTTCTTGCAGATGGGATGTAGAATGACAGGATTCTTCATTATTAATATCATGCAGTCCAGAATTCCAAGTTTCTGTAAAGTATTTTAAATGAAGAGCTGGACAGTCTCTGAGGGAAGGTCCAATCCTCTGGTTTGTCAGGACTCCGAATGTCGTCTCTATTTGCTCAGTTCAGTGGAAGGCTCAGTTGCTCTTCAGTTGAGGGCATCCTACATAGCTGCTGTTCCTCTGCCAGGAATGCTGAGCCATTCATCCCCAACACGGCCTCCCTGACAGAACCAGTAAGAAGACAGCTGCTTGTACTTCTTTATTATATAAACACTTTATTATATAAACACAAAATTTGTGCAAGAGTAAAGTAAGCCTTCCTTCCCTGGCTGCTGGCACCACCTTTCCTCTGGGAACCAGGACCCGAGCTTCCCTTACAGCCTTGGTTTTTTCCAAAAGGTCATCCAGAAGGATTTCTGGTCTAATTATCATATTATACTTTTATTATTATAGGTTACCTTTCTTTATTGATTGTAACTGCGGGAGGCAGTCTCATTGCTGGTCTGTAGTGACATCCATTGGATGGACTCACCTTTACTGACTGCAGTGCACAGCAGCAGCAACCTCTATTGGTAAGATCAGGTGAAAATGAACATTTCAGGCTAAAGAAGGGGAAGGTGGTGGACAAAAGGCAGGTGTGACAGCCCAGGTGCTGCTGATGGCTGTAACCAATGCTGAAGCTGCTGCCTCAGTCTAGGCTCACAGGGAAAGTGCCCCCCACACATCCCTTCAGCAAAACCTCAGTGCCTGTGGTTGGGTTCAGAGCCACCCTGGAACCCAGACGATGGCCCAGAAGCCTGTGATGGCCACTGACTGCCCTGCATTCAGATCACAGGTCCCTAGTGAAGGGCTTCCTCTTCTACAAAGTCACTCATGTCCACTCCATGCATCCATAATGACTGAGCAAAGCAATATCCCATGCACCAGTCAATACAGAGTGGTGCTGTAGACTAGGGATGCAAGAGTGTAGGAAAGGCAGGGTTAAAGCCATACAAATGAGCTGTAGTACTTGAAAAACCCTCAGGAAATATTGTCCCAAAAGCCTGTTCTCAGAGGCAGAGCCAGTCCTGTTAGCCAGTCCTTATTGTCTGCCCACATGGATGCCAGGGGATTGGATACATGCGTTCTTTGCAAGCCAGTCCTCTGACTTTTATACCATATTTGAACCCATCCTTCCCCAAAGGTTAGAGTGCTGCTTTGGAGACAAGTTCCTGGTTCCAATTCCTGTGCTGTGACAGTTGGGAAAATGGCTTCACATGTTAATGCAGTAGCTTTTCCTTTATGAAGTTGCCTTCCCCTCCCTCCCAGATGGTTGTAAAGATTGCATACGCCTCCTTTTATCACTTTTACATCCCATAGCTCCCACACTACATACAGCAGGTGCTCAGCAGGGTTCATGGTGTGAATAAATAAGTGATATCTGAAAGTGCTGCGCATACAGTGTGTGCTTTAAAAATTGCATTTCCTTTGTTTTCTTCCTTGATTAGGGCTGATGCTCTCGAGTACTGTAACAATGTTGCTTTATAAGACTAAACTCGGTCCTTGGGAGCCCTAGTGAAATGTGGAGGCGCTCCAGGGAGTTTCCCTGCACCTGGGTAGAACCTGGCCTCCAAGCTGCAGAAAGATGAAGGCCTGGCGGGGGTTCCGTGAGTCTTTCTGGCCATTCTGTCTGACTCAGGGGCCATGAAACAGACTTTCCTACCCTGACAAAATCCTTTAAAATATTTTTTGCTTAATTCTAAGTAAATATTTTTAAATGATTTTCTCAGTGAGTCAGTTTTGCAGTATCAAAAACTCAGAGAAACTGAGAAGTCATTCAGGCCTCCAGCTCCCCAAGTGGGGGATCTTCCTTCCCTGTGCTGTTCCAGAGGAGCAGCTGGTGTTTTCACCAGAGGCTGGCTCCTCGCTCACTGTGGGTTTGTAACAAGACAGGTAAGTTAAATGCAATGTAGTTCAGACCTCTGCTTTAAGTTTCCATTCAGACTTTAGTTGTAGCTGGGAAACCAAATGGGGTCAAAGGATGGATATGATGGCAGTTATTTTTAGAGTTCAGACCTGAATATCAAGATTTCTCTCCAGAGCTCAGCATCTGTCTCACTCAGCCAACGTGACTTGGTCCACTGCTAGAGAAGTTTCTGGAAATTTCTTGGGCATAATTTTAAATTGCTGATGCCAGGCCCTGGGTGGGACAAAGACTTCTCACAGTGAGAAGGTGCGACCAGCCAAAAGCTTGGCTTCTGTAGAAAATTATTAAGAATGTTGTTATTGTTATTATTATTATTATTACTATTGTTATTTTCAAACATGTGTCTCTATCCTTTAAAATGTGATTTGGTCTCAGACACCATGAGTAATTTAATTTACCTCTGTCCCAGATTCCCTGTTGTGCTGGCTCTGCCCATTTTAGCAACTGTAACAAAAATGTGAGAACATACATAGATTCTCTATTTCAGTGATACGTGCAGCTAATGTTTGCTGAGTTTTTTTTCTTTGTGGCAAACAATTATCTCTATGATTTTACATTTTTCTTTCTGTTTAACTTATTTTACTGTTTTCACATAATCAACAAAATGGAGTTACGGAGAATTGTGAAATACTCATAAGTTATGTATACATTATTGTTCTTTTTTACTAAATCATTTTTCCTGTTTTTACTCAAACTGGGAACTATTTGAAAACATAGTTCAATAAATGTTTGTGGAATAACTGGGTGGAAGGATGGATGGATAGGTAAATAAATGAACCCTTATTTATAGCTGGTCTAGATGTAAGACTGAATTATATCTTTTGTTTCCAAACTCAAGATCATAGAGATCTTGGAGCCAGGATTGAAGGTGTAGTCCACTGGTCCTCAAAGTTCAGAGGCCAGTAGCATCTCCATCACTTGAGAGCTTATTATTAGAAGTGCAAAGTCTCAGTGCGTGCCACAGGTCTGCCAATCTGAAACTCTGGGGGTGGGGTCCAGCAACCTGTGTTTGCTAACCGCACAGTTTCATCTTGTAATAAGGAAATGGAGACTCATAGGAGTCAAGTTCCTTCTAGCTCCTGTGAGTTCTAAGGCCCTATCCTGGCTCAGAGTATCATTTGCATAGTTGGTACTAACACAATTGTTGACTTAATATGGATGTTTTTACAGATTACAAAGACTATTACTATTTAATCAAATCTATTGACTTTCTGCTAAGCGAACCTACTATATATAAAATGGGCTGTTCAAAAAACAATGAAGCATCTTATTCACTTTATAACATTAATTTTCTTTAATTTATAAAATTAGATAGACATGAAATATTTACAGAAACAACTTTTGGGTAAACTAACATTTAATTTAAGATTTAGCTAATCAAGTTTAATATTGGCTTAAGAAAGGGCATAGTTATAATGTTGAGAAAGTAGTGCTATTTAATTGGAGTGAATTAAAGAGGTATTGCTTTGGAATTAGAAGTTGATCTGGTTGCTGTTCTGATTTTGTTCTTTTTTTTTTAGGTAGGGTACAGGGGAAAGCATTAAAGACATTGTTTGTGGTTAGGAAATATGATATTATCAAGTTTAGGATGTAGCGAAAAGGTAGGTGATTGAACTATGGCATTCAAAGAAGTCAAGTGCTTTTAATAGCCAGCCCCACCAGGAAACTAGATGTGTCCATGCATCAACAACAGGCAGACAGGGCCCTTTTATCATCCATTTCCTCCTTTCTTTTTATAAAATATTCTATCATGTCTGTTTTCTTACCAAATCTGTCTAGGAGATAAGTGCAGTTTTCAATAGTAGTTTTCTTCTGGCTTTAGTACAATTTTGACTTTTTCTTTTTGCCAAAAATGTTACTAAAGTGTTTCTGTCATTATATTCTCAATACTAATGTGACAAAGTGCTTAACTGCTCTAGAGTCTACAGTAACAGGATTATGCCTGTGCTTTGTGATCCTCTGATAAAAGACAATATGTAAGTTCAAAAGTACATTATTCACTTCTTTTTTAAAAAAATAAATTTTTGTTGTACAGATTATTACAGTTGTTCTCTTTTTTCCCTCCATAGCTCCCCTCCACCTGGTTTCTGCCCCACCCCATGCCCTTACCCCCAACCCCCAGCACTGTTCTTAGCCATAGGTGTAAGATTTTTGTCCAATATTTTCCTGCACCCCTCACTCCTCCTTTCCCCTGAAAATTGTTAGTCCATTCCCTTTCTATGCCCCTAATTCTATTATATTCACTAGTTTATTCTCTTCATCAGATTTTTAATTCACTTGTTGATAGATATGTATTTGTTGTCACTATGTTGTTCATAATTTTTATGTTTACCTTTTTCTTCCTCTTCTTAGAGAATACTGTTCAGCATTTCGTATAATACTGGTTTGGTGGTGATGAACTCCTTTAGCTTTTTCTTGTCTGTGAAGCTCTTTATCTGTCATTCAATTCTAAATGATAGCTTTGCTGGGTAGAGTAATCTTGGTTATAGGTTCTTGCTATTCATCACTTTGTATATTTCTTGCCAGTCCCTCCTGACCTGCATAGTTTCTGTTGAGAAATCAGTTGACAGTAACATGGATACTCCCTTGGAGGTAACTAATTGTTTTTCTCTTGCTGCTTTTAATATTCTCTCTTAGTCTTTTGCCCTTGGCATTTTAATTATGATGTGTCTTGTTGTGGTCCTCTTTGGATTCCTCTTGTTTGGGGATCTCTGCATTTCTTGAACTTGTGAGTCTATTTCTTTCACTAGGTAGGGGAAGTTTTCTGTCATTATTTCTTCAAATAGGTTTTCAATAACTGGCACCCCCATAATTCAGATGTTGGTACACTTGAGGTTGTCCCAGAGGCTCCTTACACTATCTTTACATTTTTTAATTCTTTTTTCTTTTTGCTTTTCTAGTTGAGTGTTTTTTGTTTTTTCGTATTTCAAATCTTTGACTTGATTCTTGGGCTTTGCTAATCTGCTGTTGATCTCTGTATATTATTCTTTATTTTCTATTAATGTATGCTTAATTTCTGATTGGTTCTTTTTCATATCCTTGAAGGTATTAAATTTCTCAGAGGTTTCTAGAAAATTCTTGAAAACCCTTATAACCATGGTTTTGAACTCTATATCCAGTATTTTGCTTTCATCCATTTCTTTCATTTGTGACTTGCTTCTTTGTCTCTGCATTTTGGCTGCTTCCCTTGTGTTTGTTTCTATGTACTGAGAAGCTGCTAAGTCTCCTTGAGTTGATAATGTGGCCTTGTGTGGTAGGTGTCCTATAGGGCCCAGTGGCTCAGCCTACCCAGTCACCTAAGGTGGATGCTGTTGGTACACCCCTTTTGGGGCTGGTTGCACAGTCTTATTGTAGTTAACCCTTGATTGCTGTTGATATCACTGGGAGGAATTGAACTCCAGGACAATTGGCTGTGAGGACCAGCTCTGTCTACACTGAAAGATCCATTGTGTAGGAGACACCCTTATGGGGCAGGACTTGCTTCAGTGGGGCTTTGAGTCTGCCCCTTGAGTGTGTCTCTTATGGATGTGAAGAGTTGTAATCTGGATGGTGTCACTCTGACTTCTGGGTCCACTGGCTCTTGGATCTCCAAGGAGGTGCAAGGGCCGCCCATCGGGAGCTACAGAGACATCTTCAGATTCCTCCACTTTGTTTAGGGTTTGGAAGCTGTGAAGCAAGACAGCTGCTGCCTTGGACCTTCTTTTGAAAGCTCTGGGGGCTCTCTGACCCAACCACAGTTTGACAGTTTTTCTGCAAAAGGATGGGCCATTCATATGCAAAAGAAGATGCAAAAGATATGCACAGCTTAGGTGGGGTTGTAAATTGGGTGGGGTGGGTTCTCTGGAAATCACCAGGGTGGAGCAAACAGCAATGGCTGAATCAGAGAACTCCCTGGTTTTCGGAGTCCTGTGCCCTGGTACAGGAATAATGATTGCTGGGAGCACCTTTAAGAGTAAGCCACCCTTGCATTCCTGTCCTGTTGCTAGACAGTCCAGTTTCTTCCCATATGTGCCTGGAACTGGAGTTCAGAGCAATTGGGAGCTTGTATCACCCTCCCAGTTAAAAGAGCAGTACATCCAGGTGCCAGCACTTTCCGTTATTTCTGCACCTCTTACCAGTCTCAGTGAATTTTCTTCACCTCTCTAGTTGTGAAATATTTGCATAAATTCCGTGATGTTCTTTTGACTTCCACTCAGCCAGCTTTCCTGCGGTTTTGGGTTGTAGTAGTTCTGCCGTTTAGTTGTGGTTTTGATGTGGTTGTGAGAGGCAGCAAGTATAGGTGGTTACTTATGCCGCCATCTTGGTTCTTCCCACCATTCATTTCTAATAGGAGATGACAAAGTCGATTTTAAGCAGTCTAGATGGGACCTCAACATTGAATCAACCTGGAATGAATGTAAACCAAGTATTTAACTGTGTCTAACCTGGTCCCACTGAAGAGTACTGAGCAGTAGCAGATCTCATAGCACAGTACCTAGCTTGGGGCATGGCTATGTTGCTACCTGAACTGTCTATGGAACTCTGATCTGGGGTGGAGCTCTCTGAGAATGAGCCCTCAGGAAGACTGAGCCTGGAATTAAGTAAAACATGGGTCAGTGACTGGGTCTACTGGGAGAAGCCTCACCTTCATTAGTGGAGAGTAGATGACAGAAACATTTCCTGGAGTTAGAGCTGGTGAGCAGAACTCAGGTTTTGGGCTGAGTTTACCTCCAGGAGAAATTGAGAGCATTTTTTTTTAGGAAACTAAGCCCAGGGATGAGTAATGGACACACAGACTGGAAATAGTGGAAGAAAGTAGGTCATGGTAGAGTGACTGACATGTCTCCATTTGCCCACAGCTTCCCCAGAGTTGGTGCTGAAAGCTTCATACCCCGAGAAACCTCTCAGTCCTGGGCAAACAACTCAGCTGTCCAAGAGGCCTTTGAGTCTGATTCCCATGTTCCCTGGTGTGGGTCGCAGACACAGAACTTTGCCAGCAAGAGGAGGCCCAGAGCCCTCCTGGTGGGGGTGCTCACAGAATGAGTCAGGGAGAACCAGCATGCTAGATGTTCAAATTTCCTCCAGGTTGGGCAGGCAAGGAATGAGCAGTGACTAGCATTCAGATAGTCAAAATAGAAGGTTGGCTTTGTTTTTCTGGTCAATAATAAATGAAAACACTGAGTCCTTTCAAAATAATTAGAGGCTAATAGACACTCCATCTGGTCAATGACAGCTCAGTCAACCTGGAATGTGGCTTCTACTTCTTGTGAGTTTTGCATTCATACATGTGCTGCCCAGGAATCAGCCCAGTCCTTCACCTCTATTGCAGTTGGTTTTGTTTAACCTGACTGAATGCCAATAATAGAGGCTGGAATTAGATTCACCTACAATTTACCCTCAATTTTCAGTCCTTCAGCCATAAAAGGGAGTGTCTTTTTCATGTTAACTAGCCTGATTCTTGAGTATGATTTGTTATTATAGGAAATTTAATTTTGCATGAGAAGCATGATAACTATGTGGCATTTGCATACTCAGAACAGATTCCCAAAAATATTTGCATAAATTCCGTGATGTTCTTTTGACTCAACAACCTCATCATAGTAAATTGCTTTTTGAAAATTGATTTAACGCATCTGCCTTGTCGAAGTGTGGCTAATTTTCATCAGAAATAAGAATTAGGATAGTTAAACTCTTATTCACTGGTAAGTGAACTTTCTGAGTTGCTATCCCAAATATGTATTTGTAAAAATGGAATTCCTGTCTTCGGTGATTGTCCCACTACCTAGCAGTTTTATGACTCTTCAGATCCCAGATGTTGCACAGTTCATTCCTTGATGGGTTTTAGCCACTTAACGCTTTTAAGAGGGAATACTTACAAATATGTTTAAAGTAACAGCACAGGTGCACCTGCTCTATATTTATCATGGGTACTCATCTCATGCTGATTTTTTAAATGGCACCTTTATCGTTAGTACGAATGTCAGCTTCTCAGCAGTACAGTTTTTCTGGTTTTGCATTGAGATATTTTAAAAAAATGAGTTATTGTGTAAAAATTAGATATTTTAAAAACCTCAAATTGTTTTATTCTGATGGCAACTCAAAAAACTAATTATGGATTTAAAGGATTAGTTGCACTTAAATTTGGGCAGGGGCCTCTGTGGATAATCAGTGGCTATAATTGGCTATTAATTGACTTATAATTGATGGGGCTGGTTCTCCGAGTTAAGTGGGATCAGAATTCAGGAAGGACTTGCTAAAACCACATACTGGGTCCTGCCTATTGAGTTTCTGATGCAGGGCAGTGGGCCAAGGACAGAGGGTTTGCATTTCTAACAGCTTTGCTTCAGGTCAAGATACCACACTGGGAGAAACATCGAATTAGATGCTAATTATTAGAAGAATGTGTTTTTGAGAAGCGATTGTTTAGCTGAAGCTACTAGTACAGGACCATTTTGATTAGTCCTGGCAAAGCCAAAGGGAGAAGGCCAGCAGGTGCTCAGGTGACGGGCAATGATGAGTTGCTGGATAATTCTCCTCAGGGATGAGCTAGCACAGAGATGGGAGCTCTGGGCACAAGGTCTCTCTCTAAATTAAAAGTTGTAATGAGTTATAATATTTCTCTCTAGACTTTCCAATGGGACTGTTAAAGCATCTTGAAACCACATACTTAATTTGTTTTGCCCTTTAAGAGAAAATAAACTTTTTTTCTCCTGAATCAAAGATACATTCCAGAGTGAGAAAGGTTGAAGGGATTAAGCAAAAACAAAAACAAAACAAAACAAAAATACTCCAACTCAAGGACATACCACAGTATGGTGATTATCAGAGGGAAAGAGGAGTAGAGAGGTAGAAGAGGGTAGAAGGGAAGATAAATGGTAATGGAAGGAGACTTGACTTGGGGTGGTGAATACACAATACATTATACAGATGATGTATTGTAGAATTGTACACCATATAAACTTATTAACCAATGTCACTACAATAAATTTAATAAAAAATAAAATAAATAAATAAAAGAGAGACTTTCCATGTCAAGGCAAAAGGGTTTTCTAATGACCTTTCAAAGGAGAGTAGTACTGTTTCCATCAGCCTCTAGGTCACCATAGATAAAAGTACTTTTTTTTTTAATATATTTTATTGATTTTTTTACAGAGAGGAAGGGAGAAGGATAGATAGTTAGAAACATCGATGAGAGAGAAACATCGATCAGCTGCCTCTTGCACGTCCCCTACGGGGGATGTGCCCACAACCAAGGTACATGCACCTGACCGGAATGGAACCTGGGACCTTTCAGTCCACAGGCCGACGCTCTATCCACTGAGCCAAACCGGTTTTGGCAAAAGTACTTTTTAATGAGGTGTTTTAGTCACTGCAAACCACAAGACATTTGAGGCATTTTGGAGGAAAATCTCAAATTTCTTCATATATAAGAAGCTACAGAATTAAGGGTGGAAGGTGTCAGGAAACATTGCATTTAATCCAGGTTCTTTGTTGAGAAAAACTAAAGAGGTTGCTACTGATGTTCTTTTTTATTGGATATCTTCTACTTCATAATTTTTTTACCTCCTTCTTCTAAAACCATGCTAAAAATCTCACCTGTATGATTAGCAGTTGATTCCGTAGGCCCACTTTTCCTGGAAGCTGTTTATCCTGATAATAGAATGTCAACTGCAGTGTAAGCTCAGAGTCTTTGGAGGCAAAGTAGAAGGAGCAAATTATTATGTGATTTCAGAGGAATTGTATTTTCCCACTGCTCCCCCTTTCACTTTCTCCCTTGGCAGAGCTAAGACTGCAAACTAGAAAGAGGGGGTTGGCCCGTGGAAATAGTAGGCAACCCCCACTGAAATCTTTTTATTTTCAGAAAGCAGAGTACCATTGCCAAAAGAGGGTCCTTACTCTTGCTCGCCTACCTTCTAGTTCAGTTTGGCTTTTCCTTGGACATATTTAAAAATCTCAAAATGAGCAGTGGCAGCCTGCTTTGCCCCCTGCCCATTCTACAGTAATGGTCTTGTGTAGGGAACCATTTTGAAATACCTGTTCACTGGTCCTCAGGGAGCTTCCTTCTGCAGAGTTGGCCTTTTCCTGGAATGTGTTGGGCAAATTCAAGTGTCTTCAGCACTGGATTGTCACAGTGAAAAATTGGCCTCAGGCTCTGCACATGACATTAAAAGGTCTCCAAGATGATGGCTCTGACTGAGACAGTTCGTCTGAACAGGCCCATGGTCTCTCCTGCAGAGACTCCAGTGAATTCAACCTCTGCTCTTCTTCTCTCCTGGCACCACCCTCACACAGAACCCAGTCCCCAAACCTGCCCCAACCTACTGGTCCTTCCTCCCAGGATATGATCTATCTTCAGCAGATCATTGTTCTGACTAATGAAGTCATAATTTATTCCCTGCTCCTTGTCATTAGTATGTATGGAGAGAGGTGTGGCCACAGAATATTATGTTTAAATGGACCACACAGACTGTTGCCCAAGAGAACCCTCTTACTCTTTCTGTGTTCGATCTGAGTTTGGAGTTTCTCTGGTTCAGCCCTTATTTTCATGGTAGTTTTCTCTTGGGAATGCTTTGGGTTGTGGTTTTGTAGCTTTTGCCAATAACATTTAAGCCTTTTTTATGAATCTCAAAAATATTCATAATTTTTAGTCCTCTTTCCTATTTTGCAATGTCAATATAGATCAATTCTATGTGTGTACACACACACATATACCCTGCAGAATATTACATTTGAGAAGGTTGCTGGGAGATGGGTACCTCCTCAGGACCTCTATTCATTATCTTTTGAAATGTGTGTTGGGGTGTGGTGGTAGGGGGGCACAGCAACACCTGGGGTCTCCCTAACACATCACTGATGTTAATATGGAAACCAGATTTAGAGGTAAGAGGAAGACTTGATGAGCAGTGATGCTAATTCATATATTCTGCCTTTCTTTGTTTTAGAAAATACAACAATACAGTGGTAGTGTTATTCTTCATCAAAACAGGTCTGAATGTTGGTATCTTTAAGACAACATACATATGATCAGATTCTGAGTACTGCCTCTCCTTCCACCGCCCACCCTCACCCCCAGGGGCATTGGAGAGGATATCTTTGAAATACCTCGCTCTAGGAGGAACCTTCTTTCCTTTCCTGAGAGATGCAGTGTAGCAGATGACACACTCAAATCCTTGAATCCACAAATGATTTCATGCTCAGAAAATAAAATCCATACAAGGTTTTATGTGTTAATTCATAAATGTATAATCTCTGACCCAGTAGAAAATAGCCCATTCTTGATAGGAATCCCTGACTGAGGATGAATATAAAAAATATTTTAAAATAATTTTACAGCTCTACTATGTGGCTAAGGCATCTTCCTACTATAGGCAGCCTGAGTTTTCCCAGGGGAGTTCCTGGCTCCAACATGGGTAGAACCTTCTGCACTTATTCAAAAACATCTTTATATTCACAATCTTATACCCAAATAATATGGGAATGCCAATAGGAGTTCAATGGAGTAGGTGTTGGTAGTTCAGGGGAACATTCGGTTTGTTAATTGATTGTTGGTACTAACTTAGTTTTATGTTTTGTTTTGTTGTTTGTTTGTTTGTTTGACCTAATAAGTCCTCAGAAATAACAAACTTCCATCTGGGAGACATTCTGCAAAAGTGCTCTAGGAAGAACTGGCAACATCTTTCTCCCTCATTTTAGTTAAAATTAGATCTCTGGGCTCCACCTCACTCCTGGACTTAACAAAATCTCCAAGCTGGGCCTGGAATCTGCTATTTATCAAGTGGCTCAGTAGTGTCTTGGGAACACTGAACTTTAAGGATCACATATTTTCTAGAAAGTTTTGACTATATTTTCTCCCCACCTCCAGCATCACATTTTCTCTTTAGTCTCCCCAGTAAGGACTTAGGGAAGCCCACTTACTGAAACTGCTTATGTCAAGTCACTGAGGGCCTCCAGGTTATTAGCAAATGCTGTGGTCAAGTTTGGGACCTGCCTTACTTGATTAATGAGTATATTTGACATTCTTTTTTTCTTGAAACACTTATTTTGGGAAGATCCTCCCAATGTTCTCTCACTAGCTCCTCCTACATTTATTGGCTTACTAGAGGCCAATACTCTAATTGCATATTACCTTTTTATTATATAGGGTTCTACACCTCCCAACTTCTAATCAGTGGGTCCTTTTCTCTGCAGTATCATTCCTTTTTTAGGTGGTCTCTATTACAGTCTCACATATCTAAATACTACCCCTAAACTCTATGGGATCCCCAATTCCTATTTTCCAACCCTATTGCCTGGAGACAAATGTCCTCATCCACATCTCTTCCCCCACATGTCAAACTTATCTGCTTAAAGGAAAACAATTTCAGCACCCCTTGCACAAACATGCTCCTTCTATAGTCTTTCCTCTATAAATGTCACATTATCCAATTGTTTAGGCCCAAAACCAAATATTATCTTAGATTCTTTTCTTTTTTCCTGATTCTCACATGCAGTCCATTGGTAAAGTTTATGATATCGACCTTTGGATCACATCTTGACTCCAACAACTTATTCTCCCTGTGCTGTCCCAAGTCCAGGTGACTATCATTTCTTCCCAATATCCCCCGGCTGGTCTCCCAGCTTCTGTTACTACTTTGGCTCCCCCACTCCCATTCCTGCAGCGATCATTTTCAAACTTAAGTGAGATGTTTCACTGAGATTGCTCCCTATGTCTTTGAGAACAAAGGGCAGTGTACTAACAAGGACTATGAGATTCATCCACTCTATCTGTCTCCTCCCCACACCCAGGGTCTGTGCTCTGGCCAAACTGGCCTCAGGCTGTCCCTGGAACTTACCAGCACACTCTTAATTCAGTCTGTTCTTCTCTTTCCCTAGGATGGGCCTCCCAACCCTTTAGGTCTTTCCTCAAATGTTGTCTCTTCTTGCACCAACCTGTGTTAACTCACTTCTGTACTTCAGTTCCTCCTTCCCCTTCTTGCTTTGATTTTTCCACAGAACACTTTCACTTACTCATTTAGTATCTCCTTCACAAAAAAATGTAACTTTCATGAAATTAGAGACTTCTGCCTGCATGGTTCATGGCTAGATACCAGGCCTAGAAGAGTGCCTAACCATAATTGACACTCAGAACATCTGTTGAGTAATTGAATTTGTCATTATTATGTTGATCTTACTAAATTCTTAAGAAGACCATGACTGGCAGTGGGGCTACCTATTGGGCACCTAAATGTAGGTCTTGTGCTGGGTACTGGGAATACAGACAAATTATATCTGGGCCCTTTCAGGAAAAATAAGGAGCCTGGCTTCTCCTGGGTTCCAGGGCAGCACTGGGGGAATAATTCAAGATAAAATTAGAACATAACTGGGCAGATTTTAAAGGACATTGATAACGGTAAACTCAGGGGCCATGACACATTGTAGTGAGTGAAATTGGCATTCTGTGATCCAATATTTGAATAGAAGGAATTGTGTGAAAAGTACAGTGTATTGATGCGATAGCTCCATCAGTTAATTTCTGCTGTGATCCTGAAGTTTGGGCTAGTCCTTGACCTTCCTTTGTGCAACCAAACTTTTCTACTTAAAGTAGCTAGTGACCTCGTTGAGATTTCCACTTATATAAGGCTCTGTTAGCACTTCTACATCAAAGCAGGAATCAAGGTTGAAATGAGGACTCTCCTAACCATGTCATTTTTATTCTTATGGTGACTAATCTTTTCTTTTGGTTAATATATATTATATACAATCTACTGCTATGCTGACAAATGATATTACTGACTGACAGAAATTTAGGATACTTTGAAAAATTTTCCTTTCTACTTCAAGAAAAAAAACACCCTAATCTTAAAATAAGTTATTATTTATTTCCACCTAAATGAATTTCTTCATTTGACCAATATATGCTTATCTCCCAAACTCTTATAAAAGCAATATGCAAGAGCCCTGGCCCATGTGGGTCACTTAATTGGTGTTGTCTCATGCACCAAAGCTCTGCCAGATGGATTTTTGGGTGGGGCACATGCCTCGGTTGGAAGTTTGATTCTTAGTTGGGGCACATATGAGAAGCAATGTTTTACACTCACATTGATATTTCTTTCTCTCTCTCTTTCTTTCTCTCTCTATTTCTTACCCTCACTCCCTGTCTCTAAAAATCAATTAAAAATATTTTTTTTAAATGCAATATATAAGAAAATAACCTAGGCCCCTTAGAAATATGTTAATCAGTTCTCAAAGTTTTACGTTTAAAACCAAGTACAGAGAGGAATCCAAGATGGCAGCATAGGTAAACACCTACACTGCTGCCTCGCACAACAATTTCAAAACTACAACTAAAAGACAGAACGGACATTATCCAGAACCACAGGAAAGCTGGCGGAGTGTAGTTCTAGAGCTAGAAGGAAAGAGAGGGGCTCACGGAGACCCAGAGGAGCTGCAAAAAGCGGAGGTACTGAGAAGTGCGCTGAGAGAGCGGGTGCTGGAGTACCTGGCTAGCTTTCTCTGGTGGGAGGGAAACGGAGACTCCCAATGGCATTGAACCCCTTATTTTACGACACTAAACCCCAGATCCAGCGAAACTCATACGGGGGGAGTTTGGACTGTGAAAAGGGAGAGGTGCTCAGAAATTTAGGGGAGTCGCAGAAGATCAGGTCTGGTCTCTCACGCAGGACAGATTGCTGATTGTGCCGCTGGCTTTCGCGAGTGGGCGGGAGACAGACCCTCCGAACTGTGCCACTTCTGACTCCACTAAGCCCCTGTTTCGGGCGAAACCCTGGGGACCTAGACTCGTGTGGTTCTAGTGCTCAGGGGAGCTGGAAAGGCAGCGGTTAGAGGCACTGCAGGTGCGCACGCGTGCGCGCACACAAGGACCGCTCCAGTGATTACCCAGTCACGTGAGACTCAGGGGCCGTGGAGGGTGGGGCCGACTGGAAGGCAAGGCAGTCCCTTAAGCCCTGAGACTCCACCCCTCCCAAGCTCAACAGAGGCTTCTTCGGTTTTGCAACTGGTATGATAAGGCTGAATCCAACACAGAAGTTTCCCCGGCATAGTGAAAATGCCGAAACAAGGGAAGGGATCACAAACAAAAGAAATGGAGAAAAAAAAAAAGACTGGATATAGAGTTCAAAACCACGCTTGTAAGGTTTTTCAAGACTATGCTAGAAAAATTCGATAAATTTAGTGAGACCCAAGAGGAGATGAAAAAGGACCAACTAGCGATACAAAAGAGCCAACTGGAGATGGAAAAGGTCCTACTAAAGATGATAAAGGACCAAATAGAAATTAAACATACACTGACTGAAATAAAAAATATTATACAGAGTCCTAACAGCAGACTAGAGAAAGGCAAGAATCAAGTAAAAAATTTGAAATATAAAGAAGCAGACAACATTCAACTGGAAAAGCAAGAAGAGAAAAGAATCCAAAAATGTGAACATAATGTAAGGAGACTCTGGGACAGCTTTCAGCGTACCAACATCAGAATTGTGGGGGTGCCAGAAGAAAAGAGAGAGCAAGATACTGAAAACCTGTTTAAAGAAATAATGACTGAAAACTTCCCACATCTGGTAAAAGAAATAGACTTACAAGTCCAGGAAGCACACAGAACCCCAAAGACAAGGAATCCAAATAGGACTACACCAAGACACATCATAATTAAAATGCCAAGAGCAAAAGAGAAAGAGAGAATATTAAAAGCAGCAAGAGAAAAACAGTTTATTACCTACAAGGGAGCACCCATACGATTGTCAGCTGATTTCTCAACAGAAACGATGCAGGCCAGACGGGAATGGCAAGAAATATTCAACGTGATGAATAGCAAGAACCTACAACCAAGAATAATCTATCCAGCAAAGCTAACATTCAGAATTGCAGGGCAGATAAAGAGCTTCACAGAGAAGAAAAAGCTAAAGGAGTTCATCAACTCCAAACCAATACTATATGAAATGCTGAAAGGTACTCTTTTAGAAGAGGAAGAAGAAAAAGGTAAAAGCCAAAAAATTATGAACAACAAATACATATCTATCAACAAGTGAATCTAAAATTGAAGTGAATTAAAAATTTGATCAACAGAATAAACTGGTGAATATAATAGAATCAGGAGCACAGAAAGGGAGTGGACTGATAATTCTCGGTGGGGGGAAGGGGTGAGGGGTGTACAGGGAGAGACTGGACAAAAATCACACACCTATGCATGAGGTCAATGGGAGGGAGCTAAGGGCAGAGGGAGGGGTGGGAGCTGGGTGGAGGGGTGCTATGGAGGGGAAAAAAGAGAAACAAATGTAATAATCTTAATAATAAAGATTTAATTAAAAAAAATAAAACCAAGTACAATTCTTGTGTCTTTTCCTCAAAAGGTATCAGTGATAGCATCTTTGTCAAATTTGATAAAATTTACAATATGCTGTGTTAGGATTCATTCTATTTGTTAGAATAGAGCACTGAATATGAGAGTATAATTTAACTTCTGCTCTTGTCCTTATTGAGTCAGAGGAATCAAAACAAAACCAGAGGCAAACATATATTGATTATACAATTAGAAATATTTTGGGGGTTTATTCCCAACTTTGTGTTGTGGTTTTGTATATAACAAGATCCCCCTAAGTGAGGGTGATGGTTTCATTCTGCCTCTAGTCTCTATTGTGAGGGTGGGATGTTCTTTGCTTTACTCTGACCTAGGGCAATAGAAAATGTGCTAGATGGAGTCATTGTCTTAAGTGTATCATTGTTCTATCAGAAGCCTATCATTTAATCATAATGTGAGCCTTAGTTTTCTAACTTGAAATGTTAACCATGACTCAGAGATGTTGAGGTTCCAGTAAGAATGGACAACAAAGTGCTTTGGAAAAGATTATACTTTTAATTAAACTATTTTTATAAACTTTAAGCTATATTGATAAATCAATCAAATAACATAGAGATGTTAAACTGGCTGGTTAGTATTTAACTTTGCTTGCCATGTTATGTTTCAAAATAAATGACTACTATTTATTACTCACAGTATAGGCTAATCTGCAGTAACAAAGAGACTCCCAAAATACAGTATTTTAAATAAGATATAGACATGTCTTTTTCATGTAAGATACCAAAGGGAAATATTACGATGGGTGGCTAGCTGCTTTTTCAGATCAGTTGCACTATCCTCAACACCTACCTTCTATCTCTGGGCCCAGGGTTGTTACCATTTCCAGCTGAGGGAAGGATGTTTAATGGGTAAGAAATTTGTTTTTAGGTTAAAGAGACCTTGGATATTGTATGCACCATTTTTGCTCACACCTAATTGGCTTGAACTTAGCCACATGTTCACACCTAGCTCCCTGAGCAATAGAATCTCTAGTTCAGGAGCCAATTGTCCAGTAGAAACTGGAGAAGATCAGGAGTTGTCTTTAAAAGAAATAAAAAGAAAATATTAGTTTAGTAGTCTTGGACAAATTGAGATGTATTGTATTAAAAAAAGTTCTTCTAAACTGTGCTCACAGTTTGATTGGCATTGATTACATTGCTTTGACACCAAATAGTTGTCAATAAACCTTTTCATTGCCATGGCTATTACTTGTCTATATTCTGTCATTGTTGATTGATATTAATACAATTTTCTATATGATAGAAGTAATAGATATATTTTCACTCTGTGGTTTTCACTATTCATTATGTTCTCCATTATCTTCCATTTGATAGCAGACTTTGGCTATGACTTTATACAGTGAGTCAATATTTGACAATCCATGTGACTTACATGGAACAGATAAACAATGTGCCTAAATCTTCCTCAGGATTATTATATCAAAAGAAAACTCTGATTTTTAAAAATTGCTAGTAGTTATCTTTGAGATGCCATTTCTTGTTTGTACTCATAGAATGAAAGTGGGTATACAATAATTTTGGAAAACTGCCTGAAGTATCTATGATCATTATAACCTTTTCAATTAAAAAGTAGTAATGCCTTAGCTGGTTTGGCTTGGTGGATAGAGTGTTGGCCTGTGGAGTGAATGGTCCTGGGTTCACTTCTGGTCAAGGGGACATGCCTGGGTTGTGGGCTCGATCCTAGTTGGGGGTGCAGTAGGCAGCCGAGCAATGATTCTTTCTTATCATTGAAGTTTCTATCTTTCTCCTTCTCCTTTCCTCTTTGAAACCAACTATATATAAAAAGTAGTACTAGAATACCAGAATGATAGCTTTATATTTTCACATCTCTTTTTATAAGGAAGATAATGAACTAATTACTTTTTTATGTATTTCACATACTTTGATTGAGTCCTGGCAACGTTCTAAGTGCTCTTCTAGGCAGGTTTGGAAGATGCAAAAATGAAGTAAGATGCTTTGAAGAGTTGTGGAACATCCAAAGGGACTTGTTTGGTTTATAGCCAGATACACAGGATTGGGTCACAAGAGGGTGTTCTGGCATGGAGATACATATTTGGAAGTCTCCGGATATTTGGTAATTGTTGACCATCCACTAATCTACTGGATTTTCCCATAGAAAATGAAAGAGCACCTAGGGTTGAATCTTACTCTTGATACAAAGTAGCTGGAAGAAGGGGGAAGGGAATAAACAATGGTCCCAGAGTGATAGAAGGAGTCAGGAAACACTTGCAGAGAATACCAGAGAGGGAATGAGCGCCTTTTAAAATATCAAGTTCTGCAGGAACTGGTCATGGGAGATGGATCAAGCAGTCTCCTGAGGCTTGTCCTTGGTGGCTTTAATGGAGCCATTGCACTGAAGCATCTGCAGTGAGAGTCAGGTTCAGTTGTGTCAAGAGTGAGTGGGGAAGAGAAATTAGAGATGGCTAAAGGAGAGATAGTAGCACTGAGACCAAGCTGTTAAGGCTGATATTTCTGAATTGATTTGTTTGTTGTGTTTAACATGTCAGATTGGAAAAATTTCTGTTGGAACAGATGCCAATCAAGAATGAGCCGCCATGTATTGCCTTGCTGTGTAATTTCAAACGTGGGCATATTTTAGTCTTTTACATTCACACTGCAGGAGTGCCTTCTTTTTAAGGTGACAGAATAATTTTTGAGGGAAGCATCACTTACTGTGGTAGTCATTTCCTGAGTGTGGAAATTTTCATAGGTTTGAACAGCTGGCCTCCTGTTTCATTGTGGTAGTTTACATCTTGCTGTCTAAACTATAATTATAATAAAATCTTTCTGGATGATATTTTCTGGGATTGTATTTTTCTAAATAATCACTTTTTAAATTTGTATAGTGATCACATATTATTTTAAAGTTATAGAAAGAGAAAAGTATTATGAAGAAATTAAATACCCCCTAATATTACCATAATGTTTGCTTTATTTTCTTTGAATCTTTATATATATTTTCAACATTGCGATAAGGTTTGTGCAATTTTGCATCTTATTTTCATGTTACAATTTGCTCTGTTTTTCATTTTTTACATGGTCTTTTCCAATTTAAGATATTGTATAATTCTTCAGATTGGTAAAGTGTGCTTTCTTTTAATCATTCCTCTATTTAAGAATTCCCTTTTTTTTCATGTTGTCATAAATTTTTAAATTTCATTATCTATTCAGATAACTTCTTGACCTGGAATTTCTGGATCAAAGGTGCATAGATATTTTAAATTTCATGACATAAATTATCAAATTACTTTCCCCAACCCTTACATATGTAGGCAAAACACACTTATAGTTAAGTTTACTGATTAGCAAATCAAGTGTGGAAAATAACTTTGGTCCCTTGTACAAGTGGTTCTTGGCATCGCCCTGCTTCCCTTCCTCTTCCTCCTCTCTCTGTCCATCACAAAAACACAGAATGTGTACTCTATATCTTTCTCCTCGGATTTTTATGTTAGTTTAATTGTATAATCATATTTATATCTTTAGATATGAAATTTGCTTAAATTCTTTTGAATCTTTTATATTATAAATTTCATATTTTTAAAATCCATCACTCTGGTATGATATGTGTGTACATTTACACATGTATACACATATGCATATATAAATGGCATCTATTTTATTTATCTCTTGAAAATTCAGTATATATATGTATATACATACACCTTTATGTTTAAAATATATGCACATACACATATATATTTTTTAGTTTTTAATTAAAATAGATGCTTTATATTCTGAATTTGTAAATATCTGAGGAAAGCTTTCTGTTGCAGTCTTATGTGAATTAAGATTCAAAGGTCTGTCTGTGTATCTCATGTCAATGGACAACTGGGTGTCTAGAAGCCATGGAGCCAGCTGTATTAGCTCCTTAGTAAAAACCACTTTGTTTTTTTGGATACTTTCAGTGTTTTTCCTAAGGATTGTTATCCAGCTCTTGTGCCAGTGGATGTGTAGATAGTTTTCCATAAACTCTACCTATAATGTGCTTAGCCCCTTTCATATACATAATCAAGTCTCTCATTCTCTCTCTCTTTCTTCTACTCAGAAATATTGCTATAATTATTACTTTGATTATTGTGTATATTCCAAATCTTATCAAATACTCAAAAGCTATAATTGTTAGTCAAACTATATCTTCTGCATAATATCCATCAAGTCCTTATTCATTTTCATCTTTGTCCTTTACTTAATTTAGATTGTCATCCACAGGACTGTGTATTTGTTTTCATTGTCAGTTCTATTATATTATTAGAATAGAATGTTCAACAATAATAACTATCCTCATTAGGGTCTAGTGCTAAGTGACATGGGAATTGCCTGCTGGATGACTCAAGGCTTGCTGAATTGATAGTCTTCATAGACAATGTGTTATAGAGAGTAAACATCGGCAACTAGGAAAATGGGGATATGGCTATATGTTTTCCTTCTGGATGACAGCACTTTTAGTCTTCACTAATTGAATTATACATATATGAACTGATCATACCATAGGAACGCCAGAAGGGTTAGTGAGTATTTAAGTACCTGGCCTGGGTTGGGGGATTTGATTTATCTATAGATGATAGTGAAAAGTAAACTTCATCAGGGTAACAAGTTTAGTTCCAACACACCCAATCCATTGCTTGTTTTTTTATGAAGCACCATTTCATGGTGGGGAGAGTCACACCAGAGTAAAATCACAATGTAGGGCTCAACAAATTTTTAGCTGTTGCAGTTGATATTTCTTTGAAATTCTTAGCTTACTCACTTCCTTACTTCATTTTTTTTAAAGCTTATCCTGTTGTTTTATAAAATTTAATTCTGCTGTTTATTACTTAGCATTTGTAAGCCTTTTTGCACATTTCAGAGACCAGATCTTCCCAGCTACCCCTGAACATGTCAAAGCTGTGAGTGATACCCTCTCTTGTGAGCAAGGGTGATGTTTTCGTTTTCTTGTGCTCTGGTACTTTGTGTGGTATGAGTCAGTTGACTCATTCTGAAATGATTCTTCCAGGCCATGGGATTACCAATAGACAGTGTGGATTCCTTTCTCTGTCCATCTGCATTGTAGAAATCTTTCCTCCAAGCTTTCCCTTTACCCAGTGTCATTCAGGCAGTTTAGGAGCTCTGTTTCCCTAGGATGGAATCTGGCCATACCCTTTCCTCCTGTTTGTGCTTTGTTACTCTGGAATAGTGATAAATAACACCAGCATTGTGCTTCACACTCAAGCTCTTGTTGTAGGTGCTGTAACTACAACATTGAATTTGCTGTGGCTGTAGTTCTGCTGTGCCACTGCCATCACCCTTCATGTTTTGTTTGAGTTAATCTTCAAATGGATGGATAAGGTGGTTCCCAATAAAATAACACAAGTTTTACTTATAGAATGGTAGGGATTTCTCATTAGTTAACAAACTTCTCTAATTCAGGGACAGATAATGAAGTGTGAGCGCACTGCTGAAGTTTTCTAGGCAGGAAAAAAAATGATTTCATTTAACCCAAAGCACAAGTAAGTACCATATATTTTTTTTCTCTCAATCCATTTCAGTTGGAGAGGGAGAGGGAGGGGTTGGTGAGGTATAGACAATAGCCAAATAAATAATTAAAATATATTGGATGTTAGAAGTAAGAGTGGAGAAAAATAAAGATGGAGAATTCCTAATTCTTATTTCCCATTGTTTCATGGTTGAAGCCATGTCATCATAGTTATTTTTATGGGAAATTGGGGGAAGCTCCATTAAGTAGAAATAGCCAGTATTGTTGCTGGAAGTTGCTTTTAAACCAGAATCCAGCTATGCTTACATTTAATGGTTGAAAAACTATTATTACTATTAATCTCTGGTGTGTGTTATTTAATCCTTGCCACACCTCTAAAATAAGTATTATTTATCCCTCTGAAGCTGAAGAAAATAAGCTTAGAGTGATTAAATAACTTGCCTGAGGGAACATAGCTAGCAAAAAACCCAAAGCAGGATTTGAACTGAAATTTCTTTGATCCAAAAATCACGTTTGTAATCACTATACCTTTCCCATTCAAGCTCTGATTGAGCTAAGCAATATGAGCAAATTAACAAATTGATTGGTTTTAATCCAAACTGTTTTCCAGAGCTTGCACATGATTTGGCCCCTGCTTTATCTCTCCAACTTTATTTTAGACTACAGACCCTAGGCTCTCTGCCCCAGCCCCACTGGCTTCCTTTTTGTTCCTTAGATACCACTTTTGGAGACCTTGGCATATGCTGTTTCCTTAGTTTGCATTGTTTTCTTTCCTCTTCCCTCTCTCTTTATATGTTTGCCTCCTCCTTCTCTCCCAGGTCCTAGTTCACATATCATTTGCTCAGTCTTTTTCTGACCACTGTATACTGTATATGGATGCTGCTCTTCCCCTTTTACCTGTTATTTCTGTCACAGCATATAACCAATCTGGAATCAACCTGTTCACTTATTTCTCAGGTCTCTCCCTACATATTATAAATTATCTGAGGGCTGGAACCTTCTGCCTCTTGGTTATCACTGTATTTACTGATCATATGTGTCAAGTTCTGCTCTAACAGATGTGGAAAAAAACAATTGAATGAAACTTGGATGAATGATTTTGAAATGTATACATTTGTTTCTACTTGAAAACAGTGCTTTAAAAATGTTTCAGTGAAATGTATTTGAAAATGTCCGTGATAACTTTGAGTACTCAAAATTTTGTTTAAACTTTGACTTGCTAGCATAATCACAAACTATCACAACTTTCTGCAGTAATAGATATTTGTTTTGGTTTTAGCATGTCCAATTGTCTTATTTAAATAACTTGAAAATGAATATTTTTAAATGTTTTTATTGATTTTAGAGAGAGAAGGAAGAAAGATAGAGATAGAAACATCAATGTGAGAGAAACATTAATTGGCTGGCTCCTATATGCCCCTAGTGGCGATTGAGACCACAACCTGAGCATGTGCCCTTGACTAGGAATCTAACCAGTGACTTGGTTCACAGGTTGATTCTCACCATCCAGGTAAAAATTGATATTATTTAATAAAAATAAAACTAGCTAATCATCTGCAATAGAATAATAGTGTTACATAATCATAACAGTTTTCAGTTAGATATGGACTTAGTATATTCTCTAGTCACACTGAAATATTATAGATTGGTAAGAAGGCTTCTCAAAAGCTACATGAGTAGATCCAGGTTCAGAAATGTGGAGCAGGAGCCTTTCTGTGGTATTAGGCCAATCCTTACTGTGCTTCTTTCATATGCCCTCCCCTTCCTATTATAGTGAATACTAGTGGCCTGGTGCATGACATTTGTATGGGGGAGGGCTTCCCTCAGCCCAGCCTGCACCCTCTCCAACTGGGGACATCCCTTTCACAATCTGGGACCACTGGCTCCTAACCACTCACCTGCCTGCCTGCCTATTACCCCTAACTGCCCTCCTCTGCTGGCCTGATCTCACCTAGTCCCTGTCTCTCTTTGTTTTTCTCAGCAGTCCTCCAGGCTTCCCTGCTTCCCTGTCTCCCACTTTTTCTTTCCCCACTGGGAAGGGATGGGGTGAATGGGGGTCACTCCACCCTCTGCCTGCCTTCCCTTCCATCCAAACCTCTTCAGGCCCAATCTGTTTTGTTTCCTCATTCTGAGAGAGGCTCTAAGAGCAAGCTGGGAAGAAGAGAAAAAAAGGGAGGAAAGGCTGTGAGCTGGTGGGCACTGTGTGTGTCTGTGAGTGTGTGCAATTGTGAGTGAGTGCGAGTGCTGACCCTGCCTCCCCCATCCCTGTTTCCCCATCTTCACTGCCACAAGTCCCCATCCATCAGAGCCTGCTGTGCATGCAGCCTGGGCATTAGGTCAAGTCTCTGGTCATCATGGATATGACAGACCCAGGGTTTTTATATATTAGGATTTTTATGGGAGCAATAGATTATATATAGTATTTAATCTAAATCAATAAACTTGTATCTCAGAAAGAAAAGTATGAATATTAATCAAAGTTCACAGTTTATCTGAAGTCCATAAGAAATGTGATTTAGCACTGAAACCATTGTACACTATTCTATCTAAGGCAGCTGTTATACAGACACATGGCCTAGAGGCTAGACCCTCTGCTAGAAATCAAAAGTGTTAGATTCAGGATGAAAGAATCATCAAGCTTAACAATGGAAACTACTACATTCAAGCCTCACATTCTTATTCAAAAATCAAAAATTCTTAAAAATCAGATTTTAATAAACTTTAAATTTTTATAAATCAGTCATATATGACAAAAGAATTCCTCATTCTTCAGAAATATTTCTTGAATATATAGCTTTATTTGTGAATAAAAGTTTACCCACATTTCTAAAAAAAAAAAGAAGATATTATTTGCCTTTATGTCTTCTTAGAAGCCAAAGATTTATTTTCTATGAGTCAAAAAAACAAACAAAAGCAAACTACATTGTTTTATTTCTATAAGGAGATGAAGAAAGGAGGTGTGTTTCATCAATGGAAATGGTGTGTCCACTGAACGTGGTCAGTGACTGTATAAAGTATTCTAAGAGGTTAAAAAATAGTGTTGTTGCTAGGAAGTAACTCTTGTAAGACCAATGCAGTTAAGACCTGTATTGTCTGTCTTATTATTCTTAAAAGGCCAGCAGCAACATTAGCTCACTTAATGTTTATACAGCAGAACACAGATCTCAGTTTAGATAAATATGTAGTTTATCTTTTTTTTCTGTGAATTGGAAGAGTTTTAGGCTGACTCAGTAGAACTCCATTTCTCTTCAATGCTTGTTTATAGAACCATCACAGGCTATGGAGAAAATATTATTCATTCCCAAATAACTGCATGTAAGTCATTGACTCCTAGAGTACAAGGGATTATCTTGTCAAAAATCTTCCTTGTAGAAATAAAGCTTTCCTATCAAAAATCATCCTTATAGAGATAAAGCTTGTCTTAGAATTCTGGTGACTATTATAATGAGGATTTATTTGTCTTTGTGTGTATATGTGCAGGAATACATGGACTCCAATAAATACATTGAGCATCTGCTAACTCAACTCGAGGAGAAACACAGAAGTCTCTGGAGGTGAGTTAAACCCATGTCCTCAACTTTAGCAGCCTCTATAGCTTTGATCTTAATCCTGGAGGCAGGGAATTGGAAAATGATTTTTTGTTTCATTTGGTGTCAAAAGCATCACTCTGGACAAATATTATCAGAGGCTACCTAGAGAATTCCATTTCTCTAACTAAAGTAAAGCAGCAGTGCCAAGAGTTGTCTTTGAGTCAAGGACCTGCTCAGAGCTGGAAGGATGGTAGAAATTTGTACAGATACTAGTCAAGGTCAATTAATTAATTTGTCTAAGGCCATCTGGCAACCTTGCTGATACGTACTTGCTTGCTTAAAGATTATTTAGGTTTTTCTATAATTAAAAGATAGGATGCTGCTTAAGATTCTCGTTTCTCTTCATATCAAATAACATTTTGAGAATGCTGTTGTATAGATCCCAATGTTTTTGTTATAAGTGGTAGGTTCTGATTTTCAGTAAGGAAAGGTATGTGACAATATTTGTGCAGGTAAGTTGGAAAATGATCAGTATCATAGAAGTCATATTCTCAAGTCATTCATTCCCTGGGGCCCCTTGGGAATTGAGACTGGCTAAGGATGTTTATGATATTATTATCTAGATTATTAGGTTATGCTGTTCACAGGTGCAGCTATGGAATTTATATTCCTTTTTCTAAATTCCTGTAGCTCTTGTTGTCTGGAATAAGTACACTAGTGCTCATTTATATAATGCCTGATATTGCACTAGAATTGTTTCACATAATTAGCTTTGACTCCCAATGGTCAGTATGCCCCTAATGTCCTCTACTTCTTATCTCCTTGAGGCAGGGAAGAGCTTTCACTCTGTTCACAGAGATGGCAGGTAAATATTTGCTAACCCAATGGCTCTTTTATCCCACTTTATACAAATCCATTGTCATTGGTCTTTGCATCAGGTTATGCTGCCCCTTCTTTATGCATCCTGTAACAAATCTCAATAACCTTGTCATTCTTCCTGAAGAATTCTAGTTCTTGGGTAAAGTGCCTGATACTTCCATTTGTCCTGCTCATATATTAGTTTTCCTACTAGAGAACATAGTTATGTTTATAGTAATAGTATTCTATTTCTACACACAAAAACTGCTGGCAGAATACAACAGAAGTATATAGTTTTTAAGTTTGCTTGCCACTGACAGGCACACCAATTAATTTTTTGTAACTTGATGCAATAGTTGCCAGATTTGTGTTTGAGAACTATAACTTGGTGTTAATATAGTTTTCTTTTGTGAGCCAGTGTATTGTATTAATAAAATTAACAACAATGCAATAATATATTTATGGTTATGTGCCTTTTAAATTATATTTTCCATAGATCTACTACAAAGTATGTTTAAAAGTCTATTTAACTGAATTGCAGCACTTTCTTTCAACTACTTGAACATTTTATTTTTTTCCAAGAGAAAAATACATAAAAATGATGAATACCCTATGACAAAGGAAATTTACAGTTTAATTTGGTCATTAAGTGTGTCTTATAAACATCATTGGGAAGGGATAATGGTTTTATGGGTTTTTGAACCCAATACCTGCATGGAAAGAATATTTTTCTGCTTTATTAAGGTAGCTAATAAAAGACTTCTGGTCTTCTCCAACATGATTAAGTTAAAATCTCATTTCAGGCACAGAATTAAACTAACATAAAGTAATAGCTTAGAATTTTGTGTGCAGTTGCTTCCATTTTCTTTCAGAAATGGAATTATTGCTAGTGAAAAAACCCAGCCTTATATATAGTGGCAGAGGATCTAATAAAATGACATTTGAATAACAATAAAGGGCAATAATGGCATTTGAACAGTCAGAATAACTGCCAGTGAGAAAATGGAAATGGGTAGTATTGAAAAGAAAACTAAAACCAGTAATAGCAGATTTATATACTATTTATTGAATCATGAAATTATACTTGATTATATTTTGCAAATAGATCTTGACTTACTTAAAGTAATAGGCTTTATAGTATTATTACAGTGTCATAACTGCAACCATAGCTGAACTGTTTTTGGTGAAGAATATGCGAATGGAAGTGAGCACTGTGGGAAATTCTTTCAGGTTGTGATTAAATTTTTAAACTGCTTTCTTGGATTTGGGTAGACTCTTTGGTGTGCAGAGGATCATGGGAACAGCATGTGATGAATGCAAACACAACTGGAATGTCAGAAGTTAAACAAATGTTCCCATAACTCAATATAAAACTATTTCTCTGACTTCATTATGTCTTTGATCTATACCTGGTTCAGTTTTCATGAAGGAGGCTACTTTTCATTGCTCCTGATTCTAACTGATGGCCTTCCATTTATACTTGAGCTAAGGTATAACTTAAAGGACAAATTTTGAATATTTAGTTTTTTCAACAACAATGATTAATTTATAGCCACAATCTTGGAAAATTGGTCAAAATAACAGTAGGTACATTTTCTGTTAGTGATACTTGGTAAATGATTAAAGACTTTAGACATTTGGGTTCATGGCTTAAAAGCCTTTTCTTATTTTTTTGTGGAGGGGCTACTTGTCTTTCTTAGTTTCTAGTCATTTCTCATAGCATAATAACCAGTTGCTGTGACACAAATATATTGTAATCATACCCTCAAGATAACTGCTTAGTATTCTACTGAAATAGACCTATTAACTAGCTCTGGGTTTTCAAATGATAAGGAATTTGTGAAGTCCAAAGATAGCTGTCTGGCCATAAGAAGTCATTTAGCTCAATTGTCTTTTTTGATACTGAAAGAAAACTTGTGCAAATTCATCTGGATACCAGGGCAGAGTCAGAATCTAGAATATAGTCTAAGATTTGAACAGGAGTCTAGGTGTGTTTGATATGCTCTGCCCCTTCCTGCTTGATGAAAAGGACACAACTCATGGCCCCTTGTTTACTAGTTGAAGTTGAAATGTGATAATATATTTCTGCATGTTTATTTGTTTTACCATGGAAAGTCAAGATTAGAAGGAAAGGCCATTTGAACTTGATGATTTTTATATCATCTGTTACTATTTCTGATTTGACTAAATATATCAGTGACTAATAAAGATTATAATAAAACAGTTGCTGAGAATGACTTTCTCCTACTTTGAAAGAAACCTTTATCCATTTGCAGCTTCAAATTGAGAGTGTAGAACAATACAAACAGATGGAAAATACCAATCGAATTCATGAATATTTACAGTGTTAATGATTCTTTGATGTCTTCTAAGTGAAAATATGTATAAAAATGGAAATAGCATGATACTAGAGAAGGAAAAGAGGACTGGAGTGGAGGTTTGTGAGACTTGTACTATTGTCCTGGCTTGCCAACCTGGCTGTCTGGTGACATGTGAGAGTGAGTTTCTATATCTATACAAGAAAGGTATCAATATAACTAGTATTTAAGATTACAGAGCCCTGAGACTATATGAAACAAAATGTTTAGTGTTACATTTATATATGTCAGATATGTAGAATCTCATCTATACTAATAATAGACTAACACGTAAATTGACCATACCTCCACGACACCCATAGCCAATCAGGAGTGATTATGTAAATTAACCCAACAAAGATGGTGAGCCTATGGGCAGCACACATGTGCACAGGCGCAGAGAAGCTGGTGGGCAGAGCGGGGTGGGATGCTTGCCTTGGGCAGCGCGCTCCAGATGGGTGTGCAGAGTGCACAGATGCAGAGCAGCCAGTGGGGAGAGAGCCTCTGGGCAGTGGAGACGAGTAGGTGGAGGGTGGCCTGTACTCCCCACATGGTGGCAGTGGCAGCCATGAGTATGCCAACCGGAGCCTCAGGCCAAGCTGAAGTAGCACCTGCAGGCCATTAGCACTGAGGAGTGGCTGCGCAAGTCCCACCTCCTGGTCCAGAAGGTGCGCTATCACAGGGACAGCCACCGTGGTGGGCCATATTGATGTCTTCCTGACACGCCATGGGGGTTTGTGGATCTGCACAGCCACAGGCCTCTGGTGCGCACATCCTTTTCTCCCCCGCTGGCAATGAACATTCCTCAGTGCACTGTCACCCATGTGCGCCTGTGCGCCTGCAAAGTCTCAGACCATGGTGTGTACAAGTTATTCCCTGACCCTCCACTGCACTTCCATCAACCCCAGCATGCCGACATCCCTCACAGGATATGTGCACATCTCCTCCGCATGCTCACATCCTTTGGAGAGTGTCTAGGTATTCTGGTGCTGAGGGTGGGCACCTGTGAGATGACAGTGATATATCCTGTTCTCGCAGAGGCCAGTGCAGTGATGAGATCAACTCCATGGGGCTAATGCAGGTGCTGAGGTGGGAGCAGTTGGGGACAGACACATCTAGTGGGCATGTGCGGCCCTCACTGAGGTGCCTTCGGTCAGCATTCAAGATCAGGAACCCAGAGGAGGTGAGGCGTTCCAATTTCTCAGTGAAATGGTGGGATAGTCAGGGTGACTGCAGAGGAGGAATGTGCAATTTGGGCACCGGCACCCATAAGTGAAGGCTGCCCTGACTGACCTCACTCGCTTGGAGCCTAGTGCACTCCCACCAGGAAGTGGATGACATGATGTGCTTTTCCGAGTTAAAGAGAGAAAACATTGATTCTCCCGCTCCCAGCAAAGGTGGAAAGTTGAGTGGGGAGACATGTGAAGAATGAGTGAGGTTCCCTGTCTGAGAGTTCCAAATCTACCATTGGTTCCTTTCACCACCCAATAGAAATGTACAGGGTGTCTTCCCAAAATGTACATACACTTTGAATACCTACTAATTCCAATGGGTTTAAGAAATGAAAAGAAAGAAACAACAATGGAGCTGTCACCTGTTAAAAGTGTGGGTACAAACCGGTCGTTGGACATTCCCTGAGGGGTCCTGGATTGGAGAGGGTGCAAGCTGAACCAAGGGGCTCTCTTTCCCCCCTGTGCATTAGTTTTGTGCACCGGACCTCTAGTTTTTCTATAATACTTGAATAATGCAGCATGATCAACCTGTATTATGTATATCCTATATTATAAAAGCCTAATATGTTAAGTGCCTGGTTGTCCGGGTGTCTGTTCAACCAAAGCATAATATGTTAATGATATGCTAAGGCTGCTCAACTCTTGCTTTGACTAATACACTGACCATCAAGGGGCAGTCAACCAGTGGACTAGTTGATATGATGTGCACTGACCACCAGGGGGCAGATGTTCTGACTGGTAGGTTAGTTTCTTGCTGAGGTCCAGCCTATTGGGACTGAGTGAGAGGGGCCAGACAAGCCCTGAAGCCCTCCTGTGGTTCCTCCCTGGGCTGGCCAACCTCCCATGTCTCTCTCCAGCCTCTGTTGTGCACTGGTAGGGTCCCTTGGCCTGGCCTGCACCCTCTTGCAACCCGGGACCCTCTCAGGAGATACCAGAGAGCCAATTTTGGCCCAATCCCATAGGCCAGGCTGAAGGACCCCACTGGTGCACAAATTCGTGCACTGGGCCTCTAGTATATACATCATGGAAATTTTTAAGAATATGAGTAGAAATTATTAATATGACAGAAATACCTAACAGTTTTCCAATAACCCAGCCAGATAATGTCAAAATGTTCATTTCAGATTTTCCTAGCTCAAATTGGAGACAGTGTTATCAATAGCTTGTAAATAAATAAAGTAGGTCTGCATGAGCAAGATTAAATGACAATATCTGGTAAATTCAGAGTGGCAACTGCCAGCCAACAGAGACTAGATTACCAAAGTGATATTAGAACAGGCTCTGTGTAGGCTAGGGCTTCTCAGTTGAGATACTATTGACATTTGGGGCCAGGACATGATTTTATTATGGGGGAGAGGGTGCAGGGGTGTGTTGTTCTGTCTATTTTAAAATGTTTAGTATAATTTCCAGCTACATGCCAGTAACACCTTCTCATTGTTACAACCAGAAAAGAAATTCTCCAGACATTTTCCCTATGTTCTCTAGAATTCTCTCTCATCCCCTTTGAGAACCAGTGATCTAAATCACTGATGCAAGCACATGCCCAGAAATACTAATACCCTTTTTAGGGTCACTGTTTTGGGTGTTTTAAAAACAATAAATGCATTCTGAGGTCATACCAGGTAACACCAAGCTTTAAATTGTTTTAATTGCAGAACTTTTAAAGCCAGTTATGCGCTATATACATCAAATATAGGATATAAAATTTAATTTTGACTAACATGTGCTATATACATCAAATATAGTATATAAAATAAAATTTTGGCTTCTTAAAACAATCTCAGTCATATCTTTCTTGAAGTATCTACTCTGACTGTGGTTCCAGGAAACACATTTTGGGAAGTGGTGATCTGGCCAGTCTGATAGCCAAATATAAACATGGCAGTACACCATCCTTCCCATTACCTGGGATGGGTAACTAGTTAAAAACCTGTTAGTGCTGTGGGAAGTCTGGGTTGTTGGTAAAAGGGGGAAGTAGGTGTCTGGGAAAGCCAATCCCAAGTTCTTCACCATTGTCTTGAAGGGTTGCCAAAGCCTCTATAAAAAATTCCAATAATCTGAAGAACATTTGATTACAAACTATGTTAGCCCTAGTGATGCACTGAATTCCTCCTTTCCCAGGAGGAGAAATGATGGTTTCCATGTGACTAAGGGGAGGACAACACTTCATCGAAAACCTTTTATAGATCCCTAATTAGATTAAGACTTCCTAAGTCCTATCTCTTCTAACAATAAATTTTTGATTTTAATGTATCCAAAATTCTTAAAAATAGACTTTTTTTGTGTGGCTTATGTGTAATTCTTATCCTAAGGAAAGAGAGGGGGGGGGGGAATGGGCAAACACTTTTTGTTATGCTCATCATGATTCAAAATATTGCTTATATACGTAGAGTGAACATTGAAATGAAATGGTTTACATTCCAAATATTCATTCATGTATGCCCTAATTTTGATATATTTATATATGTGGGGGGATAGATAATTGGCACCACTGCCTACAGTTCATTTCAGCTCTAATCTTAATTTCCATAAAATGTGAGGGATATTAAAATTACTTATTGAGACACTGAATGCTATTCTATCCCCAGGAAAAAAGAGTTCTTTGCTACTGTTACCTAGAAATTGTCTTGCCTTTGTAAAACAGAGATAAGAAGAAAAAAGCACATGTGCCCCAAGAAGTCAAGACCAGAGCCTCTAGGAGATTTATCTTCTATGCATCTTGGATCTCAGAATCATATTATCCAGACATCTTAAGAATTAGCATGTCTCTATCCTCATGGGGTTAATTTATGTAGAAGGAAATGCCAAGTATTAAACAGGTTGCCTTCGCTGTAATCATAGACTTCCACTGGGAGATCTTAATTGGCAACAAGTAAAATTGCTCTGCATGAATTCCTAATGGTGGACACCACATAAAATAAGAACTGTGATTTGCTTTTTAAATTCCCTTCCAGAGAAAAAGAGGCTATCTCTGGGGGCCTGGATGTATGGCAAACAAGGAACAAGCTCAGTGTTCTGCAAGAGCAATAAAAGCTCTGAAAGCAAAACCTCATGCTATGCCAGCTCAATAACAGCACGTGGCTTCCCATATCTGCAGCCCTGTTTCACTCCACTGTAGTCAAAGGAGACTACGGCTAGCAAACTTTATATTATCTTCCCCTGTTCTCAACCCTGGGGCTGGATTTCTAAATCATAGCTAGATTTGTGGGCAAGTGTAAGCACAAGGGCCACCCTGGAAACCTATCAATGTCACTTCTCAGTTACCCACTAGGGGTTGCTTCAGAGATGCAGCCAGTCCCAGACCCCTACCAAGATAAGAGACTTGCCTCTAAGTCACAGCCTCTACCCAGCATCAGGCAAAATAAATCAAGGCTCTGGAAATTGGGTATTGCCTTATGCTTCAATGATTATGTAATCTGTGGGCAATGGTGGAGATACTTATTATAGATCGATGGTGCCATTTTATAGGAGCAAAGCAGCATTGAGGCTGCTTCTCAGATATGGAGCCCTGCTGGAATAGCATCACTGTCTTTAAGGTGACTTGTTCAGCAACAGAAGAGGCTTGTAAGTGTCTGGATTGACTGAACCAGAAGATCACCCAGGTTCATATTTCACCTTGTATTTTAGGGTTGATCATAATAGTTTATTTACATGACCTGTCTGATATGCTTGTGCTTTAAAAAAAATTCTTTATTGTTTAAAGTATTACATACGTACGACTTGTTGATCTTAGAAGGTTGCCTAGTGTTTGAAACCAGAACCCCTGGGATAAGGGGACACCAAAAATGCCAGACTGAAACTCTAAAGGAACATTATATAAACAATCTTCTGTTTCTTAACAAATCCATCCAGCCTTATTTTTTTTTAAAGGGGACTGCTAATCCAACAGAGAATGTATGCTTAGGTCTTAATCTCATAAATATTAGACTATTTAATATTGTGTTGTATTTTGTCTTATTCACTCCAAATTTTGTTTGCCAAAAAAAAAAAATGAACATGTATTTATCCATAAAACACATTTTTTTTGGAGACTATCCTTCAAAAGCCCAAAGGTTTCCCCAAGAAGTTGGTGTTTAATCCAAGTAGGAATAGCTCTGGAGGGCAGAGGTCAGATGAACAATTGATTAGTGAATAGATTTAATTTGAACTACCTTGAAGACTTTTAGTGTATATGCATAAGATGATGAGAAATGCAGGTCTGGAGCTCTTTATAATTTATATGTAAACCACAATATAGATAGAGGCATTAGGTTAGCCTATAAAGATGTAAAACTGCCCTCTCATGTAACTAGGGAAATAGACCCAGTTTAAAGATGGATTTACTGCAGCCAAGGGCAACTTGAGTTGAATAATATTGTACAAGAGGGTCCATAGATTATTTGAAAGTCATTCTACTTGTAATTTAAACAAGTTTTTATTCTACAAGCAACCCTTTCAAAGTACCAAAAATATTTCAACATCAATAGAATTTGGGGGTCACCGAGAGAAATTTACCACTATTGAATCTAAAAGCATTTGGCTTGAAATATGTTTGTTATTTTTAGATCCACGCTTATCTTAATATGATGGCCAGGAACCTAATGTGATTTACTTATCTGAAGTTAAAATAAAGAATCTCAAGCAAAAGGTATTTTGCATATTTATTCCGGGTAATAAAGATCACAAATATTCACTACTAAGAAGGAAACTCCAGCAGGCAATCATATAAATGACCCAGTAAACGGAAATGTGCATGTTCAGGCTGAAGTGCACCCAGAGTAGGAAGGACACAGTGCCTTTATTTTTTATTTTTCTTCTGGAAGGGGGAATGAACTGGGTAATTGACCATGGCCTTCTATTTAATTTTAATTTTAATGGAAAAACTCCCCGCTAACTTGTTAGGCCTGAGTATCCTTGTAATTTTCTTTAGGGGATTGATTTTAGAATTTAACTCTACATATATCTCTAAATAGGCAACTCTGGAGCTAAAAGGAGTAATTTTTTTTTCTTATTCCCTATGATTGTTTTTAACTTTCCATATTCAGAGGCCTGGGAGGGAGTTCTAGGACCTTCCCTTCACCCCTCACCTCAGCTCTGGTGATGGGTATTTGGGCCTCTGAGAGGAGAAATTTAAAAATAGACCTCCCCTCTCAGAGGCTTTAATTATGGAAGATTGTGTACTTCTGTCTTACAAATTAGGCCTCATGAATAATCCCACAAAGAAGTAAGGGTGGGAAGACGCCTGAATCAAAGAATCGGGAATAGCTTGGCAAAACTATAAAGTAGCGGATAGAAAACATCTGTTAGATATCTCAGAGCAGGGAAAACTTCTAAGAATGTGACCTTCCGTCACAGGTTTGTTTGAGGTTGGAAACCTGTAGTTGGTTTCATGGCCTAGAAACACTCAATAATTTGCTTTACTGGAAACTGACTGACTTACTGTTTAGGGTTCACTTTCTGAACACTCACTGATGAAAAATTATATATGTACTCTCTATGGAGATAATCCAAGATTTTTCACCAGATGTAAAAGTCTGCATGAGCGAGGAAGTAAAGCCACCCTAGTTCTCAACTCTACACCACTAACTGCTTTACCATCCATCTACTCACTTAAATCTGGTGGTGCTCTGGTTCTTGCCTCCTCTCTCCTCCCCAATTCGGATGACACTTCAGCAAAATACCCTCAATACGTGCCCAACAGTAGATCTATTCTTACCCTCAATGACCTCTTTATCAATTCTAAACAGATAGCTTTCAATCCCACCCTGTCTTATTTTCTAATTATCTCATGCATGTCAGTCTTATACCCTTAAGATCTTTGATCTGTAGGGCCAACTCCTCTTATTCCTCCTATCTCTCATAGTGCTTAACATGAGACATAAAACTTTAGAATAAAACTTTGCTGATCTTGAAAGCATGTAGATAATTGGAAGTATGTTCTAGTCATTTTTGTACCTAAGAGACTTGTCTTGGTGGCATGCAAATGTCTAATGGGATTCACAATTTCAAGAGAGTTACTTTTAGGAAGTTAAAGATGAGAAATTTAATGAAAATGCTATTAGTGGTGTGCAAAGCCAGGAAGAATGCTTACTTCACTGTACTTGTTTATGCTGTTTTCAAAAGTCAATCATAAAGAAGTTTTAAGGCAAGTCAGGTCTGCATGAAAGTCATTGCATATCATAGGAATGGCTCTGACGAGTAACAGCTGTGGATTTCTGCCTCCAATTTTATGGGACTAATCTAACAATTGTATCTTGAACTTCAAACAGCCTTATCAATAGAAACAATGAAAGAATCTCTCATAATTTTGAAAGAAAGGAATTAAGAAGAGATTGTGATAAGTGAAAATATACAGTATAACTAAGTAATAAATCCATGATAAAAATCAAAGGCTAAACTAGTAAGTGTTTTTTGTTTTGTTTTGTTTTGTTTTTTCGTTTGTTTGTTTTTTATCTTGGATAAAGTGAGTTAAAGAAAAATTGTAGACACATAGATCATGTTTCCTTTAAAAACCTAACCAGGCCCTACCTATTTTGGCTCAGTGGATAGAGCATTGGCCTGCAGACTGAAGGTGCTGGGTTCGATTCTAGTTAAGGGCACATACCTTGGTTGCAGGCTCAGCCTGGGAGGCAACCAATCAATGTATCTCTCTCACATAGATGTTTCTCTCTTTGTGTCTCTTCCCCTCCTTTCCACTGTCTCTAAAAATCAATAGAAAAATATCCTTGGGTGAGGATTAACAAAATAAATAAATAAAATATCAAAAGTAAATAAATAAAAACTAAAAAATGAAAAGGCTAGAGAGGGGATACTTACAGAGATGGCCTTGATAATTTTGACATACACTTGAAGTCAGGAGTGAGTTCAAAGTAAAGTTAAAAGGTATAGAAAGAGAACAGCAACTAAAAGTAAATTATCATTTTATTAGTTAATTGCTTTAGGTAAACTAACTATCAAAAGGGGCGCTTTCTATCTCCTAAAGTCTTACTGGTATCCATTCTACACCAGGTGGGGCTGCTCTTTGTTGGCTCACAGCACAATCAGAGTCTCTGTTCCAATTGTTTGCTGACTGTGTTGTATTATTGCTAAATGTTAAAAACATTCCTGGCTTATTCTCTGCAATGTGGAATTCAGGTCCTAATTCTGCTACTTACTGTATAGTCCTGTGAAGGTCATGTAGGCATTCTGGGCCTCTGCTTCCCATTGGTGATAGAACAGGATAGAAGTGAGTGAGTTCAGCAGTCTCTCGTTACTTAACTATCAATGACTCTTAACCTGTCATCTTGAAGGAATAGTTGAAAGGTTGGATGATGAAGCCAGAAGAGAGTGATAGATACAGGGAATTACTGAGAGCTGAAAGTGACAAGTTTTCTCATTGAAAGAAGGCAGAAAATTATTTTTACGAACCTAGTTCTCTTTAAACTGTAACTCTTAGCACTGAACCTTCTGGAGGTAATAAAACAGCACGCTGGCGGATCAGGGCACCAGAGCTGGGCAGCGTCTGTGACCATTTTCAAAAGGTTTTCCAGGAAACTGTTCCATTGAATAATGTTTAAGTTTCCACAGAAGCTATGAGCACAGCACAATGCACAAAAAAAGAAAGAAAAAAGTCAATTGCACTGTATCAAAAAAAAAAAAAGTAGCTCTGCGGTTATGGTCCTTATTAAGGGAAATTGCATTGTCTTATGATGTTTCTTTAGTATTCCCTGGAGATTCATGAATTCACTGGCTAATTAAAAGTCAGAATGTATATTTACCTGGACTTGTTCATTATCTTGTCTAATTGATTTTCCTGAATGTCTGCTCTGGAAATAAAGATATGAATGGGGTCAGTTACAAAGGCTCAAAAACAGAGAATCTTTAGGCCAGACACACAATTTAGGATTTTGGCCTTTGGGGCCATTTGTTACCAAAATCATGAAAGTTAAAATGTACCATAAGTTGCATTTATCTAATGATACCTCTTTCACCAGTCTGCCTACAGTTCTCATGTTTGAAATAAAGGAAATCGGTGCCCAGAAAAATCACCTATGATATCTGTACTTGCCACCTGAAGAGAGTCCTGGTGTTCCTCTCTTAGTTCCTGTAGTATCCTATCAAGGATTAGTTTGCCAAGTTAGATACCTGTGGGGATCTGAGCTCTAGAAATTTCTTAGCAAAGTCAAGCATGTTTATAATAGAATAAAGGAGTCCTATTGGAAATGTAAAATTACAAATCTAAATATTTCTATTTTTAGCCACCAATGTCCCTACCAACCCTAATCTTTTTTTATTACTCATTATTCCTAGATACATCCCCCTCTTGTCCAGGACTCCATTCTAGAAAGGCTTACCAAGGTAAAGTTTAGGTCCTCCTAATGTTCAAACCCTTAGCCTGGTTCCTCAGCCCACCTGAGTTCCATTCTGCCCACTCTCTTCCCTTTCAAACTTGAGATTACACTACATATGTACACATATATAGTGATTTACATCTTGTGGAAACTCCAAAATTATCCCATGTATCTTAATTTTGACTCTACAAATATTCTCAGCACCTGGCCTTCCACTTATGTTCTCTATAAAATGTTGATAGCATAGGGTTGAACATAATTGGTGTTCAGCTGACATTGACTGATTTTCCTGAATAGTTCTATGTGGAACTTTTGCTGATAATGCTGTATCAAGCATATTTATTTCCTATGTCTATTAAGGACATTACAAACTAGGTAGTGTCCAGAGGGCCAGTGACCAAGATGGAATGAGGTGCTGAATACTAAGTTAATAATGGTGGGAGAAACTGAAGATGTTTAGTTTGACAAACAGAAAAATAAGAGGTAGAACTGCTGTTTTTAAAATGCAGTGAGTTGTCCTGTGGAAAAGCATTAGCACCAACCTGTGATATTCATGAAGGAAAAACCGATAAACCAGTTGTCTACATTTGAACCTGAGACAAGCAACTGGGCACCAAAAAGATACACATATCACCCTCTCATGTAGAGAAGGCTGTTTTTGAGATAGTGAACTCTATACAAGTGTCAAAGCAAAACCAACATGACTATCTTCCAGATGTCATATGAAATGGATTGTTACAGTGGATAGAAAGAATCCAGATACCCCCCATTGTTGGATGACTCACCATCTGGCTTTCACTCTCTGACCCTAATGCTGCTCTACTTATTTAATTTTTTTTATTGATTTCAGAGAGGAAGGGAGAGTGAGAGAAAGATAGAAAATCAATGATGAGAGAGAATCATTTTTCTACTGGCTCCTGCACACCCCCTAATAGGGATATAGTACACAACCCAGGTATGTGTCCTGACCAGGAATTGAACCATGACCTTCTAGTTCATAGGTACACACTCAACCACTGAGCCACACCAGCTGGGCCACTGCTCTATTTTTAATGACCATTTTCTCCTTTGTGCACCATCCATTTTAAATAGTTGAAGTCGGTTTTAGCTTTGTTCATAGTTTCACTTTATTAAAGGAGGCAATGTAGGTCCTTCCATTGTTCCATAGACAACTACTTTTCAGACCTCATTAATAATGGCCACCTATTGGACCTATTTTACTTGGTCAATAAAGAAACAATCCACTGTACCAATCCAATCCAATCCATTCCAAATTTATTTCTTTTTAATACATGGTCTCTAATATAAAAATAATATACTTTATTATGGCCAGATTATAAGTGTAGTTTTAGTCATCCTTTGAGAGAGGGCTATTATTCTATCTTTATGATTTTTCTCCTAGTTATACTAATTGTTAATAATACCCTTTAGTCAAAATAGTTAAAATTCCAGCATTATGTCATGCATATCCAGTTACTCTCTTGTAGACTCAGGAATAAAAATCATATTTCAAGAAAGAACAAGGTGTGTTTTAAATTTAGAACATCTGTTCTCATTTTTTTTACTTCTCCTTTATTCCATGATTTTTTAAAAATTGCCTTGTCCAGTTCACATCTTTTTTCCCCAATCCAACAGCTTTATTTATGGTGAAGTGACTAGAGCAGCATTAATCATTATAAGTGAATTAGGTTATTCCTGACTTAGGTAGAACTTTTATTAGACACTTACTCTGGCCTGCAGAAGGGAGAAGGGAATCAGCTTCAGATTATCAGTGAAATGGACAGTTATTAATTTGACATTTATATTCCAAGGTTAAGGGATGTTGGGAAGGATTAATGTTAGAAAGAAGAAACAAAGCTTCTGAGAAAATATTTACCTAGAACACAGCCAATGTGGAAGGTACTACTGGATGTTCTGCTGAAGAAAGGAGTTAAAGTTGAGTTTTGCTAATGTTCATCAGATTCACATTTAGATTTTTTTCCAATTTCAATTTTATTGTCACAGTGGTTGTATATTTTACAGAAAAAGATGCCGCTTTTCAAACCTTTTATGCTAGGAGTTTCAGAGATTTTATTTTGGAAATCCAATCTACTACTCTTTCTTTGTGCTTCTTCCCCCAACCCATATATCTGAGAGGCTTATATCTAGCCCATTTACTACATTAGCAGGCAAGTTTATTTTTCTGGCTTGATGCTAAAGCATTGTTATAAAAGTACCACTTTCAGGCAGTTCTAAAATAGAACCATTATCTCCCTCCTCATAATTTTAAAATTAACATTTGAAAATCACTTTCAGTTTTAGATAACAGCTGAAAAATGACTGAGGGAAGCTTGCATTCATCTTTGTCACATTGGTTAAGGTCTTGCAATAAATACATTGGAGATTATTTTTTCTGTCAAATGCTGCTAGACATTTTAATAAATTAATTATCTGGGCTGTTGTCAGATGGATGTCCCACTATTGTCCTAGAGAAGGTATGAGCTGTGATCCAGCAAGGGGTAAAAGCTGACTCACTTGTCTAATGCCAGTGCTCTTGTTCCAGCATTAAGAAGGGTTCAGCAATCTGGATAAAAGCTGTGCTTAGATAAAGTAGGAGTCCAGAGATGAAAGATAATTTTGAAAGGCATTGGGGGTCAGAGGAGCTTTAGCTAAAGGAGCTAAGTTCTCCTTGTCTCAGGACACCCTGCTTTTTATTAACACAATTCATACTTAGGCAAGGTGGAGATAATATACTTCACAGGGTAGGGTTTTGTACAGAAGCATTGTCAGATTTGGGAATAGCTGTTCAGGTATTTGGCCAACAGAAGGCAATAACTTATAGATTAGATGCCCTGAGATGTCTGGCAGCAAATAATCATCCTTTTCAGTTTTGGGGGAAATGCCTTTAGCCACTCCAACAGGTGACAACATATGTGACTCAGCCTTTGTTGAGTCCCCAAGTTCCATCAATCTTTTGATGAAACTCTCGCAGTTATGACATGCTGGAATGGGCTTCCTGCACTTGTCAGCAGGAAAAAGTCTGGAGAGTCAGTTATGGTGACTTGAGAAGATCACTCTGGAAATGAGATACATGATAGCGGGCTTCTGACAATCTATGAAATCTTTTTTTTCCCAAAGAATGTCCAAGTCAACCTATATTCTATAGTGGGTTAGAGATGTGAGTGTTCCAGATATAGGGATAGTATAAGGCCAGGCTATCATAGAGTGTGAAGAGATATTTTTAAGTTGCTGCATGGCTCTTTGCATATATTTATGGGAAAATCACAAAAAGGTTAGAGGTTCAGGATGTCTGGAAGGTTTCCTGCTTCTCACTTGAGCAAACCAAAGAAAGTATGGATTAATCCTTATAAAAACTTTCTCATGGGATTTCCAAGAGTTGATTCCTCATGTAAAGTTAGAATGTGAAAGCATCCCTCTTGTTTCTGTTTGAGAACAAGAAAACTTAGATACCAGTGTCTGGATTAATTTGTAGTCAAAGACTGGCTTCTTCCAGGTCCACCTTCTGTTCACAAACCCAAAGACCTAGCAGTTTTTCATGGCATCCAAAATGTAGCATGTGAATGGAGACTTTCCCACATGGCAGTAAGAATTGTCATGGAGCATCCTGGCCCCAGGCAATCTCTCTCTTGGCAGAGTTGGCAAAGCTGGACCTCTTTGATGTTAACTTCAATCATTTATAACATGATCCAAACGCAGCATGTTTTCTTACTAACTGGGATGGGCCTATGATTAATTTATATAAGCCATTTAAAATTTATTTCTATTTCTAACTTTTCTCACTTCTTGTTGAGTAATACATTCCATAAACATAACCCCTACTTTGTGGGATAGGGTTAACTTCTATTTGGCCTAACTAAACACACACAGGCTTTAAGTGGTGACCTCTTCAATTAGACATTTTAGGGTTCAATGAGTGAATCCATGTTTATTCATACTTTTTATAAGCTTATAGACACAAGTCACTTTGCATCTGACAACAACACACATGGAACGTGGATTCCTTTTTGTTTTCTTTATTATTTTATCTCTATTTAGAATTTTAAAAAATGTCCTTCCCCTTGGGTATCCTCTTAGGCTTGTTTTCTATATCTGTGGGTCTATTTCTGTTTGATTTGTTTTTTGTGTTGTTTTTTAGATTTCACACATAAGTGAAATCATACAGTGTTTACCTTTCTCTATTTGACTTACTATTTGCACACTACCCTCTAGGTCAATGGTCGACAAATCACGGTGGCTCTCGAACCGCGGTTTGCTGCTCTGTTGACTGAGTTTGCCAACCACTGCTCTAGGTCATTCTATGTTGTTGCAAATGGTAAGATTTCCTTTGCTTTTTATTGCTGAATAATATCCCATGGTTCCTTTATCCACTTACATCTTAATAGACACCTAGGTTGATGTAAATAATGTTGTGATGAGCATAGGGGGAATTGGTGATTTTGTTTTCTTCAGATAAATAACTGGAAGTGCAATTGCTGGGTCTTATGATAGTTCTATTTTTGGTTATTTGAAGAAACTCCATACTGTTTCTATAGTTACAATCCCAGCAGCAGTACACAGGGGTTCCCCTTTCTCTACATCCTTGCCAATACTTGTCTGGTTTATTGATAATAGTCATTCTGGCAGGTGTGAAGTAATATCTCATTTTGGTTTTAATTTGCATTTTTTCTAATGATCAGTAATGTTGAGCATTTTTTCATGTCTGTTGGCCCTCTGTATGTATGTCTTCCTGGGAGAAATGTCTTTTCAGATCTTCTGCCATTTTCTAATTAGAAGATTGTTTTGTTTTTTAGGGGATTAAGTTGTGTGAGCTTCTTATATACTTTGGATATTAAATCTTTATCTGGTATATATTTTTAAAAATATGTTTTTATTTATTTATTTTTTTGAGAGAGAGAGAAAGGAGAAGGAGAGAGAGAAACATAGATGAGAAAGAGAAGATAAATATCGGTCTTACACGTTTCCTTCTGGGATTGAGCCCACATGTGCAAGGATCAATTCCTGGGCATGTATATGGGAATTGAACCAGCAACCTCTTGGTATATGGGATGATGCTCAACCAACGGTGCTACATTGGCCAGGGCTCAGATAAGTCTTTTGCAAATATTTCCTCCCATTCAGTAAGTTGTCTTTTTGTTTTATGAATGGTTTCCTTCACCATGAAAAAAACTTTTTAAGATGATGTAGTCCCAGTCATTAATTTTTTTCTCTTGTTGCCCTTGTCTAAGGAGGCATACCCAAAACCAAATAGCTAAGACCAATTTAAAAGAGTTTACTGTCCATGTTTTTATCTAGAAATTTTATGGTGTCAGGTCATACATTTAAGTCTTCAATCCATTTTGAGTTCATTTTCATATATGGTTAAAGGAAATGGTGTCATTTCATTTTTCTGTATATATCTGTCTAATTTTCCCAGTATCACTTATTGAAGACCCTGTCTTTATCTCATTGTATATTCTTGCCTTCTTTGTCATAGATTAGTTGACCATATAAGCAAGGATTTATATCTGGGTTCTCTATTTTATTTCATTGATTTATATATCTATTTTCATACCACTACCATACCATTTTGATTATTTTAGCTTTTTTGTATAGCCAATGAAATTTCGAGAAAGAAGAAATTGGGTAGTATTATACTCCCTGATGTTTTAGAGCAACATATAATTTCATTATTAAGATAGAGGTTCTAATCTAGTCCACTCTGTAACTGGATAAGTCATTTGGACACTTGACCCCTTTATTGGAAAAGCAGAAATTTGGGCTGAAATTTCTTTTCTAGCTCTAATGATTTTTTAAAAATATATTTTATTGATTTTTTTTTACAGAGAGGAAGGAAGAGGATAGAGAGTTAAAAACATCAATGCGAGAGAAACATAGATCAGCTGCCTCCTGCACACCCCCTTCTGGGGATGTGTTTGCAACCAAGGTACATGTCCTTGACCAGAATTGAATCTGGGACCCTTGAGTCTGCAGGCCGACACTCTATCCACTGAGCCAAACCAGTTAGAGCTCTAATGATCTTCTGAATGAGTGATCATCTAGGAAAATGTAGACTGTGGAAGATTCTGAAATAAAATTAAATTGTTAATTTGAGTTATAATTAATATTTTTATATTGTGATTAATAGTTTGGAGGGAGAATAGCAAGAAATTTTATAAATATAAACAAATGTGGGTTGAGACCTTCTAACGTATGTTGCTAAATTATTACTTGTGGGTGGGGGAAAAAAGACAAACTCCTTTTTCTTTTTAAAGCTTATTTATTCTCTATCTTCTCCAAAAGCATTCTTCTGAAAGTGGAGCTTCTGTCTTCTCGGTTAACCAGTAAGCTCCTGGAAGAGGAAATCATGTCTGCTTATCTCTTCACCTGGTGCCAACAATCTAGAACTGATTGAATTAGTATGGATGTGTGTATGGTCATTGTGATCATGGATGGTCATGGACAGATGGTCATGAGTGGAAGGTCATGGATTCAGAGCACTTGCATGGGTGCCAGAGCTGAGGCAACAGAAGCTCTGATAGGAATGAACAATCCCATCAGACCAGCACTTGTTATGTTTCTGTGGATCCTGGACTCTAGGTCTTGGTTCAGTTTTTCTTTGATCCCATTCCTCTTCTTTCATTGTCACCTCTGCCCTGTCTAGCATCAGTCTTCTTCAACTCTCATAGTTAGCCTAATGGGAGCCTTGTAATCCATATATTAGAAAGGATTCATTTATGTACTATATTACTAAATGTATATCCCATATATTAGCCCTATCCAGATGCTCCACTCACTGTGTTTAAGTTTTATGTTCACATTCTTTGATCTTTATATTTCATAAGACCTATTATTAGTTTTGGTGTCTTTACCTACCTGGTTCTCCATCTTCTGTTAATTAAAGTATTACCCGACTAGTGTCTTGTCTTGTACTTACTGAATCACTATTAGAAGGAAGGTCTTGCATTTTTATCTCTTTCAGTGGGCCATGGGCCTTTATTCAAGAATATTTCTCAATGACATCTCCTGGCCTAAGACAGCATTCCTGACTGTCCTCCTTTCTGTTATTGTCTCTGAAAATCAGTGTGGGAAGTACAAAGCTTGAAATGAAACAGCGGTAATACTTGGTTATATGCCAATACCCTTCTAAACATTTTACAATAATTAACTTAATATTTACAATGCTATGAGTTTTAACATTTTAAAAGTCATTTTACAGAGGAGGAAAGTAAAGCACAGACAATAAATATTTCCAGTTCTATTCCTTGTGGTTGGGAGGGGTAATGTAACTCATTCTAGCTAGTAACTGATTAGCAGAATGACATTCAAGTTAAAGTATTTAATTGTGGATATACAACCTCCAATATGCTCTTTTGTCTTGACATGGTAACCAGGAGTGCTCAAGATAATGGTTTATCTAAAGCTAGAGTTATAGAATGACTACCATGAGCAGTGGCCCTGCCAATATATGATGAAAGGAAGAAATAAGCTTTTTTTTTGGCAACACATGATAGCTAGGGGTAGTTTTTTGCATAGCATAACTGGCTTTATCCTAACTCCATATATAGGCTAAAATAATACTGAGGCAGAATGCATTATCTGTGGTATCTAGAATATATTTCCTAAAAATTAATAATTTATTATGGTATTACCTTATTTCAATCTCTTAAGTATCAACTTCAGCTTTATTTTTTTTCCTTTTTCTTATCTTTAGTATATTTCCAGAATTTGTCTCAAAATGCTTTTCATTTCATAAAAAAAACAACCCTGGGATTTGTTCTTCTTAATATTACTTTAAATTTACTGTAATTGCCCAAATAATAGCTTTGCAACTTTTAGATATTATAGGATACTCTAGAAATATGATAAATATATTCCTAATTCATAAAAGTATATTGAAAAACTTTATGTTTATGATTCGGGAAAATACATTAATCTCAAATGTTCAGAGGACAAGATGAAACTATATAAGCAACTATAATTATCTTTGTAAAGAAAGTTATAGTAGCTATCCATTCATTAGGAGCAATGTTATTTTAATTATCTACAAATAATAGTAGCTGTAGTTATTGCTACCTATAAAAAGTTAATTTAGGTTTAGTGTTTAAAAGTTAATTAGCTAAAATGACTCTTATTCTTCTTATTAAAAATGGAATATCTCTGACATTCCACAGGAGTGTGTATGCTATAGAACAACTTGTACTAGAAACTTGAAGGCTCATTGAAATTTATAACATTATTTAATTACCATAATTGTTTTAAAGTGTAATTCAAAATTACAATCATTAGCAGTTTTTTTAAAGTATACTTATTCATGTTTTTTAAAGTAAAATTATTACTTCTAAGAGGGCAATGTTTTCTAGCATGGGGGTTAGCAGACTTTTTCTATGAAGGGCCAGTAGTAAATGTTTTAAACTTTACTGACTATATCCTTATGGTCACTGTCACAACTACTCAACTATGTAGTTGGAACTCAAAAGCAGCTACAGACTACATATAAGTGAGTGCATGTGACTGTGTTCTTTTTAAAAAATGTATTTTTATTGTTGATGGCATTATAGATGTCTCCCAACTTCCCTCCCCTTTATCTTCTCCCACCCAATTGTCTGTGTTCATGGGCTATGTATATAAGTATATAAGTTCTTTAGCTTATATTTCCTTGCCCTCCCATCCCCACATGAAGGTATGACTGTGTTCTGATAAAACTTTGTTTGGTAAAATAGGCAAAATAGGTGCGAATTTCTGAACTAGAGTGAGTATTTAAAACAACAACAACAACACACACACACACACACACACACACACACACAACAACAACAACAACAACAACAACTTTCTTGTATTGTTTTGCAGTACTCTGCATACCAAACCCTGAATAAATAAAGAAGGATGTGGGTCATCATGGATTTGATTTTGTTTCTCCACATTTTTTTAAGGCATCCTATCAAGCTGTTCTGCTAAGCCTAAGGCACTAAGGCTCCTCTATTCTGGTGGCTAGAGGGTAGTAAAGTAGATGAGAAAATCTTGCCAACACCTGAGTTGTCTCTGGGAATCCCTTGCATGGGCCTAAATATTATGTAAACTCAACTTCTCCATATATAAAGCAAGCAGGAATAGTGTTACTTGGTCCTTTTTAGCAACCACATGCTTTCTGTTATTCTAGTATTATAAACATTAAAAAGTCCAAACTCATGAACATCACATCATCAAGTAAAAATTATGAGGACTCATAGATCCTTGTGAAAGGCTTTCAGCACTTAGTAAGAAAGATACCACTTATTCTTTATTAGAGCTCCTAAAAAAAATGTTTACATTTATTATTTCTATGGGACTGCATTTTACAGGTTGTTGGGGAACTATAGAAGCTATCCTATGCTAGGGTAAGGATGCATAATGAATTTCCTAAATCCAAGTTTAGTTTAATTACATTTTGCTTTCACATTTATGTAGCCCTAACCCTTTCAGATGTGTGTGGGCACTGATCTAAGACCTCATTTTGATGGGCTCAGGCAAACTTAAAATAAGCATGTATGCACTTGAGGGGATGGTTTCCTCTTCTTTTCATTTAATTTTTACTTTGTTTATATATTCTCTAATGTAAAGGGAGGTATTCTGACAGAAGTAGCATATCGGCTTATAGGAATATATGTACATACATTATATGTACCATGGGGCAAAAGTAGGTTTACAGTTGTGAGTATGTGAAACACAGATTTTATTCTTGTATTATTATTTATTAATTATTGTATTCTTTTCCATACAAACAATTGTAAACCTATTTTTGCCCTACCCTGTACATACACTGTTGATCCTTGAACAATGCTGGTATTAGGAGTACCAATGCTTGCACACTAAAAAAAAATCTTCATATAACTTTTAACTCCCCCATAACTTAGTTTTCCCTAAGTATCATTGCATGATTGGTTCTAAGACACCCCTGTCCCATGGATACCAAAATCTAAGGATGCTCAACTCCCCTATATAAAATTATGTGGATTGGCCTTTTGCATTTGCAGACTGCCAACTACAGATCAAAAACAGTAAAGGATAAAGAAGATGTGATTATATCTATATCTATATCTGCATATCTATGTCAATGTCTATGTCTATGTCTATGTCTATGGCTATGTCCATGTCTATGTCTGTACCTGTACCTGTAACTATACCTATACCTGTACCCATACCTATACCTATACCTATATCTCTAATCAATATATCTATATTAGAGGCACAGAGCATGAATTCATGCACCAGTGGGGTCCCTCGGCCTGGCTGATGATCAGGCCTGTCTTGTCCTATCCTGATTGGTGCAATTGGAGCCAGCCAGGGGGAGGGATCCAGGGAGGTTGGCCACAGGAGGTTGGCTGTGGGAGTGCACTCACCACCAGAGGAAGCTCCTGCATTGAGTGCCTGCCCCCTGGTGGTCAGTGTGCATCATAGCCATCAGTCTTAACATTTGCTTAGGCTTTTATATATAGAAATATACACACATACAATTGAATATTACTTGACCATAAAAAAAAAAATGAAGTCTTTCCATTGGTGACAACATTGATGGACTGAGAGGGTATTATGCTAAGTGGAATAAGTCAGACAAAGAAAGGCAAATACCATATGATTGCACATATATGTGGACTCTAAAGAACAAAATAAACAATGCAGAAACAGACTCATAGATACAGAAATCAAACTGATGGGAAGGGTGAAAGAGGTGAAGGAATTAAGAAGTACTAATTGGTAGTTACAAAATAGTCAAAGGGATGTAAAGTAGAGAATATAATCAATAATATTTAATAACTATGTATGGTGACAGGTGGGTACTAGACTTATCAGGGAATCACTTTAGAAATTATATAAATGTCTAACCACTATGTTATACACCTGGAACTATTATAAAATAATATTGGATGTTAACTGTAGTTGATATATAAAAAAACACACAATACAGGCATTTATTGAAAAAACTATATATAAGTGGGCCTGTGCAGTTCTAACCCTATGTTGTTTAAGGGTCAATGGTAGACATACACACTAACATATTAATTTGTATAAACACAAATACATCATGCTAACATCTGTAATGTACACACAAACTAATTTTAGGAGACAGTCTGAGGACAAAATCTGAATGCAAATAAAATATTCTAAAGATATGCTATTAAAGATTGAGGTCATGACTCTTTTTCAATTTAAGGACTACATAGATTTTTGATTTTAAACACCTGGCACATGTCTATGGCACAACCCTAGTTAGGCACAATATTTGATGTAACAGTTACTTTAATGAAGGATTGTTGGATGAAGAACTGTATTAATGAAAGGACATTCATCTTTCAGTTATAAAAATGGAATGGTCGATAGAGCATGGACATGTATTTATTGCTTTGTTACCAAGCCCTAGGAGAATAACCAGGTACTTTAGTGCATTCCATGTATAAATCTCATTAATGATGATATTGCTGTCATAGAACAGTGTTCTGCTAAGTTGTGATGAAAAAGTGTGGAAAGTCCCATAGAATCTTGCTGTAAGTTGCTGAGTTATATTCAGCTCTGGGCCATAGCCACAGAGATTTAATGATTGAAGAAACCAAATTTTCTTAATGAAGACTAGCTGTGAGAACAGAAACTTCCTAAGAACCATTAAAAATGTATGGTAGACAGTCATCCGGAATAAATCCAAAATTAATAAGCCATATTATATTAGTTATATAAGAGAGTTTTATTCAACAATGAAGTTTTTCATAAAAAAATGATTGCTTAGTCCTAATAATTTTCAAACTAACAACCACTTATTCAGTTCTACTAGGTAGAAAATAGTGTAGAAACTGCTTAATGAAGGATTACAAAGTTGAACAGTAGTTTATAATCCAACCTCGAAAGATCTATAAAACAAGGATAAAATGGAACATAGGAGAACAAGGATGAAGTAGAGACATTTTAAGCAACAGTTTACATTAACAAACAATGCAGCAATGACTAACCATGTGTCTAATATTTCTGTATTGTTGGAAGTATACTGTCAGGGTTAATTTCAAAGTGATAGTGTTCAGTCAAAAGAAAATGCACTTGGAGTTCTGTTGGATAATGCCAAATTTTCCTCCAGGAAGGTTTACCACTTTATATTTTCACCAGCAATGAGTAACTAAATGTGTAAATTTTCTCCAATTTGATAAAATGAAAAATGGTATCTCAGTGTAATTTTATTTTGTATTTCTCTAGTTCTAAGTAAATTTGAACTTCTTTTTAGATGTCCAGTGGCCATTTTTATGTCATCTTGTGCATTGTCTGTTCATGACTTCTGCCCAGTTTTTTTATTAAGTTTTGGCATTTCCCCCTGACTTGAAGAGTTCATTGTATATTAGAGATATTAGCCCTTTTTAATAAGATATTGTGAATTTTTTTCTCCCAGCTTCTCAATAGACTTTTAATTTTTGTGCATGTTTGTTTGTTTTGCTATATCTGAGGTCAGCATAGTAATTAATGCCCTTAGAGATGTCCGTTTCCTAATTCCTGTAAATATATTATGTTACATGGCAAAATGTCCTTACAGGTGTGATTAAATGAAGAACCTCAGATGAAGAGAGTATTCTGGAATACTCAGATGGGCTCAATATTATCACAGGGTCCTAAAAGCTAATAATTGTTCTTAGTTGTGGTGAGAGGGAAATACAACTCTGGACAAAAAGGTCAGAGAGCTACCAGGTTGCTGGCTTTGAAGAGGGCAGAAAGGCCATGGACCAGGAGGAATAGGAACATGCAAGAAGCTGGAAAGGCAAGGAAACATCTTTTCTAGAGCCTCTGGGAAATAAGGCAGCACTCCTGACAACCTGATGTTAGACTCAAGTTAGGCCAGCCAGAATTCTGACCTATGAACCATAATATCAGGTGGTAAATGTGTGTTATTTAAAGCCACTAAATTTGTGATAATTTGTTCTAGCAGCCACAAAAAATTAATATACGAGACTACTTAAAAATTGAATAAATAAATGTATTAATCTCTTACTGCATTTAAAGTTTGAATCACTGCTGGATAACCCAGGTTATAAAGGAATCCACCTGTGTTTTCTCCTGGTATTTGTATGGTCTCATTTTTTACATTTGGTTTCTAATGTAGTTGGAGTTTATGCTTATGCATGGTTCGAGGTTTGAATGTAATGTTCTCTTTGATCAAATGACCTCCCAGTTACTTCTGCATGATTTATTAAAATACCTTATTGTTGATCCAAGACCTCATCTTTATTGCATAAAGGTGGACTTGGGTCTGTTTTGGGACTTTGTGATCTGTCTCCTGCCCTGTCTATCCATGCTCCAGGTACCACACCATTTTTATTACAGGAGTCTTGTAGTATGTTTAGAGTTATTTTTCCTTTTGCAGCTTTTTTTCTTAGTGTTTTCCTGACTTTTCTTGCTAGTTTTTCTTTTTTAAATCTGTACTTTAGTATTTACTCACCTAGATCCCAAAGCAAATCTTGTTGGTATTTTTATTTAAATTGTGCTAATTTTATATAGTAACTTAGAGAAAACTGACATCTTTATAATGTCAAATCATCCTGTTGAAAATAGTGAATGACATACTTTTTCAAGTGACTTTCAGGAGTTTTCAAGTTTTCGGGTTTTATACATTTCTTCCTCTGATTTTATCTTCTTTGGTAAATGAGGTTTTCTATACCAGTATAATCTCTAACAGGTTATTATTAGTGTGTATGAAGTCGATTGACTTCTGCATATTAATTTATACTGAATATGAATTTTTATTGTTTGAGATAATTTTATCCTTGATTCATATAATTTGTATACTATCATGGCATCAGCAAATATAGTTTTCACTTTTTATTTTCCAGTTCTTATACCTCCATTTGTTTTATTTCTGTAACTACACTGAAGTAATGGAGATAGTGGCTACCTTTGTTTTATTCTTTATTTTACTAGAAATGCCTCAAATATTTCTCTATTAAGTGAGACACTGATGTTAGAACTGTGTGTGTGTGTTTTATCATGTTAAGAAAATATTCATCAATTTCTATCTTCTTGAGTTTTCATGAGCATAGATGTTAAATTTTGTCAAACCTTTTTAAATCATGTGATTTTTCTTATTAGATTTATTAATGTGGTATATTATATTAATATTAAGCTAAATACAAGTGGCCTTTGATCATGAAGTGATTTTTATTGTGATATTGCATGGTTTTTATTTTAGTATTGATATATATATATATATATAAATACTTAAATATATATTTATTTTATATATATATATATATATAATATATATATATATATGGTGGCATTTATATACATATATATGTATATATACTAATATATGTTTAAAATCAGGTTAAAAATATATTTTCTTAATTCCAGATGCTATAACAAAATACTATAAAGTCTAAGGCTTAGCATCAAAAGAAATTTATTTCTCTCAGTTTTGGAGGCTGGAAATTGGAAGTCAGGGTATCAGCATAGTGGGGTTCTGGTGAAGGCTATCTGCCCTGTTGCTGACTGCTTATGTTTGCTCATATGGTGGAAAGCAGAGGGAGGGTGTAGGCTCTCTCATGGCTCTTATATGGGCATTAATCTTGTTAATGAGAGCTCTCCCTCATGACCTCATCTAACCTCAGTTACCTTCCAAAGGCCCCACCTACTAATATAGTCACTTTTTGAGGTAGGGTTTTAGTATATGAATTTATTGTGAATGGAAACATTCAGTCTATGATTACTGTCATTGTTATCCTTGTCTCATAAAAATAATTAGAACACTTTTATTCATTTTTCTGTGTTCTGGAAAAAATATGAAACATGGGGATGGTCTCATCCTGGGTATTTGTTAAACTTACTGGTGAAACCATATGGGCCTATACTTTTTTTGGTGGGGTATTATATTAGTTAATTTCTTTATTTCTTCTGGAAAAGTTGGTCTGATTAAACTTTCTATCCTTAAGTCAATTTTGCTAAATGTCTTTTCCTAAGAATTATTATATTTTATATATATTTTAAAATTTATTTGCACAGAGATGACATCTATAAAGGAGCCTCTATTTTTTGTGTGTTTTCTTTTTCCATTTCAGTGATTATTGTTTATTTGATATTTCTTATATATCTTCTCCTGTTCCACTTTTTTAAATCAAGTTATATAGTTATCTATTTAAAGGACGCAAGCTGGACCTGATTTCCTAAAGAGGTGTATTACTTTCTTGTTTTCTACTTAGTTACATTTTGCTCTATCCTTGTCTCTTGGGAGTTATTTTTCCTTTCTTGGCCTTTTAGCTGAGAATTAAATTTCTTTATACACTTTTTTATTGGTAAATGAGTTTAGGTTGTGTATGTGTAAGAGAGAGAGACCTCTGCTTTTTCAATGCAGTTAGTTGTTTTCATTTTATTTTAGAAATTTTTAAATATTAGCTTGAATTCTTTATTCTGAATGTACAGAATGAAAGGATTTTTCATGTTTAAATTTTATTGATATTTGTTTGTGTTGTTATCAGCGAGTGCTTATATTATGTCAACTTTATAGAAGGTACCACTGTTTACTTTGAGGCTTTATAGTGATGTTTTGTACATTGCACATGTGTTTCAAATATGAATGAGGCTTTCCCTGGAGCATATGCATAGATATGGAGCTGCTGCATCTTAGTACATGAGCACCTTCAACTTTACCACAAGTCCTAGTTTTTCCCACCTGAAATGTGTAAGAGTTCCTGTTTACTACATTCATTCTCACCCACACATTCTGCAATCAGAATGTTTTTTTCTGTTATAATGAGTATATTTTAAGCAGTAATTCCCCAGCAATGAGACTGCACACTTTAATATAGTTATTGTCATTTAATTATCTTCTGTGAATTGCCTATTTATATACTTTCCCTTTTTATAAATATTTCCTACTCATTTGCAATTCTTTATACATTCTTTTTGAAATAGTGTGTCTTTTTTATTTATTTTTATTTTTTAAAATATATTTTTATTGATTTTTTTACAGAGAGAAAGGGAGAAGGATAGAGTTAGAAACATCAATGAGAGAGAGACATTGATCAGCCGCCTCCTGCACCCCGCCCTCCCCGTAGCTGGGGATGTGCCCACAACCAAGATACATGCCCCTGACCGGAATCGAACCCGGGATCCCCCATTGCACAGGCCGACGCTCCATCCACTGAGCCAAACTGGTCTCAGCAGTAGTATGTGTTTTTTAATTAGGGGATATTTCAAAAAGATTCTTCTAGCCTGTGCTTTGAATTTTTATTTTATGATATACTTTCTTACAAAGGTTCAAAAATGAAAAACAGTGACATACTTCAATATACTCCTCAGCCTGATGATATAAAAGTGTTCTCCAAAGAATTCTTCAAAAGGTTATATTGATTTGCCTTTCAAGTTTAGTGGGTTTTTTTGTACTTTATTTTTTAAGAGAAATTTTAAGTTTACAAGAAAATTTAGAGGAAGATAACAGAGATTTCTGATATACACATTGCCTTCACTAATGCATAGCCACCCAAATTACCTATATCTTTCACCTGGGTGGGTCATTGTACCAAGGATAAGCCTACATTGACACATTATACTCACTAAAGACCAGTTCACCTTAGGGTTTACTCTTGGTGGTGAATGTTCTATGGCATTGGACAAATTCATAATGACATATATTCATCAATGTAATGTATGTGGAGTATTTTCATTGCCCTAAAAATTCTTTGTGCTCTGTCTAATCATCTCGTCCTCTCCCCAACCCCTGTGAGACCCAGATCTTTGTATTATCTCCATAGTTTTGACTTTCCATAATGTCATATAGTTGTAATCATACAGTTTATAGCCTTCTCAAGTTGGCTCTTCCTCTTAGTAATATGCAGCTGTGGTTCCTCCATGTCTTGATAGTTCATTTTTTTGTTTATATATTTTTATTAATGCCCCCTCCCATTCCCATGCATGCCCTAACCCCCAAGTGTCTTGTGTCCATTGGTTATGCTTATATGCATGCATACAAGTCCTTCCGTTGATCCCTTATCAACCCCACTTCGTCCTAACCTTACCATTGTAATTTGAAAGTCTGTTTGATGCTTTACTGCCTCTGTATCTATCATTTTGTTCATCAGTTTATAATGTTCTTTATTATCCATAAATGAGTGAGGTCATGTGGTATTTTTCTTTCATTGACTGGCTTATTTCAATTAGCATAATGCTCTTCAGTTCCATCCAGGTTGCTGCAAATGGTAAGAATTCCTTCTTTTTTATAGCAGCATGGTATTTCATTATGTAGATGTACCATATTTTTCTGATCCACTCATCTGCTGATGGGCACCTAGGCTCTTTCCAAATCAGTGCATTTATTTTTAATGCTGAGTATTTCATTGTCTAAATGTACCATAGTTTATTTATGCATTCACCTACTGAAGGACATCTTTGCTACTTCCAAGTTTTGGCAATTATGTTACATCAACTTTATTCATAATTGTGTGCAGGTTTTTATGCAGATATAAATTCTTAACTTCTTTGGGTAAATACCAAAGAACACAATTGCATGGTAAGAGTGTATTTAGTTTTGTAAGAAATTGCCAAACTATCTTCCAAACTGGTTCTAACATTTTATATTCCCAGCAATTCAAGAGGTCTGTTACTCCATATCCTCACCATTATTTGATCATCCCTCATTATTCTTTTATTTGCATTTCCTTGATGGCATAGTATATAGTATATTTTCAAATGCTTGTTTGCTATTTCGATATCTTCTTTGGTGAGGTGTCTTTTAAAGTACTTGGCCCATGTTTTAATAGAGTTGTTTTCTTATTGTTGAGTGTTTTAAGGGAGAGAAGAGAGAGACATAGAAACAAATGATGAGAGGTAATCATCAATCAGCTGCCTCCTGCATGCTTTCTATTGGGGATTGAGACTCTAAGGGAGCTTGGGCATGTGCCCTTACCAAGAATAGAGACCTGATAGTTCATGGGTAAATGCTCAACCACTGTGCCATGGTGGGAGGGCTTGTTGTTGAGTTTTAAGAGTTATTTGTGTGCTTGACTAACAGTTTTTTTTTTTTATAATCAGATTTGTCATTTGCAAATATTTTCTTACGGTCTATGGCTTGTCTTCTCATTCTTTTGATATTCTATTTCACAGAGCAGAAGGTTTTAATTTTAATGAAGTCCAGCTTATTAATTATTTCTTTCATGAATTATGTTTTTGGCATTGTATCTAAAAAAGGCATCATTATACTGAAAGTCATATAGGTTATCTTGTAGATTATCATCTGGGAATTTTATAATTTTGCATTTTACATTTAGGTCTGTGATCCATTTTGAATCTTTTTTTTTTTTGTAATGGGTATAAAATCTGACTACATTGTGTTTGTGTTTGTGTGTGTATGTGTGTGGGGGTAGATGTCCAGTTGTTCAAGCACCACTTGTTGAAAAGACTATCTTTGCTCCATTTATGCTGCCTTTGCTCATTTGTCAAAGATCAGCTGGCTGTATTTATGGCAGTCTATTTCTGGTCTTCCTATTCTGTTTCATTGATCTGTTTGTCTATTCTTTTGCCAACCCCACACTGTCTTGATTACTGTAGATTTATAATAAGTCTTGTAATTGGGTAGTGTCATTCATTTAGTTTTTAATTCTAGTTAATTTTTAATGAGTGACCTTAGGTAAGGTTATAATGTTTTTTACCCAGATAGAAAGGTGACCTGATACCATTGTTTCAATAGTCAATCCTTCACCCACAAATTAGCGATGGCATTTCTATGATTATTTCAATTTCTTATATCTGGGTCTGTTTCTAAGCGCTCTTTCTAGTCAATTCATGCATTTTTCTCTTATAACTGGTTAATTGTCTACCTTTATGTATAGTGCCTCACCCTTATTTGAATGTTAGTGAAATCACCATTATTAAAGATTAGTTAGTTATTTTAGCCTTTTCCTGATTTATAAGAATTAGAAGATCATTTTTTAAAAGCAGTCACATTGAGACTGATAGGAAGGTGGAGATATAAAAAGGGCTGGCCCTGCTCATGGGCAGCAGCTGAGGTTCAGTAGGGATATTTCAGTTGTGGGGGATTCCCCATGAGAAGTTTGGGGTCTCAACCCCATACCAGGCTATATCCCTAGCCCAGAAAAACAGAGTCAGAAAGAGCACCACATAACATCTGGCTGTGTAAAGCAGCAGCTTATGTCTGTTATGTGGAGATAGGATCTGCTAGAGACATAGGTGCTCCCTTAAAAGGCCAACTCAGATTTCATTCTCAGCCACTCATCTTGAGCCAGAACAGAGGGAAAGCAAAGTAGACTAGAACTGAGCCAGGACAGAGGGAAAGCAAAGTAGATTAGAAATGTGTGAGGAAAGTATGGGCTTGTGGCTCTGGGGAGAAAGCTGAAAGGCCAGCCACCAAGATCCTTGTGCTGAGTCCATTCTCCCATACCACAGGATCCATATTTTGTGGGTGAGACACTGCCCTTCTTATCCCATTCTGCAGAGCTTATACCCTACTGAGGTGTCAGCTACTGTGGCTGGGGGGTAGAGGTCTGGGTGGACTCAAGGGTATTAGCAACTGAATTGAGTGGCTTTGGGGTGAGGGCCATATCCTCACTTTCCTGTGACCTGACTAGTGCTTCCCTCTAAAGGGAGATCTGCTAGAACCATATTCCAGACTCTCTGCAAACCCACCCTTTGGGCTCTGGTGGCCCCAACTGCCTGAATCCTAGTTGCTCCACCCTGCAGAGGTCTGGCAAAATCTTGGACAGACTGAAAGATGTGGCTCTGAGGTGGGACAACACCCCTCCTCCCCACATATACACACACCTTCCCCAAAGCCTGACTGGCATCTCCCCATCAGTGGAGATCCACTAGCCCTACTCTGCTGTCACCCTGCTGCCTACCCTGTTGAGCTCTGTCTCCTCCCAATAAAATCTGGGATAGATATATACATATGGTGTGAATGCCCACATCCTGCATGGTTCGGGGTTCAGGGTCTAGAAGAGGGGCTTCACACAAATGACAGAGAGGAGACAAATGATTTGGGAATATTGGGGGACCAGGCAGGAGCCCAGCTCAATAGGAAGGACACCACTTGGGCTCCGGCCTTACCATCCTTTTATTCAATTTTGGATACACTTATAGCCCTTAGGCAGGCAATTTCCAGTAGCAGGAAGATTATCTTATCAACAAGGATTTACATGACTGTCTGGTAGGGAAGTTGCTTCAACTACCATTGTCTGTACAAAACAGTGGGTGTACAGCCCTGACCTTTGCCAGAGCTCAAGAGTCACCTACATTCCGGGACCCTTGTCCATACCTCTCTGCTAGTAAAGACGATGGATGGCTTCCTGCATCGGGCAGGGGCCATTTTCCCCTGTACACGCGACCAGAGCAGAGCCCTCCCTCCACATACCAAATCTTGATCTTTTTGGGTTTGATAATCTCTGCTGGCCTCTCCCTGACAACTCCCTGAGACCCCGCCAGAGCACAAAGGTTTGCAACACCCAGGTGGCAGCTAGACTTGATATGTCAGGAGACATTTGCTGTGTGGCCTAAGACCCAACACTGACACCAAGTTTAAACCTGTATCAGTCTGGTGAACATCACTCACTCCTACTTGGTGACTCACTGAAAATCTACTTCATGCAACTCAAATACCATTAGAGGATATTTCAATGACTGAATCTAACAGGCAGCCAACAGGCAGAGGCAAATCTCAGAGTGCCTTGAAACTTTTGTTGACCTTTCCCTGGAAGTAGTGCTGGTAAAAGCCAACTGTGGTATGCACAACTTGGTCCTTGCCACATGCACTCAGGCCCAGCAGAGGTAGCCACAAACTGTGGATTGCTTTTAGCTCCATACAGGTTCCCCAGGTTAGTAACAGACAGCATCTGATATTGGCCTGCACTGGAGTCCCTCCTAATAGGCTCAAAACCAAAACATTCAGTGGCCAGCTTCAGACAACATCAGAGCAGGATCCAATAAGCTTAACCAGTGGCATGCCTAAAGGAGATCTCAGCAAGCTACACACCCTACTGGGGTGAATTCAGCTTCAGATAGTAATCATATGCACAACAGTTCATATATGGTGGTCAGGGTAAAACCTGATGGTCAGTCAGCATTTAAATTGGCCAATGGTAATCAGGACTCAATTATAATAGGAGGGCTCACATAACCGACACAAGGGCCATTCCTGGAGCACCCAGCTTAGGTGATCAAGGAGACCATGCCATTGGACCCCACAGGACACCTACTACATAAGTCCCCCACCCCTAAAAAGACTAGGCTTCCTAGCAGACATATCTAATGCATAGAAACAAACACAAAGAGTTAGCCAAATGAGGAGACAAAGAAACATCTATAAATGAAAGAACAGAAGAAGTCCCCAGAAAAAAGCGACATAAAATGAAGAAGAGAAATTTATCAAATTTAGAGTTCAAAACAATGGTTATAAGGATGTTCTACATTATGGAGAGGGACATAGAAACCATAAAAAAGGACCAGTCAGAAATGAAGAATACAATATATGAAATAAAGAATACACTAGAAGGAATAAACAGTAGGTTGGATAAAGCAGAGAATCAAATCATCTATTTGGAAGACTAGGTAGAAAAAATCCAAGCAGAGCAGCAAATGGGAAAATACATTTTTAAAAAATGAACATAGTTTAAGGGATATTTGGGACAGCATGAAGCATAAAGACATCTGCACATAGGGGTACCAGAAGTAGAGAGAGAGCAAGAGATTGAGATCTTACTTAAAGAAAAAATAATGAAAACTCCCTAACCTTGTGGAAGAAAAAAAAAACAAAAAAAACACACCAAAGTCCAGGAAGCACAATTTACATTTGTACAGGCCTACCTCAATAATAAGATGAACCTAAAGAGGCCCACACTAAGACACATCATAATTAAAATGGCAAAGATTAAAGAAAAAGAGAGAATCTTAAAAACTGCAAGAAAAACACAGTTGCTTTAAAGGGAGCTTCCATAAGACAGTTAGCTGATTTCTCAACAGAAACATTTAAGGCCAGAAGGGGTTGGCATGAAATATTCAAAGTGATTAAAAGCAAGGGCCTACTACCATGACTACTTTATCCAGCAAGGCTAGCATTTAAAATTGAAAAACAAAAGAGCATCCCAGATAAGAAAAAGTTAAAGGAGTCTGTTACCACCAAACCAATATTGCAAGAAATGTTAAAAGGAGCTTTTTGAAGAATAATATGAACAGAATAATTAGAAGAAGGGGAAGGAAGAGGACAAGGAAGAGGAGGAAGAACAAGAAAATTAAGATGATCACAGAGGAATATAGTTAAAAGAATAAAATGGCAATGAATACGTATCTATCCATAAGAACTTTAAATCTAAATGGCTTAAATGCTACAAGCAAAAGACATAGAATAGCTGAATGGATAAGAAAAAGAAAAGACCATACATGTGCTGTTTATGAGAGACCCGTCCTCAGAACTAAAGATACATACAGATTAAAAGTAAAGGAATGGAAAAAAGTTATTTAATGCAAATGAAAAGGAAAAACAGAGTGAGGGGTAATACGTATATCTGACAAAATTGGCCTTAAATGCTATAGCCCTGGTCTGTGTGGCTCAATTGGGTATCATCCAAGCACTAAAAGGTTGCTGGTGTGATTCCTAGTCAGGGCACGTGCCTGTGCTGTAGGCTTGATCCCTGAGAGGGGACGTGCAGGATCAGCCAATCAACATTCCATTGTCAAGTCAATGTTTCTATCTCTTTCTCCCTCTTCCTTCCTCTCTCTTTCAAAATCAATAAAAAACATGTAAAGAAAAGGTTTTAGTAAGAGACAGTATGATACTACATAACAGTAAAGGGAGCAATCAAACAAGAGGCCTGAGACCTGAGACCTATTACTGACGCCAAGTTTGAACCTGTATCAGTCTGGTGAACATCACTCATTCCTACTTGGTGACTCACTGAGAATCTACCTCATGCAACTCAAATACCATTAGAGGATATTTCAATGAATGAATCTAACAGGCTTCAGGCAACATCAGAAACAATTATGCTCTCAATATAGGAGCACCTAAGTATGTAAAGCAGATCTTGATGGACATAAGAAATACATTGACAGTAATCCTATCTAATAAAAGTAATATGCAAATTAACTCACTCCATAGCAAAATGGCAGCACCCATAGCCACAAGATGGTGGCGCCCAGTCCTCTCAGCCCCACTGGAGTCCCCCAGTCTTAGGAAGGGCTGCCACTGAGAGCCTGCAGAGTAAGCAGCCTGGTGGAATGCTTCCCAGAGGCCCTCCTGGTCTTTTATAAAAAAACAAAAACAAATTCACTCCCCACAGGGTGATTCCCTCCCAGCAGTGGCAGTGTGGGGTCTTAGCCTGTGAAGGATGCAAATCCCATGGCATGATCTCCAGTTAGTGGTGGCAGCCTGGGGTCTCAACCACTGAGTCACACCAACCAGGCAGATATGGAGGAATCTTAAATGTTTCTTTTTTAAAAAGTATATTTTATTGATTTTTTACAGAGAGGAAGGGAAAGGGATAGGGAGCTAGAAACATCTATGAGAGAGAAACATCGATCAGCTGACTCCTGCACATTCCCCACTGAGTATGTGCCTCCAAACAAGGTACATGTCCTTGACTAGAATTGAACCTGGGACCCTTGAGTCTGCAGGCCAATGCTCTAACCACTGAACAAAAGCAGTTAGGGCTGTCCAATATGTTAAAGAAAAAACCCTATCTAATAATGAAGGAATATGCAGGGGAGGACATTTAGAGGTAACCTGGTTGTCAGGTGAGGGCAGTTGGGAACGATCGGGCTGGCAGAGGAGCAGTTAGGCATCAATCAGGCTGGCAGGGTAGTGGTTAGGAGGTGATCAGGCTAGCAGGCAGAAGTGGTTAGGGGGTGATCAGGCTAGCAGGCAGAAGTGGATAGGAGCAATCAGGCAGGCAGACGAGCAGTTGGGAGCCAGCAGTCAGACATCCCCCAAGGGATCCCAGATTGGAGAGGATACAGGTTGGGCTGAGGGACACCTGGCACCCCACTGTGCATGAATTTCATGCACTGGGCCTCTAGTATAGTCATAATAGGAGATCTTAACAGCCCATTGACATCAATAAATAGGTCTTCCAGACAGAAAATCAACCAGGAAACAGTGGGCTCAAATGACACATACTAGATCAAATGGATTTAATTGGTATCTTCAGAGTATTTCAGCCTACAACAACAGAATATATATTCTTTTCAAGTGCACATGGAATATTTTGTAGAATAGAATAGACTACATATTAAAGACACAAAATAAGTCTCAGTAAATTTAGGAAGATTAAGATTATATCATGCACTTTTTCTGACCACAGTGGTATGAAACTAGAAATCTATTGCAATAATTCTATGTAATAAAGAGGTAACATGCCGAAACCGGTTTGGATCAGTGGATAGAGCGTCGGCCTGCGGACTGAAAGGTCCCAGGTTTGATTCTGATCAAGGGCATGTACCTTGGTTGCAGGCACACCTCCAGTAAGGGGCATGCAAGAGGCAGCTCATTGATATCTCTCTCTCATCGATGTTTCTAACTCTCTATCCCTTTCCCTTCCTCTCTGTAAAAAATCAATAAAATATATTGAAAAAAAAAGAGGTAACATGCAAATTGACCATCACTCAAACACACAAGATGACCGCCCCCATGCGGTCAAAGATGGCTGCCCCATGTGGACACAAGATGGCTGACATAAGATGGCCAGCAGGGGAGGGCAGTTGGGAGGGACAGGCCTGCAAGGGAGGGCAGTTGGGGGCAATCAAGCCTGCAGGGGAGAGCAGTTAGGGATGACCAGGCCAGCGGAGAAGGGAAGTTGTGGGGTAACAGACCTATGGGGGAGAGCAGTTGGGGGATACCAGGCCTGTAGGGGAGAACTCTTGGGGGGACCAGGCCTACAGGAGAGGGCAGTTGGGGCAACCAGGCTGGCAAGGGAGAGTACTTAGGCATTGCCTAGGCTGGTAGGGCAGTGGTTAGGGGGTAAGCAGGCTGGCAGGAAGAAGCAGTTAGGGGCAATCAGGCAGGCAGGCAGGCGGGCGAGCAGTTAAGAGCCAGCAGTCCTGGATTGTGAGAAGGATGTCTGACTGCTTGTTTAGGCCCACCAGGATCTGGTTTAAATGGGCAGTCAGACATCCCTTGAGGGGTCCCAGATTGGAGAGGATGCAGGCTGGGCTGAAGAACAGTCTCTTCCCCCCACCGTGTGCACACATTTCGTGTACCAGGCCTCTAATAAAACTGAAAATCACACAAAGACACAGAGGCTAAATGACATGTTACTAAATAATTAAAGAGTTAACAATGAGATAAAGAAAGAAATTAAAAATAATACCTTGAAACAATTGAAAATGAAAACAAAACAACCCCAAATCTATGGACACAGTGAAAATATTTCTAAGAAGGAAATTCATATTGATACAGGCCTACTTCAAAAAACAAGAAAATTCTCAAATAAACTTTCTGACTTTACACTTAAAGTTAAAAGGAAAAGAAAAATGAACAAAGCCTGAAGTGAATAGAAGAAAGTAAATAATAAAGATCAGAGCAGAAATAATTGACATAGAGCCTAAATACACAACAAAGGAGAGAAAATAAGATGGTGGCATAGGTGAACACTTAAACTGCTGCCTCCCACAACAATTTTAAAACTACAACTAAAAGACAGAAAGGACATCATCCAGAACCACAGGAAAGCTGGATGAGTGAAAATTCTACAACTAGAAGGAAAGAGAGGGGCTCATGGAGACTCAGAGGAGTTGCAAAAAGCTGAGGTACGAAGACACACTTGTGGAGAGGAGGGGCGACTGGGGGCATGCCTGGCTTCCTCTAGCGGGAGGGAGACAGAAACTCCTGACTGCACTGAACCCTACTTGTTACTGCACTGAACCCCAGTTCAGGGTGAAACTTATATTGGGAGAGTCTGGACTGTCATGAAAAGGGAGAAGTGCATAGAAATTTAGGGGACCCAAAAAAGGCAGAGGTCTGGAGAGGTGTGTACACAGAGAGGGCTGCAGCTATTAGTGAGGGGCACTGAGACTCAGGGGCTGCTGTGTAGGGCAGGGCAGATGGGAAGCTATGGCTGACTGCTCAGCCCTGAGATTCCACCACATTCAAGCACAGCACAGAGGCTGTTACAATCTTGCAAGTCTTAAGGCTGAGTCCAGACAGAAGTTTGCCAGGTGCAGACACAGCTGATCCTCACAACCAATTGGCTTGGAGGTCAATTCCCCCCAGTGATACCAACAACAATCAAGACTTAACTACGACAAGGCTATGCACATAGTCCACAAAGGGGTGAACCAAAAATGTACAACTCAGGTAACTGGGGAGGTGGAGCTACTGGCCCATATAACACAGCTAGCGCACAAACTCTGGGAAACAGCAAAAATGTGAAGACAAAGGAACAGATCACAAATGAAAGAAATGGAGGAAAATAAACAACTGGATATAGAATTCAAAACCATGGTTATAAGGTTTTTTAAGAATTTCCTAGAAAAAATGGATACATTTAGTGAGACCCAAGAAGAGATGAAAAAGGACCAACTAGAAATTAAACATACACTGACTGAACAAAAAATATTATACAGAGACCTAACAGCAGACTAGAAGAACACAAGAATCAAGTCAAAGATTTGAAATATAAAGAAGCAGAAAACACTCAACTGGAAAAGCAAAAAGAAAAAGAATCCAAAAATGTGAAGATAGTGTAAGGAGCCTCTGGGACAACTTCAAATGTACCAACATCAGAATTGTGGGGGTGCCAGAAGAAGAGAGAGAGCAAGATACTGAAAAACTATTTGAAGAAGTAATGACTGAAAATTTCCCCCACCTGCTGAAAGAAATAGACTTACAAGTCCAGGAAGCACACAGGCTAAAGGAATCCAAATAGGACCCCACCAAGACACATCATAATTAAAATACCAAGAGCAAAAGACTAAGAGTGAATATTAAAAGCAGCAAGAGAAAAACAGTTAATTACCTACAAGGGAGCACCCATATGATTGTCAGCTCATTTCTCAACAGAAATTATGCAGGCCAGACGGGAGTAGCAAGAAGTATTCGAAGTGATGAATAGCAAGAACCTAAGACCAAGATTACCCAGCAAAGTTATCATTCAGAATTGAAGGTCAGATAAAGAGTTTCACAGATAAGAAAAAACTAAAGGAGTTCATCAATGCCAAACCAGTTATACGAAATTCTGAAAAGTATTATTTAAGAAAAGGAAGAAGAAGAAAAAGGTAAAGATAAAAATTATAACAACAAATACATATCTATCAAGATGTGAATCTAAAAATGAAGTGAACTAAAAATTTGATGAACAGAATAAAGTGGTGAATATAATAGAATCAGGGGCATAGAAAGGGAGTTGACTGATAATTCTCAGTGCAAAAGAGGTGAGGGGCGTGCAGGGAGAGACTGGACAAAAAATCATATACCTATGGATGAGGACAATGTAGGGGGAGGGGTAAGAGCAGAGGGTGGGGTGGGAGCTGGGTGGAGGAGAGCTAGGAGGGAAAAAGAGAACAATTATAATAATCTGAACAATAAAGATTTATTAAAAAACATAAATAAATAAAAAATAAATATGCAATAAAACCAAAAGTTAGTTCTTTGAATAACGAAGATTGACAAACCTTTATCTAGTATTATCAAAAAATACAGAGGATCCAAATAAAATCAGAAAATAAAAAAGATAAATAATAACTGACAACAACAAAATACAAGGGATTGTTAGAAAATATTACAAACAACTATCTGCCAGCAAATGGACAATCTGAGTGAAACAGATAAATTCCTAGAAACACACAATCTTCCAAACCTGAATTAGGAAGAATCAGAGAATTTGGACAGAGAAGATTACAAGTAGTGAGACTGAAGAAGTAATAATAATAATAAAAACCTCACAATCAACAAAAGGCCTGGACCAGCTGGTTTCACAGGTGAATTTTACCAAACATTCAAAGAACTAACACCTATCCTTCTCAAACTATTCCAGAAATTTCAAAAGAAGGGAAGACTTCCAAGCTCATTTTATAAGACCAGCATTATTTCAAAACCAGATAAAGACAGTATAAAGAAGGAAAATTATATACCAGTATCCCTGTTGAACAAAGATGCTAAAATCTTCAACAAAATATTATCATACGGCATCCAGCAATACATTAAAGAGTTCTTACACCATGATCAGGTGGGACCATTAAGCACATGAAAAGACACAGAAAATCATTAGCTATTAGGAAAATGTAAATTAGAATCACAATGGGATACCACTTTGTACTCATGATGATGTCTATAACCAAAAGTAATAAATATTAATAAATGTTGGCGAGAAGCTGAAAAAGTGAAAGCCTCATACATTGCTGGTGGGAATGCAAAATTATGTAGCTGCTATATTTATGCACATACACACATATACATATAAGAAATGAAAACCTGTGTCCACACAAAAACTTGTACATTCATTTCTTTTTTACAATAGGCAAAGAATGGAAATATCTCACAGTGCATTAACTGATGGATGGATAAATAAAATGCGATATGTGCATACAATGGAAAGGTTTTATTAAAAGGTTTTTTTTTAATTTTAGGACATTGATCATTTTACCTATGTTTTAAAATTTGTTGCCATAAAGTCACTCAGAGCAAACTAGTCATAACATTTTATATCTCTGTTGAATCCTTATTTACATAGCCATTTTTATTCTTGAGATTATCTGTCTCTTACATTTATCATTGATCTAAGCAGATATTGCTTTATTGATCATTAATTCTTTGTGTTGTATTTTATTAAACTTTTATTTTATCTTTCCTATTTATTTTATTTTACTTGTTGTTTTTTTCTAACCCCTTTGGTTGGATGCTTTACATATTACTTTTCATTTTTCTTCACTTGTAGAATATGCACTAAAATTAATTTATTTCAATGCACTGCTTTAGTTCCTTCTATTTTATGAATTTTGATACATAGTGTTATAATTTTAAGACCTAAAATCCTAATTTTTTCTAATAACTCCTTTATAATGAGTTATTGATCTTTATTTAATTAATGGACTTTAAAAGTATATATTTTTTATTTTTAAGAAAAAGCAAAATATATAGAAAAATTAAAAGACCAAGGCAATAAAACACTCATCTCTCTCCACAATTTAGCATCAACAAACATTAATGTTTTATTTCATATATGTTTTCTTCAAAGTGAGTGGCAAACACCATGATATTTAATCCTAAACACTTTAGCCATGTGTCTTTTAAAAATAAAAACCACTTCCTTTATAACCACAACTAGAAGCCCAGTGCATGAAAATCAGGCAGATTAGGGGGTGTCCCTCAGCCCAGCCAGCCTGTGCCCTCTTGCAATCTGGGTCCCCTTGGGTAGGGCCTCTAGGCCTGGCCAGCAATCAGGGCCTATCGGGGCTTTCCCTCTCCTGGCTGCTGACAGCTGGCTCTACCACCACTGCTACCACTGGTTGCCATCTGTGCAGCACTGCCCCCCCCCTTCCCTGCCCTGCCACCTCCTTCTGTTGGCAACAGGTGTGGGGTGCTATCACTTGGCAGGCCTGGGCCTCCCTCTGCAGGGTGATCTCTGACAGGCCCCACACACCCACTACAGCATTGCTGGCTAGTGGCCTAGGCTTCCTACTTTGGGGCAATCGGTTGTGGAGCATCTCCATCAATCGCCCCACAGAGGTTGGGCTGGGTCTCCCTCCTTCTTCAGGATGATCATAGGGTGGTGGCGGGGCCCCCCAACCAATCACATCACACCAGAGTTGGCTGGCCTGGTGCCAGTGCATGCCATAGCATGGTCATCTGGAAGGTCATTAGGATAGTCGTTCTACTGTTTGGTTGTTCAGTTGATTTGCATATTATGCTTTTATTATTATAGATGCTATATTTACCCTTAGCAAAATAAATAAATTCTCATATCTAATACCAGTCTTACATAATTTTCTCTAATTGTTTCCAAAATGTTTTTATAACTTTATTTTAGACCAAGATCCAATCACAGTTGTTTTATTTTGCTACGTTTTATCTCTTTCAATCTGTTTTCTCCCTCTACTTGTTTCATCCATAGACATTGACTTTTAGAAGAGCTCCAGAGCATCCTGTTCTGCATGTGGCTCATTGTTTCCTTTTGTGTCATGTATCTGGTCCTCTGGCTTCCATACTTATAAAATGGAATTTATGTCAAAGGTATGGCCTAGATTTGGATTAATTTATTTTCTTCAACAATACTTGAGTAGCAATTCTATGCACTTCTCAGGAAGCATAATATAAGGAGGAACCATTCAGGTGATCTTTCCCTTGTGTAAGATTTTTCCTTTGCAATTAGAAAAAAAAAGTGATATTTGGTACTGTATGAATATTCTGTTTTCCATCAATCTTTTATGTAAAGCTTTAGCATCCATTGGTAATCCTTATTTGGGTCTGTTTCTTTATTGGGGATTACAAATTGGTGCTATATTTGAGGTAAGCTTTCTCTTTTCAAATGAGTAAACACTATCATTTCCCTTCCAAAAGTAAAAAAAAAAAAAAAACCAAAGGAAATTATTTGTCTTTTAAAAATGTTTATATTAAAGTTTAATATACATGCAATAAAATTTATCAGTTTTCATGTGTACAATTTGATCAGTTCGACAAATATACACAGTTTTGTGACACCACCACAATCATGATATGGAATATTTCCCACATGCCAAGTTATTCTCTGTGCCTCTCTGTAGTCATTTCCCTTCCCAGCCTCAGGCCCAGCCCCAAGCAACTAAACTGCCTTTTGTCTCTGGAGTTTTTTAGAATCAAATGGAATCAAATGAAAGTTAGTTATCAAGTATGATATTCTTTCACTTAGCATAATACTTTTGAGATGCATGCATGTTGTTATGTTTATCAATAGTTGGTTCCTTTTTATTGCTCAGTAGTTTTTTTATGGTATGCATGGATCTAGCACAGTTTGTTTTTCTGTTTACAAATTGATGGAAATTTGGGATATTTCCAGTTTGGGGGTATTATGAATACTACTCTATAAACATTTCTGTGGAAGTCTTAGTGTGAACACGTTTTTACTTCTCTTGGGTAAATATCCAGGAATGGGGTTACTGGATGGTTTTTTAAGTGTATGTTTAACTTGACAAGAAACTGTCAAATGGTTTTCCAAATTTGCTGCATCATCTGGAATTCCCACCATCTATATAGGAGAATTTAAGTTTCTCTACATCATTGCCATGCTTGATTTTATAAATCTTGCAGCATACTTTGGAGCAGAAGGCATTTAATCCCTTTATGATTCATTACTTGATTGAGCACATGTTGAATATTTATCATGTGCTTGATCCTTACCTAGGTGCTGGGACACCCTGGATGTTATATTGTTAACAGACAATAGTTTCTCCAGTAACTTGGATACACTCTACCATAGCTTTGCTATGTGTTCTTTTGTGTTTTCTATGAAGATAATCATTCCCTTCCTTTTGAAATACCTTCTATACTAGGTTTCTGAGGGAGTCTATTTTCCCAGTTTGCCTTCTCTCTTATTGGCTTCCACTTGGGGTTCATTTTCATTGTCTTGACTTGTATAGTTGGAGTGCCTTTGGGGATTCATTCCTTGAACATCTCTTTTCTAACTACTCACAACCTTAATGGCCTACAGTAGTTGGCAAAGTGTGGCTCATGAGCCACCTGCGGCTCTTTGGCCCCTTGAATGTGGCTCTTCCACAAAATACCATGGTTGTGGCGAGTCTATTTTGAAGAAGTGGCATTAGAAGAAGTTTAAGTTTAAAAAATTTGGCTCTCAAAAGAAATTTCAATCATTGTACTGTTGATATTTGGCTCTGTTGACTAATAAGTTTGCCGACCACTGGCCTATACCATCTGATGGATTTAATTTAACCATCTCTACCATTTAAACCCAATTTACATCTTTACATTGGAATGGGACCCTGAACACAGTTCTTGAGTATTTATTTGGCTGCACACTTAATATGTCATTTTGGTTGATAAACATCAATAACAGTAATAACAACTACCAACATAAACCTCGCTAACACAAGTGCATCACCAAAAGCATTTTTATAGGATGCTTAATAGTGAGGGACTCTTCCACGAACTTTATAGAAATGAACTATTTTTAAAATTTAACTTAGTAGGTACCCCAATCTTTTTAGTAGGCACTCCAATCCTAACATATCCGAAACTGAATCTTTGTTTCTTCCACCAACATGCTCTCTATCCTGTTTAGTCTTCCCATTTCAGTTAATACCATCTCCATCCTTTTAACTGCTAAGGTCCAACACTTGCAGTTATTACTTAATCCTTGATTTTTCCCCCAAATCCCCTGTTCTGGACAAATGCTATTGGCTCTAAATTAAAAAAAAAAAATCCCAGATTGCCACCTATTCTCATTATCTTTCTTGCTATGGCCCTGTCTACACCATGTCCTGTCAGGTAGATTCCTGCAATAGGCTAATCACAGATCTCCCCCTTTCTTCTTTTTCCTCCTGCAATGAATTCACAACATGGTAGCCAGAGTGATCCATTAAGCAAAAGTCAGATCATGAAATTCCTCTGCTCTCAACTCGCTGTGTCCGTGTCCTCCTACATCACTTAGAGTAAAAACCAAAGTTCTTAAGTTAGCCTGTTGGGCCTGACCCAATGTTCTGTCCTCTAAACCTACCCCGCCTTCACCTCTCCCCTCACTGTCCCACCCCTTGTGCTTCCTCGCTGTCCTAGACCTCAGCAGGTCTAGGAAGTTGTCCTTGACTTACATTTACTTACTGGAGAAACACTTGAACCTCAATGTACCTCATCTATTAAGTCACAGTGATGTATCTGATTTTAATCCTGACCTGTAAATGGAGACTTCAGACCATCAGTATTCATGGAATGCCCATAGTGCTGTGGTAAGCACCACTGGGCTATAAGATAAGGAGAAGGCACAGTCTCTGCCTAGGTAAGTGGGTGCTTAATGTGGCTTGGCCACAGTTTGCAGCTATAGCATAAAGCAAAATAATGATTGGAATAGAGTTTTAAATTAAACTCAACTCAATTTCTATAGTAAGTATACTTATTTCTGCCCACCTCATACACCTATCTGAATAAATGGCTTACAAAATTTCCCCTTCAACTTTTCAACAGGTGATTTGTTTACCCAAGAAATTATTTCTCAACAAATATTGTTAGTCGGACTAATTGAACATTTCCCACACTTGAGAAGAATGTACAAAACCAGGCATAATCCGATTGGCCATATTCTTTATGCTTTAAGACTTGTTTATGTGTATGTAGAACTACTGTTATTTTTATTATTAAAAAAAAGTTCTCATAATTCTTATAAGCCACTCACGAGTAGAAACATGTAATTCTATTGAAGTGATGTATAAAAATAGTTCAAAGTGTGTTATTGAAATATTGAATAAACTATTTTAATTTTAAAAATGTCAGTTTTTAAAAAATTTTTCTAATAAAATAGCATTGCTTTAAAAAGAATAGTTCCATGAGAAAAGGAAAAAAAAAAGAATTATTTTAATTCAAGATGAAATTAAACTGAGTTCTGCCTTTTTTACCCAAAGCAGATTTTCATTTTGTCTCCAAAAGCCAACAGGAGGCAAAGGGCCCAGCTTCTTTGCCAATTACATGCCAGAAGCTTTATTCCCAAATGGGAACCAACTTCTGACTCCAGACAAATGACTGTTAGTTCCAGCTCTCACCTGCCAGTTAAAATAATTTGGGTATGGGTGCCAGTTTCTGGGTCTGCCTGATGATAAGATTACAGGGCCTGTTTGCTTAGTTCATTAGCAGAAATTCCTTCCGCAGACATGGCAAGGGGTTATGAGGGGTGGTGTGGGGTGAGCTATGCCAGGGCCGCCAGGATGGACTGGTTTTACTCACTAGGAAGTGGGAAAGGAAAGCACCATTTCCTCTTGGGATCCCCATTTCCCCTTTCAGTTCCTCTGTTGGGGCAGACAATAGAAGCCTCTAGGCCCTCCTCTCTGGGCACTAGGTCCTTGTCGCGCCCCGTCTCCCCCTCCTTCTCTCCCCTCCCCGCACCCACTGGCTTCACCAACTCAGGCTCCAGGCGGAGATTTGTCAGAACCCTTAGGTTGAGACAGATTATGATTGCACCAGATGGGCTGGATTTGACAGCCCCATCCTAAGCAGCTCCTGAAGGGATGGGGGTGGGGGGTAGAGGGCGGGGAGGAGCAGAAGGAGGGGGAGTCTATGGGCTGAGCCGCCTGGTAAGAGCGAACCAGCGCACCAGCGCACCAGCGCACCGGCGCAGCCGGCCGGCGCTCCTGGGCAGCTGTTTAAGGCGCGCCTCCGGGAGGAAAGTGGCACACAGACCCGAGGGGCTCCCAGAGCGCCCGTGAAACATCCCATTGCCTAGGGGGCGCGGAGACTCCGGAGGCAGGCGCAGGGGACCAGTGGCACACAAAGCGGAAGAAAGCCAGGAGCGTGGTGTCTTGGCTACCCCCAGCCTTGGCTGGCTGCGGAGTGCTTGTGGCCCAGGCTACCTCTGCGAGCTCTGGGCATGGCAAGTTTGCCAACTCCGGGCTCTGTGGCCATCGCCTTGCTGCTCCCGAAGTGACAGCCCTGCAGGCTCTGCCGCTGGGGCGGCACCCACCCAGCCCAGACCCACTGCAAAATGCTCCAGCAAAGGCCAGGTAAGGAGACACCGGCCCGAGCCCCTCCCACGCGCACACCCAGCTCCAGGCTGCGGGGTGGGGTGGGGGGGCTCTCCCGGCCCCTTTGCTCCCACTGGTCCCGCTGACTCCCTGTTTCAGTTCCTACCTCCTTGGTCTCCTTGGTCCATCTCTGCCCTCTACTGCTTCCCTGCACAGTTGCCCTTCTTTTCCACCTTACCAGATCCCAACAGCAGGGGGAGAAGTTGGGGAGGAGGGAGGTTAGGGGCTCTTCTACCTGCTCACCAGCTCCACTGGACAGCGGGTGGGTGTGTGAGGTCTCATCCACATTCCTGGTCCCACGCAGTTCCTACCCAGCACAACACACACGTCCTCCTTTCCACTTGTGGGGCCTCCCTTTTGTGCTGAAAGTACACATGAAAACATGCACACATGGACAAACAATCCCACCTGGGCACCCTCCAGAGATTCCTGAAGGGTGTGGAGGGGTGGCTGGCAGTAGACGAATCTTGAACACCAGACCTTCCAAGCACAGGACTGGTGCTTATCCCGCCTCTTGGCCTTAGCTCCCAGGTCCAGGTGCCAGCAGAGCAAGAGGGCCAGGAGGCTGCTGTACTTGGCAAGGACATTGCTGTGCCACCAAAAAACCTCACCCCCACCCCCAGGGGCCAGCAGCTTGGACCCCTGCCCCCTCACCAATGAGTCCCTGACCTTATCTATGCAACAGCTCAGATCCTCCTGCTCTGGCACCCCTTCCTTGCTGCCCAGCTCCCCAGGAGCAAGCAATGAGTGTGTGCCCTGTTGCTACTGGCAACTGCTTGTGCAGAAAGCTCAGCCCCCAAAGGAGTAATGCTGATTGATGGGCAGAAACATGATATTTTCTGGAGCTTAGTGGGTGCTGGTGTAGGGACCCTCCTACTGCTGGAGCCCTTTATCTCTATAGACCTCCAGGGAGCTGGCAGACTTCCTTCCCTCATAGGCCCACACCTTCATAAAAGGGGCCTTAGGATATCCTCATCACCTGAGTTAAATTCAGAGCCAGCTTTTGCTTCCCAGAGTTATAGGCAGCAGCCCCAGGGTTCCCCTTCATACTCTGGCTTCTGCTGAGTCCCATAAATGCGACACTCCATCTCCTTTCTGTTACACTTCCCTCTCCCACTTCCATAATGATCTGAACTATTCCCACAAATGCTCATGAAAGCATTTTCAAAAATAATTCACTTCATATCAATATCTCTTCTTCAGCTTCCTCTCTTCTCCCACAGGCCTGCCATGTCCAGCCCTAGAAAGAGATATAGGGATAGGTCTGCACTTAGAATGCTCAATGCAGACACCACCTTTGCTGCTTCTGTGCAATTTCATTTTGACTCCCTTACACTCATTGCTCCTCCTTTTTCAGGGAGGGCAACCTCCTCCTCTAGGCATCTGAACTAATACAAATGATCTGGGCTAATAGAAATCCCTGCCCCAATCTGTGCCCCTTTCTTTCCCCCCCACCCCAGTAGTGACCACAAAGGGCCCAATTTCATTATCTTCTGGAGAACTTCTGTTCTACAGTTTGTTTTTCTCAGCACCTCAGTATTTTGGGTAAATTATTTTCATTTCCTAAATTGTTATGCCGAGCTCTATTTTGCTTATTTAATTTGAAAAACCATGTAAAGTTTTAAAGTTATTCATTTATTCTTCCAAACAAAACTTTGAGAGGTTCTGCTGTGTTGAGTACCAGTGTAGGCTGGGAATGAAGCAAAGACAAGGCCCAAATGGCCATGAGCATTTTAAAGGCCACCTGACTGTTGGGTTGTGGTTATTGCCACGATAGTTGATATAATAGCTCACTACATTGGACCAGAACTTTGCAGTTTAGAAAAGCTTTCCTAGGCATTATTTCCCTTAATCCCAGTAGCAGGAATTTTAAATAGCAGGATTTCACCAAAAGGCCCAGTAATGCTCACCAATCCTGCTTAACCAACAAGAAAGAGAACTTGCAAATCGTCCCCACAACTGATGGAGCTTTAGAATATAGAATAAGAGACTCAGAAGAAGCTTAGTCACAGGAATGTGGCCTGAAAGATAAGTGTAATGCATGTAGCATGCTCATTGCCAGGAAGCCATCATGGGAAGAGACTCCATCCTGAGACTGTGGTCCCCAGTGAAGGACTGGCTACTGGAGGTGGAGAATTTCCAGGGTTCTGCATTGTCTTATGCTAGGAGCTAAAATGGGATGAAAGTATTAGCACAAAGTTGCTGGGAGACTAGAAAATTAAGCAAAATGAGTAGACGGTGAAGTTACTTTCTTTAGTTCCAAGGCATTCTCGAGATATTTGCAAGTTTCAGGTATGAATTTACTTTAGAAATGGAGCAATTTTCTGTACTTAGAACATAAAAAAATGAGTTTGTGTACCTTTCTGAGCCAAATGAAGATAATCAAGGTTTTGATCATTTTTACCCATTACCTTGAAAGCCAGATATATCTTGGGTGAATAAATGGCAGTCTCTCTTTCGTATTATTTACAGTCATTCACCACTAATGACAGGGATGTGTTTCATGAAATGTGTCCTTAGATTATTTTGCCATTGAGTGAACATCACAGAGTGTCCTTACATGACTGATGGTCTAACCTGCTGCTGTATTGCATGTGCTGTACTTTCATATGCTGGCAATACAGTGGGTTTGCTTGCACCAGCATCACCACAAACATGTAAGTTATGTGTTGAGCTACAATCTTAACAGGGCTACTGTGTTACTAAGTGATAGGAATTTTTCAGCCCTTTCATATTCTTCAGAGACCACCATCCTATATGCAGTCTATCACTGACAGACACATGGTTTTGTGGCATGTGACTGTACAAGGAGAATGTACAGAAGGCTTGTGTGCAGATCTGTTCATTTCTTCATCTTCAGATGGAAGGCGGCCATTCTGCACTTCACAGCTGGGAATGTCATTCATGACTTATCTCCAAAAATGGTTTCTAGAAGGCCAACTGATACTTATAAATTTTGGTTGGTATTTCAAACATCATTATAATCACCTTGTTTATCACTTAGAAAAGTTTTATTCAAAGAAGTTTTACAAGCAAAGTGGTGTTATTATATGGAACTTATTATGGTGAAGAGGCTGGCTGTGGGTATGGCTGGGTAACAGACAAACCAAGAAGGTAATCACAGTGTAAGGTATATTATAAGAAAAGAGTAGAGATACTCAAGGAGGTTTTTTATTATTTAGTACCATAGATTTGTAGGAACTTTTAGCTATGTAGCATTTTTTAAAATTTGTTTGTTTGTCTGTTTTTTGATGAAGGATTGGTTCCAGGATCCCAGCAGATATCAAAGTCTATGGATGCTCAAGTTCCTTACATGAAATCACATCATATTTGCATATAACTTATGTACATATTCCTATATACTTTGTCAACTGATGGTTGTTGATGCTAATTCAACCCCAACAGGAATCCCCAATTTGGGGTTCAGTGAAGAAGGAAAAATTACTCAGTGCAAAGAGCTTAATTATGATACAGCACAGCTGTAGAACAGCTCAGTAGTGTTACAACTCAATTATGAAGCAGGACAGCATGGCTTTGAGGTGGCCCTGGAGAGAGGTGGCTCTGGAGCAAAGTGCCTCTCTAGCTAGACGACAGGTGGTCTGCTTCACCTGCTCTGGTCCAGTTCTCTCCTTCCTCCCTGTGCTGATCTGCTCCAGCCAGAGAAAGGCCACTTTAGATAAAAAGGGAAAGTGTGTTTCCTTTGCCAGAGGGGAGCTGGCTTATATAGGCAGAAGTTCCCACCCCTGGTTCCTGATTGGTCCATCCTTATGCAAATGAGGACTCACAATCCTTTCAGTTTGGTACAAAAGACATTGTTTTGATTGGTCAAAATGGAGCTGCTTTGATTGATTGCTGAAGATGATGGGGATATAGCTGGCACAGCTCCTGCTGTGTGGGGAAAGCCTCAATCCTATTGGTTGAAACAGGATTTCAGGAACTGCTTTATAAGGGCTGGCTCACAGTGCAGGAGGCACACAGCTTAGCATAGGCTTCTCCCTGAAGTGCAGTTTGGGCTAGAGGCCCCTGATAGAAAAGGCTGCTAGACTTTGTTTATTAAAATTTGAGGCCAGTTAGCCCCCAGAAGTCCTTCTGAATAGGTATCTTTTTTCTGATGATTTACTGCTTTAAATCATATCTAGATTGCTCCCATACCTAATATAATATAAATGCTATATAAATAGTTACACTGTATTGTTTAGTGAATGACAGGAAAAAAAGAGTATGTACATGGTCAGTATAAATGCAAGCATTAACTACATAGTGCTTAGCCATTAACGTACATATTAGATGTCAGCAACAACGGAACTTTTTTTCCAAGTACTTTCCATCTGCCATTGGTTGAATCTGCAGGTGTGGAAACCGCAGATATAGAAGGCAGAGTGTGCTCTGTATTTGGCACTCCTGTGTATCATTTTCATTCTTAGACATTATAACATCTTACTTTAGAGATGAACTTTATGTTTTTAAGTTGGTTGGATGTCAATAAAAATCATATATATATATATTTGGCATGTTGGATTGGACCTCTTCTGGTGGGAACTTCATCATTGTCTGCTGGACCCAGAGGTTTTCACATGAAATTTAGAGAAAGGAGCGTTTGATTCCAACTTTAGACAGACTCTTCTGATTTTTCTACTTCATATGAGAGACTTGAGTGCAGGGAAGTTGTGGGTACTTATGATGGCTAATGTCACTTGATTCAGGTTTGTTAGTCTTCCCTATGACTCGCTAAGCTAGGGCTCCATTTTTTGTGCATCCATTTAATGAATATTAGTTGAAAATTATTACAGAGAGCAGGCTCTGTATTCCAAACATCCTTATTTTTCTGCAGATGGGTGCCCTTGAATGTGTAGCCTATAAGCATGTTCCTTGCAAATATCTGGTAGTTTGTTCTTTGAGGTTCCTGTAAGTGTGGTTTAAAGAAGCAGAGGGAACAGTTCAGAGGCCTTCTTGCTGCAGTGAAGTAGCAGGATTCGCTGCTGAGGGCCACTGCTGCCATTGGCCTTGCTTCCTGGAATTTACACTTTATCACCTTCTTTTCCCCAGTAATCTGTGTTTTCATGTGTCTCTGTCAGCTCATGGTTCTCAGAGAGTAGGTAATAATGAATTTAGTACACAGTCACTGTGAATTTGTTGCTCATCTGAAAAAGCATAGCTATTTCATATTACTTGACATGAACATAACACTCAACGTGATTTAAGGTGGATGTCAGGACCTATATTCGCAGGTGAGAAGGGTTTAGAGCAGCGGTTCTCAACCTGTGGGTCGCGACCCCTTTGGGGATCAAAGGACCCTTTCACAGGGGTCGCCTAAGACCTTCAGAAAATGCAGATATTTACATCATGATGCATAAAAGTAGCAAAATTTCATGGTTGGGGGTCACCACCACATGAGGAACTGTATGCAAGGGTCACGGCCTTAGGAAGGTTGAGAACCACTGGTTTAGAGGAAAGGAGATAAACTAATTATTTTATGCTGTTTTGGAAGTTGCTGAAAATAGGGAATAGCACTTGCTGCTATTAGTAAGACTATAGCCTCTAAATGGACTGTGAACTCATGTTGTTAGTAAAACTGCCTGTTTCATAGCAAGTGGCTCAGAGTTCACACTTGGGAGTATTATAGACCTGGACTCAATCCTGATACTATCATTTACTGTTGATGTGATTTAGGGCAAAGTTATTAATCTCTCTAACTAATATCAGTTTCCTTATCTTTAAATGGAAACATATATTGTATACTGTCTAATAAAAGAGTAATATGCAAATTGACTGTACCTCTGCTACAATCACAAGCTATGCCCACCAGCCAATCAGGGGCAAGTATGCAAATTGACCCAACCAAGATGGCTATGGCCACAGAGAGAGCAGGAGGGAGGCTTGGGTTGTCCCCAGTGGTGGAGGAAGCCAAGCTTTTCACATACCTTGGCTGGCCTAGGCCTTTGCTTAAGGCAACAAAGTTACAATGGCTGCCACCACAGAGCGAGCAGAAGGCTTAGCTCTGCTCCAGGCTACAAAGTTTCAATTGTAGAAGATAAATAAATCCCAGATATCAGGGCCTTTGCTTGGGTCACCGGGGGCATGGCTGGCCTGAAAACCATCACAGGCCCCTTGCTCAGGCTACACCATGCTCCAAGGGAACCTCCACCCTGATCTGGGACACCCTTCAGAACAAACCAGCTGGCCCTCACCTGTGTATCAGGTCTCTATCCTATCTAATTAAAGTAATATGCAGATTGACCATCACTCCAACACACAAGATTACTGCCCCCATGTGGTCAAAAGATCCTGCCCCCATGTAAAGACGAGATGGCCACCATAAGATGGCCAACAGGAGAGGGCAATTGGGGGCAATCAAGCCTGCAGGGGAGGGCAGTTAGGGATGACCAGGCCTGCAGGGGAGGGCAGTTGGGTACAAACAGGCTGGCAGGGAAGCAATTAGGCATCAATCAGGCTGGCAGGGGAGTGGTTAGAGAGTGATCAGGCTGGCAGGCAGAAATGGTTAAGGGAAATAAGGAAGGCAGGCAGGAGAGCAGTTGGGAGCCAGCACTCCTAGATTGGGAGAGGGATGTCCAACTGCCCATTTAGGCCTGATATTATAGGCACTTGGACATCCTCAAGGGGTCCTATATTGGAGAAGGTACAGGTTGGGCTGAGGGACATCCCCTTCGCCCCCCTCCCCATGCACAAATTTCATGCACTGGGCTTCTAGTATGTTTATAAGTTGTTAAGAGTAAAATCAAACATATATTAAGGGCTAAAGCACAAGAATATTAGCACTTACTGTCTGCTATGGCCTCAAGTGTTATTTTCATGTTGGCTGCCTTTTTTGCATTTACCTCATGTTTAAACTGTCTCCCAGCATTCCACAGAAAACAACTATAATGGGAAAGTTATATTTTAGCAATTACAGCTACTTTCAGAAGAAGCACTTGTCTTCCACAAATATGATGGGAGATGATGCCCAGTGTCTCTTTGAGATTGAAGTACAAGTAGTTTAGTCTATAAGATAAACCTAGAAAATTCCATCAAATGCCTGTGAGAAGCACTGTGCTAGGGTATGCATGATGGAAACCAGTTCTTGTCCTCAGCCTTCAAGCTGGAAGAGAGGAGGGGGTTGATGTGAAAAGAAATAATAAAAGAGTCATAGCCTCATAATAATGAGCATCATCATAATAAAGGCACTTGTCACTTACCAAGCCCTGGTGTGTATCCATCACATTCGTTATTAAAGACAGCAGTTGTCATATCTGTGAGCGAGATGTCATTTTCTCCATTACAGAGATCTATAATAATGAAAGCATAATATGCAAATTGACCAAATGGCTTAATAGCAGAATGACCATCCGGATGACCATGCTATGGCACCCACTGGTGCTAGGCCAGCTAAGGCAGGTTCAATGAGATTGGTTGGGTGCCCTGCCATCACCTCATGATCACCCCAAAGAGGGAGGCCCAGGCCACCAAACTGCTGGCTGTGGCAGGTGGGTGGGGCCTCCCTCTGCCGGGGGCAAGCTTGGGGGCAAAGCCTACCTCTTTGGCGCAGTCCATCACAGAGCTCCCGAACTGTGAGAGGATGCAGGCTAAGCTGAGGGACACTGCCCCCTGCACCAACTGAGTGCACGAATTTCATGCACCGTGCCTCCAGTATTATATAATAAGCTGAAGTTAAGTTCATAGTGGTGTTATTAACAAAACACTGTGGGTTGCAAAGGAGTGAGTGTCTCTACCAGATAAGCCTACCTCAGGTGGTTTTTGCTGTGCTTTGAATGAATTGTTTGGAAATGTTGAGTGTGATTTATTTAATGAGTACATTATCCCTGGTTGTATTTGGATTCAACAATCTCTTCAACCTCTGTGCTCTGTTCACAGCATTATAGAAATGAGAGCAAAAAGAGGCTGGGCTTTATTCACTGGCTGGCAAGGAACTCAGTTCTTTGTTCATTTTCATTGCAAATTACTCTAGGGGAGATATCTTAGTGACTTCCTTTAGAAGATTCTTTCTTAGTGTAAAGATCACATTATATCAATAACTTTTCTGATTTGTTTGTTTCTTTGTGTTTGATTTAGGCTACCAAAGTTTTCTCTAATTTAATTTATACCAAGTTTTATATACACACATGTGCATGTGTCAAATAGTAAGTGTGGCGTTGTGAAACAACATAGATTATTGCAGCCTACAGGCATCTTAGTCAAATATAGCTCCCACCACACTTTTCAGTCCTGCAAATTCAGATCAGTTTGACTTCTCCCATGCTGTTCCTCTTTTGTTTTTTCTTTTAATCATTGTATGTGTAAGTGTATGTTTTTACCTAAGCATGTTAATATTCTAATACTGTGGTGTGGTTTTCACCTCTTTCTAAGTGAATGTCCAAATTCAGCTGTCACCCTCCATTTTTTTTCCCTGTTAAAATTGTATAAAATTGGCCATATTCTTAAATTTTTGGAGTGGTGTTTTTTTTTTTAGAAATCCTAAATTTGTCTGAATTACTGTAACATGAAAGGGGGAATCTCATAGTCCACCTAAATATTTGGTTGTGCATATGAATTTTAATCTTTCATAATAATATTTTTAAAGGAAAAAAATGTTTAACTTAAGAAGGGACTAGATTGGTCTTTACAACTCATCATTCTTTGTGTTTTAGTTTAAAGGAATTAAAACATTGAAAACTCCCAGCCAGACACAACTAGAAGGCCTCCTTTCTTGCCTTACTGCATTCACTTCTTTATTCATTAATTGACTCAACACACTGTGATTAAGTGCCTACAATGTGTCAGGCAATGCAATGGACTTAGAGTGACTCTGAACAGTATCCATCATTCTAATACTAAACATTTAGCAACAGAAAACCATTAGTTCTTTAAGAAGTAAATAAAGAAAAGAAACATACAACTTTGACACTGAATACTTCTGCTCACTTCCTGCTTTTGACAGGTTTTAGGTATTTCTTGTTTTAGATTATCTCAGCCACATTACATTAATATATTATTTAAATTGTTCTTTCATTTCACTAAGACTTAAAGAAGATAGAAACCTTAACTCTATTGTACCTCAGAGTTTATGCTGATTGTCCTTGAGACATTTCTAATTGGTTTAATGCTCAGTGCTCAATGCCTAGTAGGTATTCAATAAATATTTGTTGAGTAGAGGTAGCAAGAAAAGAATAAAGTCAGTATATTTAGGAATTTACTGTACTAGGAGTTATAAAAATCACCTGATTTGGGATTTAACATACACCGAAAGGCCTGTCCTTTTACTATTCTTGCTTAAAATTATCATGTCTCCCTTAGATCAGATTAGGGATATGATTGCTTTCTCACTAGATGATCCATTTTAGGGTTTGGTGTGCATGGCCTTGCATTCATGGTTTCTCCTTAGATCTAATTTCAGCACTGGGGTTATTTTATAGACGTCTTGGAACCCTGTGCTGCTTGGTGGACATCCTTTACCCACTTTGCTGAATTACAATTGCTCTAAGAATTTTATGCTATCTTAACATGATCTCCCTCTTCCTCCTCCTACACTGACATATTTGGAAAAATCCACTTTATTTTCATTTTGTTATATCCTTTATTTAACACTTTCACTACACAATACCTTATCCCAGATTTCATATTAAATTATTATAAAACACAATTAGTCTTACGTTAGTATAAAATGAGTTATAAAGTACAAATGCCTTTAAGAAATGTTCATTTCATGTGGAGAAATAGGACACAGACTTATAAGGTATCAAAAACACTTAGTGTGGGCTGGTGAAGTGGAAAAAGGAAGTGTAGCAAGAGGTTAGAAGATAAAGCAATGAATGAGGCCAGGCTAGTTGGGATGGGCCTCCTGGGGAGGACACCTGAGCCGACCTAGGAGAACTTAGACATGAGAGAGAAGGAGAGATCCAGGCAGGAGAAGGCTTGCATTGAGCCACCCTAGAAGAGGAAAGAGGACTAATGAGGAGACGTAGTGGGGGACCTATTAATCATCTTGGACCTTTTCCCTTGAGCTAGCATCTCCCAGCACTTCTCTCCTCGGAAAAGTAGTTCTGCTGAGTGTTGTAGGTGTTAGTCAAAACATATTCCACGGTTGAGAAGAAAGAAGAGCTGAAAGTTTTAAAAGAATTTTTTTTTCCGGAATAAGTTCTCAGAGGCATTAATATATTAACCTGAATTATTAATCTCAAAAATGTCCCCAAATATTTTTAATCACTGATTCCATTTTTGACTGGAGCATCTTGAGAGAATAATTGACTGTGGCGCCTATTTTGGGATATGCTACTGGAGGCTATTGGTGATTTTTATTCAGAGGCTAAATGGGTGAAAAGTATCGGGAATGTGAACCTGAAAATGGTACATAGTGGAATCTAAGTGGGGGCAGGGGCAGGACACAGGATGACTAGGGCACTGGCTCCCTCCAGCAGTACATGAGAAAGGCCTAGGTTGGGGGGTGGCATGAGAATAGAAATGAAACAATAGATTTCATGAGTATTTCAGATACAGGAAACTGAGTTTTTTTGATTGATCAATTAAAAAGATTTGTCAAGATGGGGGAACTAAGAATAGTTCCAAGCTTTTAGGTTTTTTGTACTAGGAGCCTCATGATGCAAATGTTTTATAGATTTGTGAAAGTTTGTATCTTCTACATGCGGTCACATGCAATGAAGTGCTCCAACTGAACTCCAAAGTTGAGGCATGTTGTCTTTCAAGACACACACCATTTTGGGAGTTTCTCTAGAGTCAACATGCTTCCTCAATAAAGATGCACTAAAATATTGCCCCACTATCTCAAGCCACATGTCAGATGTACAATTGCCTTGAATGACTCTGTGCAGTCATTGCTGTTCCCTGTACTGGGATGTGGTCTGGATATGCCTAAGGAGTGTCTGCAACACAGAGAAGAAAGAGACTTTGTGTCCGCTATTGGGAATCTGGGTTGGTCTGGCTAAGGGCACTTTTGTTTGTTTCCCTCATTATGGGCAGCTTTATTGAAGATGACAGTGAGCACAGTATAGAAGTCACATAAAGCTTGCTGTGAGCCCCCTTTAGCTTATCAATCCCCAGAGATGCATATAGTTTAGTGTATGACATTGAGTCCCATCTTCTACCCATTTGGTCTCTAAAGACTGGACTATAGATCTGTTCATAGTAGTCATGCTCTGTGTGATCTGTGTGCAGGAGGTCATGCATCTGGCTTTTGGTTTTCTCATGAGATCACACAGAATAATGTTCCTTTCTCATGATTATTTTCTATTTTTGAGAAATGTTCTTAACACCCCTTTCTAAAATAGGCAGTAGTATAAAGAAATGGTATAAAATGAAAGCTTTTTAAAATCTAGAATCATTCATCAGAGTGATTAGTTCATTATAAGTGTCTCAGTTCCTTACATAGTTATGAATATAAATATGTTTAGCTGCTTAATTTATTCTTTAAATTTACTTCTCCCCATTCCTATACCTGTTGTACCTCTGTTCATGTATTTGGGAGCTTGCAAATGATTCAAAGTAGTGGTGGTCATTACTGTGAATATTTCTGAATTTTTTTCTTTTGTGTGGACTTCCGTAAAGCATCTGAATCTTTCTCCAGAAATATTGCTTGTTCGCACTTCCAATGTCCTTGAAAACTCCGAGTGGTGTTTCATTGTGCTTATTGCTTGACAGATCTCTGCCCATTAGTGTCTTATTTAAATTGAATGTGTTTTGTAGACATACCAGTGTCCTTGAGCATGCTGACTACCTCAGGCTATAGAAATTTATGTCAATCCCTGAATGCTCCATGTGGCTGTCTTCATTGGCTAAATTTACTCTATAATTGCAAATTCTTCCTTTCCTTTTGTGAGGAGTGATTGTGTATGCTTTATGAGTGTGCTACTCATGAGATGGCTTTTCAGGGGAAAGATGGGGCAGTTATAATATGTCCAGCCTAGCTGTTGGCTTAGTTGGAATTAAATGGCCTTCTGTTGCTACATGAGTTTTGGAGAGAAGGCATGGGGGATGCATGGAGGATGAGGGAAACAGAGAGAGGCCACAGCTCAGAAGGGGATACCCACCTGGGCCCAGGGGCAGTGAATGGTTTCTAGTGTGCTACATAGTCACAGGAACTTTTTTTGTTTCAAACTATAGTTCATTTCATTAACTGTAGAATGATCATCAAGGAATGTGAAATAATATGCCATCTACATATGTAGTCACATTCATTTTCTAAAGAGCCAATTACAATGGACTCAAGATTTTCATATTTATTTTTCTTTGTTAAAAGCACAATTGAATATGCATTGAGAATGCTGAGCCTGACATTTTACATATGGATTTAAGAATATCTTTTAGAGGCTCATAGATGTTATTTGATAAAAATAAAAGCAAACATGAATAATGTATTATTAATAGCCAAATAATAAAATAATTGTGTTTTTAAATTTTATTTTGTTGTTTAGAGTATTACATATATTTCTTTTTTCCCCCCCACAAAACTTCCCCCAGCCTCCCCTACTCCCTGTCATATGCCCTCATCCCAGCCCCCCCGTGTCTTGTGTCTATTGGTTGTGCTTATGTGCATGCATACAAGTCCTTTGGTTGATTTCTTTCCCCTCTCCCAAACATTCCCCAGCTTACCTGCTGTAATTTGACAGTCTGTTTGGTGCTTTACTGTCTCTATGTCTATCTCTTTGTTCATCAGGCTAAAATGTTCTTTATATATGTATAATATTTATTTTTACAGAGAGGAAGGGAGAGGGATAGAGAGCTAGAAACATAGATGAGAAAAAAACATTGATCAGCTGCCTCCTGCACACCCCCTATTGGGGATGTGCCTGCAACCAAGGTACATGCCCTTGGCCGGAATCAAACCTGAGACCTTTCAGTCCGTAGGCTGATGCTCTATCCATTGAGCCAAACTGGTTTTGGCAGGTTATAATGTTCTTTATTTTCCTTAAATGAGATCATGTGATACTGTTCTTTTATTTCCTGGCTTATTTCACTTAACATAATGCTCTCCAGGTCCATCCATGCTACAGCAAATGATAAGAATTCCTTCTTTTTTATAGCAGTGTAGTATTCCATTGTGTAGATGTACCATAGCTTTCTAATCCAATCATCTGCTAATGGGCATTTAGGCTGTCTCCAGAACTTAGCTATGGTGAATTGTGCTGCTATGAACATAGGGGTGCATATATCCATTCTAATTGGTGTTTCTGTTTTCTGGGGATATATTCCTAGGAGTGGGATCACAGGGTCAAATGGGAGTTCCATTTTTAATTTTTCAGGAAACTCCATAGTATTCTCCACAGTGGCTGCACCAGTCTACATTCCCACCAGCAGTGCATGAGGGTTCCTTTTTCCAGCACTTGTCATTTGTTGATTTGTTGATGATAGCCATTCTGACAGGTATGAAATGGTACTGCATAGTTGTTTGATTTGCATCTCTCAGATGATTAGTGACTTTTAGCATGTTTTCATATGTCTCTTGGCCTTCCTTCTATCTTCTTTTGAAAAGTTTCTATTTGGTCCATTGCCCAATTTTTGTATTGGATAATTTATCTTCCTTTTATTAAGTTGTATAAGTTCTCTGTAGATGTTGGAGATTAAACCTTATTAGTGATAACATTTGAAAATATATTCTCTCATACAGTGGGCTTTCTTGTTTTGTTGCTTGATTTCTTTTGCTATGCAAAAGTCTTTTATTTTGATGTAGTCCTATTTGTTTATTTTCTCTTTAGATTCCATTGCTCTGCAGTGGTCGACAAACTGCAGCTTGCGAGCCACATGTGGCTCTTTGGCCCCTTGAGTGTAGCTCTTCTACAATATACCACAGCCTGGGCAAGTCTATTTTGAAGAAGTGGCATTAGAAGAAGTTTAAGTTTAAAAAATTTGGCTCCAAAAGAAATTTCAATCATTGTATTGTTGATATTTGGCTCTGTTGATTAATGAGTTTGACAACCACTGCCCTAGGAGCAGTATCATTGAAGGAATTGCTTCTTCATATGTCTGAGATTTTGCTGTCTGTGCATTCCTCTAGTATTTTTATGGTTTCCCATCTTATGTTTAAGTCCTTTATCCATTTTGAGTTCATTTTTGTGTATGGTGTTAAGTTGGTGGTCTGCTTTCATTTTTTTTACATGTATCTGTCGAATTTTTCCAACACCATTTATTGAAGAGACTGTCTTGACTCCATTGTATGTTCATATCTCCTTTGTCAAATGTTAATTGTCCATAGTGATTTGGGTCGATATCTGAGTTTTCTATTCTATTTCATTGATCTATATGTCTGTTCTTCTGCCAATGACAGACTGTTTTGAGAATAGTGACCTTGTAACTGGTATCGAGATCCCACCTACCTTGTTCTTCTTTCTCAGGATTTCTGTGGCTATTTGGGGTCTTTTTTTTTTATTCCAGATCAATTTTTGTAGAGTACTTTCTAGGTCTGTGAAGTATGCTGTTGGTATTTTAATGGGGAGTGCATTGAATCTATAGATTGCTTTGGGTAAGATGACATTTTAATGATGTTGATTCTACCAACCCATGAACATGGTATGTTCTTCAATCTGTTTATATCTTCCTCTATCTCTTTTTTCAGTGTCCTGTAGTTTTCCATGTATAGATCTTTTACCTCCTTAGTTAAGTTTAATCCCAGGTATCTTAATTATTTTGGTATGATGATAAATGAGATTACTTTTTTAGTCTCTTTTTCTGTAAGTTCACTATTGGTGTATAGAAATGCCACAGATATCTTGGCATTAATTTTGCATCCTACTACATTGACAAATTCATTTATTAAGTCTAATAATTTTTGATGGAGTCTTTCCAATTTTTATTTATATCATCTGCAAATAAGGACAGCTTTACTTCTTCTTTTCCAATTTGGATGCCTTCTATTTCTTCTTCTTGTATACTTGCAATGGCTAAAACTGTCAGTACTATGTCAAATGGGAGAGGTGAGAGTGGGCATCCCTGTCTTGTTCCTGTTTTTAGGGGAAATGGTTTTAGTGTTTCACCATTGTGTATGATGTTGGCAGTGGGTTTATCATATATAGCTTTTATTATGTTGAGGTATGATTCTTCTATTCCCACTTTGCTGAGAGTTTTTATCAAGAAAAGGTATTAGATTTTGTCAAATGCTTTTTCTGCATCAATTGATATGACTATGTGATTTTTATCTTTCAATTTGTTTAGGTGATGTATCATGTTTATTGACTTGTGGATATTGTACCATACTTGCATCCCTGGGATAAATCCTACTTGGTCATGATGTATTATCTTTCTAGTGTACTGCTGAATCTGATTTGCTAGAGTTTTTTTGAGGATTTTTGCATCTATGTTCATGAGGCATATTAGCCTGTAATTCTCTTTCCCTGTGTTGTCTTTATCTGTTTTTTGGCATTAGGGTGATGCTGGCTTCATAAAGGGAGCTTGGAAGTGTTCCTTCCTCTCAAATTTTTTGGAATACTCTGAGGAAGATAGGTTTTACTTCTTCCTTGAATGTTTGGTAAAACTCCTCTGTGAAGCTGTCTGGCCCTGGCCTTTTGTTTGCTGGAAGCTTTTTGATGACTGCTTCAATTTCATCCATAGTTATTGGCTTATTGAGATGTTTAGATTCTTACTGATTGATTTTTGGAAGATTGTATTTTTCTAGGAATATGTCCATTTCCTCCATTGGAGTAGAGTTGTTCATAGTATTTTTTAGCAATCCTTTGTATTGTGGGGTCTGATTTTGTTTATTTGGGTCCTCTCACTTTGATTCTTGATAAGCCTGGCTAGAGGTTTATCAATCTTGTTTATCCTTTCAAAGAATCAGCTCTTGGTTTTATTGATCTTTTGTATTGTTATTGTTGTTGTTGTAGTTGTTTTGTCTTCTGTGTAGTTTATCTCCACTCTAATATTTATTATTTCCTTCCTTCTGCTTACATTGGGCTTTTCTTATTGCTCTCTTTCTAACTCTTTGAGTTGTAGGGTTACAGAATTTATTACAATTGTTTCTTGTTTTTTACAGTAGATTTGTGGAGCTATGAACTTCCCTCTCAAGACTGCTTTCACTTTGTCCCATAGATTTTTTATTGTTGTGTTTTTATTGTCGTTTGTTGCCATGATATTTTTTATTTCTCCTTTGATCTTTCTAGTAACCCAGTCATTTTTTCCTATCTTGTCTTATAATTTGCTGATTTGGTCTTCAGCTTCTTCTACTATACTATTTAATAGCATACTGTTTAGTCTCCATGTGCTTGATTTTTTTGGATTGTTTTTATTGTAGTTTATTTCCAGTTTTAGGCCATTGTGATCTGAGAAGATGCTTGATATGATTTCTATCTTTTTGAATTTGAAGAGGTTTTGTCTGTGATCCAATATGTGGTCTGTCTTTGGAAATAACTCATGTGCACTTAAGAAGAATGTATATTCTGTGGCTTTGGGATCAAATGTTCTGAAGATGTCAATTAATCCCATCTGTCTAGTGAGTCATTTAGGATTGATATTTCTTTGCTGATTTTTTTGTTTAGAGGATTTATCCAATGGTGAAATGGTGATAGTGGAGTATTAAAGTCCCCTACTATTATTGTATTGCTGTCAATCTATCCCTTGATATCCTCCAGGAGGTTTTTTTTTTTTTAATGAATTTGGGTGCTCCTGTATTTGGTGCATATATGTTTACCAGAGTTATTTCTTCTTGTTGGATTTCTTCCTTTAGTATTATGAAGTGGCATTCCTTATCTTATTTTATGTCCTTTACTTTGAGATCTAATTTGTCAGATATAAGTATTGCTACTCCAGCTTTTTAATTTTTTTTTCATTTCCATTCACCAGAAAAAGGTTTTTTCCATCCCTTCACCATCAGTCTGTGTGCATCTTTTTTTCTGAGGTGGGTTCCCTGTATATAGCAAATATATGGGTCATATTTTCTTATCCACTCAGTTACCTTATGTCTTTTGATTGGAACATTTAATCCATTTACATTTAAAGTTATTATTGATAGGTACTTGTTTGTTGCCATTTTTATTGTTTACCCCTGTGTTCCTTCTTCACCTTCTATTTCTTCTTTTTACAGCAGACCCTTCAGCATTTGTTGTATTGCTGGTTTGGTGGTAATAAACCCTCCTTTAATCCTTTTTTGTCTATAACATTGCTGTTACTACCTTCAATTTTGAATGATAGCCTTGCTGGGTATAGTATTCTGGGATTCAGTCCCTTGCTTTGCATCACTTTGTATATTTCTTTCCATTCCCTTCAGCCCTGGCGTGTTTCTGTTGAGAAATCAGTTGATATTATAGTAGGAGATTCCTTGTAGGTAACTTTCTGTGTCACTCTGGCAGCCTTTAAGATTCTTACTTTGTTGTTGGTGTTGGTCTTTTGGGGTTTAACTTGTTTGGGACTCTATGTACTTCTTGGACTTGCACAGGTTTTTTTCTTGCCAATATCAGGGAAGTTTTTTGTCATTATTTCTTCAGACAGGTTTTCTATTCCTTGCTCAGTTTCCTCTCCTTCTGGTATTTCTATTATGTGAATGTTGTTTTGTTTTGTGTTGTTCCAAAGCTCCCTTAGGCTCTCCTCTTGCTTTTTAAGTCTTCTTTCTAATTGATGCTGTGTTTGTGTGTATTTTCCTACCTTGTGTTCTAACTTGCTGATGTGGTCCTCAGCCTCTTCTACTCTACTGTTTAAGCCTCCCATTGTTTTCTTTATTGCAGCTATGTCATTCTTCATCTCATTTTGGTTCCTTTTCATGTTGGTGACATTCTCATTCAGCTCCTTATACTTCTCATTGAGTTATGTGTATTTCTCATCCAGCCATTTAAACATCTGTATAGCCATTACTCAGAATTCTTTCTCAGATATGCTGCTAGCCTCAATTTTATTTAACTCCCTTTCTGGTGATTCTTCTTTTCTTTCCTTTGGGGATTGCTTTTTTGTCTTTCCATGTTTTGCTGTAATGTTTTAATTATAGGTCTGATTAGTTTGATACTCACGTTCTTTTTGGGGATGGTGCTACTGACTGGTGTGATTTCTCAGGTCTCCTGAGCTTAGTGATCTAATGTAACTCCCTACTTCAGCTATTTTGGTTTTCTTGGTGTAATCCTGTGAGCTGGAAAGATAGAGCTGCAGTGTCTAGAAGTCAGCAGCCATGGAAGGGGTTGTCCCAATTTTTTCTGTCTTGTATCCTTGATTGAAATCACGTGTCCAGTGGGGACTCACAGTGGCATCCAGGAGCCATCTGTTAGGGTGATGAGTCTCAGGAGGCCTGCATTCTGGAAAGGCGTGATTGAGGTGTGCAGAGTTCAGTAGTTGTAGTGTGGGCAGACTCATCTTTTGTTGCTGTACCTTTGGTAGATAGGCGCTCACTCCCAGTGGAGTATCTCAGGGGCACCCCTGGTGTGTTTGCCAGTGAGGGGTGCTGAAGTACTCTGACGGGCCCATAATTGAGCTATCTGTATGCAGGTAACCAGGGTGCATGAATTCAGAATTTCTACTGCTAGGGGGGTGGGGGTAGTGAGTTCCTGTTTGTCCAAGATCACACGTAGCAAAGACTCACAGCAACTCCTATAAGCACCCTGTGGATAGATGGGTTCAAGGTACCTGACTGTTGGAAGTGTGCATGCGGACTGGGAAAGCGTTTGCCTGCCCAGAACTCTGACATACTTTAAGGGGACCTGGCACTGAAGTTAAGCAGCTGGGGTGAATGTGGACAGTTATTCAGGAGGAAGGAGTTTAGAATTTCTACTGCGGGACAGTGCATCTTTGTCTGTACAGAATCATATCCAACAGGGGCTAAAAGCAGCTCTCCAGAGGACTGTGTGGATAGATGGGCTCAGGATGCCTGCCCTTTGGAAATGTGCGTGTCTGTGGCAGTGAGTTTGCTGGTACAGAGCTCTGACACACTTTGAGGGGCCCTGGCACTAAAGTTACACAGCTGGGGTGTATGTGGGCAGTTATTCAGGCAGAGGAAATTGAGAATTTCTACTAGGGGCAGTATGCCCCTGTATGTACAGAATCACACTGGTGGAGGTTCCCAGGCGCTGCATACGGATTGATGTGCCCTGGATGCCTGCGAGGCTGAAAACTCACAGATGTGGTGTTCAGAGTTCTGCTGCTGGGGAGGGGGAGGTTGAACTTACTGCTGCAGGAACAGTGAATCTTTGGAGGTGGAGGTCCCAAGGTCCGTGAGTCTAAGGGTGAGGTAGCAGGATTTTGGTTGGGTGGCTGCTGGGTCATGGACAGTGTCTAAGTCCTGTCTGGGTGGTGGTGCTGATGAGTTCCTAAAAATGGCCATACTTCCCTTCAAGATGGCGTGGGCTCTGTGCTGGAATCCCACAGTCCAGGGAGTACCTACAGTGGTCGTAGTCTCTCCTGGTCCAAGAAAGCCTGGTCTGCCAGCCCCTGGTGTTCCTGTGAGATTTAACTGTCCCTTATTCACTCAAACACACAAGACACACATCACTTGCTCACTTATACCTTCACTTGCTCACTTCCTCTCCCTTACCTCTCTCCTGCCAGCTGCCATCTTTTCTCCAATAATAAAATAATTGTAACAGCATTTGAGTAAGATTGAAACAAAGACAAGCCAAATCACCATAATCACTCTACAGCAGTTATTTTGTGGGCAGAATTTTTCCTAATGGAGTTCTTATTCTAATGCAGGGTTCAACTGACTTCCTACTTATAGTTTCTGTTTCTATATAATTATGTTTAAGAAGAATGAGTAAGGTTGCCTTTTGTTCAGTGAACAAATGATAATGTCACAGAAGTATAACCATACACATGTATTATACATATTATATATTAACATAAACATTAATATTATTACCCAGAAATGAATTCACATATTTAAATATAAAAAATATAATTTTTTTAAATTATTCTTCATCAGAGGATACTTCTGGGGCTGGGGATAGAGCCTACAACTGAGGTATGTGCCCCTGACTGGAATAGAACTCATGATCCTTCAATCAGTTGGCCGATGCTCTATCCACTGAGCAAAACTGGCCAGGGCAGAACTATCAGACATTTTTAACTTAGTCCTTGGTTTATTTAAAAATGTTTATTATGGTATTAAGCATATTGGTTTTAGTCTTACTTTATCTATTGTTCCTTTCACTTGAAATGGAAGTCAGAATATTTGGTTTATTCACAAGTTAGAGGACATATATGCTTTGGGGCCTTTGGAAAAGTATCATTTTAAAACTTCCAGAAAAAGAAAGCATGATCCTTACTGCATGTCATTTCATACTCAGAATTCGGTACCTAATTTGTTCATTGGTAAAACTCTCATTTTTAATGTTATAATTTAAGCTTTATGCCTTTATGTTAATCTCGTATTGGATTTTACTCCCAACTAAAAAAAACGTTCTATAAATTGATGAGAGTACCAGTGACACCATTTGGTTTCCAAAACATAATAAAAGCTACTAACATAAGTCTAGATTATGACTCCTAAGGACTGTTTTAATGTTCTTAGTTGCACTGCCCACCCAACGGGCAAAGAGTTTCTCTTTATGAGAACTCTTATATATCATTTTATTTGTAGAGCAGTTAACTTCATATATTCACTTCTTGCCAGACAAGATAGTTATGATCTGTTTTGTACCTCATTCTTGCGATCCAGTACCACAAGGAGACCTCTCTCTGCCTATGTCAGGACTGTGAGTATTGTCCACACACATTCCCTAAAGATACCGCTCACCCCATCCTGTCTTCCCAAAGAAAACTCACAAAACTGATGGATTAAAGGGACAGGGAATGTAGACATTCACTAGAAGCCAAAATTGGCTGCTTTTCACAACTTTGCTTCTAAGAATATTAATAACGAAATGATGCATTAAATAGCTGCCTATGAGTTTATTTTATTTTCCATTCAAAAATAAATGATGTGTCCCAACATTCTGAAAAAACAAACGAACAGTTTTTATATGAATATTTATCATGGAAGGAAGCAGGGAAATATAGTTTGGAACTGGAAACTTCTGTGATAACTAGGAAGTAGTGAAAAATTAATTCAACCACAGTTCTTCACATTTGTTTAGAATATTGTTTTGGTTTGGTTTGCAAAAATCCCTGATATTTGATATATCATTTGGCTCCATGACAACTATAAAAATCTAAGAAGGTGTTTTATGTTTCATGTTTTATAAGAGGAAATTTTTTTGGTAATCGGATTGTTTGTTCAATTTCACACAACTAGTGATTAGGTCAGAAGTGGAGTTCAAGTCTCTAGACTCCTAGTTGAAAGTGTTTTGACTATTATCCATGGCTTTATTTCTATCATTTAAAATAAATGCCTAAGAATTAGCAACACTCATTTGTTCAAACTAATTTTCTAAGGCTTTGTCGGAGATGAGTAATTATGTGATACATGTAAAAATTATAACATATAAGAACATGAGTTTTACAGCTGAGTTTTAAATGCATCTCCACCTGACTTTAGGTAACTCACTTAACCTTGCCCACCCTCCTGTTACACTGGTTTCCTAATCTCCATCTCTAACTATTGTGGTGAAGATTAGTTTAGAGGATGTATGTGAAGGTAAGGCATGTAGTGAAGGTTTAGATGATGACAGCTCTCCCTTACTCTTCTCTTCTTTCTTATTACTAGTATTTTTACTGCAAATAAATAAGCCCAAACTTTGGGTTCAAAATTACTACAATATAACATCCTTTTATTATAATGTGATGAGATGACATAAGAACTCAACTTTTACAAAATTATCTTTATTGTTGAAAGCATTATTAGATGTTCCTTTTATTCCCATTGACCCCTTCTAGCCTACACTCATCCCCTGCCTCAGACCTTCACCATATTATTGTCTGTGTCCATGGGCTATGTATATTTTATAAGTTATTTGACTCTTATTTATATTAATTAGCCCATGGTAAAGTTGTTTTTTAAAAATATGTTTTTATTGATTTGAAAGAGAGAGAGGAAAGGAGAGGGAGAGAAACGTTGATGTGAGAGAGAAACATTACTAGGTTGCCTCCCATATTGACTAAACCTGCAACCTGGGCATGTGTCCTGACCAGGAATCAAACCAGCAATCTTTTGGTGTATGGATGTTGCACAACCAATTGAGTCATACCAGCCAGGCTGGCATTGGTTTTGTTATATGTCATTTCACGTAAAGTTTTAGAACTCATCCATGATGTTACCTGAGGACTTACTGTTCCAAGTAGTCTCTCTCACAATTCTGGGAGTTGGTTGCGCTGGGTAGTTCTGTTTCCCATGATGCTGGCTGGGGCTGCAGTCATCTGGGGGCTCTTTCAAGGTGATGACTTAGCCACATGCTTGATGCTTTGGTGGGGATTCCTGGAAGCCTGGACTGAGTGCAATGCTGGGATGGCTGGATCTCCACCTCATTCCAGTTGATTTTTTTCCATATGGTCTCTCCCACAGCACTTCTTACACAGTGACTTGGGCAAAGTAGAAGCTTCTAGAACTTCTTGAGGCTAAGTGCTAGAACTGGCAGGATGTTACGCCTGCCATGACCTGTGGATTACAGTGATTTGCAGGACCAACCTATTTTCATCCAGGCCATGACTATCATTGTGGGGCCATCTTTGGAGACCAACTGCTATAGTCATCATCATCATTAAAAGATTTTAGGATGCTTTCCCCAGGCTTTGCAGTAGAGCCATGAATAAGACAACAGCCATATCTCTGTGAGCAGAGAGTTGATGCCTCTCTTCGGAGTGAATGGAAGGCAGACGACTGATGGCACTTCTAAACGTCATGCTAGAGGCCAGCTTTTTTTTTTATCACTGTGAGGTCATGGTCACACAGTAGAGGAGCTGGTGGGCCCACATATGAGAGAGGTTTGGTGATCATACCACCTCACACTGGAATTTATCATTTGAAACCTCTTTTATGTATGTTTTCTTCTTTTTCTCTCACTGTAATACACATAGTTTTATCCTGTATCTCTATATTACAGGTAAAGAAACTGAGTTTAGGAGTTTAAATGACCATTCCAATGGCACAGGGCTTGAGTAGCAGAAATGGAGTCCCCAACCAGGGATCTGTCACTGGGACACTGGCTCCTCATTTTGCTTTCGTCCTGGGCATCACTGTGATGAAATTGGGGGGTGAAGGTAATAGGGGGAAGTGATGAGGAAGTTTAATGTGTGGAGGTGTGGAAAGGAAGAGTAGGGAGGTAGATAAGCTGTGGATGCTCAAAATGCTTCTTAATTTTGCCTTGCACTTTATGAATTCTAGCCTTTAATGTCACTGTTCTATAGCTTTCATTGTTTTGTCTATTCCATGGAATAGGAAGAGGAATAGTTGCCTTAACACTTGGCAGGCTCCCATCACTATTAAACAAAATACATTGTGTAAAGGGTCCAGCAGAGTAGTTGCTTGTCAGGACAGTTTCATTCTTTTTCCATGTTCCCTATATTTCTTAAGGAATCTGCTTTCTTGGGCACAGAGCTAACTGTGGACTATGTTTAGAAATGCACTAAGCATTGTCAATGTGCTTGTGTCCTCACAAGAGGAGGAGGTGGAAGGTTGCTTGCCTGGTGTCCCATCAGGAATTCTGTGATGGTTGCTCACTTTAGAGAGATACACTTTTGGAAACGGGAGCTCCTTTACCACAAAACAGGGTTAAGAACTGATTATCCTGTATTAAGTTTGGTGCTTGGGACAAAGCTCTACGTGCAGAGTGCAGCCGGCCAAGTCTTTACTACACATGCCACCAAAGTCACTGTCTGACCACCTTACCCACCTGCTCACTGCCTGAGGGCAGGCTGGCTTGCTTTGTGAAGGTTGCTGTAGAAGATAGTTCTGGACATTGGGGTGGATGCCTCTAGTCTAGCAGCACATCAGCCCCAAATTTAAGTGGGTGGGCATAGCCCACTGGGACTTCAGACACCTCTGGACCCTCCTTTTGGCTGGCGTTGAAAGAGAAGCTTTCTTTGCTCACATTTGGTGATGCTTCCAGGCATCCCGACTCTGGTCTCAAACCTCTGGTCTATAATAGGATGGCGAGCTCATTCCCCAGGGATGCAGGAAAATGTTAATTCATCTTCCTTCATCTAAATCAGTGTGAGGGCAGAAGACATGTTTTTGGAGTTTAAAAGTGACTCTCATGGCAGCAAGCCCCACTCACAGACTTCTGGTGGTCTGCTCGGATGGTGTCTGGCAGCTTCAGCCAGTGACAGACATCTCTGAGCTGTGAAGTTGTTGGAGGTTGTGTTTTTGTGTGTCTGCTTGGCTGTGACTAGAACAGAGCTCTGTGCTGAGAAGGGAAGTTCAAATCATCTTTCTCCATCCACTTGTAGCATGCTTACATCAAGCCCCAATGAGAAGATGCATTTATTTCTTTTCTGGAAAAAGTGATTTTTATAGCTTTGCTCCAAGGGACTCTCCCCTCATTGCTAATAACGTCTGAAACCTAGCCTGTGCCCCTTCTTCAGTCAGATGTGGGAACAGGCTGCTGTCTTCCAAGCAGGCACCTCAAGTAGTGGAAGGGCCTGATTAACTCACCAAGCTCTCTCCTTCTGCATCCTGCAGTTTCAATTTCGAACTCATGGTCTGTGAAATAACTTTTTCCTAAAGAAATTAAAATAATATTTTAGTGGGTTATGGCTAAGGCCAGACATGAGAGACTTCCTTATAGTTTTAGGGTCTAAGACCTCCATTTTGGAAAACCACTCAAATAAGCAAAAGGGGGGGTTAATTATTCAAGGGTCAGAAATATGCATTTGTATCATATCTGACCTTCATTGCTGGTAAAGGAATAAGCTTTTAAAGATAAATATTAAGGGTTCATGTTTCTTTACACTGATTTCATTTGCATTTTCTAATATACATCTACATTCTTATTGGGTAGCAAATGTTTGCTTTAGGTTAAAGTTAGGTAGAGTGCCTTGCTCATGTAGTTAGTGAAGGATGATTTTGCGTGTTTTTCCTTTTTCTTTCTTTCTTTTATTTTGCATCTGCTATGTTGGTATACAACATGAACGCTTGATATTTATTTTTAAAAGCTCATTCCTTTACCAGCAATGAAGTTCAGATATGATACAAATGCATATTTATGACCCATGAATAATCAACCCCCTATTTTGCTCATTTGATGGTTCTTCGAAGTGGAGGTCTTAAATTGTCTCCTTAAAACCCCTGTACCTGGCAAGGTCACCACATAGGACCTGCACATTCATGCAAGGCCTGCCCTGTCCTGGGAAGACCTGACCTGGCCTCGGGGGGTGGCAGCGGGGCTGGGGGGAGCTCAATGCAAGTATAGGTCTTGGTCAAAATATTAACATGTGTCTGTTTTTTGTTCCACTGCTCTGTGACATGCAGTAGGTATTTGCTTTCAGGGCTAATGAAAATAAATGCGAGAGTCTGTTTTCAATGTGGGTTCTTTTCCACTGAGGAATTAGCAGGCAGTGGGATGCCCAGGAGGGCAGAAATGGCCTACAGAGCAGATGGCCTCATCCTCTGTTTTCCCTCGAGGTCTCGGGAGGCACGCCTGGCATAGTCTCTGAATACCCCTTTGGTGTGGCATGTGCCCAGATTAAGCTCTTCTCTGAGACTCTGAGCTCAGCCAATGAAAATGTTATGTTTACCCCCATGGTGGATGCCACGGGTGAGACAGGGCTCAACTGTCAGGGCTCCCCTTGGAGTGAAACGGGAAATGGTTCATCACACTCTGCCTGTCCTACTTGTTCAGGGCTGTGTAACAGCTGGTCCACCCCAGGCCATGGCTCTGTGGGACTTCAGTGACCTCCATTCTCCATGTCATGCTGCTCCCCGCTGTCCCACACCATCCAGGCATGCTCAGTGGTTAGTTCACTGTGAGATAAGCAGTTTCTTTTCTTTCTTTTTTTAAAATTAGATCTTTATTATTCAGATTATTACATTTGTTTCTCTTTTTTTCCCTTCCATAGCACCACTCCACCCAGCTCCCACCCTTCCCTGTGCCCTTATCTCCCTCCCATTGATCTCATCCATACGTGTATGATTTTTGTCCAGTCTCTCCCTGTACACCCCTCATCCCTTTCCCCCTGAGAATGATCAGTCCACTCCCTTTCTGTGCTGATGATTCTATTATATTCACTAGTTTATTCTGTTGACCAAATTTTTAATTCACTTAATTTTTAGATTCACTTGTTGATAGATACGTATTTCTTGTTCATAATTTTTTGGCTTTTACCTTTTTCTTCTTCCTCATCTAAAAGAGTACCTTTCAACATTTCATATAATACTGGTTTGGAGTTGATGAACTCCTTTAGTCTTTTCTTCTATGTGAAGCTCTTTATCTGCCCTTCAATTCTGAATGATAGCTTTGCTGGATAGAGTATTCTTGGTTGTAGGTTCTTGCTATTCATCAATTGACTATTTCTTGCCACTCCCGTCTGGCCTGCATTGTTTCTGTTGAGAAATCAGTATGGGTGCTCCCTTGTAGGTAATGAACTGTTTTTCTCTTGCTGTTTTTAATATTCTCTCTTTGTCTTTTGCTCTTGGAATTTTAATTATGATGTGTCTTGGTGTAGTCCTCTTTGGATTCCTTTTATATGGGGTTCTGTGTGCTTCCTGGACTTGTAAGTCTATTTCTTTTACCAGATGTGGGAAGTTTTCGGTCATTATTTCTTTAAATAGGTTTTCAGTATCTTGCTCTCTCTCTCTTCTGGCACCCCCACAATTCTGATGTTGGTATGCTTGAAGCTGTCCCAGAGGCTCCTTACATTATCTTCACATTTTTGGATTCTTTTCTCTTCTTGCTTTTCCTGTTGAATGTTTTCTGCTTCTTTATATTTCAAATTTTTGACTTGATTCTTGCCTTCCTCTAGTCTGCTGTTAGGACTCTGTATAATATTTTTTATTTCAGGCAGTGTTTCTAGTTGGTCCTTTTTCATCCCCTCTTGGGACTCACGAAATTTATCCATCTTTTCTAGCATATTCTTGAAAAACCTTGTAAGTGTGGTTTTGAACACTATATCCAGTCGTTTTTTTCCCCCCATTTCTTTTGTTTGTGATCCCTTCCCTTGTCTTGGCATTTTCACTATGCTGGGGGAACTTCTGTGTTGGATTCAGCCTTATGATACCAGACTTGCAAAACCGAAGAAGCCTCTGTTGAGTTTGGGATGGGTGGAGTCCCATGGCTTAAGGGACCGCCTTGCCTTCCAGTTGGCCCCGCCTTCCATGGCCCCTGAGTCTCACCTGACTGGGTAATGGCTGGAGCGGTCCTTTTGCGTGCACGTCCGCAGTGCCTCTAGACCACTTCCTTTCTGGCTCCCCTGTGCTCCAGGACCACACGAGTCTAGATCCCCAGGTTTTCGCCCGAAACAGGGGCTCAGTGGTGTCAGAAGTGGCACCGTTGGGAGGGTCTGTCTCCTGCCCACTCGAGAAAGCCAGCGGCACAATCAGCAATTTGTCCTCTGTGCAGTGCCGTGCACGCCACCAGACCTCCGATCCTTTGCGACTCGCCCAAATTTCCATGCATCTCTCCCTTTTCACAGTCCAAACTCTCCCTTTATGAGTTTCAGCTGGATCTGGGGTTTAGTGTTGTAAGATAAGGGGTTCAATGCCGTTGGGAGTCTCTGTTTCTCTCCCGCCAGAGAAAGCCAGCCAGGTACTCTGGCACCCGCTCTCTCAGCTTGCGTCTCTGTACCTCAGCTTTTTGCAGCTCTCTGGGTTTCCGCGGGCCCCTCTCTTTCCCTCTGGCTGTAGAACTTCCCCTCAGCCAGCTTTCCTGTGGTTCTGGATGATGTCTGTTCTGTCTTTTAGTCGTAGTTTTGAAATTGTTGTGCAAGGCAACAGTGTAGGTGTTTACCTATGCCGCCATCTTGGATTCTCCCCAGCAGTTTCTAATAAAGGTTGATCACATAGCTGTGGATGAGCCTGTCTTCTGCCTGGGAAACATTTGCACATTTCATTGAAACCCCTGAGGCTCAAGGCCCATGTTTTTCCTTGTGTTTTGGAGCCCATTCCCTGATGTCATCTCAGGAACCTGATGTTTTTAGACTATCATTTCTTCGTTTAAAACCTCTCCCCTTGGACTGAAGTGAAACACAACAAAATAAACAAACAAATTCTATGTTGTGGCCTAGAAATGGGCCTGATTTGGCTTCCCTTCCCCTCTGACTTCTTTTTCACACACTCTATTTCTCTGCTTGCATAGCATATTGTGGCTACTTGTGTCCTTCCTCCAGGCATACGGTCCATCATCTCTCAGGTTGTAACATAAGCCTCTAGCCTCTACAGATGAGGACAGTCCTCTGCCTGCCCATGTGCTTCATGGCCACTGTCTTAAATCTGGCTCAGAATACTTCATCAGTAATGTGATAGGTCAATTAGTAACAAATCAACATGTAGCCTTATTGGCAGAGAAACTGATGAGAACCTGGCAGGACTTTCAAAAGTTCAGGTCCCTTTTCCTAATATAGTAACATATTGAAAGTATTTTAAAGAAATTCTGGCCGAGACCGGTTTGGCTCAGTGGATAGAGCGTCATCCTGCGGACTGAAAGGTCCCAGGTTTGATTCCAGTCGGGGGCATGTACCTTGGTTGCGGGCACATCTCCAGTGTGGGGCGTGCAGGAGGCGGCTGATCGATGTCTCTCTCTCTCATCGATGTTTCTGACTTTCTTTCCCTCTCCCTTCCTCTCTGTAAAAAATCAATAAAATATATTAAAAAAAAAAAGAAATTCTGGAATGAGTAATGTGAGCCAAACATGACTTTAAGTAGCCTGAGCAGAAAAGAGGATGTGAGGAGGGAAAGAAAATTAGAAAGCCGTGGGTATGGGGAAAGGCAGATTTGTGCAAAAGAGGAAGTGAACATACACTTGAGATATTACAGGTCTGCCTACTTCCAGGTCACCAGGGTTCAGAATGAATGAAGTCCTTCTCTCCTTCCCGGATAAGCTTCTATAAAGAAAACATATACTTATATATTTAAGTGGGTCTTTAGCCATTCATGGATATTGTCCCACAATAAATGCTTTGTGTAGCTAAATGGAGTGCTTTTCTGCATAAGACCATGGGTTCCTAGTGAGCTTTTTTTTTTTTTTAAATTTGGTGTGAGGGGGTGGATCCAAGGGTAGAGGCTGCTTATGAAATTTTAATCTAATGCTGTAAAATTTGAAGGGGCTGGGAAATGTTTATGCTATTTTAATTAAAGGCTGCAAAATTTTAAAGGGGTAGGGCATTTACATAGAATAAAATTGCTCTATGTAAAATTATTTTTTAACATTTGTCACAGTTTTTATATCAACATCATTAATGGCATGATTATAAAAGAGCCATTAGCCTCGCTGAAACTAGCTTTGTATGGTGAAAATAATATAGAAACATAGCTATCAAGATAATTTCAAGAGAGGACATCTCACAGTCATGCCCCAGATTGCTAGGTATTTGACCCTTCTCAGGCAGGGCTGTCCATATTGGATGTTCCAAATGGAACACAATTTACAAATACAAAATAACATTACCTGCATTAGTACATTGGATTTAAATGGTTCTGATTTGTTGGCTATGTGAATGGTTGTTCTCCCTTCTAGGCTGGCTGGGTGAATGATCATCCCCTTTTGCACACTGCCTGGGGGAGTGGGCACATTTGACTCCAGGCTGAGTGGTGGAATTCTCAAGGTCTCTGCCCTGATGACCGATCCCCTGGTTTGGGGAAATACTGATGCTGTGGTCAGGAGAGAGTAGGACCTTGCCCTGATCTTGTTGCCATAAACCTTGGTTCTTATGTTATCTAAGATGAGATAAGTGCCCATGATGTTGTTACATGTTTTTCCTGTGAGTGACTCCTGTATCTCATGCTACTTATATCCCATGTTCATTATTTGAGCTACCTGTGGGTCTAACTAACCTCAGGGTGGCTCCATATATGGCCTCAGTTCCTCTGATTGGACAGTGTTGACCCATCAGTCTCTCATGGTATCTTCCAGGGTTGGTCTCTGGTGGGGTCAAAGGTTATTAATATTTATAAAAGTTTTTGGCATTGTAGAGATAAGAAGTATGGTATAAAGAAGGACCCATTCAAGACATATTCAGTAAATTCTTCAAAATTCTCCCCCACAATGGCAGCTGTCCTGTTACCAGAGAGTACGACCTCTTTGCTCCAGACCTCTACCTTTGGGCCCTCAGAGGATTCCAACTGGAACTCTGGGGCCACATAGCGGGGAATGCCATAGAAGGTGATCAGTTTCTCTTCTGTAAATACCCTGCTGAAGCCAAAGTCTGCTAATTTAACATCCATCTCATCATCTACATGTATATTTTCCGAATCTAGGTTTCTGATGACAGTACCCCTTATAACAATTTTCAGAACAGGGCTTGAGCTTCCTTCTCTGTCACGAGGCCACAGTTCTCTTAAGTAGTCAAGTAAGGTTCCTTCTCCCATGTGTTGCATGAAGAGATACACTTGGTCCTCAGTGATAATGACTTCAAACAAGTTGGTGATGTTGGGATGATTTAGTTCCTTAAGAGGATGAATCTCTTGCAGAACATCAGAGGAACCCGGCCAGTTGACCACTTTCACAGCCGCCTTTTTTGGTGACAATATGCCCATCCAGCCTAACCTCTTCAAAGGGATCTCTTGTCAATGGTATTGAACATGAGATAGTTGTCAATATGGCACTCTTCATTGGCAGAGATGCCTGCTAAGTCATCATTCATGATCACCACACATCACACAATGGATCCATCATGGCTGGGGATAAACCACAGTAGTTTTCTCATTTCTTGATCTCATGACTCTTTTATTCTGGAAAAAAAATAAAAGGACCCCCATAGAGCTTTTTGTTTATGTGGGATATTAAAGATTAATACTCACTTTAAAAAAAATGGTCCTATTCAAAAGATCTGAACATTTGTTGGGTAGATCAGGTGGGAAGAATTGAATATAGGAAATGGTAAAATTCCAGCCTCAAATAATTTATTGAAATGGGTGATGGACTGTGAGCCCCTGAAATACAGGACTTTCAAAGAAGAGTAAATAACTCTAAGGCTTAAGCAGGTCCTGGAACTGGGTGGGTCTGGATGTCTTTAGGTTTTTACTCTAGATTCACTCCAGACTCAACACCAGGCTGCTCATTTGTTTACTGTGTATCTCCTCATCATTTATCCTTTTCTGAACCACATTCAAGCAGTTCCTTGTCCAAATGCATTCTGAAGAACTCTATCTGTATAGGAGTGTTTTTACAACTCTTTTTTTTTTTACTGCAAATCACAGCAAGAAGTATATTTTATATTTTAACTAAGTGCACATATTTAGTTGGCTCTTGGACATTATAGGAGTCAGGAGTTCTGGCCTTTGGCAGAGTATTACTTTGACTCCCCAAAAACTACTAATAGTCTAGGTTGATTGGGAAGCCTTTCCAATAATATAGAAAGTCTGTTAACACATACGTTCTATATTATGTGTGTTATATACTGTATTCTTACAGTAAAGTCAACTAGAGAAAACAAAATATTAGGGAAATCATAAGAAAGAAAAAATACATTTACAGCACTCTACATGTTTATTGAAAAAAGTCTGTTTGTATTAGTGGACCTGCACAGTAAACACACACACACACACACACACACACACACACACACACACACATTGTGAAAACAAAAGCTTTATAAAACAATGCTGTAGCCCAAAAGGAAATGAAGGGAAAGCTTGATGAGTCAGCAATTGAATATATCCCTCACATCACCTGCTCCACATTGTCTCAATCACTGTTCCTGACAATTGGCTGCAGGATCAGTTGTATATGCACATTCTTGTTCTTGTAGTATACTGTGGCTTCCTGTTCTTAAGGAATATTGCAGCAAAATGGTTGCAGAAAATGTGTTGCAGAAAAATGATTTTTAAAAAAATATATTTTATTGATTTTTTACAGAGAGGAAGGGAGAGAGATAGAAAGTCAGAAACATCGATGAGAGAGAGAGACATCTATCAGCCGCCTCCTGCATGCCCACAGTGGAGATGTGCCCGCAAGCAAGGTACATGCCCCCGACCGGAATCGAACCTGGGACCTTCAGTCCGCAGGCCGATGCTTTATCCACTGAGCCAAACCGGTCTTGGAAATTTTTTACTTTTTAGTAATATATCACAACACACAATTCAGAAAAGTATTTATAAAATTATAAGTAATGCGTTTGAATGAGTAAATACATCTTTTTAAACAAGCCATTATTCTAATTTTCTAGTAGAATACAGCTTGATATGTAGTGTTTTCTTGGCCTAGTGGCTTGTCAATACCTCCCTCCCCTAGAAAGTTTAGTCTCTTTACTACTCAGTTCCCCAGCATTCTCCCTCCCTGGAACTATTCTCATTGCTGTTCCCTCAGACTACAAATTCCATGTTCACATCCACCTCTTCCACAGGCCTCTCCAGACTCATTCAGTTCTCACTCCCTACATACAGAGGTTCCGGAGTAGAGTAGGTGGCCCCAATATTATGATCATTTAGTCTCTTCTGTCATTCTCTCCTTTTTTCTTTGGTAAAATTAAATATAAGCTTCCCTTTTCTCTGAGTTATAAATTCCTGAAGAACAGGGGACATTTTTCTATGTTGATAAATTCTTCCATCATTCCTAAAATATTGGCCACAAGTATGTTCAGCACATGCTGAACATGTGCTGCTCAAAACTAGTTGTCAGGCATTGTTTATTGAAAGTCTCCTGCTTTTCTCTCTGTGCTCTGACTTCAAAAGTTACATATGTTTGTTTACAATGGTGCTTTACAATTTTTTAAAACTTTTTTTTTTGAAGTGCAGCACAGAAAACTTACAAGACAAAAGTGGTAGTGAATTGTGGTTGTGAGTGAAGGGAGTCAATGGAGGAAAAAAGAAGACATCTTCAATACTTTTAATAATAAAATAAATTAAAAAAATAAGGTATCCTACAGTATTTTAAAAAAAGTGTTAGTGAATTGTTTTTTCACAAAGTGAAAACACCCATAAACCAGTCATGGAAATGAAGCCAGGAATCTACCTTATATTACTTTCTGTTAAGGGTAAATATTACCATTATTTCTATAGCAATATATTGGTATTCCCATGTTTGAACTTTATACAAATAGAGTCATTAAAAATTTACTTTTTATTTCAGATTTATTTCACTCAATGTTGTATTTACATTTGCCTTTAGAGTACAAAGTAGTTTTAAATCAATTATCCAGGTATTGTGCAGGATTCTGTTAACTGTATGCATCACAGTTTATCTGTAGTCAGCTGCTAATGGTCATGTGGTTATGTCCTGCTTTGTGGCTTTCCTGGAATGTTTCTATGGACTCTCTTATATATATTTTTAATGACCATTGTTAATATTTATAATGATTATATTCCTACAAGTAAGAATGAAATCATTGGCTCTTGCCTATACATATGTTCAGCTATAGTAGATGCTATGAAACAGTTTACCAAAATGGTTGTACCAACTTACACCCCCACCAGTAGCTTATGAGAGCTCATGTTTTTCCCTTCTCTACCAACATGCACTTGATATGTTTCTTTCTCTTTTAACTTAGCCTCTCCAATGGGTAGCAGCAGGATTGAATGCTGGTTTTATTTGCATTTCCTTGATGACCAATGACCTGGAGCCTCTGCATATGTTTATTTACCATTTAGTTATTTTCTTTTGTGATACCGTCTGTTCATGTTGTCATTTGCCCTTTTTTGCAATGGGTTAATTTCTTTTTTAAAATTAATTTGAAGTAGTTCTTTATATAGTAGGGATTCAAATCCTGGATTGGATAATAGGTATTGCAAATATATTTTCCCACTCTAAGGCTTACATCTTTTTTTTTTCAATATGTCATAGCCTTTAATTTTAATGCCAACTGCGCACACAATAGGATTCTACAAATAGGCCCTGGATAAATTTTATGAGTGTGATTGGAAGTTAAAGAGAAAGATATTGATGAAAAAGTCAGTGAGAGAAATCCTCACATGTTGTAAGGTTATAGTTCCTCTATTTTGATATTGCAAATTTCAAAATTGGGGTTATTGGTAAGGGAAAGTTATATATAGAGCAATAGATTCTTAGGGGATATGACGAGGAAATTAAGAAAATAAGGATGAATTAAAGTGATATTCAGAGTAGGAACAGAAGCACAAAGAATATATATCTTTTTTTAATTAATTTTTATTAATTTTTATACATATCTCCCCATTGCCCCCCCTCCCTCCCAGGCGTACCCCGACCCCCCAGTGTCTGTGATCATTGGTTATGTATATAAGCATGCATACAAGTCCTTTGATTGATCACTTATTTACCTCACCTAACTTTAATCTTTCTGCTATAATTTCACAGTCTGTTTGATGCTTTATGATTTTTGTCCTCCTGAGAATTATCAGTCTACTCCCTTTCTGTGCTCCTGATTCTATTATATTCACCAGTTTATTCTGTTGATCAGATTTTTAATTCACTTAATTTTTAGATTCACTTGTTGATAGATGTGTATTTGTTGTTCATAATTTTTTGTCTTTTACCTTTTTCTTCTTCCTCTTCTAAAAGAGTACCTTTCAGCATTTCATATAATACTGGTTTGGAGTTGAACTCCTTTAGCTTTTTCTTCTCTGTGAAGGTCTTTATCTGCCCTTCAATTCTGAATGATAGCTTTCCTGGATAGATTATTCTTGGTTGTAGGTTCTTATTGTTCATCACGTTGAATATTTCTTGCCACTCCCGTCTGGCCTGCATCGTTTCTGTTGAGAAATCAGCTGACAGTCTGACAGTCGTATGGGTGCTCCCTTGTAGGTAATAAACTGTTTTTCTCTTGCTGCTTTTAATATTCTCTCTTTCTCTTTTGCTCTTGGCATTTTAATTATGATGTGTCTTGGTGTAGTCCTCTTTGGATTCCTTTTCTTTGGGGTTCTGTGTGCTTCCTGGACTTGTAAGTCTATTTCTTTTACCAGATGTGGGAAGTTTTCAGTCATTATTTCTTTAAACAGGTTTTCAGTATCTTGCTCTCTCTCTTCTTCTGGCACCCCCACAATTCTGATGTTGGTATGCTTGAAGCTGTCCCAGAGGCTCCTTACATTATCTTCACATTTTTGGATTCTTTTCTCTTCTTGCTTTTCCAGTTGAATGTTTTCTGCTTCTTTATATTTCAAATTTTTGACTTGATCCTTGCCTTTCTCTAGTCTGCTGTTAGTACTCTGTATAATATTTTTTATTTCAGTCAGTGTCTTTATCATCTCCTCTTGGGTCTCACTAAATTTATCCATCTTTTCTAGCATATTCTTGAAAAACCTAATAAGCGTGGTTTTGAACTCTATATCCAGTCGTTTTTTTTCCTCCATTTCTTTTGCTTGTAATCCCTTCCCTTGTCTCGGCATTTTCACTGTGCTAGGGAAACTTCTGTGCTGGATTCAGCCGAAGAAGCCTCTGTTGAGCTTGGGAGGGTGGAGTCTCAGGGCTTAAGGGACCGCCTTGCCTTCCAGTCGGCCCCGCCCTCCACGGCCCCTGAGTCTCACGTGACTGGGTAATGGCTGGAGCGGTCCTTGTGCGCGCACTCGCAGTGCCTCTAACCGCAGCCTTTCCGGCTCCCCTGCGAACCAGGACCACACGAGTCTAGGTCTCCAGGGTTTCGCCCAAAACAGGGGCTTAGTGGAGTCAGAAGTGGCACAGTTCGGAGGGTCTGTCTCCCACCACTCGTGAAAGCCAGCGGCACAATCAGCAATCTGTCCTCCGCGTGGTGCCATGCGCGACCAGACCTCCGATCCTTTGCAACTCCCCTAAATTTCCGTGCACTTCTCCCTTTTCACAGTCCAAACTCCCCCCGTATGAGTTTCAGCTGGATCTGGGGTTTAGTGTCGCAGGACAAGGGGTTCAATGCCTTTGAGAGTCTCCGTCTCCCTCCCACCAGAGAAAACCAGCCAGGTACTCCGGCACCCGCTCTCTCCTCGCTTGCGTCTCCGTACCTCAGCTTTTTGCAGCTCCTCTGGGTCTCTGTGAGCCCCTCTCTTTCCCTCTAGTTGTAGAACTTCCACTCAGCCAGCTTTCCTGTGGTTCTGGATGATGTCCGTTCTGTCTTTTAGTTGTAGTTTTGAAATTGTTGTGCGAGGCAGCAGTATAGGTGTTTACCTATGCCACCATCTTGGATTTCTCCAAGAATATATATCTTTACCAAGTCATGTACCCAACGTAAAATGGAAATATCATTAAGGATATAAAATTTTAAACCTCAATAATTTAGAGTGAACATATCTAGAAATAGATTTCACTTTGAATAGATTATGATTAAGATTTTTATAGATAAAAAGGTCAGACCATAGACTTTTTTTGTTTTATATCTTATTTATTATTTTTCTGGTGACAGAACCACAGAAGAAAAATCTTAAGTAGAAGGAAAATCTTGACCCCAAAATCAGCCATGGTGTAGTACAGCCATAGAAAAGAAAACACACGGCCGGTGACATTACAAGTGGTGGGAATTTATATTCATTCTCACTTCAGAGAACAGGAGAAATAGAGCAATATAAGAAGCAGACATATTTCTTAGAGCATATCAAACAGATTTAACAAATGTTTACTCCTTGTTGTTAGGGCATTATGACTCCTTGCAGCCTTATTTAGAAATGCCTTCATGGATTTTCTAATTTAAATCCATGGGATCAATCATATATGATAGCTTCAGCCTGTAAATACCTGAGCTGAAGCGAGAGAGGGCATAGATAAATTGAAAGTGTGGACAAATGAAGCTATGGAATCGTGAGGGTAAGAAATAGTTTATTTTATATGATTTGCAGGGAAGAGAACCAAATGGCATTTAAGAGATAGTTTCCATAGCTACTGGGCTGGATCAAAAGAAAATGCTATCCCAGCATTTCCCCCTTGCTCCTGGTACTGCTTTATGGTAGCCACTAAGCCTAGTATTTTTCAGGACCCTAGTTATTCCAAAGATGAAATGCTATGAAATGCTTCAACCTGATGTCTGATAGAAGCATACTTGCTTTGTTCTGAGAATCTCGTCACAAAACCTAGGTTGAGCAGAGCTGCCTTTGTTCATAAAAGCCTGGAAGGAGAGGGTCCCTGCAGCTGCAGCTCTGCATAGCAGTTCCCTACCAATTGAAATTTTACCTTGTGATTCACAAAACAGGGCTGCACTGAAATTATAGAAGAGTCAGGCTGCACTGCTCCTGACTTTTTAAAGATGAGTATGAAGAACAATTTACCTAAGGACCTTAAAAGTGATGACTTTTAGTACTTGGATGGGAGACTTTTCACTTTCATTATAATAAGATCTCCCACCCCTAAATATATGCTTAAAATGTAAAACAAATATTATTATGGACACAAATTATACATTGAGGTATATCACAAACTTTAATATTTTAGTCATCTTACATTTATGTGTGCCAATGCTGAACTGTTGTTAAGGACAAAGTGCTCTATCCCAGAGGTTGCCAACTGGTGGTCTGCATGGCCACCAGTGGTCTGTGAGGTCTGAAAGGTTGGCGATTGCTGCACACTGCCTATTCAAAATCCTTCCCAGTAATAGCCTGCAAAGTACAAGAGGAATCCACATTCACTTGCTTTAATGTTGATGTGTCTCTCCATTTAAAACAGTGTGATTTTTTTAGTGTGTTGTTCTTCAAAAATGTTTTTCTAATCATTTGTATTTCTTTTAAAGCTGATAGATCAAAGCTAACTTCTAAGAAAGTAATAGTATGCTAATATTGATGCACTAGCTATGTTATTCCCAGGAGTATACCAACATTTGCATTGAAATGGTTACAGAGGCATCTCCTTAGCTACCCAATCTAGATACCCCCTTGGCCACCTCTGTCATCCCACAGTCCAATTCAGAGGTGTGTGCTGGTCAGTGAATACAGCTTCAAGATAAATTCCCTGCCTACTTTCCCCAACCAGATTGCTCCTTTGAAGCCCCTTTAGAAATTCTGGAGTCCCCACTGTTTGTCTCAGGATGTCATCTCCATGCTAGTTTCTTATTTTTAAAGCACGTTTATTTTTGGTGGAGACACAGTCTTTCCGTTATCTTTATAGTACACTGTGATTCCAGAAACAAGTCAGAATTGATTTTTCTGAATACACAATCAGTTACTTTTATGGTTTAGAGCAGTGGTGGTCCGGTCCATGAAGTCCAAAAGTTTGGGGACCTCTGGTTTAGGAAAAACAAAACAAAACAAAAGCATACCAAATAGATTCTAACAGCATTGGTTATTTTCAGAAATTGGATAATTCAAAATAGAGAGTGAGTTATGTGTATTTTTAATTTCTAAAATGTCACTATAATCCATATCACTCATCTCATCCTAAAGTTTAGTTGCCTAGGAAAAAGCCTGAGGAATGCAATTGGGCAAACCCACATTCCTGGGGTAGCTGAGAGGAGAGCACTTAGCCTCCTAGAGATATGGGGGATGATCAGAGAGCACTGGCAGGGGAAATAAAAGTAGGAAAGGAGAAAAAGCCATAGTTCCTCAGAAAGAGAGGAGAAAGAATGTCATAGCTCATGTCTATGGGGACTTCTGTTGAAAATGAATGCCAGTCCCAGGATATGACTTGTTGCACCCTTTGCTGAGTACTAGATAAAGGCCTGTATTTATAAATACAAATTATATCTTAAACAAGATGTAAATAAATCTTCTGGGTAAAATCCAAAAGTCAGACTTCGGACCTAAAAGTCACCAGTGACTTTGATAATGTTTGTAAAAGACTTTGAGCTCCTGGGCTGCAGATGAAATGTTAATGTACATCTACATACGATTTTTATTTATTACTTCTGAATAGCACTGCATTTCTAAAATAAAACCCAAAAGATGAAGGGGAAGAGATTCTTTGACATTTGAAAGCAAACAGTTTCTGGAATGAAAGTCCAGAATATATCAATAGTTGTTTATAAGCACAGCGTGGGAATGTGGCACCAAAGCAATGCACATGAGCTTCGCTAAGCTCTTTAGCTTGTTTTCCAACAGCCAGTTTGTTTTGCCTGCTAGTCCCAGATCTGAAACAGAAAACAGAGACTGTGAGGATTACCTTCTACATAAGAACGTGGTAAAGTAAGAAAGCTTAGAAACGCATGATAATTTCTGGATATATGCAAATTTTAGCAGTCAATATGGTGGGGAGGGTGGATGCAAGGGAGTAACTATAATCAAATGCTTATATTTGAAATAAGATTAATATTCTATCCTAAATGAAACTAGAGGCCAACAGCCGCCATCCAGTGTATGCTTTGTAAATCATATTATCAGGGAGGGCTTAAAGTCTTCACCTAGTGTTTTATATAGAGGTGTGTGTTGGGACTGCCATATGCCAGCTTGGGCCCGAGCCAGGGAGCACGCAGGAAGCCTTTTGCATTCCAGCCGTTCACTCCTGTCTGGCAAAAAGCACTTTTTGTACGTGGTGTCAGTGGCCAAGTTATTTGTACACAATAGGAAGCTGGAATTTCATTTCCACATGAAATTAGTGAATAATGGCCTTCAAGACTCACTGAATAAGCATGCCCAAGACACAGTCAGCATTTTAAGTCTGTCTACAGGACGCTAGCCATCTGGATAGAAAATAAATCAGTTATGGAGCTACTTTGGGGGCCTCTGATGTTAGGCATAGGGAGAGCATAGTATATGAAGGTTATAGGGAAGCTTTTGCTTCTCAGTAGGGTTTGATCACACTTGACACCTCAGTGATCCCATGTCACTAGTACTGGCTGGATTTACCAAGCCACAGATGCCTTGGTATCTAATTGTAATGTTGTCTACCATGTATAGACTCAGTGCTTACCGTGATATTGCTTTTTACCTTTCCAAAATATATCCACACATTAACTTTGCATTTTAGGTTCCAGGAGAACAGATTTTCCATCTGCATGACTAAGTTTCTAACTATAGGTCCACAACTCTAAAGTAATACTTTCGATGGTGGTGAAATGTGCACCTCTCTCCTCCCTCCACCTTCCACGTCGAATGGTAAAACAATCTCATTTTCTGCTAAGTTAGTTAATGTTAGTTGTTAAAATATGATTTGAGAAAGTCTGATTTCATTTTTGGTGGTGTGTGATTTGAAAAAATAAGGCCAAGTTTATCTATTTTCAGATAGTAAGATGTTAGTTATTTGTTTATGCACAATAATTAAAACTAAAGTATGGAAAGCAAAATGAGAGAAGCAGATGGAAACATCCCCTAGGTGAGTGTGAACATTTGTTCTAAAAAAATAAAACAAGTGCCAGCGAAATGTATAATTATTTTCTTTCACTCACACCTGATTTTGATTTTTTAAAATGTTGGCAAATTATTTCAGCTATATTTGTCTTGCTTTGGTTTCCTTCAAAAATGCTTTGGTATTCTGCATATGAGCAGAGTATTAATGAAAAGTAGTAGACTTTGAAGAAAATTAGTTAATGGGCTGTAAGTCCTTGGTTTTTTGAGAATTGGGGGAGAGGGAGGAAAAGTCAAAATCTAGCTGATACAATAAGATACCTTGATTTTCATATAGTCTAGTTCTATAATGGAAAAGGTTAAGAATATACAGGAAAAAATTAAGTACAAATGAGCTTCCTTAATTTGCTAGAATTCCATAAGATAGTATTTTACAGAATATATTATTCAAATAGTACATCAAGAACAAAACTATTTGTTTCATGCTTCTGTAAATGTGTTGATTCACATACTACTCTAAATAAATAGGCCATTAGGTGGAGTTTTGCAATTTGAGCTATGCACCAAAAATGTATTAGTTATAATAGGATTTAATTTGTAGCTCTATAGTGTAAGCATTAATTTTTGAGGTGTCTGCTCACTGAAAATTCTTTCTGATAAACATAAGTGAACACATTTTGGAAGATGCCAGCACATGATGTATTAAATGGATTTTGCTAAGTTCATTTGGCTGATTTTATTGGCAGGTATGAACACTTTCTACTTATGGGAATCTAGCATGATTGATTGTAAAATGGTATTTTAATACTAGTTTTTATGGTATTGACTTGTGCATAATATAAGGTCCTAATGAAGAAATTGGGGTTGGTTATTAACCTGAAATAGAAGATATAGTCCACAGACTTACAAATCTGGAAGGGAATTCCTCTTTTACTCACTCCTCTTGCTTTGTAAGAGTAAACTGAAACCAGAGAGGTTATGATGTTCCTGGAAACACACAGCTGCCTGGGAGAGGAACAGAACCAAGGAGCGAGTCTCTGCCACAGTCGGTGCTCTGCTGCCCTACCTGTCCGCAAGCATGACTTTAGGGGTCGTGTCCAGGGAAGATGATAAGCTCCCACAGAGCTGGTTCACTTGGAAATCAGCATGTTTTACTTTGGAGGAGACTCAGTGGGGCTGCTAGCTTTGTGTTAAATCTGTCCTGGGAGTGAATGAGTGTTTATTGGAAATTATATCAATGCAGTTTATATTAGGATTCTTGATCCTCTTTGCTTTCCTTTTCTGCTCATCTTTGACATCATGATTAAATTTTTGTCATGTGACATACACCCAGGATCCATACAGGTGTCCAAGCCTTTGCTTTCTCTCTAGTTGCCACTAGCATGTCCCATTGCCAGGAGTGGGGGCACTCTGTGGGCAGAGGGCACCAAGGAGAGAAACCTGAGTAGAAATGGACTGTCTTGGCCACTGTAAGCACAGCCCTGTTGGTCAGAGCAGGCGGAGCTGGGCCCTGTGCTCAGCAGCACAGCCTCCTGGGCTCTCAGGGCTCCTTTGATGGCCACTGGGGGACTGAGTTCTCTCAATGAATCCTACTTCTCTCCATGACCTCAAACCGATGAATATTCAGATCCTGGAGAAAGGACATGCACCCCCATACATACTGTATTAAAAGCAGAGGGAAATGAGAAAGGGATAAAAATCTGTGCTGATAATATTAAAGTGTCATATCTTAGAGGGAAACTAAAATGAGTAAACTGTCCATCACTTGATGAGACACCTGACCTGAGGATCATGGAAGCCATGTTCTCTCGAATGGCACAGGACAAGCTTCCATTAGCAAGTACTCTCTGTCCAATGCCTCTTCCAGTCAGAAATACCACAAGCAGGAACCTGCCCCTCCCAGCTTCCTTATTTTCTTCTGCTGAGATTTGGTTGGTTGGCAAAAGTGGTTGACAGGGAAGATGACAGGTGCTGGTTTAAAGGAATCTGAGTTAGTGAGGTTGTTTTCTCACCCTATGGAATTGTAGCTGCATCATTTTTCAAGTACTGTATTCCTGTTAACTAGAGCTGAGCTGATGTGCTCCCTGGAGAATTCTTATTTGAATGTGGCAACAGACCCCCTTTTAAGGTTATTTTAAGCAGGAAGTTTATTTCAGTAACATTTTTTCCCCTTTGCAGTTACATCTTCAATTCTATTTATCACCTTGCAATTCATTTGTTGACAGACTATCACTAGACTGGGCTTCAGAAAGGCCATTCTGTGTTATGTTCCTCTGGGTATCTCTGATGGCTGGCTGAGCATGGAGCTCAATAAACACATGTGGAATTAATGCATATTGAATGAATAGAAAAATAAGTTGTATGTAAATAGATGCTTTCAAAATCTTGAAAGGCTTTTTTTCAAAAAAAAGTCTTAATACAGTGTTCTAAAAATTTAGCTTCTATTCATATGACTTTATCATCCTTTTATCCATCTAAATTATAATAATAAAAACATATGCTAATTAGACCGGACAGTTGAATTACCTTCCAGATGTCATTCTGGACTTCCTTCCAGATGAAGCTGTGGCAGCGGGGGCTGAGCAGATGTGATTAGGGGCAATCAGGAAGGCAGGTGAGTGGCGAGGGGTGATCAGGCAGACAGATGAGTGGTTAGGGGCAATCAGGCTGGCAGGCAAGCAGTTAAGGGCAATCAGGAGGCAGAGTGGTTAGGGGCAATCAGGCAGGCAGGCGAGTGGTTAGGGGTGATCAGGCAGGCAGGAAGAGTGGTTAAGGGTGATCAAGCAGGAAGACTACCAGTTAGAGGCAATTAGACAGGCAGTAAGAGGCAGTTATGGGTGATCAGGCAGGCAGGTGAGCAGTTAGGGGTGATCAGACAGGCAGGCAAGTGGTTAGCTGCAATGAGGCAGGCAGACAGGACAACAGTTAGGAGCCAGTGGTTCCAGATTGTGTGAGGGATGTCAGACTACTAGTTTAGGCCCGATCCCCAAGGCAGTCGGACATCCTCCAAGGGGTCCCTGATTGCGAGAGGATGCAGGCCTGGCTGAGAGACCCCCCACCTCCATGCATGAATTTCACACACCAGGCCTCTAGTATTTTTATAAAAATCCCTGCATAAGCTCTTGATTTGAGTTACTGAAATCTGAATTGAAGTGGTCTTATCTCTACCAAGAAAAATTTATGTTATTACCCTTTTCCACACACATTAGAACTCTGCTTAGGAACATCATAATGTGTCATTAATTTGTCATAATTAATCAAAATACAGCTTTTTTTTCTAAGTAAAGCACTAATGTTTCTTAAAGTAAATAGGAGAATTTCTTGTTGGTGAGGTTCTGCTGTTACTGTGTGCTTTACATTGCACCCTGTGTTTGTTATTAACAGGACAATTTTGCAATTAAAATTTTACATATATACTATTGGCCTGGTGCTAGAGTTAGTATAGATTAGTAAACCTTCAGTCACACATTCCTCTTGCAATCTGGGACCATTGGCTCCTAACCACTCATCTGCCTGCCTGCCTGCCTGCCTGATTGCCCCTATCCATTCTGCTTGCTGGCCTGCTTACCCCCAACTACCCCCCTGCCAGCCTGCTCAACCCTAACTGTCCCCCCTCCCCCCACCTCTGCCAGCCTGATCGTCCCCCAACTGCCCCTACTGCCAGTTTGCTCCACCCAGTTGCTCTCCTGCTGGCCTGCTCACCCCTAATTGACCCCCCAACTGCCCTCCACTCCTGGCTGATCGCCCCTAAAGGCCTCTGCCTTGACCCCGCCACAATGGCTTTGTCCAGAAGGTCTCAAGGGAAGTCTCCCAGTCTAATTAACATATTACCCTTTTATTAGTATAGATTTTGCCCCATAGCAGTGGTTGGCAAACTGTGGCTTGTGAGCCACATCTGGCTCTTTGGCCCCTTGAGTGTGGCTCTTTCACAAAATACTACGTGCAGGCATACACGTACAGTATGATTGAAGGAATACCCTAATTAAGTTAATAATAATGTACCTACTATATAGTTTAAATTTTAAAAATTTGGCTATCAAAAGAAATTTCAATAGTTGTACTGTTGATATTTGGCTCTGTTGACTAATGAATGAGTTTGCCCACCACTGCCCTATAGCAAAGCAGATATACATTTCAAAGTAAGGACTAGTAAGCAATAAAATTATCAGTTTGGGGGAACTGCCCTCAGCTGTCTGGCACCAGATAATAACATGCAGATCTTCAGGTTTGGGGAAATGCTTTCAGCTTTTCCAGCAGCAGGTAATATTATTCAGCCCTGCTGAAGCCTCAAAGGTTCATCAACCTTTTGGTGAATTTTTTGCATTTATGACCTGCTGGAATTAGTCTTCAGCACTTTCTTTAAGTGATCAAGATATAGTTGTGCATTCTGTGTGTGTTTCTGTTTAAAGACACCTTATTTAATATATACTGATGTTATGTTAACCTTGAACTCATGGTAAGTAGTGCTGCAACTCATACCTGAATGACGTTTACCTAACACATGCCTTTTATCTGTAATATACACGTTTTTATGCTCAGGAAAGACTTAGCCAGAAGTGAGCAGTGTGTCAAAGAATGCAAATTATTATTCCTAAAGCTAGGTTATTCCTACTGAAGTATCTGTGCTACAGAGATCTGGACCTGCCGCTTTTCAAAACAGACCTATCAGAGTCCAGAAAACTAATAATTCTATAGTATGAACAGAATTGTGAACAAATAGATTTTGCTTAATGACAAGTTATTAAGGAGTAAAATTAAAAGCACCTAGATGTGTGTTCAAATTGTTCTTGATGCTAATTTGCTCCATTCTGTGTGAATACCTTGAAATCATTGCATGTACTTCCATTTATCTAAGGGTATTATCTCATTGCCATCATATCTTTCAGAAATTGTAGTTCTATTCTTGAACTTTAAATCTCAGCTGACCACCAGCCTTGAAATCCCCATAGTAGGACCCTACTTTTCATGATATTCTGGACTTCTGCAAATCCAGCTTTCTCCCACCAGGTCAGAGTGTGCTTCTCTGAGCTCTGTCCTCACTGCCCTACTGTGAACTCTGAGGAGTGGTCCTGAGTATCTGCCATCCCTGGGCATGCTCTGTGCATGCCTTGCTGGCTGGCCTTCTTACTACAGATCCTGTTGGGGATGCTCAGTTTGATCATATTTCAAAAGCAGAATAAAATTCCACTAAAAGCTAAAAACTAACTATGTTCCATAGAAATCTCCTTTGTTCTAAGTGGTTAGAAGCAGTATAGTCAGTGGTTTAAAGTATAAGTTATTCATTTGGAAGGTTTGATCTATAAAAATAAGAATTATGTTAGAAAGATAATACATGCAGGAGTCCTTAAGACAGTAACTGTCACATACTAATGGCTCAGTAAGTACTAGTTATTTGTATTATGAATCTTTTTACTTTTCCTCAACTCTGGACAATTACTAACATAGTGTTTGAAACACCTGATCAGGTTGTGCTTAGTGTGTACTAGGAAAATTATAGGCATTTAAATGTAGTTATGTGTAAACATTATGTAAATTGATGAATAGGAGATGCTCATATTCAACTGATTGTTTATAAAATTGGACTTGTGAAAATATTCACTCTATTTTAATTTTTTAAGTCAATATAATTTAGTATACAAAAGTAGCAAAATAATATTAATAATGGGAATGCTGGCAAGAATGTGGAATTAACTGATAAGTCTGAATACTCTACTTGCAAGAAATGGACATTGATTAGATCATGGAGCAAAGTAGTATTTTGTAAATTATGGCTTTTGGAGGACAGTTGCACTGTGTGTGTGTGTACTTTGCAAAACACTGTGTCTTCTGTTCTGACTTCCATAGTCAATATATATATATATATATACACACTAGTATATATAATAAGGTCAATGAATATAATAATGAATGATTAATTATAGAGAATTGGATTGTCAGCCTTTTCTGTTTCTCTCTAAACTTTCTTCTTTTCTGTGATGTGTTCCTTCCCGCAGCCATACACTGGCATGGGCTGATTGTCACAGCGCTGCAGGTTTTCTCAGAGAGCAGCAGTTATCTATTCTTGGACCCACATAACAGAGAAGCTGGTCCAGTGAATAGATTCAGTGTGGCTCTTTCTGCAAGTGCTTATCTTGTTCACTGGTTGCTTTGTAATTGTTATTACTTTGAAAAAAAGCATTTCTTTTTCATCTCTACAATCAGATTATATAGAAGGAGAATTTTTCCTATTGAGGTATATTCTTATCAGGATGTTTTTCTTCTATTTTATAAACACTAGTATTATTAAACATAGGATGAAGCTCTCCTGCAGTCTGTGCCAAAGGAAACAATACAATAGGCATGTGCAGTAGGAGGTTAGCTAGATAGAGCTGCTATCTTGTTTTCCTTGCTTGCCTTTAATCAATGTGTGTATTCTTTTAAAACTTTCTTATCCATATTTTGTGAGTACTGTTTGTGAATTTCCTTTCTTTCTTCCTTTTCTTTTTGTGACAGTGTTTCTCTTTCTTTAATTTATCAAGGTGTCACTTACAACAGTCTCATTGTACTGTACTAGAGACAATCTCCATGTGCAAGAGAGTTTGTTGTGGTTTTGCTTTTCTTTTGGATTAACCAGACTATTGTTAGCTATTTTGCCCTTGATCTTACAAATGTATTTCAGCTCTGGAATTTGTCTATCAGTACATTTTTAAAAAATGGATTGAGCCTTTCTCCAAAGCAGATATATTGTCCTGCTTTAATGGAATCTCTGTCCATGACAATCTATTTTTATTGTGACTTTCAACAATTATACCTTTCTTGCATGTGGTGCCTACAGAATCCATTTTTTTCTTTGTTTTGTTTTCTCTCTTGTTTTTTAGACATGAGAAGTTAGCCAAGGATCAAAGAAAAAAAGACAAAGCTTTTGTGATCAGTGACAAATGGCAGTTTTATCATTATCTACTAAAACAGCACATCCTTTCTTTACCTATTTAGTTATAGGAGAGATGATTTTGCTAAAAGCCACACAAAGCTTTAAGAAATGTCTTTCTTCTGGGCTAGGGAAAATAGCTGGAATAAAAGGAAAGGGAATAAATTACTTAGCAATTCACACATTTTGTTTGTTTTTATGTGAAATTTATTAATCTCCAGTACATTTATTTTAGGGAAGCCAATCTAGAAAACATTAAAGTAATAAGTGCTGCAAAGAACTTTGGTTGTATTTGCCATTAACAACAGTAAAAAGCATTATAGCTACCTTTAGTATTTTTTTATTTTCTGAAAATTGATTATATATGTTACTTATTCCAGTTTTTTTTGTTGGATATGATAGCCATTCTCATCATTATTCAAGAGAAAATAGCTGGAGAGTTATTCACATTGTATGTAACTGGCAAATAATGCTTTTTGACATAATGAGTAACTTTGTTTCGGTTTTATGTATTATTTTAGCTGGTGCCTAATTCTGAGTTATTCCTACCAGCTGCTTCACATATGAACATAGAAAAATGAGGCTTTGATATTGTTTCCTTCTCTTTGGCTTTTGTGAATAAGTCAGATTCAAACCCAGAAAGATATTCAGTAACATGGAGTGGATGAATTGATGGTTGTTTTTTTAACATGTTCTTCAGCCTATCCAAATGTACTCATGTGTCCATGTGTTTTTCTTTTAAAGACAATCATCCCTGGAAATGGCACTGGTTTGGCTCCCCAGGATAATGACTCTGTTCTATTGGGTTTTGCTCCTCAATTGAGTTTTGTCATTGAGATAGCCAACCTCTTTCACCCTCTATTTCCTCATCTCTATAATGGGAGTGTGTTGTGAAAGTTCACTTTTGGCCCCCCACTTTAATAACTTGTGATTTCTGAGATGGATTAGAGGGATCCCATGTACCTTTTTTGTACATAAGAGATCCCAACATCTGCTTATTACAGCATCTGGAGAGGTCATCAGTGGTACCCTCTGAGAGCAAGTTGTGTAGAACATTCATTAGCAAGAGCTTTCCCATAACATTTTTCACATGAGCAAATTAAAACTGCTCAAAATTCATAGACCAAAGAAACTTGCCAAAGTTATCTAATTCTTCACCCTCAAAACATTGAGACAGCAGCTATTACTATCTCACTAAAATTGTGTTTCACAGATGGGAAAGCTGGTGTTCAGCTCTGTTTCCAAAAAGACAGCTGAGACAAGTGGAGGAGGAGTAGATACAATCTTGGCTAATAACTGACTAAATGTTGTGAGGGAAATTGTCTGAAGCCTCTGGTCAGCAATGTTAAACCCCCGAGTTGTCAACAAATAGAAGAAATTACTGCTTGATGGGGAGTATGGAAGACTCAACATTTGTAGAAAGCCCAAAGGGCAATCAGTTCCACATAGAATCGAGGAAAAGGATTTATCTTGATTAGTATTTGGAATCTATTCTCTAGCAGGCTTTTCACTAGTTGCCTTTTTTTTTTTTCAGGTGAGTATCTGGCTCACTAATACTTATCGTCTGCCATTTATAGATAAAAATAACTAAGAATTAAATACTACTATAGGGCTTATTATTTTTCAGCCACCATTCTACATGCTTTAAAAATAACTTATTTAATTCCTACAACAATCTTAGTAGCAGATAGGATATTTAGTCACAAAGACCATTATGACTTTAACAAGCATCCCCTGAGTCCTGGTGAGTTATAACAACAATGGTATAATTCTTACTACACTAGATATCGGAGGTGGGTCTGCTGCTCTGCTTCAAGAAGAGCAAGTGGCAAACCTCATCCTGATTCTTCAAGTTTCTACCTAAAAGTTACACATTTCATTAGCCAAAGCAAGTCCTATGCCGAGCCAGGAAACAGTGGAGTGGGCAATGCATATCTGCAAATAATTATACACTCTAACAGAGAGAGTAAAGATCTTCCTTAGGTCAGTGAGGTGGTAACTGCAAGAGCTAGGATTTGAACCCATATAGTCTGGCTCTGAGTCTATTTTGTTACCCATCACTCTATTCTGCCTTTCCAGCTATATGACTCCCAAGAGGAATTTAAGTGGGTTTTGAGAGCTTCTTAATAAATTCATATTGAACTTTTAGTGCCTATATTTCTGAACAATTGCGTGCTATGTAAAAATTACAACTCCAACTAGAATCACATGGATAATATACTACTAGCATTAAGGTTTAGAATCAAGACTTTAGAGCTTATTAGATCCTTAGCTTTTTTTTTTAAATCTTATTAGCTCAAAGATCTTGTGGGAGAAACATAATCTCTCTGTGACTTATTTTAATTATCTGTAAAATGAGGATAATAATAATGGCATCTACCTCATGATTTGGATGCTGTAAAGTACTTGGAATATAATCACTATATAAATATTCTTATAAATATCACTATATAAATACTCTTATACTCCTCTATCTTAAATATAACTAAAATTTGTTCAAAGGCTACTGTTTCCCAGCGGGGATGGCGGGTGTCTGCCATCTTTCAGAAAGTGTCTTTTTTATTGTCTCTGAACCACTCACTGCTAGCCTTTCCCTTCTCTTGTCTAAAATACAAAAGATGCTTTTGTTTTTTATTTGTTTTTTTTCTCTCTCACTGTCAATAAAACAGCTGATAATTATAAATGCTTAGGCTTATTTAAATATAAATGAAGTTTACCATGACCTATTTTCACAGAATTAATTTTTCTTCCAGGTTGTTGAGCTGTTATTATTCTTAAAAACAGCTGCTGTTATTTGCATTCCGTTTGCTTTCCTATTTTCTAAAACAGTTTTATCTCTGTTGAAACTATTCTACATAGTCATAACCTGAGAATATTTTTTCTTCCTATGAGGGTCTTACCTAGTGTAACAAATGATTTTACAGGTTAGTTTTTATTCATTTCTCATCTCATTAGGCTCTGCTTTCTTATTGTCTTTTCTTTTTCCCAGTGAAATTCTGTATTATTGACATTTTTTATTGCTTTTTAGTTGTTGGTCAGCTCAGAAACGAAATGAATATTACATATATTTTGCCACAGTTAGATTGTTTACAGCAAATAAAGAAGTATATTTTATTCTCTAGATTTTATGAATTGGCATTCCTTTACAAATGCTCATGTCTTTTGAAACCTTATTGTTGGTATTTTGAGTAGTCTTGCTGGTAATGTTTGACTGACAGGGAGTAGAGGGGGAATATAGTTCCTGATTTGTTTGTGTCTCCTGAGAGTGGACTCTGATACAATATCCTACATATTGTGTGAGCATGTACACAACGTTTCATAGCTGATATGATTTCTAGGAGTATGTCCAATATAAATTAAGTTATGCTGACACTGGAAACAATAAGGCAATATACAGAAAGCAATATATTGACTGTAAGCTAGTTATGCATTTTAGAAGGAAGAATGAGGAGTGTGCTCAATATAAATTTTTAAGTTACAATGATCATAGAAGGGTCAAGAAAATATGAAGAGAGCAAGATATTGGCTCAATTCTAGCCAAGTATTTTGACAAGAAATCTCAAATGGAGTTAGTCCAATAATGTTAAATGCAAAAATTATTGAGTTAAAAAAATAAGATTTGGTTGTATATCAGGCCCAAGTAAAGATTAATTGGAAAATAAACAGAAAGTGTTTTCCAAAGAAAGGGCAAGATATATGAAATGCAAATGCTCAATCCACATGGTAGAATATAACAACTGTTTACTTCTCTGAGGATGGCCTCTATCCGATAGCAGGGTGGAGATCATCTGAGTCCCTGTTTCCTGACCCTGACCCCCAGGCTACAATTGAGCAATCCAGAGTGTGTGCGCAACCTAAGCTCTGCCAATCAGAATCTTATTATATGGGATTGAAACTGTGAAATTGATGGGGAATGAACACCAGGAGTCCCTAGATCTTAGCCAGAGAGGGAATTATGAGAACATCCATTGAAAAGGTTTGTAAATTCTTGCTACAGAGGCCTGGGAGGTGTCCTGGTTCCTGTCCTTTCTAAGAGCTAGTGGTTCCATTGCTTCTGAAATATCAAAAACCATTTAATAAAATTCCTCACTTTTCTTATTTTACCTGGAGTTTGTTTCTGTTACTTGTAACCAGGAGAAACTAAATGCCTACAATTCATATGGAAAGAATATAAAGGTCACAAAGCTCAACAGTGAAAATAACTCTGAAAGAAAAGTAGGTGAACTTGGTTCTGATAGGTAATGGATTCATTAGAGTGAATTGACACATGTTCAAGACATCAAAAATTACTCTTACAAAATGCTATAGGAGAAGTTATCAAGTTGAACCATTTATAAAAGGCAGAACATTTAGCCCTGGCCAGTGTTTCTCAGTGGTCAGAGCATTGGCCAGCCCAGAACCATGGAGACTGGAGGTTGATTCCCAGTTAAGGTCCTATATCTAGGTTGCAGGTTTAGTTCCACACATCAGTTGGGGTATGTGCACAAGGCACCCAATTGATATCTCTCTCTCTCTCTCTCTCTCTCTCTCTCTCTCTCTCTCTCTCTCTCCCTTCCCCCATCCTGCCCTTCTCCTTCTTTTCTCTTTCCACCTCCATATCTTTCACTCTTTCCAAAAATCAATGAAAAAATATCTTTAGGCGAGGATTAACAACAACAGAATCAGAAAATTTATAGTGCTTCTAAGGCTTGATAATAGTTCAATTGAGTAGAGACCTGAGTTAAACAGGGCTTGATTATGGGTTCTGTCTGTAGACAGATGAGTTCTGGGGCCACAGTCACCTAACTCCTTATCATGTGCAAGTGACCATGCATCTCCCTGTGAGGAGGGTGGTGGCCACAGGAAATGTATTTTTTTAAATATATTTTATTTATTTTTTACAAAGAGGAAGGGAGAGAGATAGAAAGTCAGAAACATCGATGAGAGAGAGACATCGATCAGCCGCCTACTGCACGCCTCACAGTGGAGATGTGCCCATACCAAGGTACATGCCCCCAACCGGAATCGAACCTGGGACCTTTCAATCCGCAGGCTGATGCTCTATCCACTGAGCCAAACTGGTCTCGGCCATAGGAAATGTATTTTAAGTCAATATTCTTGTACTAGAGCATCAAGGCAGAACCTTATCTTACACTTAACATCACAGTAGACTTCATAAGAAGAACACAGAGATGAATATGAATGTATTAAAAATGTCTTTTACTCACTAAGATAATGCTATCTGTGGAGATTAGATAGGAGTTTGCCATTGAATTGTTCAGATAGTCTTGAACTCTCTTGAGAAATGGCATGCAAAAGGTGTGAGTTCCTTAGATTAAAAATAAAAAGCATAGCAATAAATGGTTTATAGTTATATAGGCATAAATTCCTGTGTTTGGCTCCTGACTTTTTATGGTTCTTACCTTGTGTGTAAGGGGACTGCAATTTCTTCTATAAAGGCTTCCTTGAGAAGTAAACTCCTGCTGAAAATATATTACACTTTGCTTAGGGAACCCATTGAAGTGTGTATATTTTTATATAGAGATGGATTATATTCAAACATATATAGTTGATAGACTTTATATTAAAATATTAGTGTATCTGAATGTATTTACTAAGGTTGCATTAACAAAGTGCCACAAACTGGGTGGCTTTAGCAGAGATGTACTGCCTCACATTTCTGGAGACTAGAGGCTAACGATCAGGGTGTTGGCAGCTTGCTTCTCTCTGAGGGCGGTGAGGGTGTGTCTGTTCCATGACTCTGTCCTGGCTGCTGGTGCTTTGCTGCCAGTCTTCTGTGCCCTTGGCTTATAGAAACATCACCTTCACCTCTGCCTTCCTCTTCACATGGTGTCTCCCTTTCTGTTTCTATCCTCATTTCACCCCTTTTCTAAGATTCCCAGTTCTAATGGATGAATACGTTTTAGCTCATAATCTCTGTAAAGATCCTAAATCTAAATAAGATCACATTCTGAGATTTCGGGGTTAGGACTTCAACATGAATATTAGCGGTGCACAGCCAACCCATTACACTGTGCATAGGCACCTTTTTTGTTTTCTGAGATAGAGTCGCTGTGACTAGAGGGGTTAGCCTTAGTCATCATTGTATTTTCCATAGAACCTATAGAAGTGCCTCCAACATTGTGGCAGTATATTTGTGGAATGAATTCATAACATTCATTGCCAATGTATCCTAAAAGCCACCAGTTTACTGAGCAGAATTTACTTGGTGTGCGTGGCTGGTTCTACAAATGAAGGAAGGGGATTTTATAGCATCAACTGTGCTTCTTTGATTACCTCTCTGACTTCCTTTAGGACAATGGTTCTCAACCTGTGGGTCGCGACCCCTTTGGAGGTCCATCGACCCCATCACAGGGGTTGCCTAAGACCATCAGAAAACACAGATATTTACATTACAATTCACAACAGTAGCAAAATTACTGTTAGGAAGTAGCAAAGAAAATAATTTTATGGTTGTGGGTCACCACAACATGAGGTACTGTATTAAAGGGTCCCGGCATTAGGAAGGTTGAGAATCACTGCTTTAGGAGCTCACAAGCCTTATTTTCCTGAGCTGAGACAGATGGCTTAAATCAACTCCCAGAAACTGTCTTGGGACTTTCATGAAAATAGAGACAGAATGAGATTTCAGGGTCATTGATAACTGAAAGCCATGGAAACTAAATTAATTGTCACATAAGGGCTATTGTCACCCACACCCACAGGTATGTAATACTCGTCAGAAGATGGTTACCATGTGTTTTCTTAAGAAACCTCTTTCATGTGAATTACATATAGCCCATTACTTTTGAATATTGTCAGAACTGATGGAAGAAAATAATATATTGTTAATAAAATTATGTTGTTTTCCAATTTTTTCTTAATTGCCCAGAAATAAGATAGACATAGATGAGTCTTTTTAGAGAAATTTTAATATCAAGGGCATAAGAATGGGGGCAGTGCATATAAAAACATTTCTTAGAAAACATGGGAACATAAAGAACCATTCAGCAACCTAGTTTTTTTTTTTTCCCAGAAGTGACAATTAAGTTTAAGAAATTAAGTGGTTCTTCAATGATTCATGAAAAGTGTATCTCAAGGGAATCTTTTTTGAAGTCTTTGAGATGACTTTACACTCAAGGAAGATGTTATTGCAAGAGTCAAGAATAGAAATTTATATACTAACGTCTGAGGAGTTTTTTCCTCTGATATGTACTTCAGAAACATACTAGGTATGAGAGTTTATGGATTTCATTGTGCCCCAGACAAAGACAGAAGGACAAAATAGGTTGCTTTAATTCTGTATAGTGTTAAGTAAATCAATAGAGCCTACATTTATCAGAAATATTGTGATGAAAGCATGTAGTGAAATCTAAGTTCCAAGCAGAAATAAAAAAGGAGGAAAGCAAGAATGACAAGTTTATTTCTTCACTGTTCATTTATTTATTAACATGTACATCTGAAATGTTCAGAATGCTACATGTGTGACAGTAGGAGTAGGGATTGCAGGTAGCTTGTGTGATTTTATTGACACATTTGTTAAGCTCTGGGACATGGGACAGACCTCTAATGCCGAGTACAGGTGAAGACAGCCTGTGATCTTGCTTCAAGTAAATGAGAATGTGTTTGGCTCTGAAGCATGATCTTTCATTCATTGAGGATGTGTTTGTGCCCTGGACACACACAGACCGTAAAGTCCCAGCCCTTTAGATTTGATAGCTCAGTAGTGGAGAGAAATAAGAAATCACGATATAGAGGCGGCACAAGTGACTGTATTGATGAATCAGTGAATTACTAAATAAAATTGTGGGTGCCAGTGAGACTCTAATTCTGAGACTGGAAGAATGTGTTTAGTATAGAACAATTTTGAGCATACTTACATGGCATAAAATTTAGAGAACTTGTAGAAAATACTCTAGAAATGTAGAAAATTAGAAACAATATTAGAAAGCTGAAGAAAACTCAATAAGCATAAACATGTGGATAAAAGATCTTCAGAAAAGCAGGCAAGCAAAATGAGAGTATGAGTTGGTTTTTATTAATGACCTCTGTATTCCAGCACATCAAATTTAAAAAACAAACAAACAAACAAACAAAAACCCTCCAGTCTTTTTGTATGTGTGAATGAGGAGAGAGCTTGTTAATCAACACAGCACAACGTTATGTAACTCCCCCTTTCTCCAAAACTCAGTGGGGAGTGTGTGGTGGCCCTTTTGAGTACTGTTGCCTCCTAGTTATTGCCACACAAAGTCATGTAAAGGTCACCAATTTCAACTTACTGACTTATATGCATTTTAGATGTGAAGAGATTCCCTCAAGTATGTAATAAAATGGCAATTTAGGGTGTTTGAAAGTTTGCGGGCCCACACTGACATTATGTATTGGAAAAAGTGTGTGAAGAAATTTCTTTCATCTGGGTTTTAGCTCTAAGTTTCTCTAAAATGCCCTCTCATCCTGAATATCTGATCAGATGAGTAATTAAATGATCTGTTTTGGGAAGGCTAATTAGTTTAACCATTACATAAGGCCTGCTGCCACTGGTCTCCCCATCTGCCCCCTTCACAGGCACACCTGGCACTTGGCATTGTCCTGCCTCTGTGGTGGGCTCCTCCTCAGGCTGCCTCTGTGTGCAGCGAATGGTGCTCTCCTCACATGCACACCAGGTCTCCACATGCTTATTATTGGCCCGCTCAGAAATGGGGAAGGCTAATGATTTATTGGAACTTTCCCCAAGATTTGAGAGTGTGACTCTGCCCCAAAGAATAAATGAGAGTAATCATCTATCTAATTTCCTCGTGGGTGTTTGGTGGGATCTTTGTAACAAAGAAATATGGAGGGGTGTTAATTGAAACAAAGCCCCTGCTAAGGTTTATAGTGAGAGTTTCATTAATGTTTTTCTCCTACTCTGTCAGAAATGCAGGCTATGGTACTGGGAATTCACTGTGAACCATTATATCAGTGGTTTTCCTACTGAGTAGCATTCAAATGGTCAAGAATGTGTTTTATTCTTGGAAACACAGTTATTTCTTGTATTATTTGCTAATAGCTCATCGCGCAATATCGCATGTGGTAGGTCGCCCGGTGCTTCCGTGGGAGCTGGCGGAAACTGCAGCGTGCCGCTGAGAGCCACACTGCTTCCACGGGAGCCGTGAGGCTTCCATGGGAGGCAGCAATGAGCCGCTGGTGCCCACAGGTGCTGGGAGGAAGCCATGTCACTTCCGTGGGGGTGGGGAGGGCACGCTGTTTAGGCAGGAGGTGGGCGCTCAGCTGCAGAGGCTGCGGGCCGGCCCCCCTGTCCATGTCCATGTCCATGTCCATGTTCGCTCCGGCTCCAGGGGGCTGGCCCGAGCCGGAGTGTAGCAGCTCGCTGGGCCCCTGGTCTCTGTCTCTGTCTCTGTCTCCGCTCCAAGCCTCACCTGCATGTGCAACCTCCTCCTGTCTGGTCCTGACCCTTACAGTGTTCCAGCCTAATTTGCATATTCTCTCTCTCTCTCTCTCTCTCTCTCTCTCTCTCTCCATATATATATATTACTATTTTATAAATTGAAAAAAAAAAGTATTGTATCTAAACTTAAGAGCCATGGCATGATAGACAGGTTTTCCAGCCTACTTGAGCCTCAGTTTCCCCACAGAATGTAGAGAAACTGCACTCAGCAGTGATTACACTCTGAACCAGATCTGTGAAAATTTCAGAAATCTATAGATCAAAACTATTTTTATAAGAATACTAAGATATTACTTGCTTTTTTGCTCTCATTCTCTCCTGGGCATACAAGGTTGGCCAGAGGCTACTCAACATGGGACATTGCAATATAATAAATACAGAAGCAGATATGAGAATCCAGATGTTGTTTTTGTTAGCCAGACATTGCAGACATTGCAAAAGTATAAAACTGTGCCGCTTTTTGTGTGTGTGTGTGCTAATTTTAGTTTTGAAATCTATCTTATACATATTTCATAATTACATATAGTTAGCACACATAGAAAGCCAGAAACATCGATGAGACAGAATAGATCAGCAGCCTCCTGCACGCCCCCTACTAGGGATGTGCCCGCAATCAATGTACATGGCCTTGACCTTGACCGGAATCGAACCTGGGACCTTTCAGTCCCCAGGCCAATGCTCTATCCACTGAGCCAAACCGGTTTCGGCTTATGTATTTTATTGATTAAGGTATTACATACCCCTCCCATTAGCCCCCTTCCCTCTGCTCGTGCCCTCGCCCCCCTAGTATCTGTGTCCATTGGTTATGCTCATGTGCATACATATATGTCCTTTGCAATAGATATATTTTACAATTAAAATATTTGTGGAGATAGCCTTATTTCCTATATGAGCTTTTGCTAAAAAGCATGACATTTTGAAAACAACTTTCTTAGAAATAGTAGAATGCACCTTCCCATTGAAAGAAGGTTAAGTTTTGTTTTTCGATAAAATTGTTACAAGTTATTCATTTTTGGACGCAGCTTTCAGTGCAGCTTTGCACTGTGTTGTGCTGGCTGCATCTTGGGAGGCAGCTTGCTTGGGTGCACTCTGTGTCTATGAGACCTTTAGAATTCGAAAATCTTTTATTCATCTCTACATCCCAGTGCCTAGAACAGGGCCAGACCTAGAGTAAGTTCATGCTAAGTATTTGCTGAATAAAGTGTTCATCATCACTGGATGTTATAGTCACAGTTAGCAGAATATTAGAAATAATTAAAATAGAGTTTTAAGTACTTTAGAATATAGGAGTTTAACCTAACAACCAGAACTAACAGAAGTCACAGTTTGGGAGGTTATTATACCACATGTATTTATTACAATAAAGGGCACTGTCTGGGTTTAATGCCCTGGGCCCAGGGCATTTAAAAAAAACATATATATATATATGAGCATGTTATACTTTATTTTTTTTAGAAAAGTGAAGTAGAAATCACACAGATTAGCTGGCAGTGTCATCAGGTTTCACCAGAATATTTGTTATAATGACAACTTGCTTGATGTGCCTTTAGTGCTGTACCTTTCCAATGCCCTGTTTGTGTGGAGTAGTTTGGGGCAGTGGGACTGAGAAAGTGTAGGGATAACTCTCCATGTTCACCAGGTGTTGGTGCTACTCTTGCTCCAGGGCATCCTCAGGGGGCACCATCTGCCTGGCGGGAAGCAGGGCTGCACAGTGGTTCTATTCTCATCCATTCAGGGTGCATACTGGCTTCCTTGGTGGCAAAAGAACACTGGTTTGTCTCTAGGCGGGCCTGCCTTCCACATTCATGCAACAGATTGTTCTGCATGCCCTTCCGTGGAGGTATCCACATGTCCCACACCTAATATATTCCCGCTTCGCAGGCTGCTTCCTTTTGGAGAACATTTTTCTACATGTGCAGATGTTTAGGTCTTTTCTGGGTTTTACAAATGCCAACGTGAGGACAGCCTTACCATAGGCTTAACTTGCAGATGCATCAGCGATATCCTGAAGATCCACAGTTCTCATCAATCATTTTGTTGTTATTTATTATCATCTTTAGTTTAGAGTATCTGGGTCTTTATAATGTAGGACTTTAGAACTTGGTACTAATTCATGATTTGGGCATAAAATTAAATAAGAAAAAAATAGCTCTGCTTCATATTTCTTGGAGAGAAAACTTTGATTTTAATGGAGAGAAAAGTAAGTCCTGTCACTTTTGTTTTGCTTTGTGTATATTGTTTTTATCTTTCTTTTATTCCTATTCTGTGGTAAACGTCCACAGCTCTCAATGAAATATCCCTGGGCATTTGTTTTGCAGTCATGAAGTCAGTATCCCCTTCATAATGAGCTACTGGCTCTGCTACAAATCAAAACAAAACAGTGATGCATTGCAAAGGCACAGTTGTCAGTTTCTAGCAGATGAGATCAGGCCTTCAAACAGGAGCAAGAGTGTGAGTGTGTTTAATTTTCCTTGGGTAGCATGCAAGTCAAGGATTCTTTTTATTTTACACAAAGCTGTTTTAAGAACCCTGAATTTGCATAAGAAAGATGCTGGTCCCAGTTGGTTTCACAGATATATTGGAACCATGGGGTTTTGAAGATATAATTTGTTAAGAAACTAGTAAACCACAGGCAAATAAGATTACTGTAAAAACATAGACAGATCCATTTATTTTTAATACTTTAACTTGATTATTTGAGCCCAGAAATGTTAACTTCTAGAAATCCTGAGAATTGTATCAACAACTCCATCACTTCCTTAATTTTAACAGATAATAAAAACTCTTCCTTCATGTCAAATAAAAATACAATTCCACTGACAAAAAGTCCTACTATCATAAAATATATACACATGGAATCCAAAGATTTCAAAAATTGAACCTTAAAAAAATTATTTTTGTTGTTTAGCCTTGAAACCCTCTTTTCAAGGGAACTATTTTAGAAGCCCAGCATATGAAGTAGCTCAAAATCGGGGAGCCCTTGCTGTAGTGGGATTTAGTTGGCATAGCTCTTGTCCCGGACTCTGAGCTGTTACTTGGAACCCTTAGGTGGTCATTGAAATATGCATTTTACATTTCCCTGAATAAATGATTTAAAACAAAGAGATGCTCACTTATATTTGCTGTTTTTAAGAATTGTGCTCCTTGATCACCTAACTACTTTGCATCATATAGCTAGCCTTCAGCAATTTCCCATCTCATAAATGAGGAGGACTAGTTTGCATAGCTAGAATTAGGGATTGTCTTTCCTTTGATGCAGACTACTTGGGGATTCTCTGTGTTTACATCTCACACTTCCACATGGCTGATTGAAATTGGGCACATCTCTGTTCATGCAGTGGTAGGTCAGCTCATAGCTACAGCTAATGTTTCTAGTTTCTTCAACATTTTATTTTCTGTTCCTTCAAATCAAATGGCTTATATGCTGCTGCTTTAAAGATGACCCTTTTATGCTGGCTTATTCACACTTTCTTTATTGAATACCAAAAACATAATGTGTGGGCTAATCACAAAATTTTTATGATTTATTCATATTTTTCCACTTAAAATCTATGACAAGCATCTGCACCGTGTGATAATTGCTAAATAATGTTACAAAGGCAATCTCTTTTAAAGATAAAATAGCAATGTTTCTAACCTTTACACTGCATTAGGACATCCTGTTAAAGGAAGATCATGTTAAGATTAGATTCTTGGTGTTTCTAGAAAGTCTTCTTTATGCTAAACTGCTCTTATAAAAAGTTATCATGCCATTAGCACATATGTGTGTGTGTGTGTTATGTATGTGTGTATATATATACACACACAGATAGAAAGATAGATAGATAGATAGATAGATAGGTAGATAGATATGTATATATGTTAGAGGCCTGGTGCCCGAAATTCATACACTTATAGGGGAGGATTCTCTCAGCCTGGCTTGTGCCCTCTTGTAGTCTGGGAGCCCTTGGCAGATGTTCAACTGACAGCAGGCGGACATCCATAACACTGCTGTATAGGTGGGAGAGGCATCTGCCCCCTGGTGTTTAGTGTGTATCATAGTGACCAGTCATTCCACTGTTCGGCCAATTTGCATATTAACCTTTTATTATATAGGATAAACACACACATAATATATATATAATCTTTCTCTGGAATTCAGCCATCAGGAATGATGAATGATGATGCCAGGAAAATTTTCAGAACATTCTTCCATTTCTAGTTGTGCATCTTCTGGGCAGAGTTCTTAGAGTTCTGAGATCCTGGGTACTTCAGAAAGACTTTCAAGGAACTTGCTATTTCAGAATTACTTTTGTAACCACAATAAGGTGTTATTTGCATTTCCCAATCACATTCTTACGTGGGAATTCAGTGGAGTTTCCTGCAGACTCTACGGAGTGCCATCATAGTAGGTTGAAAGCAGAAGCAGGTTTGAGAATCCCACAGTCTTCTTTTAGGCCAGTCTTCAAGAATATTTTGCAAAATTTTAGGCCAGTCTTCAAGAATATTTGCAAAGCAGTTCTGTTCTTCTCATTACATTTCTTGTTGTTTTGGAATATGTGATTATTTTTGCATTAAAATGTTTTGCTTGTGTGAATATGAATTGTTATTTTTATTTTTAATGAGTTATTAAATATTATTAATACTATGTGTTTTCATCTACATATGGCAAATGTCAATAATACAACCCACATAAACTTAAGCTCTTTGGGACCTCAGTAATTTTTCAGGGTGTATAGGGGTCCTGCCTGAAATATTTGACTATTGCTATTTTATTAGCCCCCTATTCAACATTCTTACACAGAAATTCACATAGTTTAAGCTTACTATTTACCCAATCACCTATGGAGGCTATACTTTTTATAATTTTAAGTGTATGTAAACAACCTTTTGTGGCCACCAGAACTAGAAGGTACCCTGTGGCTATCCTTGTGTATGTAAGTGTATGTGTTGTATACCATATACCATGCATATTGTATATTATGTAAATGCAAAGTGGTAGTATTATTTTACTAGGCAATTGGTACTTGATTGTGTGACTAATTCCTCATTCAGAAAAATCAAACATTTATTTTGTTCGTACGCAATGGCCCTTAGTAGGTGTTGCAGAGATGAACTAAATATGATCTCAGTATTCAGGAAAGCAGCTATGAGGTATTAACTACACCACAACTGACCATGCACAAAAGTACATTAATGAGCTTTTTTGTTTTTTTTAATTTTTTTTTTATTTTTATTGATTTCAGAGAGAGAAAGAGAGAGGATGAGAGAAATTGAAACATTAATGATGAGAAAGAATCACTGATTGGCTGCCTCCTGCATGTCCCTACTGGGGATTGAGCCTGAAACCTGGACATGTACCTTGACCAGAAATCGAGCCCAGGACCCTTCAGTCCACAGGCCAACACTCTATCCATTGAGCCAAATCAGACAGGGTAACTCTTTTGTTTTTTAGCTGCTACTATTGTGGTTGAGGAGGAGTTTATAAGCTTATTTGGAGGCAAACATGTCACTGAATAAACAATCGAGGAGAAAATAGTTTAGATTAGAATTAAATGGGTCTATATTCACTATACAGAGGAAGCCAAGGCAGCTGAAGTCAGGTGTTGTTATACTAACCTTAGTGTTATCACGGGCATCATAGGAGCTTCTGGGCTCTGGTAATGTGCTAGTGGTTTACTGAGGTGGTGGCAACTAGGGCAAGTTCATGTCATGGTTATTCATCAAGCTGTGCACTTGTAATTTCTTAATCTTTATATGTAATATTTTAATGAAAAATGTACAAAAGCTAAAAATCTTAAATTTAACATATCACTGTACAATATTAATTGCTTACAGTATCTACTTTAAAATATTTATATGAAAGCTCCTCGATGCTTATTGTTAGTCCTTATATTTCTTCCATCTTATTCAGCATGATGGCAGTGAATCAGTTGGTGCTGAGTTTTCAATTTGTAAATAATTTGATGAAGTCACTCTCTCTTCCTTTCTCATGGCCATCCCCATCCCCACTCCCATCCCCACCCCTATTCCCATCCCCACCCCTACCTCACCCCCAACTCCACCCTCACCCCCATCCACACCCCCACCCCCCCACCTCTCTCCCCCCCCCCTCTCTCTTCTCTCTCTCTCTCTCTCTCTCTCTCTCTCTCTCTCTCTCTCTCTCTCTCTATTAGAAAGTTTTTAGTAAAAATAAAATCTCCATCTCTCATCTCCATCTCTAGCTCTAGCTCTGTCTCTCTCTATGTATTATAATGATTCTAGTAAAAATAAAAGGAAGTGATCCAACCATTTAAAAATACACATTGAAAAGTTTTTAATCAAAGTAATAAATGTACATAATATTTATAAGTTGTACACCACCCCTCTCTCCCTACCTTCAGATCTTTGCCCTGCAACACTTTCCATGTTTTAGCTCTATCTTCTGTATTTTTCATCCGTATAGCTACAAAATATATCTGGGTTTTATTTCTAGATTTTATAATTTTTCAGCATTTTAAATTGTCTTCCTAGTATGAAGATAAGGATTTAGGATTCCTATACCACCTATCTCTCACACTTCGCCTTCTTCTAAATGTTTTCATTGTCATAACTTAATTCATTAAACTAATTATAATAATAAAATGTAAGTAACTAGTATTCACAGCTGATTCTATAAAATTCTAGTATTGCATTTCTGGAATAACTTCATTCTTTCCAAGGGTTATTAATTGACATCGACTTAGATTTTCATATTACAATCCTGGGTTCTTAAAAGTCTTTTCCACTAAAAGTGGAAGCCCAGGAGGCAATCAATTCATATGTTTCTCTCACATCAATATTTCTCTCTGTCTTTCCTTCCCTCTTCAACTCTCTTTAAAATCAATGGAAAAATATCCTCAGGTGAGGATTAAAAAAAGAAGAAGAAAAATAAGCAAACAAAATGAGAAGTCAGTCATATTTTCCTCTTTTAATTCCTTGCTCTGTTTATTAGGACTTGTGTCAAGAGAACACAAATAGACTCTCTGCTTTTCTTTTTTCTTTTCTTTTAATATATATAAATTGATTATTTTAGAGAGAGAAAAGGAAAGGGATAGAGAGTTAGAAACAGAGATGAGAGAGAAACATCAATCAGCTGCCTCCTGCACGTCTCTTATTGGGGTTGTGCCCGAAACCAAGGTACATGTCCTTGACAGGAATCAAATCTGGGACCTTTCAGTCCACAGGCCCATGCTCTATCCACTGAGCCAGCTCTCTGCTTTTCTTATCAAAGGAAGAGGTGATGACTCCATCTTCTTATGGCTTCTTCCTGTCTGCTGTACTGTCCCCTCTCATGGGACTCCTACCCTGGGCTTCCAAAACTGTCTCTCTCAGCAGTCTCCTGGGTCTTGTTTTCCTCTTCTAATCTATGTTGATTCAAACAGAACTATTTCTACTAAAAAGCTATTCAACTTCAACCAAGACAGAACATATTCCTTCTCTCTCTCTCTCTTTTTTTTTGGACTTCAATATTTTAAAAAATTTCAATTATAGTTGATATACAATATTATATTAGTTTCAGGTGTACAACCCAGTGATTAGACATTATATAATTTACAAACTTATCACCCCAATAAATCTGTACTTATCTCACACATGCATATTATAATATTATCGACTATATTCCCTATTCTATACTTTATAACCCCTTGAATACTCTATAACTTCTAATTTATACTTCTTAATTCTTTTACTTGTTTCACCCATTCCCCAACTTCCTTCAAATCTTAAAGAAGATCCATTCATGTGATAATGGTTTGATGCCAATGGACTCTAGTAGCTTTTTCTTGTCTAGGAAATTCTTTTATTATTATTATTATTATATTATTATTATTATTATTATTATTATTATTATTATTTCTATTACACTTGTTTATTTACCATCTGCATTTGGGTTGTTTCCAGCTTTAGACAATTGTGAATAATACAACTATGAACATTGGTGTACAAATGTTTGTAAGAGTCTCTGCCTTTTTTTTAAATTATTGAAAATATTACAGATGTTTCCTTTATTTCCCCATTGATCACTTCTAGCCTGTCCTCCCAAGCTTTCACCACACTAAAGTCTGTGTTCATTGGTTATGCATATATGTTTACAGGTTCTTTAGTTGATCTTTTCCATCCACCCATCCACCTTCATTTTCCCTGTGAGATTGGACAATCTGTTTCATGCTTCTATGTTTGGATCTATTTTGTTCATCAGTTTTTGTTCATTAGATTCCACATAAGAGTGGCATCATGTGATACTTTTCTTTCTCTGACTTGTTTTGCTTAGTATAATATTCTTCAGGTTCATCTCTGTTGTCTCAAAGGGTAAGATATCTTCTTTTACTACTACATAGTATTCATGGTATAAATCTATCACAGCTTTTTTGTCCACTTATCTACTGATGGACAATTAGGCTGTTTCTAAATCTTAGCTATTGTAAATTGCTCTGCTATGAACATAGGTGCATATAATCTATCTGATTGTTTGAAAGTTTTTATCTGACCTTTGTTTTAAATGATATCTTTGCTGGGTGAAGTAATCTTGGTTGTAGGTCCTTGCTTTTCATCACTTTGAATATTTCATCTCAATCTCTTCTGGCCTGTAAAGTTTCTGTTGAGAAATCAGCTGACAGCCTTATAGGAGCTCCCTTGAAGGTAATTAATGGCTTTTCTCTTTCTGCTTTTAAGATCCTCTCTTTGTCTTTAATCTTTGACATTTTAATTATGATGTATCTTTGTGTGGGCCTCTTTGGGTTCCTCTTGTTTTGGACTCTCTGTGCTTCCTAGACTTGTATGTCTATTTCCTTCACCGGGTTGGGGAAGTTTTCTCTCATTATTTTTTCAGAGAGGTTATCATTTCTTTGCCGCTCTCTTCTCCTTTTGCCATCCCCATGATGCAAATGTTGGTATGCTTGAAGTTTTCCCAAATGCTTCTAAAACTATATTCATTATTTTGGATTCTTTTATTTTTTTCTGTTCTGATTAGTGTTTTCTGCTTCCTTATATTCCAAGTCTCTGATATAATCTTCTGCTTCACCTACTCCACTATTGATATACTGTAATGGTAGCCTTCATTTAAGTTAATGTATTTTTCTTTTCTGATTTTTTAAATATATTTTCTATTTCCATTTTTATGTTAACTGTCTTTGTTGAAGTTCTCATTAATTTCATCTACTAGTAAGTATTTTGAACTAGTGTTTTGAATTCTGCACCCAGTAGATTTTTTGTCTTGATTTTGTTTAGTTATTTTTCTAGTGTTTTGTTCTGTTTTTTTCATTTGGGACATGTTTCTTTGCCTCCTCATTTTGGCCACCTCCCTGTTTTTGCTTCTATGTATTAGGCAAAGCGGCTATGTTTCCTGGGTAAGAGTGTCCTTATGTAGTAGGTGTCCTGTAGGGTTCAGTGGCACAGTCTCTCCATCACTAGAGCTGGGCACTCTAAGTATGACTGTGCAATCTGTATATACCCTCTATTATAATTAAGCTTTGATTGCCATTGGCTCATCAATGGGAGGAATTTACCCCCAGACAACTGGCTGTAAAAACAGGCTGAAACGATGGTCGAGGATCAGCTGTGCCAGGCTCATTCCAAGGAATAGAACTTACCTCATTGGAGCTTTTGTTCCTCCTCTGTTTTCCCCTTAAAGTCTGTTACTTGTGGCTCCAGGGCCTCCCAGGAGATGCAGGCTACGGTCAGCCATTACCTGTGTGCTACTTGGTACCACCTGGCCTGAGGTCTAAAATGATCTACAGATGGCTTCAACTTGTGCTGGTCTTAGAGATGCCTAGGAAAGGCCAAACTAAGAACCAAAGCTGGCTGCTGCTAGTGCCAGGCTTAGGGTCACTTAGCATGAGGTACAAAGCAAGTTGAGACCAAATGCTGCTTCTTTGAGAAATTTTAAGAAAGTCTGAAACATAAGCCAAGAGAGGCCATTGGCATGAAAAAGCACTTGATAACAGATTGTGTGGACCTGTGAGGTGGGTGACACAGGGTCTCCTGTAATCAACAGTGGTAGCCTGGTTGACAGAAACTCAGAAATGGTGCCTGACCACTCTGTTGGGAGAAGGCTCAGCAAAGGAACAGTAGCCTCTGTCAGCACTTATGTCTGGAAGAAAGCTGCCACTACCCAGCTCTCATACTGATGCCAAATATTTCAGTTCCTCCCTGTCTGTCCCTAATGCCTTTCAAGCTGCTGCCTCAGTGCTTCAGAGTGAGTGAATACAAGTAAGTCCATGAAATGGGCTCTTTAAGAGGAACACACTGGGACTCTGGCAGCCTCTGTCTTACTCTGCCACAATCCCCACTGGTTTTTACAGTCACACGTTATTGGGTCTTCTCTTCCTGGCTCTGGAATGCTGGAGTTAGGGGATTGATGTGAGACTGGGTCCCCTTGATCCTCAAGAGGGATCTCTGCAGTTGAGATATCCCTTTGGATATTTTACATATGGGTGTGGGACCAGTCTATTCCACCTCTCTACCCCTCTTTCCAACCTCAATGTGGCTACTCTGTATCCTTAGTTGGAAAACTTCTGTTCAGCTAGATTTCAGAAGGTTCTGAATGATGGTTGTTCTGTAGTTTAGTTGTAATTTTGATGTGGTTGTGGGAGGACTTGAAGACCACATTTACCCACACTGCCATCTTGGCCAGAACCCAGTACATGCCTTTCTGGCAGTCATGGACATTTCAAAGGCCCAGTTAGGAGGGCAGAAACTTTCTCACTATCTGAGAATTGAGTTGCTTCCTCATTGCAGGTAGCTGATCGGGGGTAGAGGGAAAGCTGAGGGATGTAATATCATTCAAATACTAGTAGTCTAACATCTTCATAGAAGTAGGAACATTTAAATGACAAGTAGAAACATTTCAGCACCCCTTTCCAAAGGTCTCTTGTCCTGATTATGCACCCCCTTCCAAAGGTTTCTGCTTTTATCCTGCACCTCCTTGTGAAAACTAAAATCTGAGCATTACTTGAAGAGCTCACTCACCCTTTTTTTCATTCATCAAATTTTTAAAGAATAATTGAAAAGCTGGCTAAAATGCAGATATCTATCTTTTTAAAAAAGTATTCTTAAAATCCCTTGAGATATTAGCTTTTTTGGAAGTGGAATCAGAATTACAATTATAAAAGATACTAAAAGACCCATTGTAAAATAAAGAATACTAAAATAAATAATCAGATTTTTTATTCTACATATCTCCTAGATCCTGAATAACTATTTGCAGAATTTTTCCTGGCTTCTGAAAAATGATATGTAACAATTTTATTGGCCTTTGAAGTAAGGAAAACCTAATTTTGATCCTAATATACTACATACCAGCGGGGTCTTGGCTTGTTACTTAGCTTCGCTGAGCCCCTGTTTCCACATCTATAAAGTGGGGATTATAAAACCTACTATTATCAGGCTCATATAAGATCAGGTAAAAGTTTTCATGGGGGGCCTAATGCGTAGCACGTCTGCAAAGATTTTCTCTTATTTCAAGAAGGATAGAGTTATGTTTTGTTTGCTTTTTAAAATTCAGTATCAATATAAAGCAACAAAGATATAAAGATAATTAAAAATATATATGAGCAAAGTTGGTACAGAAAGGACACAGAAAATTTATTTACAAATGTTGTAAGTTAATGAACTTAAAGTTTTATTCAACATTTCTTTGGCTATTTTTGAATCCCAGGCCAAAAAAAAAAAAATCTCTTTCATGACACTCATTGAAAACAATGCACTCACCAATGACCATTCACTTTAAATATTTATAGAAAGTGTAGTGGAGGAAGTGAGCTAAAACAGGGAAGGAGTTCCTCTGAGGCCTCAAAAGAATGTTTCTGAGCCATGCCAGTGCACCTCTCACCCCAGAAGAATGGTCAAGTAACCCTGCCCTTTTGTCTCTCCAGGGAGAAGCTGGCTGTGGCCCGACTGCAGCGAGAAGTTGCCGAAAGGAGAAGTGAGGGGGCCATGGTAAGTCCTAGCTGGTTTGACCGGATCCTACACCCGCTCCGAAGTCCTCCACCCTGATCATGCATCCCCTTCCTAAGTTCTCTGCCCTAAACCTGCACTCCCTTTCTAAGATCTCTACCCTGATCCTGTACCCTTCCAAAGGTCTCCATCCTAATCCTGTAGCCCCTTCCAAAGGTCTCTGCCTGATTCTGCACTCCTTTCCTATGGTCCCTGGTTTAAAAGGCATTTTGTCTCATGAAGGATAGCTAAGGAAATATTTGCTTACAGCAAACTGAGTGCTGTATTTGTACATAATGTGTTTATAATGTAGTACAGACAGCTCTAACATTTAAAGAGAGGAGAAAGAGAGGGGGATGGAGAAGAGAAAGAGAATATGAAAAATAACTATTTGGGCTTTGAAGAGGATGTTCAAATGTTCACATGGTAATAAGGCTTCATTTTCTTGGTCTACTGAATGCCCAGGCTTCCAGCTGTGAGCCCAATATCCATAAATGAGCAATATTAGATTTTCAGATAAGGACAGTTCAACCTGAGTCAGGCATCTCAGACCTCAAATACAAACCACACTAAGGGACACTTAGATGTTTGCTAATGTCATTGTATATATATTTTTTTCGTCTCGCTGTGGGAAGGGAATCTCTCCCTGTACTTTTCAGCATGTATCATTTAGAAAACTGCATTCTGAATTACACTAAAAGTCAGTGTGGTCCATTTCTTTTCTTTTATCTTTCTTTCTTTTTTTTTTTTTTTTACTAGAAACAAATTTCTATAGACTTTATTTCAAAGAGGCTGTAATACATGCTTTTGCATTGTTTTTCTTTTTAATTAAATCTTTATTATTCAGATTATTACATTTGCTTTCTTTTTTCCCCTCCACCCGGCTCCCACCCTTCCCTCTACCCTTACCTCCCTCCCATTGACCTCATCTATAGGTGTATGATTTTTGTCCAGTCTCCCCCTGTACACCCCTCACCCCTTACCCCTGAGAATAATCAGTCCACTCCCTTTCTGTGCTCCTGATTCCATTATACTCACCAGTTTATTCTGTTGATCAAATTTTTAATTCACTTAATTTTTAGATTCACTTGTTGATAGATATGTATTTGTCGTTCATAATTATTTATCTTTTACCTTTTTCTTCTTCCTCTTCTAAAAGAGTACCTTTCAGCATTTCATATAATACTGGTTTGGAGTTGATGAACTCCTTTAGCTTTTTCTTATCTGTGAAGCTCTTTATCTGCCCTTTAATTCTGAATGATAGCTTTGCTGGCTAGAGTATTCTTGGTTGTAGGTTCTTGCTATTCATCACATTGAAAATTTCTTGCCACTTCCATCTGGCCTGCATCATTTCTGTTGAGAAATTAGCTGACAATCATATGGGTGCGCCTTTATAGGTAATTAACTGTTTTCCTCTTGCTGGTTTTAATATTCTCTCTTTGTCTTTTGCTCTTGGTATTTTAATTATGATGTGTCTTGGTGTGGTCCTCTTTGGATTCCTTTTATATGGTGTTCTGTATGCTTCCTGGACTTTTAAGTCTATTTCTTTTACCAGGTGGGGGAAGTTTTTGGTCATTATTTCTTTAAATAGGTTTTCAGTATCTTGCTCTCTCTCTTCTGGCACCCCCCGCAATTCTGATGTTGGTACACTTGAAGGTATCCCAGAGGCTCCTTATATTATCTTCACATTTTTGGATTCTTTTCTCTTCTTGCTTTTCCAGTTTAGTGTTTTCTGATTCTTTATATTTCAAATTTTTTATTTGATTCTTGCCTTCCTCTAGTCTGCTGTTAGATCTCTGTATAATATTTTTTATTTCAGTCTGTGTATGTTTAATTTCTAGGTGGTCCTTTTCCATCTCTAGTTACTCCTTTTTCATCTCCTCTTGGGTCTCGCTAAATTTATCTATCTTTTCTAGGATATTCTTGAAAAACCTTATAACCATCGTTTTGAACTCTATATCCAGTCATTTGTTTTCCTCCATTTCGTTTGTGATCTCTTCCTTTGTCTCCACATTTTCACTATGCTGGGAGAACTTCTGTGTTGGATTCAGCCTATGATACAAGACTTGCAAAACTGCAAAAGCCTCCCTGTTGAGCTTGGGATGGGTGGAGTCTCAGGGCTTAACGAACCACCTTGATTCCACTTGGCCCTGCCCTCCACAGCCCCTGAGTCTCACCTGACTGGGTAATTGCTAGAGTGGTCCCTGTGTGCGAACACGTGTGCATGCTCTTGCAGTGCCTCTAGACTGCTTTCTTTCTGGCTCCCCTGAGCTCCGGGACCATATGTATCTGGGTCCCAGGGTTTTGCCTAAAACTGGGATTTAGTTGAATTAGAAGTGGCACAGTTTGGAGGCTCTGTCTCCCGCCCACTTGTGAAAGCCTGTGGAACAATCAGTAGTCAGTCTTCTGCACGCAGTGCTGTGCGAGCCACCAGACTTCTGATCTTTTGTGACTCCCCTAAATTTCTATGCACTTCTCCCTTTTCACAGTCTAAACTCCCCCCAAATGAGTTTCAGCTGAACCTGGGTTTAGTGTCTTAGGATAAAGGATTCAATACAGTTGGGAGTCTCCATCTTCCTCCCGCCAAAGAAAACCAAACAGATACTCCAGTACCCATTCTCTCTAGGCACACGTCTCCATAACTTAGCTTTTTGCAGCTCCTCTGAGTCTCTGTGAGCCCCTATCTTTCCTTATAGTTGTAGAATTTCCACTCAGCCAGCTTTCCTGTAGTTTTGAATGCTGTCTCTTCTGTCTTTTAGTTGTAGTTTTGAAATTGTGCAAGGCAGTAGTGTAGGTGTTTACCTATGCCGCCATCTTGGATTCTCTCCAAGTGGTCCATTTCAACTTCATTTTATGTATGGTCTTTGCCAGAGTATGTGCCTGTATTTTACTCTAACATCGGAGATAGCTATCTGGCGACCCATGTGCATATGTGGATTAACTGCTGCTGCTACATCTGAGGGGAGAAATTTCATGGTAGATTTCTCCCCACTTATGACAATACAATAGCACATGTACAATTTTTCAGCAAAAGAATTAGCTTTTTTTGAAAAAAGGAAATTGATGCATTTTTAGATCCTGAGAGCTGCTGCCATTTAATTTCATGAGAATTAATTCATAACCAAACAACTCAAAAGAGTAAGATTTTAAAAATATGCTGGCCTCACACTTCTCTGAAGTGGGATAGCAAAGGGCTTCAGCAAGGGGTTGCATGTTAAGTGGGCCCTGGAAGGTGCCTTGGCCGTGGAACAGCTAAAATACTCAGTAGATCATGTGGTTTGCTCTGCTCCTGATCTTAATGCAAAGAGGACCTTGAATGTTCAAATAATACGAAGCAACTGCTCACATCATTTTTGAGCAATGAGTGGGAAACAAGTTGGAGAAAATGAAGGTTTAGTCTAATGGTAAACTGAAAATCTTCAAGCTGGTGTTTTCCTGCACTACAAATGTTTAGGGCCAGGCCACTCCTCAGTATTTCACTCTTTTGCTCAGGGCTTACTTATTCCTATTTCTCAGTTGTGCTCTATTGACAATGAAGAAGGCTTTCTCAGGTCTCAGTTGCTTCATTTTTAAAACTAGGAGGCTGGAATTGTATGATCCATGATCCCATCAGCTTTGTGGATTATGCCACTGGACATTTTTTCATAGAAAGATTGTATGATGTTGAGTCCTTTCTGATAATAACTAAATAATATTTAAGCTCATAAAAAGAACAGGCCTCTGAAGAGTATATCTTTCTGCCTCTGACATTAAATAGGCTGGAGATGAAATCATCACAGACAACTCTCTTGTCTTTTACAAAACAAAACCCTCTTTTAAAACATTATAGAAATAATCATTCAGTGCAGAAAATATCCAGAAAACGCAGACAAAAAGGTAACTTCGATTGCTATAGAATAACTTCAGAAAAGTTTCTGGTGTTTTATTACTCTTAATTTAATAGCGGTAATGAGAGTCACATTTGTGCATTGATTGATTTAGCACCCACTGTGTGTCCAGTAACATTCTAGGCAATGGGGAAATAGTAGTGGGAAAAGAAAAGACAAAACACAAACAGGCAAGAGTCTGAAAGTTTACATTCTAGAAGTTGTAGAAACAGACATTCCATGAAATTAGAGTGTTCGATCTTGGGAATAGCCATGAGAAATAATATTAAAGTAGGGGAAATGGGCAGTTTAGGGCATAGCTATGTTAATTTCAATAGTAAGTCATTGAAAAGTTAGTATTTGAGCAAATATAAAAGTGGGTGCAGGAGTGAACCATGCACCCTCTTTGAGGAGGAGCATTCTAGGCAGAGAGATGAGCAAGTGCAAAGGCTGCTGCCTGAGACAGCATGGGACAGGATGGCTGGAGGGGAATGAGGGAGAGGGCAAACACTAGAAGATGATGGCAGAGAAGTGATGGGGCAGAGGATAAGTTGCCATTGTCCCCGGGGTTCCCTGGTTCCCGCTCTGGGTGACTGGAGCCTTTGGAAACCTTTGAGTGAGGCAGTGATATGATTGGATTTACCATTATACATATTTCTGTTATTTCTCTCTTTCATAATTTATCACACTTCTATTCCATAGAGATACTATAAGCCCCGATTTTCTTTAATATCCTTTATTCTGTTTGTTTTTCAATAGTTTTTTCCTCTTTCCTTACCCTAGTCAAACCCCATTGAGTTTTCTACTTAATTACATACTTGAGCTTTTCTGCTCCTAGGATTCATTTATTTCTGAAGTCCTGGTTCTTTCATCTGACAGCTCCTTAAATCAGGCAGTTCTATTAATCCTCCAAATTTAATTCTTGCTGTTCCAAGCCCAGGACTTTTGTCACGCCTGTAACAGAAATGAAAAAGACTCTATCACAACCAGATCACCTCTTGTTTTAAAAGACTACTATATATAAAATTTTATATTTTGATCCACACAAAAAGAGCAATGGTGTTCAAAAAGTTATTTAAGAAATATTTTCAAAAAAGCTATATAATTGAGGCAGGCACAGGCAGTCCTCGAGTTATGATGGACTTGATGTATGTCCTTTGGTGGTTACGTCGCCATCTCTCATTTCATTTCAACATATGTAAATATGTGCATTATTTTTTATTATTTATTTACCATAAATAAAGTTCAGGAATTGTTATCTTTCTTTTAAATTGTTTTTACTGATTCACTTCATTACTGTTGTATATGTGTTCCATGTGAGTGACATAGGTGCTTACATAGGGGGGTTTCAACTTATGATAAAAATCACAAAACATCATGCTGTAGGAATGGATCTCTGACATAACCTCAGGACCTGCTGTAGTTATGTTTTCAATCATTAAACCTGTTATAATCAATTAACCTATTATAAATAATGTCTTCATTGAAAAGCATAATTTAACTTAATGCAATAAATCTCTTTACTTATATGTTTTAGGAATAGTACCCAAGGCACCATTCTTTTGATATTTATTTTATTTTTAACATACTTTTTATTTGGAAATGATTTTAGATTTTTAGTAAAGTTGCACACCTGCATACCCTTTATCCAGTTTTGTAGTGTTAACATCTAAACATAACTATAATATAATTATCAAAACTAAGAGATTAACATTGCCATGTTAGTATTAACTAAACTACAGACTTTATTAGAATTTCACCAGGTTTTCCAATAATGTTCCTTTTCTGATCTGGATTCACTCCATGGTACCACACTGCCTGCAGAGATGTTGCCTTTTGATGACTAGTTGACACGTGTGGGAGGAAAAACATGAGCTTGAGGATGAGATAGTCTGGATTCAAAGTCTAGCTCTACCAGCTGTTAGTTGAATGACCTTGGACATGGTATTTTATTGGTTTGTATGGATTCTGCATGCTCTATTTTTCTGTTAACTCAAGTCTTTGGGGAGGCTTTCTTTCAATATCAGATATTTCATATTTGCTTCCTTTGTTCTTAACTCTTCCTTCCATGAAATAACTACAAACATTGTTTGCATATTTATATTTCATTATTTTTCACAAATGGCTATAAGATTAGATTTTTCTTAATTCTGGGAAATTGTATTTCAGCTTATGCTTCATCTCACAGGCTTAGTTTACTGCAAGATCTATTCTGTCCTTTAGGCTCCAATGTCAACTTACATTTTGTTATATGTGAAAAAATCCTTTCCACCCAAGAGTTATAAAGATATTCATTCTCATTATCTTCTAGAATATATATAGTTTTTATTTTCTGCATATAAATCTTTGAAAATTCTGGGTAGAGTTAAATTGGTGTGAAGTAAGGATAAAAATAATGTTTTTGCAACTCAGTAGTCATTTTGCATCATTTATTGAGCCATTTAACCTTTATCATAGTCCAAATACTTATGTCAATATGGATCAATTACTGGATTGACCATACTCTTCCATTCAATTGAGAGAGAGAGAGAGAGAGAGAGAGAGAGAGAGAGAGAGAGAGAGAG